>CM070069.1:21294891-21894891 GCA_036320875.1 Cotoneaster glaucophyllus | reverse complement strand
CAGCTGCATACAACAAGAACAAAATTAAAGGAAATAAATTTGTGCATATGCTTGCTTAAAAGATCTTATAAAAAAATTGTGTTCCCTACTTTTTTGCTCCGCTAATCGCCCTTGTTGAATCACCAAAGCATCAAGAGCAAGCTTTTTATAAGCCCTCTCAATAACTTTTTCCTCAATAGTATACTGTTTCAAAGTGTAAACGATGCACAATGAGAAACTACCCATATACAAACATTACATAGTTTGAAATGTATCATGTCAGAACACATTCATACCTCAGTGCAGAACCGGAACACTTGAACTTCTTTCTTCTGACCAATCCTGTGAGCACGATCTTGTGCTTGCAAATCAACTTGAGGGTTCCTAGAACACATGTCACATATTAAAGCAATATCAAACACCAGAGGTATAGACATGCAGACAGAACAATGACCATTGGTATAAAGAAAATGATAAAGATGCTCACCAATCACTGTCATAAAGGATGACAACATCTGCAGTGGCAAGATTAATACCAAGTCCTCCAGCTCTGGTTGATAGCAAAAACACAAATTTCTCACTTCCAGGCTTGTTGAAGGCATCAATGGAAGCATCACGATCGTCTCCACCAGTATTGCCATCAATGCGACAATACAGGTACCCCCGCAACATTAAATAATCTTCAAGGATATCTAACAGCCTAGTCATCTGACATTTAAACCAAGGAACCATACAACAGAATTGAGATACATCTCTGGGCATGCATTGCAATTCGCAACATATTTGCTTACATGAATTCATACCAATAAAAGTATAATGATTTCACAGAACGGAACTAACCTGTGAAAATATTAGGACCCTAGAATCACGCTCTTTTAACTTTGGAAGCAACTTATCCAAAAGAACCATTTTACCTACAATTGAAAATTTAATAAGGATGTGTTAGATGATCAAACAAACAATATGCATCAACGAAGTCAATGACTTACAAAATGTCAAGCTTACCAGCATTTGTGATAAGATGGTCTCCAGTCGTATATGGAGGCCCAGGCTCAGCACCTTGAAAAAGATAAGGATGATTACAGCATTTACGAAGCTGCATTGCTATGTTCAGAAGGCGTTTACGTTCTCCACCAGCGTTAACAACTTCAAGATCTTTTTGTAGTAAAGCCCTGTAGTACTGTTTCTGCATTTGTGACATGCCTACTTTGAGAATTGTTTCTTTTTTTGGAGGCAAACCTTTCTCAACATCTGACTTCAACCTTCGAAGAAGAAATGGCCGGAGGACCTTAAAGAAGAATAAATCAAAGTGAGATATTGCAATGATAAAGCAGGGGCACCAAATACTCAAGATGATTTTAGGCCTACCTTGTGAAGCTGTTGAACAACCTCCTGTTGGTCGTTCTCACCAGATATTTGAAACCATTCATCAAAAGTTTCAGCAGAACTAAATATCTCTGGCAGAAGAAAGTTAAGCAGAGACCATAGTTCGTGAAGATTATTCTGCAAGCAAACCATGGAAAAATAAAAAGCAGGCTTGAAAAGAAATATTCTTGCTACTTAGAAATTAAATTTAACCCAGGTTACTCTCCAAAAATGACATCGAAGGAAAAAAAAATTAGAAACTTTCAAGTGTCATGCTAGGTATGCATAAATAAAGCATCACCAAACAAAATTAATCCAGCATGTAGCATGTCCCATAAATCAAAGAAATATCGCAATTCATACCTGAAGCGGTGTACCCGTAATTAGGAGGCGGAAGTTGGTATTATACAGCCTCATGGTTTTTGAAAGCAGTGAATTCTCGTTCTTAATACGATGAGCTTCATCAATTATTATATAACGCCAACTAAAACGGCGTAAGCAAGTCTTCTCTTTGATGGCCATTTCAAAACTTGTGACACATACATCAAAATTCCCGGCAACCAGCAGGTCCTCACGTATATGCTTCTGCAAGATAGAGAAAGAAATGAAATCTTGAGCAGAGTATCCAAAACTTAAATAACTCACGCATACAAATCACACCAGAATGACTTACTCTTTCATCAGGATTACCAAGAAATTTCACAGCGCGCAAGATGGGGCAGAAACGCCGAATCTCATTCATCCAGTTTCCAAGAGTTGACTTTGGAGCAACTACCATATGAGGGCCAGTTATTCCTCTAAACTCATGCAGGTATCCCAATAAGGAGATGGTTTGCAATGTTTTACCAAGCCCCTGATGGAAGAGAACAAAACGTATTCATCATTAGGACAGCTCACACAAAATAAAACACAATTCATACATGGAAGAAAGGAAAGATTTAACCCTATTAGCCGCAAATCAGTGCTTACCATTTCATCTGCAAGGATTCCATTTATACCATTTTCATAGAGTCGTATGAGCCAGTTCAATCCAGCCAGTTGGTAATCCCTCATCTTCCCCTGAATACCTGAACAAAAGGAAAAAGGAAAAGCAAGTCTAAAACTTTAAACTGTACCTAAACTTTGAAGTAAATTTTAAAGCAGCCTTCAGAAAATCAACTAGATTTAAGAAAAATTTCTCACAAGAAGGTTGTGTCAACAGCCGTGTGGTTCCAGCCCCAGCCAACCCATCTTCTTCCTCCTTGAGGCATTCTTCATCCTCTTCCTCTTCAGTTAATTTTGAAGCATGACGACCTCTAAATTTGTGATTAAACAAGTAAGCACCAGTAAGAACTTTTAAAATCTTAATTCCCTCATGCAATAATCATAACCAATTAAAGGCAATCATTCTACTTTTTTTTACACAAAAGAAATTCTAGCTCAAAATTTTGATTCCCATTTATCTCTTCAAGGCAAATATACTACCGAAGACAATAATCAATGACCAAATAGTATAGATTATGAATACGCAAAGACTCTGCAATAATTAGTGAACTTACTTTCCCTTCACTTTCTTCTGGGATGCAGACTGGTCACCTTTAGCAAAATGGGCAAATAACTCTGTCTGCTTCAGAAGATACTTCAACCGCCCCTTCCCCTTGTTATTCTGCAATTAAACCAATACCAAAAAAATCAGCTACCTTATAAAAGAGACTACATATCCAATAACAAGTACAAACGCAGCGCCGTATTAACCCTTCCAACGCACTCACCATGTCAGCCTCAATGGCTGCATTTTGTGCATCCAATATTTCTTGAACCTTTTGTCTCTTCAAATTTTGCATGTCTCTGAGCCTAGCCTTTTCCCGTTTCCCAATTTCAGCATTACTCAAACTAGCTTCATCATCCTGCATGAAAGGCAGAACCTTTGGTCAGAAAAGGTGCGCCGAAATGCTTTGGCACTTACACCAGCAAACCTTAAAGAGTCAAACCCAAGTACAATGATGCTAATGCCAACTATTTTTTTGTTTTTCCGAAACTAGTGTATCCGAGTCACTAATAACTAGGCCCCCCGCCTGACCCACAACAATTGCAGAGTGAGAAACTATAGCATTTTTGCTAGGTGGGTACCGTGGGAGAGAGACGAACCCCAGCCCACTTGGGAGCAAACCAAGGACCTGACCGACCGCTAGGCCAACAACTCTTAGGTGATGCCATTGACAACTATTATCCACCAAAAGCCCAGAAATTTGGAGAAGCTTCAGTACTTCCGGTAAATGCGCAAACACTGACAAAAAATAACCACTTGCAAAGTGCCAGTACAAAGAAACTTGTTTTTCTTCAAAGACCACTACGCAAAACAAAACAAAAAATGCTGAGAAATCAATTTAATAACCCCAGGGCAAGGGCATTCGTTTCTCTCCTTCCCCATTCATCTATCCCAAAAATGGGGAAAAAGCAACCAATCCCTGTACCGCCAAAACCCTAGCGCAACAAATTCCCAAACTTCAATTTGAAACAACCATAACACACACAAGCAGTAACACCTCACAGCTCAGATCCAATGAAACGAACGAACAAAGCACCACCGTAGACACTACCGCAATGGCAAAATCGTAAATGTCGTACCTCTTCCTCCTCCAAGGCATCATCGCCGTTCTCATCGGCCACCAGGTCATCGTCGGTGCCGGGGTAGTTCTTGTCGGCGGCTGCCCCGTCGTCGTCGGAGTCAGCGGTGCGAGCCACGGCTTCGAGCTCCTCCTCGTCGACCTCCTCCTCCTCCTGGTCGTTAATCGGCTCTTCCTCCGACGAATTAAAGCTGTTGGATGGGGCTTCGTCAGACGACACCTGCGGCTTCGAAGCTCTCGCCATGGCAGTTGTTAATTTTCTCAGATCGAGGGTTTCGTGAATGAAAGAGGAGAAGAGAGTTTTGTCCAAAAAAAAGAGGAGAAGGGAGAGAGAGAGGGACCGAATTTAAATTATAGATTTTTGAAGCCTCTGGGAGAAAAATAATGAAAAAGTATAAAACTTTGAAAAATGAGCGAGAGTGGGGGTGCTGCGGCTTGGAGGATGTTATTAAATAGATGCGTTTACAGCCGTTCGATTTGGAAATTGAGATGTGCGGGTTGGGTAGGAAAAGTAAGAATTTCCCGCCAATTACAGGAAAATGTGATTTCCCGCTCTTATGTTGTTGGTCATTCTGCGGGAACGAGGATTCTCTCCGGATCTTCTGTTTATTGTATATCGTCCACTAAGTTTTTGTCAGGTATTATTTATATTTAATTTAAAATAAAAAATTTACAATAATTTATAGTCGCACGATGTACGATGAACAGATGTGATTGAAGGATCCAAAGAGGATCCTCATTCATTCTACGGTTCTACCTTATGGGTTGGATTGCCGAGTGAGTCCATCGGCTAATTTTTATTTATTTTTCCTGGTTTGGGTGCCCGGTGGGTGGGTCAGTCGACTCAATTTTCTTTTAATACAACGTTATTCTATATTCGGAAGCGACGATTTGTCAACTCAGTTTATTTTTCTTAACACATGAACCTTATACGAGGAGGCAATGATTTGTCGACTCAAGATTTTGTGTTGACTTACTTATAACGTCTTATAATTGTCTATAATAATCAATTAGTGCTGACAATTACTCGTAATGCACACTTAATCAACAAGTAATACACTGCCCAACACACAACCCAAAACAAGAGGAGCACACGTACACCCAAAATGGTGATCCCTATGGTACGAGCATGAGGCACCCCTACAACGCTTTTGTTGCTTAAGATCATATTCGCCCTGCAATAAATTCATTGGCATTGGCATTGTTTTCAAGACACATTATATTGTGTTCGTCGTTGACCTGGTGACGAGTAAAGGGTGGATGTAGCAAAGACTCGGTGTTAGTGTATGTGAATATTTGATAAGCTTCTATGAAAGCTTGATGAAGGTATGAGAAAACCAGAAAATGGCAAAAAGAATTTCATAGAGGATGATCAAATTGATTGCAAATATTCCTCACAATAAACATGTGAGGTTGTTACCGTTATACATGGAAGAGGAAGGGAGATCCTTCACTCATCAATAGCAAACTAAATCTGAACCCTTAATTGCTATCACCCTATGAGATAATGCCACTTGTTATAATCTATCACTTAAGCTAGATACAAGTAATGACTGCCATATGGACTATGATCCAACGGCTCTAATTTAAACTTGAAACAAATATTAAACTAAAGGTTTGAATCCTTTCTTTGCCTCCAAGTCTTAGCTGAAGGGTTATACGCCTACACTCCCTTCTAACCCTGTAGCTGACTTGACTCCTAGAAACTCTCTTAGATAAGCAAATCGATCTTTAGGCAAAGCTTTAGTAAGAATGTTTGCAACTCACTCCTCTGTCTTGCAGTACACTAGTTCAATTTCCTTGGCTTGAATTGTTTCTCGGACGAAATGAAACTTTATGCTGATATGTCTTGTCTTTTGGTGAAAGACAAGATTCTTAGCCATAGCAATGGCTAATGTGTTGTCACACATAATTTGTGTCCCTTCCACTTGTTATTCTCCAAAATCTTCAAGTACAAATCTCAGCCATTTTGCTTGAGAGGTGGCTTCTGCAGAACCCACATATTCTGCTTCTGTTGTGGACAATGCCACATTGCTTTGCTTGATTGATGCCCATGAAAACACAACATATCCCAGTGTAAATGCATAACCTGAAGTGCTTCTCGCATCATCCTCACTTCCAGCCCAGTCACTATCATAATAACCCATTAGAGTAGTTGCTTTTCCCTTTTTAAAGACAATTCCAGAATCAATTGTTACTTGAATGTATCTCAACACCCTCTTTGTTGTTCCCATGTGCTTCTTAATGGGATTATGCATGAATCTTGCTAGCAAGCTTGCTGCAAACATTATATCTGGTCTAGTTGTTGTCAAGTATAGTAGGCTCCCCACAAGTTTTCTGTATTCACCCTCATTTGCAGCTTCAATACCATCAACCTTGCTTAGTTTCTCAGTCACTGCAAGTGGAGTAGCAACATTTTTGTAGCTTTTTAACCCAAATTTCTCAATAAGCTTTTGTGCATACTTCTTTTGACGTATGAAAATGCTTTTCTCAATTTGTAGTACACCCATTCCAAGGAAATGATGTAACAAACCCAAATTTGTCATCTCATAGTGCTTTATCATGTTATTTTTAAACTCTTCAAGCATTTGTGAACTGCTACCAGTGTATACAATATCACTTACATATAAGGAGACAATAATGATACATGAGTCTTCACTTGTTTTAAAATACAAGGTCGCCTCACTTGAACTTTCTTGAAGCCTACATTGTTGAAGTAGGCATTAATCTCATCATACCAGGTCTTTGGTGCTTGCTTCAAACCATACAATGCCTTGTTCAGTTTATACATCTTAGTCTCTTCATTTTCTTTCACAAAACCATGTGGTTGCTCAATATACACTTCCTCCTTCAGGACTCTATTGAGAAAGGTTGATTTCACATCTAGTTGGTACAAACTCCATTCATTCTGTGCAGCAAGTGCAATCAAGGTTCTTATGGTATCCAATCTTGCCATAGGGGCAAAAGTCTCATTGTAGCCGATTCCATGCTCATGTGAGTAGCCTTTAGCCACCAATATAGCCTTATTCTTCTGCATTATACCATCCAAATTGAGTTTGGTTTTATAGACCCATTTGTCACCAATGATTGGCTTATCAAATGGTCTTTTAACTAGCTGTCATGTATTGTTCTTCTTTATCATTTCTAATTCAGCTTTCATTGCAGTCCTCTATGAATCATCCTTGGTTGCATCATCATAAATTTCAGGTTCAACAATGCATATATTACACTGATCCATGATTTCATTTATACTTCTCCACTTCTTAGGTGTATCATCATATACTTGAGGTCTTTCAGTCATACTCTCACTCTGAGAAGTAATGAACTGATCAGATTGAGAACATTCACCAATGTCACAGATCTCAATAACATTCTGATGCTCATTGAGAACCGGAAATCTTGCTTCATTATTTGTAGTACAGTTCCAATTCTAAGAAGCATTCTTATCAAATGTAACATATCTTGATATAATGATCTTCCTTGAAATCGGATCAAACAATATGTACCTTATTTCACTAGCACCATAACCTACAAAGATGCATTTATGACTATTTTCTTCCAACTTGTGTTTGAGATTAGAAGGGATGTGCACATAGCTAATAGAACCAAAGATCTTCAAGTGAACTATCTTTGGCTTTCTGCCACTATATGCCTCAAATGGAGTTATTTTTCCCAAAGCTTTGGAAGGACATCTGTTAAGCAAGTGAACAACAGTGTTCACTGCTTCTGCACAAAACACATATGGAAGGTTCTTCTCATGCATCATTGACTTTGTCATTTCCACCACATTTATATTCTTCCTGTCTGACACTCCATTTTGCTAGGGAGTGTAGGGCATAATCATCTGTCTTTGGATTCCTAAATCACTGCAATACTTATCAAATTCTACATAAAGGAATTATCCTATTCTACACTTCTGAGACATTTCATCTTATAACCACATTGTAATTCTGTCATTGCCTTGAACTTTTTAAAACACTCAAGTGTACCGGACTTATATTTCAAAAAGTACACCCATGTTATTTTAGTGCAATCATCTGGGAACAGCAAAAAATATTTATGTCCAGAATGAGAATCAACCTGCATTGGTCCACAGATATCTGTGTGGATCAATTCCAATGGATATTTGGCTCTCCAAGCTAACTCAGAAGGGAATGAGTCCCTATGTTGTTTTCCTATCATGCATCATTCACATACACTAATTGACATTTCCAAATGGGGTAATTCATGCACCATCTCTTGTTCTTCAAGTAATCTGAGACTTCTCTCATTCAAGTGTCCTAATCTAACCACTATATTGTCCAGTGACCATCCATCAAATACATTCACAACATCCCCTCCAAACACCAAGTAATAACCATGTTCCATCATTTGACCTACACTAAGAAGATTTTCTTCAAGTCCAGGTACCAGCATGACTTCTTGAATATGTTTTCTTCCTAACTTGGTTTCAATTACCAAGGTTCCTTTTCCTTCAACTTTGACAATTTCACATGTGCCCATTTTCACCTTTGAAGACAAAATTCTTTGTATATTCACAAGCAATCTCTCATCACCTGTCATGTGGTTACTACAGCCACTATCAATATACCAGGAATTATTCACTTTCACATCTATCACAACATTGCAGGCATAGAACAGTGATTCTGTTTCACCCATTTGCATTGCATAATTAACCTTATGTATTGCTTTGTTTTCATGACAATCCTTCACAACATGAACTGATTTACCACAACCTGTGCACTTTGGTTTATCTTCATACCATCACTTCTCATAATGAAACCTATCACACCATTTGCAATCTCCCTAAGCATTATTTTGTCTAGGAGCAAAATTAGGCTTGTGATCCCAATTTCTCTGAGCATTGTTCTATCTAGGAGCAAAGTTAGGCATGTGATCCCAATTTCTCCTTCTTGGTTTCCAATTCTTTTGAAACTTCCAATTTCCAAAGAATCCACCACTTTTAGGACATTTAGCTGCAACATTTAGGCTAGCAAATGCTTTATCAGTAGAGGTTTCAGCATGTAAATCAAGTATTTGCTCAAATCCCTTGAGTGAAGCAATAACTTCTTAGACCTTAAGGGTTTTGAGATCCTTAGAATGCTCAATCACAGAACAGATTGCATCATATGTTTTAGGAAGACTAATTAACAATTTATGCACAATTGTCTCCCTAAATAATTCCTCTCCATAGCTTCTCATTTGATTAGTAATGTCAAATAATCTAGTGAGATACACATATAAAGATTCATTTTCCTTCATATGAGTATACTCAAAATCTCTAAGTAACCCTTGCAATTTTACACTTCATACTTGTTTGTCTCATCTCAAGACATCTTAAGCTCATTTGGATGTTTCTTCATTCACAATTTTGGGGAAAATTTGATCTGAGACTGCTCCTTGGATCATTCCAAGCGCACGAGCATCTTTCATCAGGGTCTCACTGAATTACACCAACTCCATTGTTTCTTTCTTCGTTTCATCAAGCACAGCCTTTGTAGCCTTTGGATCTGGAGGTTCAAACCCATTTTCTACCAGCTTTCATAGACCATACGATTTCAGTATAGTCGTCATACGAATCCTCCAAAACTCGTAGTTTTCTCCATTGAAATCTGGAGCTCTAAGCTCAGCGGTACTTAATCTAGCCATGTTAAACCTTGGATTCAAGAGATCACACAGTTTCCAAATTGATTTGAGCTCAAAACGCCGCTCAATCACACACAGGTAATTTTCACAGATTTCACGCCCAGTTTAGACGATGAAACCTGGCTCTGAGGCTATGATAGTGTATGGGAATATTTGATAAGCTTTTATGAAAGCTTGATAAGGGTCTGAGAAAACTAGAAAATGGCAAAGAGAATTTCAAAGAAGATGATCGAATTGATTGCAAATATTCCTCACAACAAACATGTGAGGTTGTTACATTTATACATGGAAGAGGAAGAGAGATCCTTCACACATCAATAGCAAACTAAATCTCAGCCCTTATTGCTATCACCCTATGAGATGATGCCACTTGTTATACTCTATCACTTAAGCTAGATACAAGCAAGGACTGCCATATGGACTATGATCCAACGACTCTAATTTAAACTTGAAACAAATATTAAACTAAAGGTTTGAATCCTTTCTTTGCCTCCAAGTCTTAGTTGAAGGGTTAGACGCCAACACTCGGGATCACTAGGAAGTTCGAAGAAGTGCTTGTGAGAACCTCTGAGAACCACCCAATGGTTTGGGTAGGTGGTGAAAAAGAGAAGACCATCATGATTGTGCAGATAATGTGCAATAGAAGCTTTGAACTAAAAAGAAAAATCTAATTTTAGATGAAGAGGAACACAAAGAAGACTACCATGGCTTAGTTGTTCTTGGACTTTGGTTTCAGCGAAGAAAAAAGACTTATCACTCTATTTCCCACATGACCAACTACCCATTTTTCTTTGTTTTAATTGTTGTTCAATTAGGTTGTGCGACCTAGCCTTTTACTTTTTATACCACATATTTGACATCGTTATTTCTTTTAGGATTCACTATAAATTCATACGATTTCTAAAAAATATTTCATAAAGTATTTAACTCATAATCACTTCAACTTTTATCTCATACCATCAAATTCACTAAAATACCACAACAAAAATTATGATATTTTTCTATGTTATATGTTAAATAATAAACTTAATTACAAGCATAGTTTTTTTTTTAAGTGTAAATAAACACTTATTTATATAATATATAATAAATTTACTTAAATATGCTTAGTCCATTTAGGCCCCGTCTAGACGCATATGCAATAGGCTTGACCTACCGCTTGACTAACGCCTAACAACTACCACTTGATGTTAGAATCTTGGATCCGTCACTAACTCTGAAGCTGCACCTCCATTGCTTCTCTATATATACAGTGATAAGATTTTGATGCCTACGATCAATTTACATACATGGCATATTGAATGCAGCAGTGGTGTCTGGAAATGAACGTATAAAATAATATTATCTTCATTTGCATGTCTCGATGACTGCATCTGCATGCTGGCAACAAATTCTCCAGCTCTCAGTACCGAAACTCGATCATATATGATAACTAATGTTAGTATATTGAAAATTTATGTTAATTAATATGCATTTAGATGGCGTATGATAACAATATATGTCTCTAACTTGCTCTACTACTGATATGAGAGAGAGAGAGAAAGAAAGAAAGAAAGAAATAGAGAGTTGCGCGGGCAAGGGGAGAGTGGATGAGGCTTCGAAGCTGCCGACGGTGGTTGTGTGTGAGTGTTTTCTTTTCAAGTTTTTAAATTTTTAATGGTGGAAAAGAACATGTAATCTGTAAAATATTTCTCGAGTTAACTTAAATATTTGCATGTGAATGAAACCCTTTCAAGTATATCCTTTAAGCATATACTTTATCTATAACCTTAAAGTATACACTTTAAAGCACAACGTTAAGGGTCCTCATTAGTAAGTATCAACATCTGACGGCACAACGTTAAGTTGCATCCAAAAAAATTTATAATGATTTATGGCCGCACGATATACGATGAACGGATGCGATTGGAGGATCCCCGGGATCCTCACAAAGATGATCCGAAGTGGATCCTCATTCATTCTACGGTTTTACCTTATGGGTCGGGTTGCCAGGTGAGTCCATCGGCTAATTTTTATTTATTTTTCTAGTTTGGGTGCCTGGTCGATGGGTCAGCCTGCTCAATTTTCTTTTAATACAACGTTATTCTATATTCGGAAGCGACGCTTTGTCAACTTAGTTTATTTTTCTTAACACATGAACCTTATACGAGAAGGCAATGATTTGTCGACTCAAGATTTTGTGATTACTTTCTTATAATGTCTTATAATTGTCTACAATAATTAATTAGTGCTGACAATTACTCGCAATGCACACTTAATTAGTAAGTAATGCACTGCCCAACACATAACCCAAAACAAGAGGAGCACATTGTTCTCTGGCTACGATGGAGAATCCTTTTATACGAAAATCAACCCCATCACCAAAGTGTCCGATATGCAACAGTTAAGAGGAATCTATTGAACATTTTCTCTTATTGTGCCCTTGGGTGGAGACTATCTGGTTTGGAATTCTCAATTACAAAGTTGATAGACTTGGGATTACTTCATGGGTGGATTGGTTTCATTCCATTGTTACTCGGGTGTTCGGGTCTAAGTAGGAGCATGGCCTTTTGCTTTCTCATGTGGCATTTACTTGTTGGCATATTTGGAAATCGAGGTGCAATTTTCTGTTTAATCAAACTCCAATTAACCCTACCCATGTTCTTTTTGCCATCTCAAATTTTGCTAGTGTATTCCTTGAAGTTATTGGTGATCCTCCTATTTCCCTCACGGCTATCTCCACGGTGGAAGCTCATGCGGCCCTTTGGTCCCCCTACATCTTTTTTCTTGAAAGTTAATGTTAATGTTAGCTGGACAGTATAATCGCGAAATGGTTTTGTGGGGATTGTGATTAAAAGTGCGATGGGTATGTTCCTGGCTGCGGCAAGGTATGCGGTCCAGGCTCCAAATGCAGCTATGGCCGAAGCTTTGGCTATTTTGCGAGGATATGAGCTAGCTGTTGCTTTGCGACACCGTTGGGTAATCATTGAATCTGATTCGAATGATTCGATTTCATCATTATTAATTTCGTTGAAAAATGGTAGATGAGAGGCATTTCCTACCTTAGCGATTGTTAAACGGCTAGAGGAGTCTTTCCATGGTTGTCGCTGGTCCTGGATTCCAAGATCAGCCAATCTGGCGACGAATACTTTAGCGTCGCGAAGCAACACAGAGATGTGCAATATCACTTAGGTCAACAAACCTTCATCTTCATTGGTTCGTGTACTCAATAAAGATGGTTTACCTTGTCCCTGTTGAGCTTTAGTGGCAGTCGAAGGGCGACGCTTGAACTCGGTTTTGGTGTCTTTCTCCCTATCTGCTTCGCTGCTTTGTTTTTTGTTGCTTTGTTGCTTGTTGGCCTTGGTGTAGGCTTTCTTTGTAGCTCTCTGGCATCTTTGCCTTGGTAATATATTTCTAGTTTCCAAAAAAAAAAAAAAAAAAAAAAACAAACAAACAAGAGGAGCACACGTACACCCAGAATGGTGATCCCCATGGTACGAGCATGAGGCACCTCTACAACGCTTTTGTTGCTTAAGATCATATTTGCCCTGCAATAAATTCATTGGCATTGGCATTGTTGTCAAGACGTATTATAATGAGTTCGTCGTTAACTTGGTGACGAGCAAAGGATGGACGGAGCAAAGATCCGGTGTTCCCGGGATCACTAGGAAGTTCGAAGAAGTACCACCCAACGGTTTGGGCAGGTGGTGGAAGAGAGAAGACCATCATGGTTGTGCAGATAACGTGCAATAGAAGCTTTGAACTAAGAAGAAAAATCTAATTTTAGACAAAAAGAAACACAAAGAAGACTACCATGGCTCAATTGTTCTTGGACTTTGGTTTCTGCGAAGAAAAAAGACTTGTCTCTCTATTTCCCACGTGACCAACTACCCATTTTTCTTTGTTTTAATTGTTGTTCAATTAGGTTGTGCGACCTAGCCTTTTACTTTTTATACCACATGTTTGACATCGTTATTTCTCTTAGGATTCATTGTAAATTCATACGACTTCTGAAAAATATTTCTTGGACTTTTAAACAAAAAACATGTGACATTTTTTTATTGAGCCATATCAAAAAATAAGTAGATAAAGTAACCACTAGTGAATACCTAAATATTATCCAAACAAGAATTATTATGACAAAACTAGATATGCAAGAGACTAAGCACAATTAAAAATAACAAAATAAACATTCAATTGGTACAAAAGGGCTTGGACCAACAAATATTTAACCAAAAACCATCTTAAAATGTTATTTAACCAAAAGGGCTCAAAGTTTAATAAAAAAAACCATCCAAAACTTATTATCCACGGGCCGAATTTACAAGCCCAACCCGTTACAAAATTACATTCCCTAAATACCCCTATAGCATTCAATTTTCCCGACTTTTCACCAACCTCAACCCCCAGCACGATAACCCCCGTTCTTCCTGTCGAATCAAATTTCCCCCATTTCAAAATCAAAGTTCAAATCACAGTTGAAAAGAAAGCATTCATCGAACCCAAGCCGGCGAAACAAGTTCACAGAAGTTCAATGGCAGAACCCAACGAAAATGTGGTGCAAAACTTACCAGAACCTCCGTCGGAACAAACCGGAAAAAAGGAAGTCCAAATTTTACCACAACCTCCGTCGGAAAAAACCACATAAAAAGAAGTGCAAAACGTACCAGAACAATTGACAGAACAAAGCAACGAAAAAGAGGTAACTTTTTTATAAAATAGAAAGTATGATTTTTTGCCACTTTTTTAGAAAATAGTATGATTGTTTTGAATCCGTAACTGTCTCTGGAAAAACTAACAATTTCTCTGGAAAAACTAACACTGTCGCTGGAAAACAATGTCCTTGATTTGTGTAAATACTTGAATCTGTAACTGTCTCTGTAAACACTAACACTGTCTCTAGAAAAACTAACACTGTCGCTAGAAAACAATGTCCTTGATTTTGTGTAAATACTTGAATCTGTAACTGTCTCTGGACAAACTAACACTGTCTCTGGAAAAACCAACACTGTCGCTGGAAAAACAATGTCCTTGATTTTGTGTAAATACTTGAATCTGTAACTGTCTCTGGAAAAAATAACATTGTCTCTGGAAAAACCAACACTATCGCTGGAAAAACTAACACTGTCGCTGGAAAACAATGTCCTTGATTTTGTGTAAATACTTGAATATGTAACTGTCTCTGTAAAAATTAACACTGTCGCTGGAAAACAATGTCCTTGATTTTGTGTAAATACTTGAATCTATAATTGTCTCTGGAAAAACCAACACTGTCTCTGGAAAAACTAACACTGTCTCTGGAAAAAGTAACACTATCTCTGGAAAAACCAACACTGTCTGGAAAAAAAAGGACCAAACATAACTGTGACTATCTGTTTTCTTCAAATCATATTATGCTTGTTCTTCATAAACAGTTGATTATAATTCCTAAAACTTTGTTCATTTTTTTACAAAAATACAGGTAAACACGAAAATGAGAATGAAGTCTTTTGCACGCAAAATAACCAAGAAGGTGAAGAAAACTCCAAAGGATAAGACAAGAAGACATCGGACTTCATATCTCCAATATCGGTGCAATATGATCAGGTTTTTAGACTCAATGGAAACATACAAGCCAATGCTTGAAGAATGCAAAGATGTTTGCAAACAGTTGGCAAAGACACCATTCTGGAGTCTTATTAAACTATACATGGATCACTTCCTTGTTGTCACCAAAAGGAAGAAGAAGTCTGATACGGATTTAATTAAGTTTATAAAATGCTACGACCCCAAAAAGCAAAAGTTCAGATTTGAAGATCGCGATGCAAGAGGGATAACACCTGATGATGTTGCCGTAATCTTTGGACTGAACAATGATGGAGTGGAACTGCCAAACACCGATAAATCCTCCAAATCTGGTAAGGATGATAGATTCATGGAGAAGTACTTTCATAACGTTGAACGAGTGAAACAAAAACACATTCTTCAAGCATATAAAAAATCACTCGTTTACCGAAATCCTCAAGGTGCAAGAGATACGGCTTCCATCATATGTTCACATCTCATCCAGTCACTCTTGTTTGCAAACTCTGGCTCATACATCACATGGAGCTTCCTGCAAATTTGTGCAAGGTTGGACGAAATAAGCAGATATAATTGGGCCAAGGGTGTAAGAGATTACCTCTTCAAAATGATAGACAAATCACAAACGAAGATGAGGGAAACAGGGGATGTACCAACAACCAGCGGTTGCACCGTTCTTATTTTGGTAAGAATATAAGAATTCTAGTTTTAAAAGTATGAAATTTTTGTTATCATTCTCAAACTGTAACTATTCTCATTTTTCTTAATTTGTCCAGTATTGGCTATGTCTTAAATCAAACCTTGTTCCGACGATTGAAGGCCGAGAAAACATGGTTTCGACGATAGGAAGATGGGACACAACAATGATACACCAAGCAATCAGAGATGTCAAAGTTGAAGATATTGAGGTATCCCATAATCAAAATCATTTTCACATAATGTTTAGATTTTAAATTTCTAGAAACAATTCAACTTTCAAAAAACTATAAACAACCCAATGTGTGACTGTGTGCAGATTGCCGGTGCGATTCTTCCTACTGAAAAAGAGTGTTCCCTTCCAAAATGGGTGAAACAAAGACAACGCCAAAGAAAAGAAAGAAGACAAGTGATCAAAAACATGACCAAGATGAAGTTATTGAGGTAATGTATAATAAACAGAAACAGTTATACTTTGATATCTGCATACATTTTGTTAACTGTCATTGGAAAACAATGTCCTTGATTCATGTAAATATTTGAATCTGTAACTGTCGCTGGAAAAACTAACACTGTTGCTGGAAAAACTCACATTGTCGCTGGAAAAACTAACACTGTCGCTGGAATCAAGTCCTACAGAAACAGTGACTTATATTCCAGAAACAGTCACTTATATTCCAGAAACAGTCACTTACTTTCTAGCACCATACAATGTAGAAATAGTTGTTTTACAGTCCTTAAGCTGTGTAATTAGACTTCATTTTGAAAATCCATAAACAGTAGCACACTAACAATTTGAATTAATAAATAATACTTGTGTAACTGTGTACAGATTATTAATCCTACTACTGAGAAAGTAGAGGATTCTTCAAGAAAAGCTCAAGAAAAGACCATGACAAGGAAAAGAAAGAGGTTTCTTGCTGCAAAAGATGTCATGGAACCTGATAAGAGAAGTAAATCAGATGAAGCACATGAGTACAACAATATTGATGAAGCCCAAGAACAGTTTGACAAGTTGTACGGTGAAGAATTTCTTAAGCTCAATCCAGATTATCAAACTCATATCCATGGTATTGACACAACATTAACCGATGAGATGTTCAACCAAATTCAAAAATGTACAGCCATGGAACATATGAGGTATATGGTGGTCAAGCACATGATGATGCATGTTATTGATAATCTGCAAATAGCTTCTATAGTTTATGGACAAACAACTGGAAAGCTCAAAAGAGACATTGAAAAGCTTGAAGAAGAAAAAGAGCTGAACAACAAGAAAATCAATTATATGGATGCTGAAATCCATCAGTTACGGATGAAGAACGCTGAAGCTTCAGGAAAAGTGAATCAACTTCTTAATGAAATTGGAACCCTGAAGAATAGGCTACAAGAAAATCCAACAAAAGATCGAGAAGTTCCAATTGATGATCAAATGAAGAGTTAAGAAGAAATCCCTCAAGATCAAATGGAACATGTTCAAATAGAGGCTGAAACAGAGCATGTAGAAATTGGCAAACAACCAGAATCGATCACTGGAGAAAACCAAGTTCAAGTTCCAATTGATGTTCAAATGGACAGTCAATATGTTGAAGCTGCCAACATAAAAGATACCATGGCTACTCCAGAAGGCAAAGACACTAAAGATGGACAAGAAGAAAATGTCGAAGAAAAGAAGCGGACAAGAACTTTGGTCATAAATATTCCAACCATGGACGATCGTAAAGCAAATGTTCTTCCTGAGTTTGACTATGTCCCTGTCTAGAAAATCTCAAAAAAGAAGGCCAAGTACATATATGCTGTTAGTGACAGTGAAAGGCCTTCAATTATATCACAGCCAGAGCAGAATTTGGAACCAATTATTGAAAGAGAGAAGGAGCAGCGCATACTTGAAAAACAAGAAATTAAAAAGAAGAAGCTAGTGGTCGAAAAGGTGAAGCTAATTGTTGACAAAACAAAGCAGAACCCAAAAGTGGTAAAAGCAAAGCCAATTGCAAAAGGGAAGCCTGCAAAGAAGACAAATGCAAAAAACTCAAAGACTGATAAAGATAGTTACCTCCTTTCGGCAACACAAGCTTACAAGTTGCTTGACGAGGAGACAAGAGAGAAAATCAAGGAATATTACAGAAAAGATGACTTGTAACATTAACTATCAACTTATATTTCATAAACAACAATGTCGCTGTCTCTGGAAAAACTAACGTTGTCGCTGGAAAAACTAACACTATCGCTGGAAAAACTAACTGTCTCTGGAAACAAGTCCTACAGAAGCAGTGACTTATATTCCAGAAACAGTCACTTATATGCCAGAAACAGAAAAACTAACATTGTATCTGGAAAAACTAACAGTGTCTTATTAAACTTTACAGAAACTAACAATTTCACTTATATATATATATATATATATATATATATTTAACATTTAATTTTCTTACACATGGATTATTTTTGGATGCAACCGAAGAAACAGAACATGGCGCATGAGATTGTTGTTTTGAAGTCAGATTTGAAAACATTGTTCGTCGATGGTGCAATTGACTCCAATATAATTGATGCATCCTTCTTCATCATGTCAGAAAATGAAGCAAAGATGGGACAAGAGCAAAATCTATATCTTCCTTCCTTCCTCTTCGCAAGTGTAAACAAGTTTATTTACAACAAATTTCTGTTTGTCAATTTCATAAACAGTAAAAAAGGTTATGTTATTGTTTCAGAATGACATGGAGAAAACAAATTCGGAGAGTGACCAGCAGCATATTGATCAAACATTGAAGAGACTCTTGGAAGAGAATGTTGACAAAGTGGGAAAGGTCTTCATATTAATAAAGCATTACTACCACTTCACCCTGGTAGTTTGGGATATTAAAAATGGAAAAATGACACACTACAATTCCAAACTACCAAGTATAGAAGGCGCCACAGACATATACTTTAACCATGCTGTGCAAGTGGTAAGAAAACAAACTTAAATCAATTACAAACTATTCTACTATGGTTAAAAAGACAAATCAAATCTCATTATTATTATTTTCTGTTTTACAGAGGGACAAAATAGAAGCACTGTACAAGGATTTCAAAGCTGATCAAACCATCAAAATACAGATTGAAAGATGTTTGACTTGTGCACAGCAAAGAGAAGACTCGTAAGTACAAAAATATAGTTTCATGTCATTATTTGAGTTCTTTTTCATAAACACTGAGCCTATTTTGCTTTTGGATCCAGAGACAATGACTTATAATCTAGAAACAATGTCCTTGATTTGTGTAAATACTTGAATTCGTAACTGTCGCTGGAAAAACTAACACTGTCTCTGTAAAAACCAACACTGTCGTTGGAAAAACTAACACTGTTGCTGGAAAAACTAACAATGTCTCTGGGAAAAACTAATACTGTCGCTGCAAAAACTATCACTGTATCTAGAAAAACCAACACTGTCTCTGGAAAAACTATCACTGTCTCTGGAAAACTAGACAACACTTTACTGTTATAAATTTATCTCATTTCCTTATTTATCATACTTCTTTGTTTTGCAAAAAATGCAAATTGGATTGCGGCATATTTGTCATTCACTTTGCAAACCAAATTCATGAGGGCAAACCAATACAATCCACTTTTCACAAGGAAGAAGTATTTATGAAGAGGGCCTCAATTATAACTATCTTGGTCAATCATCCACACAGCTATCCAAACAGACTTAAAAGGTTGCTGGAAGAAAAAAAGGTTGCTAGGAAACATGATTACATTGATGAAGTTTTTGGAGATGATGATGACCATATTTCATTGTAATTACTCAGTCATTACAATTACAAATTATAGTCTAGTTCATTTTTTTATTTTTTGTCAAAATGTTGTAGGAATCTGTTTCTGGAACATACACTGTTTCTGGAAACATATACTGTTTCTGGAAAAGGGTTCGCTGTTTTTGGAAAATATAAGACTAATATTAGGCCGCGACTTACATCATTCTAGCATAAGAATGAAAATGTACCATTTTCACTCTCGTAAAAACTGAAAACCCACACACTTTTGAACTTCCTTGAGCAAAAGTCATCCATACTCATTCTTCGATTTCAGAAAATCATAAGATTTTCTACTCCTCGAGCAACTTCCATTGATCGACTTTACTTGAATCAAAGCATATACAAAACAAAGGTAAGAAATTCTTACAAAACAACTCTATTTATGCAAAAAGAAAAAAAAAAAAAAAACCAAAACATCAAACTGTTACTGGAAAATCTGAACCAAAAACATAACATTGTTTCTGGAAAAAATGAACAACATAATAAAACTGTTTATGAAAAAATGAACAAAATCAACATCGTATAATACTGATACTGTTTCTGGAACAAGTGTTTTCTGTTTCTGAGAAAATATTCAAATTATCATTAACAAACCGAAAAAAAAAAAAAAAATATAATACTGATATTAGGCCGCCACTTAAATCTTTTATGTTTCTGTAACGATTTTCTCGCACTCAAAACCTGAAAACCCACACACTTTTCAACTTCCTTGAGCCAAAGTCATCCATATTCATTCTTCGATTTAAGAAAATCATAAGATTTTCAACGTCGACGAGCAACTTCCGATGATCGACTTCACTTGAATCGAGCGTATACAAACAGAGGTAAAAATTTCTTACAAATTTTCTCAAATAATTTAAGAATATCATTTCATTGTATATATAAGTTAGATCTACTTGAATCAAGCGTATACAAAAATGCATGAAATTAATCACCGTTTTTCATCTGCATAACTAGAAAAAACACTTTTACAATCAAAATTGATCCCCAACATTTTCTTAACCGACATTAAATGTTAAGGATCTAGAAAATATATTTTCCACTTGGTTGAAAAAGTGTTGAATTGAGAAAAGAAATGTACGAAATCTACTTAGAGCATGTTTTACTGTGATTATAAACTACAACTTTTGCATTTTTCAGTTGCAGAAACATTGTGTTATTCTTCTCCATTGTGTTGATCAGAAACAATGTGTACTCATATTAATAATTAATTTATATATGCTTATGTTCAAGTTGAATTCTAATAAAACTATATTAGCAGATGGCTTCACTTAAGATAACTATAGAAGTGCCAAACTCAACAAGAACTAGTGTCAAAGTGATATCGAAAACAACGAAAAGTACACAAAAGAGGAGAATGATTGGAGAAGTAGAAAGAATAGCATACACCAAGAAGGAAACTATACATCTGCAGATTGAGAGAAGTACAGAAGAAGATATCATTGGAGACTCAATGCAAAATACACAGAAAAAAAGGCAAAGGCAGCACAAGAGAAAGACAAAACCTAAAGAAAACAGCAAATGCAGAACAAAGAGGCAAAAGAAAAGCTCTAAAACACTGCAACCAACAACAGCGATAAAGAGGAAGAAAAAAGAAAGAGCCAAATCTGTTTCAAAATCAAACGAGGGAGAAATTCAAGAAAACATGATGAATGATGACAAAACTGCAGGACTGCCGGACAAAATTCTTTCATCAGTGGCAAAAGAAAAACAGAAAGAAGAGGAAATTCAAGCTCCTAAACAGAACGATGCTCTAAAGAAGAATGATGTGCAATAAAACAAACAAACATCCAGAAACACAACAACCAAATGCAAAAATATAGTCCTCCCAAGCACTCCGTCATTTAGTTTGAATTTAAAAGACGAGAATTCATCACAGCCTGATGACTTTCCAGCAACAAATCTAACATATAGTGGTGTGAACTGGAGACAACTTCAAGTGTATAAGATGCTGGAACCAGATGAAAAAAGGAAAATAATTCAATTCTACTCAACAGAAGACATGTAAGTACTACTCTTAACTAATGTTTGATTACAAACTCCCATAACTTTATAAGCACTTGTTTGGGCCCAAAATGTTATTAGGCCGAATAAGGGCCACCTTCGGCCCAGTGTCTATTTAAAGGCACTATGGGCTGATATCGTGGGCCAAGGGGGTTCAGAGTAATCGAGTACCGGTTGGAATAGGAATGCCGCGGATAGGCATAAGAATGAGATAGAGGCAGAGACCTATTAGGAGAATGAGTCTCAAGGAAGCCGAGGTAAAGGTGAATCGAACCCATGATTGGGGGTAGGTGCAGAATCCCAGTTGGGATGGGATTGGCCGAGATAGAGTTGGATTAGTATCGGCCGAAGAAGAGTTAGACTAAAAAAAAGATTTCTATTCAAGGACGGGTTGGAGTATTCACATTGCTATAAATAGAGGGGAAAGCATAACATTCGCTCTCTCCAACTCAACACACAAAACTGCCCTGCGCAAATTCTCTCAACCTTGAGATTTTTTTATTTTCCTTTTCGCCAACACATCTTCAGTTTGGATAAACAGCATTGTGAAGGCAACCGGTGGTATCTTCAGTTTGGATAAACAGCACTATCGCCGTAGAACCAGTCGATTGCGGAGCACCTTCAGTTTGGATAAACAGCACTACGTCGAGGCCGGTTGGTTATCTATCCAAGTCTCGGTCGAGAAGGACTTTCGGGTTCTCATCGACAGAGGTCATCTCACCAGCCTTCTCGGCAAAGTGAGGTGTTACGAATTACCGAGCTCGGCACATCGAACGTCGAGTTATTTTATGATTGGATGCTCACAGGTTAGTTTCAGAGTTCGGCATTCCGACGGCCGAACCACTTTCACCGTCAAGACCTATATCTGTTTTGAGTATCTGTACCCCTATACTTTGGTGTCGATTCGGCGTGCTTATACCTTTACGAATATAATCACTGTGACCGAGTCCGGCGCCGACGATTCGTGAACTTCGCAAGACTAGTAGCCTTGTCTTCAGGCTCTAGAACCCAAAGGCCGAGGCGCGTTCCTTCCTCGACCGCAGTCGCAAGATTCAGAAGTCAGCCGCACACACAACGCAACATCAACGTTTTACTCACCGGCCGAGTTTGGTCGTCGAGTTGGCACGCCACGCATTCAACCGAATGACGTAGTTAGCTCATAGATTATTTGGCCTGCGCGCCACGTAGGCTTGGTAGTTTTTAGGGTCAACATTTTGGCACGCCCAGTGGGACCAAGTGCTAAACCTTCGAAGTTCATGACCATTGAAACACGGTCAGTAACGAAGAAATCAACCATGGGAAAGTCGATCGCTACCCACTCGAGTCAGAACCCCGGAGCCGAAGGTCCATTACAGACACAGACCACTGCTACCGGAACACTTGAGGCATCGAAAGGAACACGACAATAAAGAGAAACGAGCGTTGACGAACTGCCTCGAGACACAGGGACCCTCGCAAAGATAACAAAGGGAGCCGTGATCGAAGGCATAGTGAAGGATTGTGATGAAGACGGTGGTGAGGGGTCCGACCCACCAACCAGATCATTTTTTTTACGAAGGCTCGAGGAACAGTCTCGGCAGTTCCAACAGACGTTCAGTCAAGGAATAAGAGGAATACTCGAAGAAATACATAGTCAAAACGCCATGCATACGAGATTGTTCGAAGCAGTGGTTAACAATACCCAGCATATTGGCTACTCTGATCGTTTCAAACAGCCTATTCCAAAAAATAATTTCGTATCAGTATCACCGGCCGAGGCAGGACCTGCTCGGCTCAAAATGGTCGATCTGGATAAGAGGGGTGGATCAAGCAGTCAGACAGATGATTTTGATTCAAGTATGGAAACAACGTCTGTGGACGTGGTTGAAGTTCAGAGAATGATTGATTCGGCTCTGAAGAAATGACCTAAGTTCCCAAAATTTATCCACCCATATCCAGCTTATGTGGAGAAGTTCGAGTATCCTAAAGGCTTTAAAATCCCAGATTTCAGCCTTTTTGCTGGAGAATCGTCTCTATCCTCTTTAGAGCATGTCGCCCGTTTCACTGCACAGTGTGGAGACGTTAGTAGTGACTTCTATAAGTTACGATTGTTTAACTTCTCACTCACAGGTTCGGCATTCGCGTGGTACATTAACCTCCCACCTAATTCCATTCAAAGTTGGGAAGAACTGGTCGAGAAGTTTCACGAACAGTTCTATCGGCCGGGGATGGAAATGTCAGTCTCTTCGTTAGCCAGAATGGCACAAGACTCTGACGAATCGCCGATGGATTATCTTACAAGATTCAAATCGGCCAGGAACTGGTGCCGAGTACCTTTGCCAGAAGTTGAGTTTGTTCGACTCGCGTTGAACGGTTTAGACGTGGAATATAAGAAGAAATTCCTGGGGGCGAACTTCCGCGACATGTACGAATTAGCTCAACATGTCGAGCAATACGATTACCTGTTTCGCGAAGAGAAAGTTTCGAAATCCCCATCCCGATGGACCATCTATAAAAATCCCACAGTCAATTATGCATCGGCGGAATCTGAAGAATACGCCAGCATAGATACGGCCGAAATAGTGATTGACAAACCATATATATGCAAAGCGTTAACCCACATCAATCCTAAGGATGTCAAAATTCGGCCAACATCTGAAGAAAACGTTGTAAAAATGACAAAAGTGTATACGTTTGATATTACTAAGGCCGACGCCATCTTTTATCAATTGTTACTTGCCAAGATTATAAAACTTCGGCCGGGACACAACATTCCCAAGGCCGAAGAGCTAAAGGAGAGGGTATATTGCAAATATCACAATTCTAGCAAACACACGAGAAACAATTGTGTCGTGTTTCAGGATACTATTCAAAGATGGATTGACGATGAAAAACTTAAGTTTCCAGAGAAGAGAATGAGAGTTGATACTGACCATTTTCCTACAACGACGGTAGGTATGGTTGATGCCCACTTACCTCGAGACAAAGGAAAATGAAAGATCGAGTTCGTCTCGGCGCGACATATCCCAAGAAAGGAGACCCAACCGCGGCTTCAAATTGATTTGTTCTCAAATGCACCACCACAAGATACACTCGGACCAGCCAAATTCGAATCCATGTCAAGTTCAAAGGTCGAGATCGTCCCAGCTCGGCACGTCCTAACAAAAGGTTTTCAACCACGACTCAAGATCGATTTGTTCTCGAACTCCCCACCTCGAGATTTGGTCGGACCAGCCATCGTCGAATCCATGTCAAGTTCTGGTGCTGAAGAAGCCATTGAATCTGCAACCCTGTGCACACAGTGCAAAGCAGATGTTTCGGTTGAACCAAGAACACGGCCACGACAAGCAGAAATGCCACGTGTGCGCTCAATCCCGACGACGCTTCAAAGAACGCCCGGATCCAATCCGCGCAATACCGTTTTCAACAGGCTCGGCCCGCAGGAGGTTAAATCATCTTCGTCCAGACGACGACTTGACTTTGATCTTCCATTCTACAATGAAGAGTATTATTCCCGCAATTCTAGCAGCTCGAGCTCTTCTGCAAGTCGAAGAACTTTCAAACCTCCTGAACCTCAAGACCAACGATGGTATACTTATCACTCGCCCAAAAGGTGTGTACACTGCGTTATCCAAATCACAGAAGCGTCGACGCCAACGAATAGATTGTCTGGCCCGCCGACAGGCGGCACAAGAGACTTCGGCTACTTCGGGCCCCAAATGGCAGCCGAAGGAGAAAGTTGGCAATAACGATGATCGGCAAACCCCAGCAATTATGACAGAGTTAGTACACGGTAAACAGTCGGTCGATCGCGCCCTAGAAACTACATTTGAAGAAGCCGAGAAGCGAATCAAACTGCTTATTCGACCCTGAGAAATGAAAGCACGACTTGAGCATTTTAAGAAGGAGGCCGAAGATAAACTTCCTTCATTGCCTGTAGAAGAACCGTTGATCAAAATCCGACGAAATCTACATCCACCATTCCTCGGTGAAGCCTTACAGTACATGTGAGAGTTTCATAGACATTATTCGGCCAATGATTTATATGGTTTGCCGAAAGCATGTCAAGACACGATCGACCTTATCTCGGCCTGCCTTGATGCTGAACGAATCATCCAAAAGAATTCGGACCTCAGATTGAAAGCTAGGTTCCAGCACATACGTGAAGCCCGAGTTCTCAGCTTCACAGTCGATCCATTTACAAACATCAACCCAGGTGAACTCCCATTTTTCCCTTGAAGATCTTCAGTACTTACGATATCATTTTGAGGTATTTTCAGCCGTTTCTCTCTTCGGCCTTACGACCGATGAAATACGTCGTGTCGAGCGTTTGGACGCCTATCTAGACATCAGAGACGCCCGAATAGCATACCACGAACAAACTCGGGTCACAGCACAAGTCCCAGACCCGACGCCGGTATCAAAGGACCCAGATGACGAGGAAAAGAATCAGGTGGAGGATAACCCAGGGGACGAGGAAGAAATTCCGGATGACGAGACTCTAGAAGAAGAGGACCCGACGAATGAGGAAGATCCCAACCACGTCCCAACCAAGCTTCCTAGACGGCGATGTAGTGACCGAAGAAGCTACCCAAGTCGATTTTGTCTCTCCCACCGACGTCGAGCCATCGGCTAAAGACGATAACCTCAAGGCAGCTTTGGCTGAATTATTTCCTTGTTCCTCGGCAGCTAGCCTTCGTCACCTCAAACCTTTATATGTCACAGCCCACATCGAAGGATATCCGGTCTCGAAAATCTTCGTCGATTGTGGGGCTACTGTCAATATTATGCCTATAACCATCATGAATGCCTTGCACTGCTCCAACGATGAACTTATCCCATCAGGCATTACCATGAGCAGCTTCGTCGGGGACAAGTCTCAAACAAAAGGAGTGCTGCCATTAGAAGTAAACATCGCAGGTCGCAACCATATGACAGCTTTCTTCATAGTTGATTCGAAGACCGAGTACAATGCACTGCTCGGTCGAGATTGGATTCATCAAACAAGTTGTATTCCTTCTTCGTTATATCAAGTCCTCGTCTTTTGGGATGGTAAATCAATCGTCGTACATCCGGCCGACCATCAGCCATTAGAAGCCAACATGATTCAAGCACGGTACTACGACGACCACGTTGGTTACATTACTCTACAAGGGCTCAATAATGAGGGACGACCGACTCGCATTTCAATTCAGAAGGCTATCGAGGTTGGCGCCGAAACTGTTTATCAGGATTCAGCGAGACTCAGACTGGCTAACTTTATCACCGACCCTGATGTTTGACACCAGTCAGACCAAACGCCGAGCTGCGGTTTCATCGATTATGGAACGACTGCTGGCTCATTGGCATATCATATCTAAACGATCTCATTCGGGTATCAACCTCCTGGAGTTCCTCACCGAAGACGATAGCTGTCCCATGCTCTCTTTCGATAATATTTCAGCCGCTCCGACCGACCTCGAAGACACTCGGCCTCAGGTTAAGGATCCATTGGAGGAGGTGAACGTTGGAACGGCCGAGGATCCTCAGGCCATTATTTATCAGTGCTCTGCTCCCCCAACCTATAAAATCAGAGCTTTGCAAGCTACTTCAAGAATTTAAATATTGTTTTTCTTGGAGCTATCATGAGATGCCTGGTCTTGATCGAACACTCGTCGAGCACGAATTACGTATCAAACCTAGTTGCAAGCCCGTTCGTCAACCACCCCGACGATTCTCGACCGAGGTCCAACTCGGTATCAAAGATGAACTCGTTCGTCTTTTAAACGCCGGGTTCATTCGGACGGCTCGATACGTCGAATGGCTAGCGAATATTATACCCGTCCTCAAGAAAAACGGCGCCCTCCGCATATGCATCGATTTTCGCAATCTGAATTTGGCAACACCCAAGGACGAGTATACAATGCCAATCTCAGACCTACTCATTGACGCCGCGGCCAATCATGCCATGTTATCCTTCATGGACCGCCACGCTGGTTACAACCAAATCTTCATTGCCGAAGCCGATGTCCATAAAACTGCCTTTCGCTGCCTAGGGGCACTCGACACTTATGAATGGGTAGTCATGCCTTTCGGCCTTAAAAATGCTGGAGCCACATATCAACGCGCCATGAACGCCATCTTTCACGATCTGATTGGCACGACCGTTGAAGTATACATCGATGATGTGGTGGTAAAGTCAAAGAGCCGCCGAACGCATTTTGATGATCTTCGGCAGGCTTTCCTTCGTATGCGCCCTCAAGATGAACCCTGCTAAATGCGTCTTCGGTGTGTCGGCCAGTAAATTTTTGGGCTTTCTTGTCCATCATCGGGGCATTGAGATAGATGAGAACAAGGCTCGAGCACTTTTGAGCGCTTCACCGCCAACCACCAAAAAACAACTCTAGTCGTTGCTCGGCCAGATAAAATTTCTCCGCCGTTTCATAGCAAATTCGGCAGGCAAAATGAAGGCGTTCTCCACACTACTGAAATTAAAGAATTCAAACACGTTCGAGTGGTGTGAAGAACACCAAGCGGCTTTCATGTAAATTAAAGTCTCTCTTACAAAACCACCCGTTCTCGTTCCCCCTCGGCGCGATAAACCTTTAAAACTCTACATATCCGCGGCCGAGGAATCCATGGGTTGCCTCCTCGCTCAAGACAATGACGCCGGTCGAGAGCAGGCCATTTTCTATCTCAGCCGGAGGCTTAACTCGCCAGAGATCAATTACTCCCCCGTCGAGAAGCTTTGTTTAGCTTTATTTTTTGCCACATCCAAACTCCGGCACTACATGCTACCGTCGGTCACCCATGTCATCGCTCAGACAGACGTTATCCGATACATGCTCACTCGGCCAATAGTCAAAGGCCGAATTGGGAAATGGACGATGGCGTTATTCGAATTTAGCTTACAATATGTTCCCCAGAAAGCAGTCAAGGGACAAGCTCTCGTCGATTTTCTTGCTCAGCACCCCTCCCTATACGATTTCGGGGAAACCAACGTCGAGGTCGGCATGGTGGAAGCACGCGACAATTTCTGGACACTTTACTTTGACGGTTCTAGTACCTCAACATCGGCCGGCGTCGGCATCGTCATCCAATCACCACAATAACTTCGTTGGTATTTCTCGCTCAAACTCGACTTATGTGTACCAACAATCAGGCCGAATATGAAGCCCTTGTCATCGGCCTCGGCGTTCTCTATGAATTACGAGCACCTCGCGTATTTGTTCTCGACGATTCCGAACTTGTCATTAACCAGCTTAATGACACTTTTCGTTGCATGAGTTGCACTCTGGCACCATATCACATGGTTGCCAGCTACCTGGCCGAGTCATTCGACGGTATTACATTTAGTCACGTTTCTCGAGATCGAAACACCGTCGCCGATGAACTCGCCCAGCTGGCCTCCGGAGCACAACTCTTGGGGGGCGAGGTAGGCCGGATGACACCCACAGTGCACCAGTCATATCCGGCCTTGGTCAATCAACAAGTCCTTCATCGCGACCAAGTAATTCGAACGCGCGTGATGTCTTTACCATCGTTATTGGAACGAGAAGAATCATTGGGAGTTTGTGCGATCAAGGCATTACCAGACGATTGGAGAAGACCACTTATGCAATACCTTGATAACCCGAGCGGCAAGCACGATAGTAAGACAAGGGTGCATGCCATGAACTACGTCATATATCAGAATGAACTATACCGGAAATGTGAAGACGGTCTATTGCTATTGTGCCTCAGACCACGAGAGGCAGCCCAAGCAATCGCAGAAGTACACGAAGGGACCTGCAGAGCCCATCAATCAGGTCGAAAGATGTGTTGGCTGCTACGCCGCCACAGGTATTTTTGGCCGAGCGTATAGAAGGATTACATCGAGTTCGCCCGAGAGTGTGTGCAGTGCCAAATCCATGGCCCCATACAAAGAGTACCAGCCGATGCACTACATTCAGTAACTAAACCTTGGCCGTTTAGAGGCTGGGCCATGGATGTAATTGGCAAAATTACACCATCCTCCGGAGTAGCAAAACATGCATGGATACTAGTGGCAACAGAATACTTCACTAAATGGGTCGAGGCAAAATCATACGCCGAGTTAACGTCCAGAGAAGTCTATCATTTCGTGGAAGAGAACATCGTGACAAGATTCGGTGTGCCAGAAACGATCATAACGGACAATGGCACGATTTTCACATCCAACAGGTTTAAGGAATATACCAGTAGATTGAATATTCGACTCGAACAGTCTACGCCGTATTACCCACAGGCAAACGGACAAGCCGAGGCAAGTAACAAAGTTTTGATCGGCATCCTCGAGAAAATGGTGAAGGAAAAGCCTGGTATGTGGCATCTAAAACTAAATGAAGCTTTGTGGGCTTATCGAACCTCACCACGATCGGCAACTGGAACGACGCTGTATGCCTTGACTTATGGGCATGACGCAATGCTACCAGTCGAGCTAAGTGTAAACTCGCTGCGAATAATCGAACAAAGTAGTTTGTTCAGTACCGAGTATAGCCAGGCTATGAGGCAAAAGTTAGAAGATTTAGAAGAAGCCCGACTTGATGCTTGCAATCTATTAGCGGCACAAAAGAAGATTGCCGAACGAGTCTATAATCAATGGGTTAGGCAGAAAACGTTCGGCGAAGGAGAATTAGTTTGGCAGACTGTATTACTGGTTGGAATTAAAGACCCTAGGTTTGGCAAATGGTCGCCGAATTGGGAGGGACCATTCGTTGTTCACTAGGTCCTCGGCAAGGGGGCATATCGTCTCAAGGACCGAACGGGTTTAATTCACAAGTTACCAATTAATGGGAAGTTCTTAAAGAAATATTACCCGGTTACTTGGGAAATGCGAGAATAATAAGTGAGTTCTCGGCAAGAAAGCAGATCGTATAAAAAACAATCAGGGATCCACAAATGCAAGATTTGATAAATTTTCATTAAGATTTGCAAAAAAGGGGTACAAGTTGAGTTTACAATTAAAGCCCTAAGGCAAAGAAGGGAGAACGGATCCGAGGAAAGCCTTCAACTCCAGCCATCTCACCTCACCCATTGTCACCTCAGCTTGCCGAATCTTCTTGTCCAGTTTCAGCTGCTCGACCCGCTTGCTGTTAGATGCATATTCGATCAGGGCAGATTTACCCGATTCGAACTCCTGTTCAAGTTCAGAAGCAAACGTCGATCGTCGACTCTGGAGTTCGACAATTTGACGGTCGAGGTCGGCAAGCTGTTCTTTTTTCACCACGAGCACCTCCACCTTCGGACGAAGAGTTTCTTGCATAGCCGATGCAGCCTTCCAGTCATCCTCGGCTCGAAGAGCTCTTTCAAAAACACCAAAGTATTCTCGAGTTCGTTCTAGCATCGACGAGGCTCAAGTGACAGCGGCATTATCCAAGCGGTCGTCGGCAGCAAGGTCGTTCAAGCAGGCCCCCACAGAATCAAGGTCTTTTCGCTCAAGGATTTGGGAAGCCGAGAAGGAAAAGAACTCTTGTAGCTTGGCCGTAGAGTCTGGGTCGGCCGAGTCCCGTGAAGCGGAGGTGGAAGGCCCAGCTGCCCTCTTCGACGTACTGGCTAAAAGAGCGTCGAACTCGGCTTCCCAGGAGGGCTGCATGAAAGGACAAATATTAGCACAAGTTAAGCCGAAAAGGATAAAGAAAGGGAAGATAATAGACCTGACGTGACGATACCTCGGCCATATCCCCTGGGTCATTGCTCGAACCCAGAGAACTTAAAGGCCGAGCCCAGTGTTTGAGACTGCTTCTCAATTCACACGACCGATGAAGGTTATCTACATTCGACGGCCACTGAGGCGGCCAAGAAATATAAACAACGCCCCTAGCAGTTAGTACATCCTTGATTCAGAACTCTAAAAGGAAAGCATAGCCGAAAATAAGAAGTGGGAATCCTTACATAAGCTGACAAAACCTCTTGAGGTGAAATGCTGAGGTCGACGTCGTGCGGGTGCACCGGGGTCTCCGCAGTCGCCTCTGGCTCAGCAGAAGGAACCATGTCCGGGGCAGCGACTCCCGCCTTGGCTGGAGCAGTGGTTTTCGCCCCGGTCGGAGCAGTAACTGGAGCAACGTCGGCCGCAGCTGGGGTGGTCACGACTGCCTCGACCACAGCAGGGCCAGAAGGTTGGACGACCCTGCTCGGCGGTTGGGAAGAAGGGACCACGGGCTTGGATGGCCGAGCGCGACGAGGGCGACACGCCAGCGGAATCTCCTCGCCAGTATCAACCTGAAACAATGAAGTGTTAGAACAAGGCGAAATTTATCTACTACATTTATATATCTCCCAAGATTGTTCATACCTCTTCCAGGACTACCGCCGTTCGTTTCGGACGAGGTGGAGATTGCCCCTCGACAAAGGGGGTCGCTGCCCCTAGAACAGGTGCAACAGGTGCCACTGGGGCTGCAGGTTCTCCACCCAGTGAAGCAGCAGCTGGTTCAACTGCCTCAGAAGTAGTTGGAGCAGCGACTGGTTCGATCGCGCCCAGAGCAGGGGACGCCTGGGATGCTCGACCAACTGGAGTTGGTCGTACCCCCGCGACAGAAACAGTGAGGGGGACGGCGGGAGGGGTCACCTCAGTGGTCTGGCTGGATATAACATGGATCTCCATTTCCCCCTTCTTTGCCAATTTCTTAACACGCTTTGGGGGTCGGGGAGTTTCATGCGCCGGTTCAGCCTCCTGACGTGGCCTCTTACTCGGCGGAGTCTGTGCAGTGGCGTCAACTTTCCTAGAAAGAGCTGATCTTCTCCTGGCCACGGCAGCAGTGATCATGGCAGCTTGTTTCAGCACTCGACCACCTAACAAAGGAAAGTAAAGTTAGAATTGAGTGATAAGAGTTAAAGGACCAAGGTAGAAGGTTCGAGTTAAAGACAACCGATTACCTGGGTTCTTCTCCTTAGCAGGAGGGGCAGCAGTTTTCAGGGGACGGTCGCCGAAGATCTTGGTGATAATATCCTCGACCGACCCCCCGAAGAATTCTTGGGTGTACACCTCCCACCAATCTCCGAAGGTGTCGGTGCACAGGGTTTCAGGTATGGCTGGCCGAAGACGAAGGCGTGTACACCTTTTCTGGAATTGTCCTTGGCGTCCCGACACTCTTTCTCCAAAGAACCGGAGAGTCGCCCTCAGGCTGAGAAGAGAGTGAGATAGGAGTAGGGGCACTGGGCAGCACTGCGAATAGCCGAGTTGCCTGGCTGTAAAGTGTGGGTGGTAGACTTCCCAGCTTGCCAATACAAATGACCCCCAGTTCTGGCGAAGGACAGCGTCCTCCTCTTGACTCCAGGCCGAGGACGGAAGCTTGATGGAGGCAGGGTATTCTCGATGACGACATATCAAAAACTCATCGTCGGAGAGGTCCTCAAGGCCGAAGAAGAATCTAAACACTTCTTCAGCTCGGTGTGGGGGCACCGGTCGAGAAGCCAGTTGGAGACTGAGTGCTTCGATCGGTGAGAAGTCGAGAACTTCAGGCCGGAGTGTAGCAAAGTACGTCTGCAACCACAGCTGAAAGACCCAGAGAGGCCCGTTCTGGTGCGGATCAATCTTCTCGGTGGTTGCCTCGGCTAGACAGCGCAGCAGGTGAGCAAGGACGGCTGAACTGAGCGACAGAGTGTGGCCGCTGGCCAGGGCTTCGGCCACGGGCATGTTCTCGACCAAGCACTTATTCGACTTGGTACAACAGATAAATTTTTTGTACCAGTAGAATAAGAAGGCTTCGTGTTCTCCCTTACGGAGACTCGTCTCCCTTCGACCAGCAAAGTGGACGATAAGGGTGTTGTAATTGAAGAAGTTCTTGTGTAACTTCTGAACTTCGTCCTTTGAGGGCTCGTGGCCGTCTCGGCTCAATGTCTCGACGGCCCGGGCGTCCAACAGGGCCTTAAGGTCGAGATTCGACGAAAGCGCAAATAGGGCAGCGTCGACGGGAAGACCAGAAGGGGACGTTCCGAGAATGGCCGAGATGTCAAGAATGGTGGGGCCGATAGGACCGAGAGGAAGAGTCATGGTGTTAGTTACCGAACACCAGAAACTAAGGGCTGCCATCAGGAGCTCCTTGTCCATAGCCATCTCTACGGTCGAGAGCCTGACGGCGTCATAGATACTGAGAGCCCTCCATTCCTGGCCGAAGAACTTCTCCATCCGATCGACCCAGGTAGCAGTGGTCGAGGGCCAGGTTCCTTGGGGCTTTGACGCGTCCCACTTCGACCACTCGAACCCTTATCGCAAGGGTGACAGGCAATTCCCTTTCATAAGGTTGGTAATGGAGGAGGGAACAGGCTTCTTGAACAGAGGACCAAGAATCTGGTGGGTAGCGATTGGTTCGCAGTGGTCGATGATGTCCTCGCATTTGTTGTATTCCTTGGAGATCTGAGAGATGAAGGAAGCCATTGTTGATGAGAAGAAGAATTGGAGACGAGTTGCTGGGTTGGAAGTGTTTCAGAAAGAAACTGGTTTTTTTTTTTTGGAGGTTCGAGAGAGAGAAAGAGCAAAGGAATTTCAGATAATGGATAGCGTAAAACCTATAAGCGTTTGGTAGGAAGGTCAATCGGTTGGGTTTTGAAATTTGAAATGGACCAATCAATGTGACTGCGAACCATGATGTGTTTCAGAAAATCCAGGTGAAAGGACCGAAGATCTCGCAGATTGAGGGAATATCTCGAGTTTTGAGGATGCACGATTGCGTGTGACGGCGAAATTAAATGCAACGAGACGCTTCGACGGTTGCGTGAGTTCAGAGAGATGATTGCAAACTGTTGGGATGATCGAGGACTGACGCGTGGCGAGTTCGGGAAGGATTCGAGGGAAACATCATTGCTCATAAATGGGCGTGGCGTTATTTTCTGGGACAGCTCATCGGTCGTTGCGAGATGAGTGATGTCGTTTCGCTTCTTCAAGGCCGAAGCTCGACCATGAGTTATGAGTCGACGACCTCAGAAGCGAGGGGGCAGTGTTTGGGCCTAAAATGTTATTAGGCCGAATAAGGGCCACCTTTGGCCCAGTGTCTATTTAAAGGCACTATAGGCTGATATTATGGGCCAAGGGGGTTCAGAGTAATTGAGTACCGGTTGGAGTAGGAATGTCGCGGATAGGCATGAGAATGAGATAGAGGCCGAGACCTATTAGGAGAATGAGTCTCAAGGAAGCCGAGGTAAAGGTGAATCGAACCCATGATTGGGGGCAAGTGCAGAATCCCAGTTGGGATGGGATTGGCCGAGATAGAGTTGGATTAGTATCGGCCGAAGAAGAGTTAGACTAGGAAAAAGATTTCTATTCAAGGACGGGTTGGAGTATTCACATTGCTATAAATAGAGGGGAAAGCATAACATTCGCTCTCTCCAACTCAACACACAAAACTGCCCTGCGCAAATTCTCTCAACCTTGAGATTTTTTTATTTTCCTTTTCGCCAACACATCTTCAGTTTGGATAAACAGCACTGTGAAGGCAACCGGTGGTATCTTCAGTTTGGATAAACAGCACTATCGCCGTAGAACCAGTCGTTTGCGGAGCAACTTCAGTTTGATAAACAGCACTGCGTCGAGGCCGGTTGGTTATCTATCCAAGTCTCGATCGAGAAGGACTTTCAGGTTTTCATCAACAGAGGTCATCTCACCAGCCTTCTCGGCGAAGTGAGGTGTTACGAATTACCGAGCTCGGCACATCGAACGTCGAGTTATTTTATGATTGGATACTCACAGGTTAGTTTCAGAGTTCTGCATTCCGACGGTCGAACCACTTTCACCGTCAAGACCTATATCTATTTTGAGTATCTGTGCCCCTATACTTTGGTGTCGATTCGACGTGCTTATACCTTTACGAATATAATCACTGTGACCGAGTCCGGCGCCGACGATTAGTGAACTTCGCAAGACTAGTAGCCTTGTCTTCGGGCTCTAGAACCCAAAGGCCGAGGCGTGTTCCTTCCTCGGCCGCAGTCGCAAGATTCAGAAGTCAGCCGCGCACACAACGCAACATCAACATTTTACTCACCGGCCGAGTTTGGCCGTCGAGTTGGCACGCCCCGCATTCAACCGAAGGATGTAGTTAGCTCATAGATTATTCGCCCTGCGCGCCACGTAGGCTTGGTAGTTTTTAGGGTCAACAGCACTAAATAAATATAACATAACTAAACCTTCTGCAATTTCCTGCAGCGATCAATACTGGACTGCTGAAACTACAGATTTCAACTATTCAAGAATAATGGTGTTGAAAGAAGACCTGCACGGTTTGATATCAAATGGACCTATATCAACTCAGATTGTTGACTCTTTCTGCTACCTCAAAAGAGAGAAAGAAAAAATAAAAAAATAAAAGAACTTCTACGTCTCTACAACAATCTTTGTAAGTATATAACTAATTTTGCTTCGTATGAACTTTTTGTTAACTGTCGCTGGAAAACAATGTCATTGGTTTGTGTATATACTTGTATCTAACACTGTGGCTGGAAAAATTAACACTGTCGCTGGAAAAACTAACACTGTCTCTGGAAAAACTAACATTGTCGCTGGAAAAATTAACAGTGTCGCTGGAAAACTAACACTGTCACTGGAAAAAACTAATTGGCTATTTTCCAGAAACAGTATGCCATATTATGAGTTAGATGTAGAAACACTGTGATATGATTTTACATGATTTTTATTCCAACAGAACAACATCAATTAACAAAGCATTCAAGAAACTGTCCAAAACAAGGACAGGCTCTACAACCAACTGATGGACCAATATGGAAAAGTATCAAAGACTTTCTTCCCATTGTTCCATTACAACCATTTCTCATTTGTAGTTTTGGACACAAAAACTACAGAAATGACTCATTACAATTCAGCTCGCCAAAACTCAAAAGATGAAGATCTGGAAAGTGATTGCTACTGGGAAAATGCATCAATAGTGGTAAGCCAAAAAGCCAAAATCACAAATCTCTCTCATATATATTGCAAATAAGTATATTATTATTCTATAATAACTTTGTGCAGGGGAACTTTGTTCAGTATTGGCTTGAGAAGGCAAGGGAATCAACAAGCAATTCAAAACTTAAGGATTTAAACCAAGAAACAATGAAGAAAATCAATTCCATAAAAAGTGACTTTGAATTCCAAGTCAACGAAGACAGAATCTGTGCGCAACAGAAACCAACAGCGTATGTGAAAAAATTGAAACCAGTTTTACTTCTATATATAGTTTATGTTTTCTGTATACATAAACCAACAATATGCTTTTTGAACTACTTATCTCTCACATACTTTGTTTGCCTTCAATATGCTTTTTATTACAACTTAAATTTCCTTGTAAATCAGATTGGATTGCAGCTTATACATGCTTAGCTTCATTGACCAACTCTCAAAGAACATAAAATTCAAGAACATATCCAAGATTATTAAGTTTTAAAAGCACAGAAAGATATCCTCGTGGATTTGATAAATCATGAGTGCAGCTGGACAAAAGAACAAGAAGCTTTCGAAGCAATCTCACAGAAATTGACAAGCATTGGGCATTAGAATATTTTTGTCAACTGAATGTACTTCTTAACATTCACGATTTCCTTTTTACCATGGTTTAACAAATATTGTTGTCAAACATGTTTGATGCTACTCAATATATATTGTCTCTGGAAACAATTTCTTCCCATGTGTAAAACTAATAATGTCTCTGGAAAGTCAACCAAAACATAACACTGTTTATGACGAAAATAACCAAAAACACTGTCGCTGGAAAAACTAACACTGTCGCTGAAAAACATAACACTGTCTCTGCAAAAAAAAAACTAACATTGTCGCTGGAAATACTAACACTGTCGCTGGAAAAACTAACACTATCGCTGGAAAAACTAACACTGTCTCTGGAAAAACTAACAGTGTCTCTGGAAAAAATAACAATGTCTCTATAAAATCCAACAAACTCTGTGATTGTTTGGTAACTTTGCAGAAAATAGTGGCACATATTACAATTTGATTCCACAAACATTTTGATTTGTATAAAACCAATACTGTTTCTGGAAAAGAAACTAAAACCAAACACTGTATCTGAAAAATTAAACAAAAATCGAACACTGTGTCTGGAAAACTGAACAACAAAATATCATCGAAATAAGTAAATTTGTATAACCCAAAACTTATATAATCTGAAACATCAATTGAAAACAAATAAGTAATCTCCAAATAATAAAATTGGTTACAAGTCACAGTCTTCTTCATCCGACTAATTTCACCAGCAGATTTAATCCTAATCTTCTTTGGCCTTCCAGACGGAACCTTAGTAATAGGAGGCCTCACACCATTCGTAAAATTATTAACATTAGGCTTATCCAAATCTGAAACTGAATTCATAACAAACTGATATGTTTCCCGATAAAAAGATGCCTTCCAGTAATCTTCAACATACTCAAATACATCACGATTATCATGCTGCAACACCTGCAATGCATGAGAACATGGGAAACAATTGTGCTGCCATTGAACACAAGAGCATGTCCTATCATCCAAACAAACAACAAAACGATTCCACTCCATCCTAACTTCAAAAACATCCATGTCAGAACGACTAATCCGCCAATGCATTCCCTCTTTTAACAGCAACTTCAGCTCATTTTCTTTCTTTAGACACAAAATTGTATGAATATTTTGACCGAATAATTTCTTCTCAGCCATGCTAACCATCAGCCGAACTCTAATGTCTTCAAGAAGATCCATAAGTAGCATACAACGGCTATTCGACACCATGGCATTAAAGACTCTGAAAGTGCATTACTCATTGATCCCCATCTCTTACCCGGAAAGTGAGCAATAACATAGTTCTCTTTAGGCAAATCAGCTATAAAATTCTTCACATGCCCAATCCCATTATCCATAAATTCTGCAATGCAATCATCAAAATCTGATGCAGTGCATGCATAAGCACAGTTTGCTAAAAGATTCATCATCTTCTTCTTTAGTCCCTCACCAGCACCCTTTGGAAATAAGCTACTAACATTCTGTTTTAAATGAACAAGACAGTATGAATGTGGAGATTCAGGGAAAAATTCAGGAATGCACCTCAAAATTCCATCATGTATATCCGACATAAATGTGATCACCCTCTCTTGACGCCTCAATATACGAGATAATATTGATAAAAATCATCTCCAATTTTCTATTGTTTCTGAATCAACAATAGCATAAGCAATCTCGAAAATCTCTGCAAAAACAGAAAAGGAATAAAATACCTACTGTCGCTGGAAAGTCAACACTGTTTCTGGAAAAGTGTTTCTGGAAAACCCGAACAAGAAGATAACACTGTTTCTGGAAAAGTGAACAAAAACTACAACTGTTTATGGAAAAAAAAAACACTGTATCTGGAAAAACTAAACCACAAGCTAACATTGTATCTTCATAACGATAATAAATCTTCTGCAACTCATATACAAAAACTGAACAAATAACATCAAATATAAAATCAGACTATTAACTCACCATTATTGTCATTTTTTGCACAACAAGATAAAAGTGTGCCCCTGTATTTGCTCTTGATGAATGTGCCATCAATGAATAACATTGAGCGACAAGACATGAATCCTTTGATCCATGCATCATAAGCGACGAACAATCGAAGAAACCTGTTGGACTATGGTACAACTTCAAGCTCAAACACAGATCCGGGATTGCTTGCAAGGTTAGATTCTATATACCAAGGCAACAACTTGTAAGAATCAACAACGTTGCCATTTAGCTCAGAAACAGCCTTATCTTTACCGAAGTATGCAGTAGAATAATCAATAGCTAGTCCGTAAAACTGTTTTAGGTTTGAAATGATTTCCTTCGGTTTGATAAATGGATTTGACTGAACCTTGTCCTTAATGATAGAAGCAACAAACTTCCGACCAACAACTTTGTTTTTCTTCTTTCGGATCATTCCCTTACATGTATGCACATTGTGCAATTTCCGAATAACAAAAAAATCATTAATCGAACACTTTGAAGCATATACACGCCAAAGACAACCGTTGGATTCTTTCCTGGAACACTCAGCGCTAATCCGACTTTTATCATTCTTCAAATATTTTAACTCAAACCCACACTCAACAGAGAACTTCTTCAACTTATCACGAAAATCAGCACAACCTTCTTTAAAAACTTGACCCACAGATTCAATATAGTTTTCCCATTCAGATGTCATGTAGCTATGAATACCATGAGAACCATACTTCCCTAGATGATAATTTTCACTAACAAGCGCTGTAGAATCTGATGTATAGCATGAAGAAGATACACTAACTGTAGGTAACTCAACTAGATCACCTGCGCATTTATCTAAAACCAATATTTCTACCAGAGTTTTTCCAACAACTCCAAGAACTAACAACATGTTCTTAACATCGGCATCACAATCCAATATACAAGTAGAACCTTCGATCAAAGAATATCTCAACTCAAAACAACCCAATCTCAAACCTTTAAACTTATAGCAAAGATCAACACAAATCTGATCGAATGTACACGTTGATGAAATAGAACTAATCACTGATAACCAACCATAAGTAAACTAAGCTAGTTTACCATTCTCCATAACTATACAACACAAAATAAAACAAAACAAAAAAAAAATCAATATACAAATATTAAATAAATATATAGAACATTAACACTGTATATGAAAATTGAACAACAAAATAACATTGATTCTGAAACAACTGAACAAAAACTAAAACTGTTTATGGAAAAAAGAACCAAAAGATAACACTGTGTCTGGAAAACCGGAACCAAAACACAACACTGTGTCTGGAACAGCTGAACAAAAACTGTTTATGGAAAAAGAACCAAAACATAAACTAACACTGTCGCTGGGAAAACATACATTGTCGCTGGAAAAACTAACACTGTCGCTGGAAAAACTAACAGTCTCTGGAAAAAATAACATTGTTTATGGAAAAACTAAAACTGTTTATGGAAAAAGAACCAAAACATAAACTAACACTGTCGCTGGAAAAACATAACACTGTCTCTGCAAAAAACTAACACTGTCGCTGGAAAAATAACATTGTCTCTGGAAAACTGAAACAAAAACATAACACTGTTTCTTGAACAACTGAACAAACCTAAAACTGTTTATGGAAAAAAGAACTGAAAAAATACTGTATCTGGAAAAACTGAACCAAAAGCTAACGCTGTATCTTCGAAACGAGAAAAAACCTTCTGCAACTCATATACAATTATCAACTAAATAAATACGAAATTGAAATAACATGCAGTTCTCAAATTTAATAAAGAAACACAAATTGAATAACATGCAGATCTCAAATTGATTTTCTATAGAAACAAACGATAAACTTCACTGGCAAAGAAAAATTCAAAAACAGTAACTGGAATACGCTATGAATATGATGGAAAACAACGATGAACTCCATCAAAGACGATGAACTCCATTAAAGACGAAAATCTGGAAAAAAAATTACCTCGAATACAGTACGAATAATGACGGACGATAAAAGCAACGCTCACATTCAATTTGATCAGAACTTCAAATGTTGAAACGACTATCACGTTCAAATTGATAAGAATTCGAAATTCTGGTTCTCAAAGCCTTCAACCAGCCCCGACAAAAAACAGCTTAACAAGAAAATCGAAATGAACAAATTTAAAACTCAACCTAAAAAGTTAGGGGTAAAAGCGACAAAACACAATTTATTACAGTTGGGCCACTTTTAGTTGGACTGCTTTAATATGGGCTTTGTACTAATAATTAAACAAAACTTATAACATGATTTTTTTTATTAAAACTAAAACTTTTAAGCCATTTTTCATTAGTTTTCATTTTTTTTCTTATTTAATCAAATGAGGATTCAAATTAGAGATTATTTTAGGAAGTATACACAAAACAAGTAAAGGATCAAACGTAAACGTATTAGTTATAGCATGTGTACTTCCCCTAATTCAAAACTCCATGTTCACATTTAAAATAAAATATCAATTGTATCAAAAAACAAAATAAGTTTACATCCCATCAAAAGAATTAAACATTTATTTTTAGGAAATATTTTTCTTTAATAAACGATATTATCTACGTTAAGGGAGAGAGAAATGTCTAACAATGAGCTTAGTTCAAATTCGTCTACGAGAAAATTTAACCTAGAGCTTTTCACTTACAAATGAAGAGAAATATAAGTAGAAAATAATTAGTAGGGAAAAACGAAGAACAAATTGATAGCCCAGAGGGCAGAGTACGGAGGCAAAATTCCTGTCATCCAAACCCAATCCTAATCAGAAATAATAAAATACACATCAGCACGTGCAATTCCACACGCTTCAAACACCGGCAACTTACCGTGATTGCCCTCCAATAATGGCCCGATAAAACACATAGAGACAAGATGGACGGTTGATAAACAGCGAAAATAAGGGTATTTTAAGAAGTGCACACAAAACAAACAAACTTGTATTCCTCGTTCTTCCTGTGTCTTTCAGTTATTTATTTATTTTTCGCCCTCTCAACTCCTTTTCTTGGGTCTTCCTCCAGAGTCTTACCACGTTGGCAACCACCACAGCAAGAGCTCCGAAACGGTGCGTTGCGGATCATACCCATTGCACGGTCGCAAAATCCGCTTCAATCCGATAGTCTTCGGAGCTCCGAAGCCGCCGCCGGGTTGGGGTGAGTGGAGTGGGACGTCGTGACGGTGGTCGGTTTCTCTAATTTTCTGATTGCTTGCAACTAATTATTGCTGAATTGTGCCCTAAATTGTTTATTTCTGCTAGTTTTTGGTCAGGGCATGGAGAAAAGGAGATGGTTGGTATTGGTAATATTAACGTGGATGTTTGTTTTTTCTGCTGGAAGAGGTAAAATTTTCAATTTTTGCATCAAAAGGTTTATCTTTTATGTTTAATTAAATTTTAAGTTCATAGCGGTTGATTGGAGACTTTTTTGTTGTGTATATAGAATCATAGATATTGTAATTGGGTTGAAGGGAAATTGATGGTTGCTGAAGAATTAATTCAGGAGACTCAATGGGTCATTCGAGGGCTTGTTTGAAAGTATAATTAAAATGATTGAAAGCGCTTTGAGAGAAAATGATTTTGGGTTCCAAACGAGCTCCGAGTCATTATTCTATTTTAGAAGTGATTTTAGAATAGCTAAGCAAACCAAAAACGCTTCTGACGAGGTTTGGTAAGAAAAGTTAAAAGTGCTTTGCGGTTTAAAAGTGACAGCGCTTCCTGGAGTGGCGAAGCACTTGGATTTGTATACATTTGTCCTAAATGCCTCTAATAAAATCACTTCTAGCACAATCGCTTATGAATTGAAGTGCTTTCTAGAAAAGTATTTCCAAACTGGTCTATGATAGCCTTTGCAACAATGTGGTATTTGTTGGTTTTACCTTATCATAGTTTGCTAAAGGATGATTTGGTATCAGTCTGTTAGGGACTAAACTAAAGAGGTTCTATATTCACCTTGGAGAAGGAAATACGTGATGCGAACTATACCATTATAAACTGGTTGTATATTTCGGATTCTTTGTGTATTTTTACTTCGGTTTTGTTTTTTCCTTGTTGGGGTGTGCGGAATTATAGATCAAAATAGTTGGAATCAGAATTTGGATGTGTTGAACTTTTCGGACCCGTTTTAACAGGGAGTAATTTCTTCTTACAAATGCAGAACTGAAGATTAAGCACAAGGATCATGGCCCCATATACAATCACACGCTTGCCACTATACTAGTGCGGTATGCTTCTACGGTAAGTTTCATCAGATATTTGCTTGTGCACCACTTATGGGGATTTATTGGAAACATCTAGCCTCACCATTTCTCTTGCAAATCTTGACTATATGCTTTGTCAGTCATGGTATGTTGTAATTGTGACATAGAAAAAGGTTGTTTTTGGGGAGTATTTAGATCTGTCTAGATAAAGTGGAAACCAAACTATGGAGATTTTCTGGATTATGTGTGAAGATTTGAACTATTAGTATGTACCTGCTATAAGGTCCGTCACAATTGAAATCAAATTTCTGCTTTTGTAGGTTTATGTTTCTGATTTGTCAGAGCTGTTTACTTGGACATGCTCATGCTGTAATGGTTTGATTAAGGTACTGAGACTTATCTGATTAATTTGAAATTCTTATACTTGAAAATTATTGGCCTTATTTCTCCTTTCAATGGGACAGGGATTTGAAATGATAGAGATTATTGTCGATGTCCAGCATTGCTTACAGGTGCGATTTCATTGTTCAGCCTGTTTTTATGTGTTAAGGTTATTTCTTTGCTGCCTCTGTATGACATTGTCAACTTTGTCCAGGCTTTTGTTGGAGTGGCACAAGACCCGAATGCTATTATAATTGCATTTAGAGGGACTCAGGAACACAGGTGCGGGGCTAAAGTTCTTATCATTCTCGATTAAAGTTTCTGCTGAATTATTTATTTGAGCCCAAACTATGGCATAGGTGAAGAGAAAATTGAAAAATACAATGAATAAGTACATGTGTTACTTTTCCTTTAAATATAATTATATGTATCTCTATGGGCAATCTGATTTGCCCTTTTACCAGAATTTGTTGATTAATGGATTTTCTTTATATGTACAGCATACAGAATTGGATTGAAGACTTATTTTGGAAACAACTTGATCTAGATTATCCTGGCATGCCTGATTCAATGGTATTGCAGTAAAGTTTCTCTACTTTGTTGCTGCTGGAATATATAGTATCAGTTCTCATTCTCTTTCTGTTCTAGGTGCACCATGGGTTTTATAATGCTTACCACAACACGACCATACGCCCTGGAATTCTAAATGCTGTGGAAAGAGCCAGGGAATATTATGGAGATATTGGCATCATAGTTACAGGACATTCAATGGGAGGGGCAATGGCTTCATTTTGTGCTCTTGATCTAAGGGTAATCATAATTAAGCCGGTCTCCATTTTGCATGTTTCATTTTGCAAGATCTGTTTGAGTTTTTCTTGTCTTGTTTCGGCATTCAGTATACCTTATATTGTCAGAGCCTGACTTATGTGCTATAAAAACTTAGTTATTGCCATTTGCAATTTGACTATTTTTTTTCCTTTCATTTTAACTGATCAAGACGTTAGTATATCAGCAACATTTCTTGAATGGCATAAAAGATTGAACTTATTCCAGAAGGGTATTTGAATTAGTTTAATTGCATTCACTGCTTGCTGAAATTGTAGTCTATTCTGGAATTGTTCTTCAAACCTGTAACATTGGATGTTTTTCCCTGAATTCCCAGGTCAATCAAAAAGAGAAAGATGTTCAGGTTATGACATTTGGACAACCTCGTATCGGTAATGCGGCTTTTGCATCATACTATAGCACACTTGTACCAAACACTATACGAGTAACAAATTCACATGACATGGTGCCTCATTTGCCTCCATACTATACTTATTTTCCTCAGAAGACATACCACCACTTTCCACGAGAGGTATTCTCTTAGCTGACATTGCTGGATGCCTTGACTTTGAAGCCTTTAAGATCTATTAGAAAATAAACCGATTAAGTAGTTTCTTCTAGTAAATCTATTTGTGACCAAATTTCCGTACTTGATGTTTTTTAGCCCACAGAGGTGGATTAGTTACACATTCACTTTGAAGCCTTTAAGATCAATCAGAAAAAAACCGATTAAGTAGTTTCTTGTAAAATGTCTGTTTGTGGCCAAGTTTTCAATATTTTATGCTCTCTATATACAACCAATTATTTGTGAATAGCTTAAGATTATGTTAAATATTTGTAACTGATGAGAATATGATATCTGACTTACAATTTCTGGTCATATTTTGGATAGGTGGATGAATATTAATGAATAGGACTCTTGATATACACTTGCACAAGGCACTTGAATCATAACTTCGTATATTTATGACCTTTTTTTTTTTGGAAGATCCTCTCTTCAGACCATTGAGAGTCTTATTCTGATTCTAGGTGTGGCTTTATAACATTGGAGTTGAAAGTCTTGTTTACGAAGTTGAGAAAATCTGTGATGATTCAGGCGAGGACCCAACGTGCAGCAGGTAATCCAGTTTTTTACGTTGTGATATAATTGGTAGTTGTCTCCTCAGTTCCTTTCTTTCATCATGTTCCGACACATAACAGCTCGCTAGTGCAGTCTTCTATGGTTAGAAAAATAATAAAATAATGAAGTCGAAAAGAATAATCTGATCACAACAATATGATACAAGTTTTTGAGATGTTTGTGCAGGTCAGTGAGTGGGAACAGCATTTCGGACCATTTAGTTTATTATGGCGTTGAATTAATGGCCAAGACATGGAGACGGTGCAGAATTGTGATGGGTACTGGTGTAGAAGGGTACAGCAGAACAGATCTAGGAGGAAATTTTGTACTGTCCAGAGATCCTGCAACTTCTGTTCTCAAGTTGAACGCAGAGCCAGATACTGGGGCAAAACCTCTGTAGGGTGTCGGTCATGTTTTCCCTTGGAAGAAATCTGAGAGAGGTCAGTTGTAGGTGTATTTCCTGGAAAAGCTGTTTCGTTGTATGCCTAAAAGCTCTTGCTTTTCAGAAGCCATAGCTGATGAATATCGTGGGTTGGGACGGGGCTGCGGATGACTTGTGTATATATAAATGTGTTCATCTTCATTCTAATTGGGATATGAATGCTGACATTGTGTTACTTGTGTAAATATAATGTGTTCATCTTCAAACACTTATGTATCTTTGGGTTCAGCGGTAAAACTCAGTTGTCAACTCAGGAAAAATCTTAGGTGCAACTGGGTTTTATTGAAACAAGACCACATTGATGTAGCGCTGCACAATGACACTACATTTCCATATCATTTCCAGTGGGTTTGATCAACAGATAGGCATGGTTCTGTAGTCAAAGCAACTCCGTCACTTTCGTGTACCCATCGGACGGCAGCCCTTTCAGGGTTCCTTAGGGAGACCACATTGATGTAGCGCTGCACAATTACACTACATTTCCATATCATTTCCAGTGGGTTTGATCAATTAACCTACCAAGCTGGTACGGTGCTTTAATTTGATTACACTGACACATTGACACTAATCTTCATCCCTTATAATTCGTGTAACCAAGAAAGGTGGTCCAAAATTCAAATGTCATTTCTGTTTCAAGCATAGCAAACCAACATAAAACGCCTTCTCCTCAAATTTCTTCATTATTTTTATTGTAAGATGATATTTTAAACTAATCTAATTTATATAGTGGCAAATTTCAAGTGTATAGATGCAAGGATGCTATAATGTCTTGAAGTTCTTTGTAATGTTGTAATGTTTCTTTAACCCTGTGCGCGGTTCCATAATGTTCTTCCCCAACGATATGAGGTCGTTTGACATACCGACAAATGCTAACTAGTCTAATCCACGTCTACTTAATACATTAATATTGAGTGTTTGAATTTGGTCTATAAAAGCGAAATTGGACAAATTTTGAAACAGAAAGTAATTCCAAGATTTCAACACACAGTACTACTGCATATTCTCTGTCCAAATTACATGTTATATGAATAGCAAGATCAACTTTGTAGGACAGGAGCAGAAACCCAATAAAAACTAGGTGATTGATCTATTACAAACACAGAATCAAAGTGAGAAGCGTTAGCTTTCCTAATTTAATTGCTCTTCGCACTCAGCTCGTCTTCTCATCCTTGGCTGGTGAATCGCCCATATTGTTCCCGCACTCGTGTACTTCTAGTTTCAGATTAATTCTTCGCTTCTTCGGCAGGGATTGAAGCTTTAGGTTCGGCGGCTTCAGCCACTTCGGCTTCAACAGTGGTTGTAACTACTGCTTCTATTTCCTTCACCAAACTCTCCTCCGGTTTCTTTACGGGCTCTTCTGTACCTACACATAACCAAATTAAATCAGCAGCAATACGTTAGACGGTTACATGCATGTTTCCAGACGTGTGTTTATGACAGACTATGCGTTTGCTTGATACGGTTGTAGCTAAACTCGACACGACCAATAGGTCAAGTTCATAGTCTGGCAAGAGAATGTTTCCTTTTAGAAATAAGACCTACTCGGCATTATCATGCATGCATGCAATCTTGCAATGTGATCAACATAGTTTTACGTTAATGTTGTAATTAAACGATTTAACATTGTGGTTTACAAACCCGTTTCTTGTGTCTCAGCTACTGGAGCTTCTGTTTCTGCAGGCAGATCCAAATCGTTATCGTCCTCTGCAATATCATCATCTACCTTGAAGAAGCTTCCCTTACTTCCATGGCGTGGAGTGTAATAGTCTGACGTTCCCGATCGTCCCTCAGAAATAATCCCATCAATTCCTTCCTCATCCAATTTCCTCGACGAAAAGAAACGATTCGGAGAGCCATGCGAAATCAATCTCTCCGCCGCCTCGTCATGCTCTTCTTTGTTACATTTTTCCAATACTTCCTTACCACCATCTTCTCCGTCCTTGTTAGTTACTTTTATGTCTTTCACATTCACATCATCACCCACCGCAGACGCCTCACCACCACCAACATTATTGGCAACCACATTGTCCTCCTTGACTTGTTCTTCTTGTTGGTCATGTTGTTGTTGCACCGTTGAGTTCGCTGCGTTGTCATTGTTTTCTAGGACGGTTTCTATGTCCTTGCTCTTCTTGGAAGGATCGGCAACGCTCGATTTCTTGCGGCGGAGGATGGTGTTGCTGGTGGCAACCGCCAACTTTGATTCCCCGCAACCCATTTTTCAATATTTTGTGTGTTGTGAGGTCTCGAAGATGTAGAGATTGGGCAGAGGAGAGACCGAGACAGAAGAATTAATGCTCGAGCTCCCTTTAATGATATGAGGAAGAGAGAGATGTGAGAAATGGAAGAAATGGAAGCTGGTTTTTGTGTTTGATTTTGTTATTTGTTTGTGTTGGAGCTGTGGTTTGCATGGGTGTAATTCGGTGGCATGCAGCTGTGTACGTAGCTTATATAGAACCGTTTTATTCGTTGTGTTTCGAAGGTGGAGATGGATTTTTTTTGTCTTGGCAGCTCATCATTATTAACACGTCAATGTTGCTCGGTGTATTTTACTTGCATATAAGCCGATTCACATGCCCTTTAACTTTTCAACACTTACAAATAACGTATTTTCACCGTATAAATTCATATATTTAAAAAGACAGTTAGCTAGGTTAGTAATTAGGAAACATTTAGTTTGGCAAAGTTAATGCATGCATTCAAAACTTTTTGTTAGGGTTGGGTCGGGTTCATTTGGCTCTGTTGTTTTCCAAAATCGAAAATCAAACTGAAATTATTGTTCAGTTTGGTCTTCTTTGGGTTTTTTTTTGGGTTTAGTTGTTTTTTTATCAGTTTGGATTGGTTTCGGTCGTTTATTTTTTTTTTTTGAAAACCTATAAACTGGCTTTGCCCAGAAAAAAGAAATCTGGAATGGCAAACCTTAAGCCACGAAGGAACGAAGATGGGATGAAAATGAAGAATAGGATAGAAGATGGACACTCCACAAACATTGGCATTTATCCACCTGAAGAGGGGGTAAGTTGTAGAGAGAGAGTCTGACTGTTTTTCCAAGTAGTGTTTCACCGATTGGATCCCCAAGCTTCCTCTGCTTTATAGAAATTTGAATAATTTCGTTCAATTTTAAAATAAAAGAGCGTAATCCAGAACTGAAGCGAACCAAAACATAACTTAGAGAAGATGAAACACTGGAAAATTGGTTTCTCCACTGGTTTTAGTTGAAATTGAACCACATCGTACCACTGGAAGTTAACTGGTTCGGTTGCAGTTTAAAGGTAAAACTTATTCAACCGAACCGTCCCACCTCTAAGTAAAAGGTTTTTGGGATGAGTTGAATTCTGTAATACATATTTTATATTTCTTAACTGCGGAATATACAGAAGAGCAAATCAACTGGAAAAATAGGAAGAAAGAAGAAGGAAGAAGAAAAATGAAAAACCAAATAACAAAACAAGACTGTTTGGTAGTTTGAATGCGTTCATGTTAGACCAAAGGTTTAGAATCATAAACTGCAGAGGGAAATACACAATCCAAAAGAAGTCCAGGATTCACAAGCACACATTTTGGCCGGATAGTAATATGAGGATATATTTGAAGTGAGACTATGAGAAAATCACTCTCATCCAAGTCCTATCATGCTTCGGTGTATGACACACATCAGAGGAATGAGCAGTTAAATGTGCGATCGAGGATCTAATGAATAAAAATTCGACGATTACAAATTTTAGTGTGTGTTATACACTTCACATACTTAAAAATCTCCATTACTTCTCACTTCCCTTTTCCGTATGAGAGTTTTTTTGGTGTACTTGAAACACAAAACAGTATACCACGTGTTAGAATAAAACTAGAGAGCACTGAAAAATATGCAATTCCTCTATCTGAGTAATGCTAGGGAGACTATCTATTTAAACCATATTTTGTAAACCATGTTTCATGGTTGTTGATAATTGAATTATTACTTAGGTATTGATTAACATGTTTATTTCTTATTAGCGACATATTATATAGTTTGCAAATGTGATCTTGAAAGTTAGTTCATTTAACATTACTCTTTTTCATTTATATTATAACACGTGACATATTAACTTGTATTTCCGAATACAGAAAAATCTCACCTCCACATATTTGAAGAGAGTTGCAAATTTTTTTGGGGACCGTTATGGCTGACATGAGGGAAGAAGAACAACAAAAATTGAGAAGTCCCACTTGAATGTTGTATGTATCTCAGGTTTCAACATCCATTGCAGAGACCCCTAAAAGGCTAAATATCATCAATAAACAAGATCTGAGAAATTTTTCAGTGTGACTGTTGTGGATGCAAATTTTCTCCTCTTCGGTCTTGGACGATTTTGCACCTACGAAATAATAAACACCTTAGGTTAAGGCCAAAAGCCTCACGCGCCCACGATGAATGGGGGGGCTTTGGCCGAAGAACCTCCGATGCCAAAGTTAGAATTAGAGAGAAAAAGTGTTTAGAGTGTTTTTGCCGAAGGATTGGAATTAGGTTTTGTAAGAAATAGGGGTTGTATTTATAGGAGATGGGGTGGCCGGCCTAGTTAGGGTTTTTTGTGTAAGATCTAGGTTTAATTAGCCCATTTATTGGCTAATTAATCAAATAGGGAAAGGATTTATATTTATGAAAAAAGATAATAAGGAGTAATTGAATTGTTGGCTAAAAAAGGAGGAAAAAAAGAAAGGAATGTGGGCAATAAAAGGGGAAGTGGCCGGCCCCCTTTGGAGAAGGGAGGACCGGCCATTTAAGGTGTTTTTGGCTTTTAAGGCTAAGTTAATTGGCCAATTAATGAGGAATATCCTCATTAATTTGCCAATTATCTCCATTTATGTGGGATAATTGGTGGATTTATGAGATAATTGTCTTAAATGTGGATGGATGAAATAATTCGGATTTGTTTACCTTTTATGGGCGCTTTTGACTTGACCGATGATAATTACCGGCTGCTCGCGCGTAGGATTTCTGATGCTCCTCAAGGGCATTCTTGTCTTCTTAATCCGAAAGTCCACGTGTCGCCTTGTGATTATTTTTGGCTCCACAAATGCCCCCACACCTGTTGGACTGCTCGCAGGAAAGGGCAGCAGGTGTAGAGATCTTCTTGCTTCAGGAACCATAGGATTGCTTCCTATCTTGATGTTGATCCTCTCTTTAATTGGAAATTGGGTCATTCTAGGAGAGGGAAATAAACTTCTCTCAAAGCCTATTTAAGTCCACCTTAAGTGGGTTATTAAATCAACTTTGGAGAGCAATTTATTCTACCCTACAAGAGAGAGAAAGCTAGAGGATATTTGTTCCCCCTCCTCTAGCAATCTTCTACATCTTGCCCGTGAAAAGGACCGTCTTTCGTTGATTTCTTCGTCTTTTCCGTGCCGCACTGATGTAAGAAAAATTTAATTTTTCTTGCCTTCTTCTTGGATAGTGCTATTACGGGGCAGCCGTTGGGGTGGTGCGGCACGTCGGCTGGCAAGGGCCAGGAGTTGGCTCGGCAGGGGCCGAGGAGATGTCGTGGCAAGGACCACTGCTTGGGCAGCTCGGCTTGCCTAGAGCCCAGGGCAGCTTGAGCGGCTGGGACCGCGAACTGAGGCGCTGGGGCGCAGTGCTAGGGTAGTCGCGCGGCTCACATCCTTTAGGACCTGACGCGGGCCAAGCTGGCGATCGAGAGAAATGAGAAGGTTGCGGGCTTCATGGGCTGCTCGAGTGCTGGGCATGTAGGCCTCATGCCTGCTAGAATGTTGGGTTGAGCTTCTCTGCCGGGTACCATGAATGGCGTTAGCTGCCTAGTCTTATTTGTCGGGAGAAAGGTAGGCTGCTCAAGAGATGCCGGTTGGAAAAATTGAAGACTTTATCCACTGCTTGTGAGGGTCCGCCTGCTACCAAGAGGTCTGTGATTGGCATGAATTCTTCCAATGGGAAAAGAAATGAGGCTGCTAGATATGCCCCCAATGCCGAAATTTGCTGGGATAGAAGAGACTGCTTGCGTGGGCAGCTGCGAGAGTTCCACTAAGCCTGCTTCTGGGGAGGCTGATAAGATCTGTGTGCTCTCAAGACCAGACCTTTTTTATTTCTCCAGAAGATTTCCTCGCCTTTACTTTCAAGTCTTCCATCGGTGAGGTAGTTGGAGATGGAAGTGTCCACGACGGGGAAGCCGGGAGTGAAGCGCCGAATGGTACCACTGCTAGGGTTGTCGTGGCTGCCGAAGGTGTGACAATGGAGCAGTCGTCGGGTGGCCAAGCTGCTGAAGAGTAGTCTTCTAGGTAGCCTTTACGATTTATTTTTCCTTGTTGCTTTTGCTGTGCTTGGACTCCTCCAGTCTTTGTTAGTTGTTTATCAATTTTGCTAGAAAATTTAATAAACTTGTCTCCTTCGCTTTTCTCCATCTTCGCTTCCTTTGTTCATGCCTTAACCTTTAGACTTTATAGGCCAGTAGCAGGCGCGCCACTTTTTTATAAGCAGACAGGTCATGTAGCCTACATAGTCGTAGGTGTTGGTGTAGAACTTTTCCTTGCAAAGTTGCTAGCCATAGGGTTGGCAGCCGGACACCTTACTTACAGAAGCAGACGGATCCGCGTAACCACTAGGCCATTAACCTTGGCTTTCTCCAATTCCGTAGGTTGCGCAGCAATTGTCACAACACTTTAGGACTTGGCGCAAGTTGCCGCAAAGTTGTTAGCTGCGGGATCGACGGCCGGACGCCTTACTTATTTGCAGCAGCCGCATCTGGGCGATCCTTAGGCTGTTGCCTTACGAAGTTGTCAGCCGTAGGGTTGGCAGCCGGACGCCTTACTTACAGAAGTAGGCTAATCCGCGTAACCACTAGGCTTTCAACCTTGGTTCTTCCCAATTCCGTAGGTTGCGCAGCTAGTGTCACAACACTTTAGGACTTGGTACAGGTGAAGCTTATCGACTACGTAGCATGTCGGTAGTGGATAAAACTTCACATATGCCTGCTAGCTTGTTTTAACCTTTCACAAGAATGTGCGGTTGTATAAGTCTAGTGTGGCTTTACTGCTTAAGGGGCAAGCCGTAGGCAGTAATCCGGGATCCGTAGGCTACCTTAGCATGTCCGGTAGCAGCTTTAGGGTTTCCAGGGATAGTGTGCCCCCCCCCCCCCGTCTCTAGGGCCCGGTTCCCGCGGATTAGGCCAAGAGACCCAAAATCCTTCAGTTAGCTAAGCCTTGAAAAAGACCATTGTGGCTACTTCTAGGAATTCCGGCGCAAGCCATCGTGCAGCTAGTTACACTAGGGCAGCCAGGCTCATCCACGTCTGGATATTCGGAGTGAAGAGTTTATCCTCCCGCGTTGGAGAGCAGATTGGTCCCTCATGGGGCGCTATTCCTGTAGTGAGTCCCTAAGAAGGGCGCGAGCTTCTTTCGAAGCGCAGGAGTTGTTAGTTGCCGCAATGGAATCAAGTTGAAGCGTTCCTTGTTGAAAAACAAGTGAACAAATAACTTAATTGTAAAGATTGCGGAACAACTGGTAGTCCTCGGCTTGCGAGGGTTGTGCCCGTCTGAGCTGCTTGAGCCTTCGGGCGTCGGTGGAGATCATACGTGGTACTTCCTCAAGTTGTAGGCGTTCCACTGCTTTTCGATCTCCTCGTCATTCATGGTGGCGGGGGTGTAGCTCCCCTTGTCGCCTACTCTGCTGATCTTGTAAGGTTTTTTTTTTCAAATAGGGTCCATCTTTTTCGTTCCCTCCCTTTGAGCAGTGATGAAAGCCCTCCTCAGAACTAGATCTCCGGGTTGAAACTGCCGGATTTTGGGCCTTTTGTTGTAACTAGAGAAGAGCTGCTGCTAGCAGGATGAGATGCGGGTTATGGTCTGCTTGCGCCTTTCCTCCGCTAGGTCTAGGTTCGCGGCCGTCTCTTTACTGTTCTGCTCGATATCTGACAGTAGGGTGGTGATGTTTGGCGTGAAGATGTTGGGAGGAATGATTGTTTCCGAGCCAAACGCCAAAGAGAAAAGGGTTTCTCCGGTTGCTCGCCTCTTGGTGGTACGATATGCTCATAGACATCCGGGGAGTTCATCTGGCCGTTTTCCCTTCTTGTTGGTGAGGGATTTCTTAAGGCAGTCGAGGGTCGTCTTGTTGGATGCTTCGACCTGCCCGTTGCTTTGAGGATGTCTTGGCATGGACATGTGCTGCTTGATGTTTACTTTTGGAAGAACTTCGTCAAATCTTCGTCCGCGAACTGCGGGCCGTCGTTGGTGACGATGAACTGAGGGATGACAATCAGCAAATGATGTTCCTCCATACGAAGCATTCTATGTCCGTCTGAGTCGTGGTTGTCGTGGGCTATGCTTCTACCCATTTGGTGAAGTAGTCGGTTGCCATGATCATCATGCCTCTGCCCCCAGTAGTAGGCGGCATAGGTCCTACTAGGTCGATTGCCCACTGCATGAATCAGCCAGGGACTTGCTCGTGGGTGTAGCTCGTTGGCGGGCAGGGCTGGTACATGCTTGTAACGTTGGCAGCGGTCGCACTTTTGCACTAACTCCCGGGCATCTTGATGCGTAGTTGGCCAGTAGCCTGCGTTGAGAGCCTTTTGCGCCAGAGATCGTCCTCCGGAACGGTTCCCACAAACGCCTTCATGGATTGAACTTAGGACCTTCAAATCATCGGGAGGTGCCAAACATCGGAGGTGCGGTCCGGCGTAGGGTCTTTGAACTAAAATGTCCTTCCACATGTAGTAGTGCGCTGCTCGGGTTTGAAGTTTCCTTGACTCCAACCTTTCTGTGGGGAGCGTGCCATTGACGAAGTAATCTATGATAGGGCTTTGCCAATTCGGAGTTGCATTAACCTGTGTCACCTCGGCTACTGGCTCGGACTCTATGCTCGGCTTATCTAGGTACTCCACCGGAATTGAACGCTTGAGCTGGTGATCGAGGGCAGAGCCTAGGCCGGCTAGCGCATCTGCATGGGCATTTTCCGTCGTGGAACTCGAGTGAGCGTGTAAGTTTGAAATGTCTCCAGCTGCTTGCGTACCTTCTTTAGATATTGCGCCATCCTTGGATGCTTCGCCATGTATTCCCTTGCGGTTTGGCTAGTAATCAGCTGAGAATCAGAATGAATCGCCAGCTTCTTCACCGCTAAGTCTTTCGCCATACGGAGGCCTGCCAGTAGGGCCTCGTACTCTGCTTCATCGTTAGATGCCTTGAAGCCTAGAGTGATCGTCTGCTTGAGCATTGAACCGTCTGGGGTGGCAAGGACCATGTCTGCTCCCGAACCTTTGTAGTTGGATGTGTCGTCAACATGCAAATGTTGAAAATCTCCATTGAAGGAGCAGGTGCGGCTAAGGTGTGCTCGGCTGCTTCCGGGGCGTCGTTGGACCGCTCTGTTGCGCTGCCTAGGCTAGGCATGAAGGCGCGGTAGGGAGCTGTAGAGCTGGTGCCATGTTACATGTAGCAGGAAGTGTTCAACTGCCGGTATTGGGCCACTCTAGAGTTGAATTATGGAACAAAGGTCGGCTGGGGCCGTGTGACACATAGCAGGAGGTAGTGCTCAACTGCTGGTACATGATGCTCCTATGTAGAATCTTTTGGGGCGAAGACGACAAAGCTTGCTTCCGAGTGCGTCATTCTAGTGTTCGTCTGCCTTTGGCATACCTTTTGGGCTGAGTTGTTATGTTCGTCAGGAAATTTTGCATCGCCAGTGTCTGCGCCTTTATCGTCGCGCGTCTAGATTGGGCGGAATAGCGCGTCATGAAGATGACTGCGTGCGTCTGATTTGAGCTTCTAGGTTGCAACAACTATCGCCAAAGTCCGTTTTTTTGAATTTCTGGTAGCATCGATGAGAGCTTTTAAACTGTGGAATACAGGTAGTCGGGCCCCCAGCTCTTCTCGTATGATGGTAAAGCTTATTGCTGCCTCAGATATCGTCAAACATGCGAATATGTCCTCCGTTGCTTCCGGTTTGGATAGTAATGGAGGCGATGTGAGATACTTCTTCAGGTCTTGGAAGGCTTCTTCGCATTCTTCATCCCACTCATCACGTTGCGCCCTCTTGATGGCTTTGAAGAAAGGCTTGCATCTATCAGTAGACCGCTAGAGGAAACGGTTGAGGGCGGCTGCTCGTCCAGTCAAGCTTTGGATCTCTTTCAAGGTTGTGGGAGACTTCATTTCCAGAATTTCTCGAATCTGCTTGAGTGCCATCTTCTCGATCATGGTATCAGAGCAAAGTTACCTCTCGTGTGAAGTCGATGATGGGCCCTGGTAGTGCGTCGGCTGCCTGGACTTGAGGGATCAATGGGGCCTGCTGGAACTTCCTTTTCAGCATTCATTCTTGGCTGCGCTGCCGGCTTGTCCGAACACTTGTCGACTTTGCCTTCCTTCACGAGCTTTTCCAGATAATTCCTCCAAGTGCAGCAGCTTTCGGTGGCGTGACTTGGTCCTCGGTGAAATGCGCAATATTTGGTAGCTTGAACCACGGCTCATTCTTCACGTCGCGGAGAATTTGATGGGTCGGAATTGAAAACTTCGAGTAATTCCTGGTCGTGAAGCCTTCGTTGGTCATGGGCTTGTCCCTCCGCTTGACCTCCTGTCTGCTCTTGCTGGGCCGCTTTCCATCTTCCTTTCTTTGAGCCACCACCGATTCTTTTTTAGGCTGCTCGGGCGCCATTTCTGCTCGTCGGGCTTCGTCCCAAAGTGCATGCTTCTCTGCTAGGGTGAAGGAATCTGCTAGAGTCAAGTCTTCTTTCATGATCATTTCTCCAAATAGGGGTGATCTGCGGGGATGCCCTTTTGAAAAGCTGCACTGGCTATTGAGTCGTCGCATCCAACGATCTTCGTAGTCGCGGAGTGATTTCTTCGGGTTTTTGAACAGGTGATCGGATTTTTCTTGATCGAGCGGTAAGATGAGTATTCTTTGGTGAAGACCAAGGAAAGATCGTCAAAGCTCCGGATGGATTGTGGCGACAGGGTGTAGAACCAATCTTGCGTCTCGTCTTGTAGAGTAGTCGCGAATATCTTGCACATGAGATCGTCATTGTTTCGATAGAGGATCATCGTGCTTCGGTAGTGCTTTAAGTGTCTCTCCGGGTCTCTATCTCCTTTGAAGGATGTGGAACGTGGCATGCTAAACTTGTGTGGACGCTCCGTTTGCTCGATCTTATCTGTGAAGGGTGATCGGCTTGTGTTGGCCATCTCCCGCCGTAGTGCCTCGTCGGTGACCTCGCTGCATTGGAATTTGCTCAATCGTTTGGTCAAGATTCTCTCTACTTCTTCCTTAGTTGAGGTAATGGAGCTTTCGACTGCCCTTAGTTTTGACATGTTGGTCTAGGCTGCTCTTCTATGTGCTCGGCTCGTCTATGCCGCGGTAGCGGTGCATGTGGTGGATTCCTAGCAGGCGAGGGATTTCGCAAGCTGCTGGTTGAACTTGAGCCGAATTGAGTGACTGCTTCTCTCCGTCCGTCATGCTGCCTACTCCGATGCGATGTGGAGGATGCTCCTTGCAGACTTAGCTGCGAATGAACACTTCGCTTGGAAGACTGCTCATGTTGATTATCGGAGTGTGACCCCAACCGTGAGTGTATACTCGTCCGGGGCCTAGTCGAGAGTGCACGCTCCTCCGCGCGCTAAGACAGGAGTATACGCTATCTCGAGGGCCCAATTGGGAGTGTGCTCTGCCCAAACGCTTGGTTAGAGGCTGGTCGGGTGGCTGCTTGTCGGGACGCTGCTGGAGAGGTTCTTCATTTGCCCTTGTCCTTCTTCGAGACACGTCATTTGGGACACGTTGCATCTTGGTGCGCTGCAAGAGCTGGTTCACCAAGGTCGTCCGTTGTGTTAGGGCGCTTGTCAACTCTATGACTTGTCGAGACAAGTGTTGTTCGCCATTTGGATTGGAAGAGCTTGTAAGGAATGTGCCTCCTTGAGTAGTGGAAATGTGGTAGACTTCGGGCGCGAGATTTGAGTTAGGAAGGCTGAGATGGTCTTGGGCCGACTTGGGCCGTAGTAGCGGTGCCATGGACCTCGCCGTGGGTGGTCACCGCGGTGGTTCCCATGGTGTAGCAGGCTTGGGCTGCTTGAAAGATCACGAGGGCATGTCGGGCCACGAGAGCAGGCTAGGCCACGGGAGTGGGCTGCCCGGCAGGAACATGATGGATCACGGGAGTGGGCTGCTCAGCGGGAGCAGGCTGGACCACGAGAGTGGGCTGCTCGACGGGAGCAGGCTGGGCCACGGGAGTGGACTGCTTAGCGTGTGGCACACGTGGGTGAGAGGCTTGGGCTCGGCTAGGCAACGTATTGGGCTCGCGTTGGGCTTGGAATAACACGGCTTGGGCCGGGACCTTGGATGGCAAGGCTCGGGCCGTGGTGATGGCGCCACGGACCTCACCGCGGTGGAAACTCATGGTGGTGGTGTTGCCAGTCCACTTAGGGTTCTCCTTCGGAAAGGCTTGCTACCATGAAGAATGGCAAGACATCCTCGTCTGTTAAAGCGGCGCCAAAACTTATCCCTTTCGCTGCTGGGGCCAGGTTGCCTTCTTCTTGAGGATATGGGCGCGTGCGCTGAGTTTGTTGACGGCGTCAAAGGGATTATTGGTCCAGGTCCCCTTCGTGAAGCATATGCCTGAGTACAGGAGGGCTGCTCCGCTGACCATGCTGCAAAAATGGCGGTTTTGGCTGCCGAGTCCATGGTTTTGATCAAGAGAATACCACGGCTGCCCAGGGGGTGGCGAGGTCTATGGCTGCTGAAGCTTACTCCTTGGTCGAGAAAGTTAAAAGTTTGGAGTCTGAACTTGCTGTTTTGAAAGGGGTCTAACATCTCTGCTCCTACTTCTGTGCAACTTGAGACCGCTCGCCAAGAGATCGCGAACTTGAGGACTAGGCTTGACACGAATTTGTCTTCGCTGGGGCGGTGGAGTCCTCGTCTTCTTAGCTGGCGAAGGATCTCTTCGTGGGCTGCCCGTTGAACTTGAAGCGGACCGAGTGGCTGCTTCCCTTCGTGCGTTCGCGCTGCATTCTCCGAAGCGACATGGAAAATGCTCATTGAGGGCCTAAGCGTGAATGAATGGTCTGCCTGGAAGGCTGATCATGTGGTTCTTCAAAACGTGGCCCCAGCCTTGATTGTATGCTCGCTCGTGGGCCTAACCGAGAATGCACGCTCCTCTTCGCGCTAAGACGGGAGTCCACGCTATCTCGGGGGCCGAGTCGAGATTGCACACCGCCCGACTGCTCGGCTTGGTTGATTGACTGCTTGGGACACCACTGAGGCAGGCCGGGCTACGGAGGCAGGCTAGGCTGCAGGGGCAGGCTAGGTTGCAGGAGCAGGCTTGGCTGCGTGGGCAAGCTGCGCTGCAGGAGCAGGTTGGGCTGCGAGGGCAGGAGCAGGCTGCTCAACATGAGGTGCGCGCGAATGCGAGGCTTGGACTGCAGCGGTGGTACCATGGACCTCGCCGCGGGTGGTCACCGCGGTGGTTCCCATGGTGGAGCCTCGTGGTAGTGGCGCCATCTCCCTTAGAGCCACATTCAATCTCGTAGATCGCCGCGGTCCCACGTCTTGAATGTTTGAATTGTTACTCGTCGAATTTTCTAGATTTCTAACCATTATGTATTTTTCTTTTTTTTTTTTATACGCTTTACCAAAGAACTTTTTACAAGTAAAAAATTCTAATAATAAAAACGTACGAAAGAATACAAATGGACTAGAAATTGAAGAAAAACCTTTGTGTGCGAGAGTCTTCTTCGAGCGTATATTTCTTCTCTCAATGAAAGCACCAATTTGTGGATGCAAATTTTCTCCTCTTCGGTCTTGGACGATTTTGCACCTACGAAATAATAAACACCTTAGGTTAAGGCCAAAAGCCTTACGCGCCCACGATGAATGGGGGGGGGGGGGCTTTGGCCGAAGAACTTCCGATGCCAAAGTTAGAATTAGAGAGAAAAAGTGTTTAGAGTGTTTTTGCCGAAGGATTGGAATTAGGTTTTGTAAGAAATAGGGGTTGTATTTATAGGAGATGGGGTGGCCGGCCTAGTTAGGGTTTTTTGTGTAAGATCTAGGTTTAATTAGCCCATTTATTGGCTAATTAATCAAATAGGGAAAGGATTTATATTTATGAAAAAAGATAATAAGGAGTAATTGAATTGTTGGCTAAAAAAGGAGGAAAAAAAGAAAGGAATGTGGGCAATAAAAGGGGAAGTGGCCGGCCCCCTTTGGAGAAGGGAGGACCGGCCATTTAAGGTGTTTTTGGCTTTTAAGGCTAAGTTAATTGGCCAATTAATGAGGAATATCCTCATTAATTTGCCAATTATCTCCATTTATGTGGGATAATTGGTGGATTTATGAGATAATTGTCTTAAATGTGGATGGATGAAATAATTCGGATTTGTTTACCTTTTATGGGCGCTTTTGACTTGACCGATGATAATTACCGGCTGCTCGCGCGTAGGATTTCTGATGCTCCTCAAGGGCATTCTTGTCTTCTTAATCCGAAAGTCCACGTGTCGCCTTGTGATTATTTTTGGCTCCACAACTGTAATACAGGATGAGATACTATATGTTATTGTACAAATAATAAGATATGTGAGTTAAAAAATTAATAACTTAAATATTAAAAAAATTCACTATTTATATAAAAACATGTAATATACCACTCGTATTTGAATAATAATAAAAAATTGCATAAACAACTAGGGCAACTGTCTAGAACTTTGGAAATGTTCAAGAAAGAAGCAGTTTCAATTTCCCATAAATCTCTAGATGCATGTGATGTCATGTTGTCTCCACCTCATATTTTGTTTTAAATAATGAACACACAGTTGAGGCAGTTAATCTCAAATTCATGACAATATTAGCTTAATAAAAAAAGAATGTGGATTTTACCTCGTGCAATTTACTGTTATGAATAACTGATTGATGGCATATTGAGTTGTGCTAGGAATGTCGAGTGATTTTTAGTCGTTAATGTATTATGAAATTTATTTGTATCAACCACAAACAGTAACAATAAATTTATAAATATTTTAATTTAAACAAGATGAATAAGCTCTCAAAATTTTATGTTTTAATTTTTCATAATCAAACGAACTTTCAAACGTTGATTAAGAATTCATCATGCACTCTTCCTCCTTTATTTATTTCACTAATAAAATATACAATGACATTTTTGTAATGTCAATAGTAACTTAGATAAAGTTTCTTCAATGGTTGTGAATTATGGTTCCAAGTATGGATCTAGATTGGCAATATTGTGCCACAATATCTTGACTAGAGTCGTATGAATTGAATTGGATAAGAAAAGTATTGGAGGTACAAAGTTTTATCAAGTAGCGTGAGAGAGAGAAACAAACATGGGAGAAAAGCTACTCATTGCTTGGGTCTAAATTAAAGCTAGTGAGACTGAGAGTGCTTTTTCTGTTATCAAATATTATTCTTCTCCAATTTTTGGTCTCTTACAATGTCTTTGTAAACTTCGCAATCGAGCATTGTAAATTCTATTATGCTTCTGTATATAACATGCACTAGTATTTATGCTATACACGCGGGTTCTTATTAGAAAGTCTCGTAAATCAATATTCATGAACATCTTCAATGGAGAGATGTAGATTTGAGATGTAAAAGTACAATCTCATAAATATTTTTAAGAAATATAAATGTGAGTTCTATACAATGAAAATGATGTGAATTTAAAATCCCGTTTACTTAAGTTTTAGGTTGTTTCTTGCGAATGCATGAAGCAAGTGATAGCGAAGAATCTTACTTTTTTGTTATTAAATTTTAGGCCAGTAGTGAACGTTTAGACAAAAAAAAAAAAAATTCAATAGTTCAGACTATTGAGTAGTGTGATAGCGTTTCTGTGTTAAATAATTAGTTGTTACGAAGGGAGCGAAATCAATGTGGATCAAACACGCACAAAGGTGCATATGCACGATTGATTTTCTTCACTATAGTAAAGCGTTATCTTCAATACTCCGATACTACTAAATAATAAAATTGTTTAAAAAACCAAACTACTTAATAAGCTGGACTATCAGAGCAACTCCACCCTTAGAGCTCTCCCCCTGACAATCCACTATTCAATCCACCCCATGAACAGTAACTGCCCTTAATGAACAGTAATTGCCATTTGCATCTCCACCCTTGGAGCCCTCCCCCTGGCAATAGGCAATAAAATATTAGTTTTTTTGTTTTGTTTAAATAATACAAAATAAAATTATTTGTAATTTCGGATAAGAATTTTTAAATCGTTCTCGTTGCGCCACGTGTAATTTTATCCAAAAAAATAATTATTTTAGCGATGGATTTCGATAAGATTTTTATCCAATGTCATCGTGCCACGTGTCGTTATATTTTTTAGAACTTTTGAAGGATAGATTTCGATCAGATTTTAAATCATTCTCGTTACGCCACGTGTCTTTATCCGAAAAGATAATTATTGGAAATAGATTTCGATAAGATTTTTATCCAATGCCATCGTGCCACGTGTCGTTATCTTTTCAGAATCTTTGAGGATAGATTTCGATCAGATTTTTAACAAATGACGACATGCCACGTGGCCTTATCTACAAGCCAATCCTTTCTGAATCGTCCATATAATCCACCATCCATCCTCACAAATCTCACACCAATTTTGTCAAGATCTCTATCATTAGTCATAGTTTATGCTTCCTTCATCACCAAAATCTTTATCATTATTCATAGTTTCTGCTTCCTTTTTACAATGTCTTCTTCTTCATCAAGGATGATGTGGGAAATCGATCAGCAAGAGGAAGAATTGTTTAATCAATCTGAAGGAATGTTCAATCTTCAGATAGCCCAAAATGAGATGGAAGAGGATGAGGAGCGTACAAGGAGAGATGACGAAGCAAGAATGGCCAGAGCCTCACATTCCCGTCGAGTCAACCAAACTGTTGCTCAGATATGCAGGCCCAGCCGTTCCGAAAACCTTGATAGAAGCAGGCAACGACGGGGTGAAGAGCTGTTGGACGATATAAAAAGTAAGTTGCTTGAATTTCAGTTCTGATTTCTTCATTTAAGGGGGGTTCATTCCCCTTGTCCATGGAAAAGGGGAAGAGGGAGAAAGTGATGATATAATCAATAATTATTCTGACCAAAAAAAAAAAAATCAATAATTATGCCTAGCAGGTGTTTGTTAAAATGCCCATAAGAAAACAAGATTGCTTGTTTTGGTCAGCCTGCCTCTCACTCTCTCCAATCCGATTCGCTCATCTAACGGCGCCTGTCCTTTTCTCTATCAACGTCCACCAGCCACTGCCAACCCCACCTTATCCTCTCTCTCTCTCCTCTCTCTCCTCTCTCTCCCCTCTCTCTTTCCCCCCCATCCGTCTGTCCAAGTGGGTAGCAGCAAATGCAACCATGGCAATTGCCAAAATTTTAAAAAAGTTTAGATCTTTTTTCCAAAACTCTTATTTCCCATTATTTTACAGCTTAATCCTTGAAAAAGAAAAGAAAAATAATGACTATTTTAATGGAAAGGCGATCCTTTACGTGATGGCTCTGGCTCTTTCTAATCGAGGACTCAAGACAAAGAGAGCCAAGCCAACAGAGCCAACCCATCCTTCCCAAATCGGGAGACTTCCATTCATTCTTTAAGCCTTCCCCTCTGCAATTCTTCCTCCTCCAACTCTCATGGAAGGCTCAGCCAATGAACGTCTCGATTTTGGGAAGATGGGTTACGGGTAAACTACCATTTAGCCCTTCCCCTTCTTCTTCTTCCTCGACTTTCTGGTTCATTTGCGAGAAATATGAATTGGGTTTCGTTTTTATGGCTGATTGTTTCTGGGTTTTTTGTTTTTGTTTCTGCAGATGCAAGCATTACAGAAGAAGATGCCAGATTCGAGCTCCGTGCTGCAACGAGATCTACCCGTGTCGCCATTGTCACAACGAAGCGACGGTATTTGTCACGTTTAACTGTGAACAAGCATTTCATATTTTAATTTGTGACATTGGTGATTGGTCTGAAATATATGTTTGATTTTGTCAGAGCATGTTGAGCAACCCCTTTGATCGGCATGATCTTGTTCGCTACGACGTGAAACAAGTATGTGACATTATGTTATACTCTCTGTTTGTAACTTATGTCATTTTTCTCGAAAAAGGAGGATTCAAACTCGGGTGCAATGAGGCGTGCTCACCGTGGCCAACTGGCTAAACCCACGTCTGCGTTTATAATTTGTCTTTACTTTTTTGAGTGTGCTCATTGTGTTTAATGTGTTGCTGTTTCAGGTTGTTTGTTCAGTCTGTGACACAGAGCAGCCGGTTTGTTTTCTTACTTTGTTGGTTGTAATCCAAATTAAAAGATTGAACAAAGAAAAATGTTGTCTTGGTTCTGATGTTCTTGAATATCTATGTCGATTTTAGGTTGCAAAAGTTTGTACAAACTGTGGCGTCAGTATGGCGGAATACTTCTGTGACATTTGCAAATTCTATGATGATGATGTAAGTTAACTTCAATCTCAAATTGAATTATTGGACCCGGAAATTTGACGAACAAATTTAGTTAAATGTCTGTTCTTTTGACTTTATTGGTTTATCTGGTAGTTGGTCTGTGATCTGTATCTTTTGTTGATGGTTTGCTCCTCATTGAAGTAAGCTTTTCTTTTTATGCGTTGCAGACCACGAAAGAACAATTTCATTGTAATGATTGCGGGATCTGCAGGTGAGTACAATTTCAGTATTTATTTCCTTTTGCTACACGGTCGATTTTTGTCAAATAATTTCGTGGCATTAAGGAATTTCTTTATCTGACTTTTCATATCGAAAACAGAATCGGGGGTCGTGACAAATTCTATCACTGCAAGAAATGTGGTATGTGCTTAATCATTATGCAAATATTGTTTCTGAAATTGGAAATTTCCCTTCGTTAATGAACTTCTTGCTGTTAGTTATTCTTTGGATAAATGAAACCTGTGCTTTTTAGTTTCACTGTTTAATTTACTCAGATCTGTCTTTTGGATCATAGCGTTCCAGATCTATTGCTAATTTAAGTTTTGGAAATCCAGTGTTGGGTTACACTTACATACTACCAATCATCGATCAAACACCGTTCTGATTTTATGACAGATTCTCATTTTTACTTTGTAACATTAATATTTTGGTAAGTGTTCAGGATATAATGATGCTTTATATACTTTCAGGGTCTTGCTATTCAATTGGCTTACGTGATAATCACTTGTGTGTGGAGAACTCCATGCGGCATCACTGCCCTATTTGTTACGAGGTTTGTGTTGAAATGTCCGTTGTAGTTATACTATAGTAGGAGACCTTTGTCATGCCCTCACTAACAGTACATATTCTATCATATTGTGTTCTGTAGTTTCTTTTTGACTCTCTGAAAGACACTACTGTAATGAAATGCGGGCACACAATGCACTGCGAATGTTACAATGAAATGATGAAGCGTGACAAGTAAGCTTCTTCACTTTAATATCATTAGTTTACAAGTCAAAAGATGATTATTGATTCCCAACTCAAACTGGTTAAACGATTCAGATATTGTTGTCCGATATGCTCCAAGTCAGTGATTGACATGTCCAGAACCTGGAAGAGAATTGACGAGGAGGTAGGCTTCTCAAGTTCAAGTTCAAAGTGCTTTGCGGTTAATTCACATTTTGCGTTGGTTCTTTAGTTATCTCAATTATGTGATAACAATGAAGATTTCATACTAATTAGTTGACATTTGCACACTGCCAGATAGAAGCAACCGTTATGCCTGAGGATTACCGGTATAAGAAGGTGCGTACTTTTATCCATGTTCAGGCCTACCTATAAAAAACAATGCCTCTATGGTGTAAAATCCTGAATATCCATTTCCATATAACATCATGCGTCACGAATTTGGAGCCATTTACCAGTACAAGTCTAAGAATCAATGTTAATTCACAGGTATGGATCCTTTGCAATGACTGCAACGACACTACCGAAGTCTTCTTCCACATAATTGGGCAGAAATGCAACCACTGCAACTCATACAACACACGCACGATTGCCCCTCCAGTTCTTCCTCAATGATATCATCGACTCTGGTAGGCGCAGTGAAAGCTTGTACCGTTAATGAACAACGTGAATTGGAATCCTCCAATTGTTTCTGTACCATTGCATTATGATTCAAATGATTGGAATGTTGAAATGCGCCCGTCGAACTTTTTCCAGGCAGTTGTTCTTCTTCCAATTTATGTGGTTAAAACCCAGTTGATGGTGACTGGACGAGTCTTGGGTTGATGTAAACATTATACATACTGTAATTCAAGGGAATGGTTTATGGACCAACGAAAGATTTGCCACATGATAATAACCATTCACATTGCCTTACTGTGTGTAGCAACAATTAAAATTTTCATGCAAGCGATATCGAGGAACCGAGAGTCGGACCCTGACTTGATGAACAAGAATGAATGTTCTTAACGAACTAAACTACATGTTACTTGCGTTAACAATTAAGTTTTTATTAGCATGCAATCTGTGCAACGTTAGAGAGCCCACTTAATGGGTTAACTCATTTCCTGCAACTTCTCAGAGGGGTGTGGGTATGAAGTGGAATGTTACTATTTATGAATGAGTGAGCACGCTAGAATAACTTACATAAAATGAGTTCGTCGTTATTGTAGTATTTTGATCAAATAGTACATTGATACGAAAGTTTCTTATTGGAGCGCATTTGATTTTGTTTGAGTAGTAATAATAGCTTCCAATACCTGTATTCAAATTTTATGTTATTGCATCATAAGGCCCCTAACCTAATATAAAGAGTAGTGTTATCTACATACGCATTTTTACTTCTTAAATACCCTTTTCAATTTTCGGTCGTCAGATTGAATGAATTGAAGAAAATCAATGACCAAAAATTAACAAGGGTGTGTGGAAAGTAAAAATATGCGTGAATAACAGCATTCTTACAAAAAATACCAAATCTATGAGGATGTATTTGTAATTTACCATTTTCCAAATCTTCTCTCTTTTTTGTTTTATCACTATGAAAATTGGAAATTTCTTAATTTCATCTTTTTATGTTGAATGATTTGACAAATGGATCGCGTTTGTTATGTTCCTATCATACCTTTTAGGCCCTTATCTTAACAGGTTGTGGTGTGTCATCCGTCTTTAACGGGTTCTTAACATGTAATCCGATAATAACTTGATACGTTAACGGATTGTGTTGTTTCGTGTCAAATTAACTGATCATGCATAAATTTACCATTTCTAATGTTTAAATTTGTCAAACAATATCTGAATGGGTGATCCAATAATAACGTAATTTATTATGAATGATTAAAAAACAACCCGACTCGCAACAAATTAATCCAGAATCTGTTATTTTGATCGTGCAAGAAATTGACAAAGCCTGATCAAAATTATGGGTGTATAATACATAACAATAAGCAACGAGCGAAGCTCCACAGAAGCATTTATGGACCGCCGTTGCACAGATACATGCCCCTCTCTCTTCGGCCCTCTTCCCTCTAAACCCTGATCGTTCAGTCAGTGTCTGGGCTTTAGCTCTCCCTCTCTCTGAAAACTCGCCGGCTTCACTCAGAGCCCCAAACTCGGCCTCGACTCGGTCCTTCAAAGCCATGCAAGTGATCTCCAACACTCGCAGGCTCTCCAGAGCTTTCAAATCTCCTATTTTTGTCAAATCCGCCGACCAATTTCTCTCCCCCGATGCCCGAGTCGTCGAAGCTCCACTCACTTCTCTCCAATGGCGGAACCTCAGTGCCGGCTCTTCCCAAACTGCCTTGTTATCCGGTAACCTCAGCATTTGCTCATCTAATTCTCACTTGAAATTTTCAATTCTTTTGTGTTTTTAATTGAAGTTTTAGTGCATTATGTTCTGTTTGGTTGCCGAGAAAATATCTGGAAAAGCAAAGACGAACCCTTTCTTCGGAACTGGGAAAATCTGAGGATTAAAATTTTACATTTTGACAATTTTTGTTTGTTTTTTGTATTTGGGTTCTCCTGCAATAGCATAAATTCTGTTTGGTTACTAAGAAACCTGAGGAAATGGAAAGAACGGAAAAGCTCAAGTTATGAAATAAGAGTTTTGTTGGGTCATTTTTCTTAGAGTAGTGAACGAAGCAAACAAACTAATTCTATATGATCAAATTGATGATTTCGTAAGATGAGATGCTGAATTCTATAGGCATTACCCGCGGTCATCTTTTGCCGATGGAACAACATGCAACGTGTGCAGTGGTGACGTTGAGAGCACCCTTTTCGTCTGACGCAAGTACCATCGAAGGTGGTTCCACAGGTTGTAGCTTTACTTTGGCTGGAGTTGGTTAGGTTTGTTGTTTTAGTTCGTTTGGTAATATCTGCTTTGCTTTGTTGGGTGCAGAGGTTGTGAAGGAGCTGTATGATAAAATGCTGCAGTCTGTTAATATCAAACGATCAATGCCCCCTAATGCTTGGTTATGGTCATTGATTGAAAATTGCAAAAAGGAAGAAGATATTAAGCTCCTATTTGACATCTTGCAGAACCTTCGAAGATTTGTTAGTTCCTAAGTTTTTCGCTTGCATCTTATGAGTGGAGTGTAATTTGTTTCTGTTGGCAGTTGTATGATTTGGTTCTGATTGCAGAGACTGTCAAATCTTCGCATCCATTCCGATTTTAATTGCAATCTCTGCCGAGAGGTTACTAAGGCATGTGTTCGTGTGGGAGCTCTTGACTTTGGTATGCTATTAATCTGATTCTTTGGCCTTAAGTTAGAGTTGTTACAAGGTCTACACTTTTGAGAAACTATGCATGTATCTTACATTGCAGGAAAGAAGGCCTTGTGGAAACATAACTTGTATGGATTGGATCCTAGCATCGGATCTGCGCACCATTTACTGGTACCAATGAAATTGCGCTTCGACTATTTGGGTTTCTCCTGTACTTCATCTTTGTATGCAATAAATTCTTACTGTAAATTGGATGCAGTTGTATGCTAAAGAACGCAACGATGCTGAACTTATGGTGGAAGTAATGAAACTTTTGAAGAGGAATGACTTACCCTTGCAACCTGGTACAGCAGATATTGTTTTCAGGTACCTAGGTTATAAACTAGGACTGCCGTCAGTAATGCTCTTCTTTCTTTTAAAACAATTGTTGTGAGAAATAAGATAATCATTATAAAAGTTTATAGCTTCCTATAGGGTTTTATTTTGTAGCTTTTTAATTGTTCTTAATATGATCTTAAATCCATTTTGGGTTGACCATTTGCAGCATTTGTTACAATACCGATAATTGGCAGCTGATGTCAAAGTACTCAAAAAGGTTTGTCAAAGCTGGAGTAAAGCTACGTCAAACTGCTTTTGATTCATGGATGGATTTTGCTACTAAAATAGGTCTCTTCAAAATCACAGTTCTCTTATATTTTATAATCCCAAATAATATTCCTTTTCTATTGTCATCCTCAGTCATGCCAGTACTTTAGGTTATGCTTTCTTTTGCTTCATATGAAAATTTTCCTGTTTTCTGGTATCCTGTTCATTATTTAAAGAATTTCTACTTTCTTGTTTGCAGGAGATGTTGAATCATTGTGGAAAGCTGAGAAGTTAAGATCTGAATCGATGAAGCAGCATACTGTTGCAAGTGGACTTTCATGTGCTAAGGTATTGATTTTGAACCTTACATACACAAACACAAAAACAAAAACAAAAGTTTGTACCTGTTTGTTAACACGACTTAAAATGGGTCCAGTTAAGCAATGGACTGGAGATGGAGGATTCTACTACCATAAATGGAAGAGAACCACCCAAACCTGGTTATAACCAGTTAATTCACAGTCCTTGTATATCTGGCTAAACGGATCCTATGAAACTAGAACCAAGTAGCTCTTGGTCTGAGGGGTATTTTTTTTTCAATGTTGGAAAACCGAAAAGGTCCTTAAGTTCGAAACTGCACTTCTCTTAATAAGAAAATAAAATAAAATAAAGAGAACTTAAGTTGGAGCCTTGCCTCAGCATCTCCAGTTAGAGCTTTGTTTGATTGGTTTCAAGTTTTCAGCCAACTGAACCTGTGCTTTTTCATTTTTATTTTTTAAAATTCATTGCAGGGTTTTCTCTTAGAACGTAAGCCTGAGGAAGCTGCTTCTGTTATTCAAGTCCTAAATCAGGTTTGGTTCCTTAGCATACTCATGCTTTATACTTATAATAGGGAGAGAAAAGAACTTTCGAGGTTTACATACCCAATCTAAATCTTTAGTCTTTTGTGGAACTGTAACGTATTTATACAGCACTAAGAAATCTCTGTTGAATGAATGAAGCCGCAATGCTAATTCATTTATTATGTCTGGACTGAACTTTTATCAGTCCACCCATTGATATATGTTTGGCATACAAAAAGGGAATAGTTGCTACACTGGTTTTTCATGAGGTTTGAGTTCCATTGTTGGCTATAGGGGAACAAAATTTTTGGTCAAACATGTTTCGAATATGATCTTATTTTATATTTTTCTATTTGCTGAGGCCATTGGGATTTCTCTATGCCAGATTTTACCTGATACAAAGAAGTCCAGCATCGTGGTTGAGCTTGAAAAGTTGGTTAGTGAGTGGCCCTTAGAAGTTATTAGGCGCCAGAAGGAAGAGGACAGAAAGGTATACCAGTTGTGCAGTTGTTTTTGAAAAAAGAAAATTAGATACCTATACAGCTATGCTTGTTCAATAGTCTGTTTGAGAACTCAAGCTTACGTGGTTGTTCCCGTGTCCAGGCATTAGCTACATCTTTAATCACTGATATCCCTACAATGGTTAGTTCCCTATTAAACACGGGCTTACAAGTGAGCGCAAACATTGAGGACCTAACCACCAAAGAAGGTATTCTTTATTGAACTCCGGAGGGTAGAGACTGAAAATCTGAAGCTGCACATGCCGTTTGTATCCTGTAAAAGAGAGATAACCACGTTTTTCTGCCTTGGTTGATGAGCATCCCAATAACCCACTCTCCTTACGAAGGCACTCCCAGATTTCTCAATGGTGCGTTAGATTATAACAAATTTTGTTTGGTTAGTCATTTGATTGCATTTGACTATACTAGTGCTTTTGTGTCATTTCTAATGTTTTCATGTTGAAACATGGTTCTGGTCTTGTGATATGGAGGGATATTTTGATAGTTTAATTTTACTCTCTCTAGCATTCTAGCTAGATCTTTTAAACAAGAGGATAGTTGGAAACTTATGGTAACATTTTCAGAATTTAAACATGCTATTAGAACATCTTAGAAACCTGAGGACCATCTCCCAGTTTTCCAATTTAAAGTGATTCTCTTCTCGTCTTCGGTCTGAACTCAGTGTGCGTGAATCTAACCTAAAGTCTTCTTACTCCATTCTATGGTGATGATGATTGCAAAGTACATACTGGGATGGGTTTTCCTTTTGATAAGGATTTGTTGGATGGCCACCATATGGCCGATGAATCTTCCCGACGGACGGCTTGGAGAGTATACTTTCCCATGTTTTACACGCCTGGGTACTGACTGCTAGAATTTTGCTGGTTCCAGTAATTAGCGCTCGTGTGTGAAATTTGACTGTTGATGCATCATTGCATTGTGGGTCACACATGCATTAACTCGGAAATATTGCCCACATGCGTAGGCAGCTGGACGTAGTGTACATCTTACGTAAAATTCCACGGGCAGGACCTTAGACGTGGGTGTCTTATTATTCTATTCACTCACACCCCTTGAAGCTTTTTTCTCCATCTTCTTATGGCTAATTTTTCATAGGTGAAACCATAACTTTTTCTGTGCCAAAAAATGGTATCACACCCTTGATACTTTTCTTGGGATACTGTTTCATCTTTTTCACACTTCACATTAGCTCACAAATATATATGGTAATTCTATTCGAGAAATGCTGAGGGACTCTTGGTAGACTCTGTCATCTCATGCTTTTAGCACAATATTTTGTAATGTTGGTGCGAAAATCGACTTTAAAGTGTGAGGTGATAAATGGTCCATGAAAAGAGTTTCACTTTTGAGAAAGTCCCGTAGCATTCCTCAATTCTATAATTTCCATTCATAATGATGCACCAAAATATTTGGAACCTCTCCCAATAAATGCATCAATTCTGATAGCAGTATTCGATCTCATATGTTGGAATATGGCTGCTGCCTCTCTTTCCCAGCATTTTCTTCTCCCTATGCATCATCTTCATTGCTCAATTCGTAACTGCCGTCGGCGGTAGTTTCGTTGATGGCTTTGCGGTCCGTCTGGTCCACCGCGACTCACCTCTCTCCCCACTATACAATCGTTCCATGACCGCCCTAGATCGTATACAAGCAGCTGCTTATCGTTCTTCTCGCACCTTAATCGCATACACTCCCTCACCACCGCCTTTCCATCCTCAGACCGAGATGGTGAGACGTCATCTAGGTTATTCCCCGAACAAGGAGAGTATATAGTGGCTTTCTCGATAGGCACTCCCCCTACTCAAGTGCATGCCTTCATTGACACCGCCTTCATTGACCCCGGAAGCTAAGTCATTTGGGTGAAATGCTCAGAAAATTCCGACGTCTTCAACCCTGCAAAGCCGTCTCCAAACCTTGCGAGGTTCTAGCGTGCATTAGAACCTGTGTGGGGGATGATATTTGCGAACCTTGCACCTACAGACTAGAATATGTTGATCGTTCTTCAACGTGGGGAGCTCTTCCACATGAAAAGTTTGCGTTTGAAGATCCTTTTGGGAACCCTGTCGATGTCGGTCAGTTGGACTTGGGCATCTTCATCTCTACCTACAACACTTCATCGGAATTTGTCGGCTACCAGACACGCTCTCTGAGATTGAACCAGTTGCGTTTGTCCTCCATTTATCAACTAGGAATGAAAAAGGTGCTCGTACTGCATGGTGCCGCCGGACAACGAGAGGGACCAATCACAGGCAGTTATTGCGGGCAAACTCCACGTGATCAACAGAAAAAGGAGCTACCATCTGACTCTCAATGGAATTAGCGTCGGTGATCAAAATGTTCCTCTCCCTGACGGGTTTTTTACACATGACAAGTGATGGTGAAGGCGGGTCTATCATTGATTTCGGCACAACATACACAATGCTTCGGCAAGAAGCATTCGATGCATTGGTCAAGGCACTACGGGAAGCCATACAATCACAGCAAAGAAGAGGTCCTTAATGGTTCGAGTTGTGTTTCGAGGACTTGGACTCTGCAGGAGCGGATGCGACATTTCTTTTCTAAGGCATGCTAGCGAAGCAAACTACTTGCATCGAAGTAGAGACGGGGACTCTGGTGCACTGCAATTATAAGGTCCGATGAAAAGCTGTCCACACTTGGTTGGAAACATTCAGCGCCAGAACTATTTTGTTGGTTATGACCTTGAACAAGGAGTGGTTTCGTTAGCTCCTGTTTACTGCGCTGCCTTCTGACAATGATTGGATGATCGCGACATGGCAGGGGGGGGGGGGGGGGGGGGGGGGATTAGGTTAACCGTGTAGCCATGGCGAGGAGCTTGAACATGCTCTTTGACTACAAAACAGGGATATTCAATGTACCCTTGAAGCTTCTTCAGGTTCCTACAACTATTTTTCTAAAAGTTATGCTAGGAGACCAACTTTTTAAAACAAATGTTGTAAACTATATGGCGTGATTATTGATGATTGGATTATTACTTAAGTATTGATTAACGTGCTTCTTTTTGCTATTCGTGACACATCATATAGTTTGCAAACTTGGTCTAAAAAGTTGAAGTAGTGCTATATTTACCATCTATTTATATCTCCAATAGAGATAGCGTCCACCAACATAGGTGGGTCCCATTATCTATTAGAAAGATGGTACAAATAGATGGTAAGAGTAACATTTTTGAAAAAGTTGGTCCACCTATTATATATTGCTCTTTTCTAAGGACTAATTTGATAAGAAAGAAACAAGTAATAATTTAATTCTCAACAACTATGTCATATGGTTTACAAAATTTGGTTTAAAATTTGATCTCCCTTAGCATTACCATTTTCTAAATTCACCCTTTTTCTAATGTCCAAAATGTAATATACTTGGCTATATTTTTCACATGCCCTTTTTCTCTTTCGTAATGGCAAAATTGCGTATTTGATTACAGGTTATGAAAAAAAAACAAAGAATTTAAAAAGTGAGGACAAGAAGGTAAAATGCGGGAAAGAGAGAGAAACTTTAAAAACAAACAGTTACGAAATTAAACTCAAGCTAATTGACCGGAAAAAAAAAACTCAAGCGTAAAAAATAAAAAAAATGCTACATTTACCACATTTGTATCATTTTTTATGATAGAGATAAGACTCACATGTATTAGTGGGTTCTATCTTACGTTAACCATTGTAACTCAAAAATCATCACTTTACTCTATGAAACTTAAAATTCGTTCTACTTTACCATGTTTCCGTTTTTTCTGTCAAATAGCCGTTAGAGTTGTTGAGTGGACGGGTAAAAATGTAATATCATAGGCTTATTTTTAGTTACGCCCCTAAGGATCAATTTTGATCCCATTTTACCTCTAGAACTCGATTTTGCTTCCACTTTACCTCCTGAAACTCAAAAGTTGTCATTTCATATATCTCCACTATGAATTGTTGAATGTTAACGCATAGTGGATATGAATTTGATTATAAATCTTCACTCTCCGTCAACATTCAACAGTAAGAAAATGTTGAGTTTAAAGGAAGAAATTAAGGATTGAAATTTTTTTGGTTTGCTGTGCTTGAGATGCCGAGACCTGTAAAAACACAAAGAAATTGATGCGCACCCACATCAGGCCCACATAATGAAATTTGGTTTGATTCCACGAAAGCAAATCATTCTTAGAGAAAGAGTGAGAGGGAGAAGTTCAAAGCAGCATGAGTATGCACACTCTGCTTTGAATTTTCTTCTTCTTTTCATATATGCACTTTTTAATTCACGTCAGCATATTTGATAGCTTTTAATTGGAATCAACAAAATTAAGACAATGTGGGGCAAATTTTGAGTTTCAATAAGTAAAATAACGACTTCTGAGTTTTAGGGGGCAAAATGAGATCAAAATCGAGTTCCAGGAGGCAAAATGAGATCAAAATGAGACGAAGTGATTCTGATTAAACAAACTAATTACGTTGTTGAAGCAGAGAAGGGACTTTGGTGCCTTGCAATTGTCAGGTTCAGTCTAAAGCTGTCCATATTTGGAAATACTCAGCAGCAAAACTATTATGTTGGTTTTGACCTGGAGCAAGAAGTGGTTTCTTTTGCTCCTATCGAATGTGCTGCTTTATAGTAGGTAATTAATGACCTAACTTGTTTCACAAGTTTATAAGAAACCAGTGACCTAACTTTCAATTAGAGAAATGCTAGCAAAGGCAGTTTCAAGACTTTTAATTAGAAAAATATAAACGAAAGCAGTTGGTTGGTCGAAGGTGCCTTGTGTGAGTAAATCTCAGAGCTCAGTGCAATCAATTTGTGAGCACAAAGAAAACCCCACCAACTTAGGGGGATTGGACTGACTGGACTAGACTAATTGCTAGTGTAGTCCCATGTTTGTTCTGGACAAGGATTAAGTTTAATGAGCTTAGGTAGGACTCGCTCGGATTATACACTTCGCTAGGAGTTCTTAACGAAGGACCCCAATTTCGGCCGGACTCGTAAGCCCTTCTGATAGAGAGAAAACCGTGACAGAGTCGCTCGTCCAAGAACCCCAACGTCGCTCATCCTACTCGTCGCACATCGCTCCCTCCTTGCCCTGCTCCCCCATCGTCGTCCTCCTCACCCTCATCTCTGCGTCCCCCCTCATCTGCATCTGCTCGCCCTCATCTGCTCTGAGTTGTCTGGTAAACTTCGAATCTTCGATTTATTCCGTCGATTTGTTTTGCAGATCGTGATATTACTGAGCTTTATTTGATTTTGTTGTTTTGGGTTTGAGAAAATTTCAATCATAGACCTCTGCACTTGAACAAATTAGGGTTTTGATTTTTGGGTCAAATTGAGATTAGAATTTGGGGTTTTCATATTTCTGTGTGGTTTTTCGTTTTTATGTTCTTGGTTCACGAATTGATGACTGGATTGAGAATGACAAGGATGATTATGAAAGTTAAGCGCTTACCTTGATTTCCTTTCGGTAATTCTCTTTTGGATGTTTATTTGATTTCGTTTTTACACTTCTTATCACATACTGCGTCACAAATCGAAGATCGTAATTCAGGGTCCAAGTTACTCTAGAACTAGAAGTATTTGTAGGGAGATTCCAAACCCAAAGACCTCTTGCAACCAATATCATGTTAGAAAACCATCGGACACAAAGTTTAAGCTGTTTAGAGAATGAACCATCAGTAACTGATATATGTATAGTAATCTAACTGGAATATTTCTGTTTACCTGAGAATCTAAAATGCTTTCAAGTTATGGATTTATTTATTTAATTAGTTTTTTTCCCATTGTCTTGTAATTGCCAATTGGTGGCTTTGTTTCATCCAGTTTTGTTCTCTTGAAACTCTTTTGTGGTATAGATCTCATTATTGGTTGCGGAGAAGAGGAGGATAAACGGAAGTGGCCAGTGCTCAGAACCCAAGGGAAAACAAGTAACAAACGACTCAAAACCCTCGAGTCTATAAGTAAAGGTATAATTCCTTAACCCATAGATCAATTTTCGACATGGATCTATTGAATGTAGTCCTTGGATGTGTGAAAGTCTGCGTTGCATCTCTGTGAATATGACTTCTGTGATATTATAGAAAAACCAAACTGTTTAGGCAATGTAAAAATTCAATTCTACGAAGTTCTGTCTATTTGAGCTAAATAACCTTCTTGCTTGAAAATTCAACAGAAATTCTGACAAAATTTCATATAGATATAGTGATTTTCTGGCTGGGGCCTTCCATATGTATGGGCACAGTCTAACATAGATTTCTAGGGGTAAATGTTACATTTTCAAGTTTGGAGACTAATGCGTAGTGGGCTAAGATTTTGGGATATTGGTGAAATTTACTTTGAACTACATAAAAGAGAAATTGCGATGCAGGTAATGAAGATATTGTCATATGAAAAGTAGGCGTCATGAAAATCAAATATATGTTTCCAATTTGATTGGTTAACTTTTGTTTTTTATTTGCCTACACTTTTTCAACTTAACCTTGTGACTTGGCTGGTTATTTTTGGTACAATGGGCTGTTGATGCAGTTAGTTGTTTAAGAATTCTTTGTATACCGTTTCTTTTGATCTTGTTCATTTGATATCACACACAATTGCTTTGTATCATGAATTCTTTTGATCTAGTTCATTTGATATCATACTCACTTCATTTTCATCATCCTTAATAACAGTAACTATTATTACATATATAATGTCCTCATTAATTTTCCTTTTTTTTTTTAGTAGTTTGGATCAAATTGATGCATTGACTCTTATTTTGGAAAAACCACAAAATGTGGGAGTGTTCAGGTCAATCGATTTGGAACTCAAGAAAGTGTTCGTCCAAAGGCTTTTAAGCAACAAAGCAAGCAAATGAGTATATTATGTGGTGCCTTTTGACATGGATGTATTTTATTAATCGTACAATCTTAGGTTATGGCTTCTAACTTAGCCTTGCACTGTAAAATATTTTGGCTAATGTTAACTAGGATTTTGTAAATTATGGAGATCTACTTTGGAATGCTATACTATAGTTAACTAGCATTTTGTAAAATATTCTAGGGGAAAGTTTAGTGAATGATATTCGAGGAGATCTACTTTGTAAAATATTCAAGATTGACTTGTGCAATGAAATGAAATGATGAAGTAATTGCTCCTCTCTTTCTTTTGCATATTGTTAATAGAGGATGTTGTATAATTACTAGTATATATATGTATGTATGCGCTTAATTAGACAAAACAAAAATTCCATTCGCATGATTATTGTTATTACTAGCTTAGGAATGGATAAATTGTTCATGATCTCTTCCTTTTGCATATTGTTACTAGTTTTCTTCAAACTAGTTGGAGCAAGCCAATTTACTTGCTAGGAATCCAAATGTAGCAATGATCAATGTGCAGCTATCCATTTGTCATTGTGCCTCGCATCATTGTGGTTTTGGGATTGAATGCAATTGTCATGGTATGGATTGAAATTGGGTTATACATACAAGAGCAATTCCAAGTAATTATTTCACAATTGAGTTAAAAACTGAACTTGTTATACATCAATTTTCGTTCTACTCAAATACAAGTATAAACCAACACATTTAACTTTAATCTACAACTTTAAACCAAAGGTGAATTATTAAGAAAAACATCCTCAACCTTGTCGATTGTTGGGAGAACATTTTGTTATATTGATATTTGGAACAATGCTGCTCTTACAAAAAAATTTGGTTTTTGTATTTTTATTGAGTCTCACTCTCATCCAATATTATTAATTTTAATAATATCTTTAATAAAAAAAAAAAAGCAATTAAAATAGAACAATAATGTAGTCCTAGTCTGAGCAAACACCAAATTGGTGAACAGTACTGTTTTCATTATCCTGCTTCTTAGTCCAACACTGCACCAAACGCTTCACTAAGCTAGTCCAGCTTAGTCTAGTCTAAGTCAGTCCAGCTTAGTCCATGCAGCTAGTCCAGTCCGAGACAGTCCGGTGCAACAAACGCACAATGTTTGAAATTGAAATTACTATTAAAATTAAATGCGAAATTCTCGTTTGCATTTTTGGTTAGAATAGAAGGAAATCGAACTCTTACATGTCTAATTCAAACTTAATCGGCATTAACCTAATTGGACCCTAAAGGGCTTTTCGCGCTCTCGCTTTCATGTCACATCATCAACTTGGGTTCACCAAAAAGATTCACAATTAAGTCATAATAATCTAAAGGGAGTTAAGGCCGTCTCCAACCGATGGCTGGCCAGAGGGCTCGTTTGAGCCCTCTAGCCCTCCGGCCCTCCAAGATTCTCCAAGATATTAATATTTTAAAGAACAGTACATGACCATATTTGCCTCCGTCTCCAACCGAGGGCCAGAGGGCCAGATGGCTCGTTTTAGCCCTATCACAAAAAACCGTCTCCAACCGAGGGCCAAAGGGCCATAGGGCCAAACATAATTTATTATTTTCAAACTACAACTTAAATTCAAATCCAACGGCTAAGTGACGTCAGCATGAAATTTATTATTTTATGTTTTTAAATGTTTTTAAAAATGTTGTTTAAGTTTCATGTTGTTAAATGTTTTTTTTTTATGTTGTATAATTTTTATGTTGGTTAATGTTATTTAATGTTGTTTCATATTGTTTAATGTTGTTTCAGAGCAACTCCACCCATGGAGCCTTCCCCCCAGGCAATCCACTATGCAATCCACCCTAATGAACAGTAACTGCCTTAAATGAATAGTAACTGCCATTAATGAATAGTAACTGCCATTTGCATCTCCACCCATGGAGCCCTTCCCCCAGGCAATAGGCAATTAAAATATTAGTTTTTTTTGTTTGTTTAAATAATACAAAATAAAATTATTTGTAAATTCGGATAAGAATTTTTAAATCGTTCTCGTTGCGCCACGTGTCATTTTATAAAAAAAAAACAATTATTTAGCGAAGGATTTCGATAAGATTTTTATCCAATACGATCGTGCCACGTGTCGTTATCTTTTCAGAATTTTTGACGATAGATTTCGATCAGATTTTAAATCGTTCTCGTTGCGCCACGTGTCATTTTATAAAAACAAACAATTATTTAGCAAAGGATTTCGATAAGATTTTTATCCAATACGATCGTGCCACGTGTCGTTATCTTTTTAGAATCTTTGACGACGGATTTCGATCAGATTTTAACTCGTTCGAAATTGCGCCACGTGTCATTTATCCGAAAAGATAATTATTGGAGATCGATTTCGATAAGATTTTTATCCAATACGATCGTGCCACGTGTCGTTATCTTTTCAGAATCTTTGAGGATAGATTTCGATCAGATTTTTAACGAATGACGGCATGCCACGTGGCCCTATCTACAATCCAATCGTTTCTGAATCGTCCATATAATCCACCCTTCATCCTTTCAAACCTCACACCAATTTTCTTAACATCTCTATCTCATTATTCATAGTTTCTGCTTCTTCTTCACCATCCATCCTTTTATAATGTCTTCTTCTTCATCAAGGATGATGTGGGAACTCGATCAGCAAGAGGAAGAATTGTTTAACCAATCTGAAGGAATGTTCAACCTTCGGATAGCCCAAAATGAGATGGATGAGGATGAGGAGCGTACAAGGAGAGATGACGAAGCAAGAATGGCCAGAGCCTCACATTCCCGTCGAGTCAACCAAGCTTTTGCTCAGATATGCAGGCCCAGCCGTTCCGGCAACCTTGATAGAAGCAGGCAACGACGAGGTGAAGAGCTGTTGGACGATTACTTTGTCCATAACAGTGCATTTCCTGATACGTACTTCAGACGTCGTTTTAGAATGGAACGACATTTGTTCAACAGAATCATGACTGATGTTTGCAACCATGATTCTTACTTTGTTCAAAAGAAGGATTGTTGTGGTGCTATGGGTCTCCTGCCTGAGCAAAAAATCACTGCTGCGTTGCGGATGCTTGCGTATGGAGCATCTGCAGACCAAGTGGATGAGATAGCGAGGATGGGGAAATCAACCATTCTTGAGGCCCTGATGAGGTTTTGCGGAGCAATCGAATCTTTGTACACCGCAGAGTACCTCCGAAAACCTACTAACGAGGACTTGCAAAGGCTTCTAAAGAAGGGCGAGATGCGAGGTTTTCCTGGGATGATAGGAAGCATCGATTGTATGCACTGGACGTGGAAAAACTGTCCAAGTGCATGGCAGGGCGCATATGGGGACAGAAAAGGAGCAAAATCTATCATTTTGGAGGCAGTGGCATCTTTTGATACATGGATATGGCACGCCTTTTTTGGGGTTCCGGGGGCTCAAAATGATCTCAACGTCCTTGCCCAATCCCCAGTGTTCAACGACGTCCTGCAAGGAAAGGCACCAAAAGTCACGTACGTCGTCAACGGACGTAGGTACGACGGGGCATACTACCTAGCTGATGGCATTTACCCACGGTGGGAAACATTTGTCAAAACAGTGCCACGTCCGCGAAGTGAAAAGGAAAAACACTTTGCAAGCTGTCAAGAGGGGTGCAGGAAGGATGTGGAGCGTTGTTTTGGTATCCTTCAAGCTCGTTGGGCAATCGTCAGGGGTGCTGCCAGAATGTTCGATGTAGAGTCACTTCGATCCATCATGATGACGTGCATCATTCTTCACAACATGATTGTGGAAGATGAGTACGATTATGATGCGGTTGATGAATATGAGCCAGAGCCAGACACGATGAACAATTCAAGAACACGGATATATTGTGCCCATGATGCCACCGAAGAACCCGTGCAACACGAGCCATTAGGGGATGGACGTTACAATGAAAGGGTCATTGCACGATATACTGCACTTCAAAGGACATCTATGCACACTGCTCGGCAAATTGACTTGATAGAGCACCAGTGGGCATTGAAACAAGCTGAAGATACTTAAGTTTATTTAGTATGTTTGTTTGTATTTGGTGTGTTTTTTTGTAGTGAGTTTATTTGGTGTGTTTTTTAATTTTATTTGGTATGTTTATTTAATTTTATTTGGTATGTTTATGTAATTTTATTTGGTGTGTTTATGTAATTTCATTTGGTGTGTTTATGTAATTTCATTTGGTTTGTTTTTTAATTCCATTTGGTGTGTTTTTTAATTCTCGTTGGTGTGTTTTTTAATTCTATTATTAGTATAAATATATTACGAAATTAAATAAATGTACTTTCACTTTAAATAAAGTACTAACTTCAATAAATTGGAAACAACGTAAATAATAAATTACAACCCAAAGTGATTGGAAAATTATGGGCTCCGATTACAAAAAGTACCCTATTCATCATCACTTAACCAATTTGTGGTGCTAGGACCATCTCCTCTTGATCTCGCTTCTCTTGCACGCCTTCTTTGCACCACATCCTTCTTCTCCGACCGCCAAAAATATTTAGAATCTGGAGACATCCCTTCTAAAGGCGTGTTCATAATGTCACGATCTCGTTGTGCCATTCTTTCTTCTCTAACCAACTCCCTTTCTTGCCTAAGTAGCTCTCTTTCCCTCTGTTCAGCTTGAAATGCTTGTTGAATAGTTGCAGCTTTTGCCTCATCTCTAGCCTTATCAGCCTCATATTTCGCCAATTCCCGTGCCAACGTCAATTCACCTTGACGAGCAAGTTCTTGCATGTACTTGCCATAATCATTCTTGGAAGCACTCCCTTTCCTCTTTGAAGCCTTCTTACCTTGAGGCCTAATTGGATAACGGGTTGACCCTGACGCTTGTTCAGGAATCGGCGTTTCAGGAACTTCTTCTCCATCTTCTTCATCAACATGGGAGCCATGATCGGGTGTAGAGTGTGGATGGGTGCTGTGTATAGGGGTGCTATGTGGAGGGGTGCTGTGTATAGGGGTGCTATGTAGAGGGGTGCTGTTCATGTGTACTTCTGGACCAACAGGCACAACTTTAAATTTAGGAGCATCTTTAACAATATTCCAACATTCCCACCGGTTGAATGATTTTTGTTTTGCTTTGATTTTGGAAGCATACCATGCTTGTGCTTGAAGTTGCGACAAACGAATAATAATAATGAAAGTATTATGTAACAAATAAATATTACAAACAAATAATAATAATGAAATTATTAGGTAACAACTAAATATTACAAACAAATAATAATAATGAAATTATTAGGTCACAAATAAATATTACAAACAAATAATAATAATGAAATTATTAGGTAACAACTAAATATTACAAACAAATAATAATAATGAAATTATTAGGTCACAAATAAATATTACAAACAAATAATAATAATGAAATTATTAGGTAACAACTAAATATTACAAACAAATAATAATAATGAAATTATTAGGTCACAAATAAATATTACAAACAAATAATAATAATGAAATTATTAGGTAACAACTAAATATTACAAACAAATAATAATAATGAAATTATTAGGTCACAAATAAATATTACAAACAAATAATAATAATGAAATTATTAGGTAACAACTAAATATTACAAACAAATAATAATAATGAAATTATTAGGTCACAAATAAATATTACAAACAAATAATAATAATGAAATTATTAGGTAACAAATAAATATTACAAACAAATAATAATAATAATGAAATTATTAGGTCACAAATAATAATACAAACAAATATATTCTTACCTCATCCACATAATTTGCCCCACTTTGAAGATTACTACTAGCTTGTGCCAAGGCGTCTCTCCACGTACTAAATGAATGGCTAAGTAATTTCCAACGACTGGCCACCGATTCTTTGGTTCTTGTCCCACCCACTTGCTCAAGAAATTTGGTATGTATGAAACTCCACATTTCTCGCAAATGCATCTCATTACCCGTAACGGAATTATGAGTAACTTCATACCAGCTAGTGCACAACGCAACATCTTCAAGAAGCGACCAATTCGTACCTGCATCAGTAGTCATTTTGTGGAAAAAAATTGGAATGAAACTTTGAAAGAAAGATAGGAATTTGATTGAAAGTAGTTGAGAAAATATGAAATTGTGGTGTAAGGTAGATGGAGAAGAAGTGGTATTTATAGAAAAGTTAAAAGAATTTTTTACAAATTATTTCAGAATTTTTTGCAGAATTTTTACAATTTTTTTCGGATTTTTTACATTTTTTTTTAAAATTTTATTCAAATAATTAATCTCTGCCGTTGGATTTAAAAAAATTTGAATTCCAACACTCCAGATTGTGCCACGTGTCACAACGGTAACTTTTCTTAATTATTAAACTGTTTTTTCTTTTTTTTTTTTAAATTTCAAATCAGTTTTTTTTTTTGGATCGGACGGCTTTTATTTGAAGGGGGTTTGATCGAACGGACCGTGGGAAGCCACGTGGCTTCCCAACGGTAACTGACAGCCTGCAAAACTTTTTTTTTTCTGACTTTTCAGTCGGCGACGCGCCCCCACTCGCGAGTGAGGGGCACGCGCCTGACAGAAAAAAATAAAATAATCAACGGGCTCGGGCCACAGGCCCGTGAGGAATTCACTGCCCTCTTGCTCGGGCTCCCACCTGGGCTCGGGCTCCGAACGGCTGGAGACCAACCCACCGGCCCTCAGGCCTCATCTCCTCCACTGTCCCCCGAGCAATATGCACGGGTGGACTTGCTCTCATGTTACTTAATTTAATTTAATGTTGTATAATGGCCTAGGAAGTTATAGGAAAAAAATAGAATTAAAAAAAAATATGAAACAAATTTTGTAAAATAGAAGTTATATGAAAAAAAATATTAATCAAATTTTGTGAAATATAAGTTATAGGAAAAAAAATTGAAACAAATTTTGTGAAATAGAAGTTATAGGAAAAAAATGGAATTTAAAAAAAATATGAAACAAATTTTGTAAAATAGAAGTTATATGAAAAAAAATATTAATCAAAATTTTGTGAAATATAAGTTATAGGAAAAAAATGGAATTTAAAAAAAATATGAAACAAATTTTGTGAAATAGAAGTTACAGGAAAAAAAATGAAATTTAAAAAAAATATGAAACAAAATTTGATTCATATGAAAAGGATAAAAAAGGAAAAAAATAAATTCATATAAAAAAAATGAATACAACAGCTACTAGCCGTTGTATTAAAAAAAATTCAAACTATTAGTGTCGGTTATAACCGACACTAATAGTAATTCAAAAAAAAAAATTGCCTTTGAATCCTTATTACTGTCGGTTATAACCGACAGTATTAATAAAACCTATATGAATGCTGTCAGTTGTAATGCTGTCGGTTACAACCGACAGCAATAAGAAAATTATAAAAAAAAAATAGCCAGCCCTTTGGCCCTTTGAAATTCCGTGGGGCCCTCCCAGATTCCCTAGCCCTCTGGCCCTCTGGACCCTTCGGTTGGAGATGGCCTAACACTCCCGGTACTGTTCACTTTTAACGAAAAATCACATTTTTACATTTACCTGACACTATTCACTATACCTTTAAAAATGGCTTTTCGTTAAAAATGAAGTTTTTTTGGACTTTTCATTAGTTTTCCTTAATCTAAAAGCTTCCATGTGGACCTAAATTTGCTCTAAATATCACATATCTATCGAAAACAACTCTTAGCAATAATACATTCAGAAATATTATATTGGCAAAGATCATTTCAACAGGATACAAATTATATGGAGTAGTAAAGATGGAATCAAACTGCATTATCATGCACACACACCAAACTAGCTAGTACTTGACAACATGAACAATAAAAATAGGCTCTACCTCTACAGGCATTGTAAATTAGAGGGTTCTGAGCAGACAATTTTTCTACTTAGACGTCCTGCTAAGGCCTAGAACAGCAAGCACAATAAGGAAGAAGAATGCCAGAGATCCAAGAAAGGACAGGGCGGCCGAGGCTGCGACATGGTGGCAGAATTTTCCGAAAACATTGCAGACCTTGTTCCATTGCACGTGTGTATTCCCTTGGTACCCCATCAGACCAATTGCCCCGGTGGATCCAATGGCGGAGAAGAGCAACGCCACCATCGTCAGATCAAGCACGATGATCACCAGCCCTAACCTATTTTTCTTTCCCCGATTCGCAAACAAAAGGACTAGGGAAAATGCTGCATATGCGCATGCTATGACATCTGCTACCACAAGGTACCTAGCACATAGTCAATCTTGGTAAAATTATTTACTTAAATAATTACTGCATAATTAACAAACAAACAAGAAAAAGATTTTAGTCAAGAAATAACACACGTAGGTAAGGATACAAGTATAGTAGTCTAGACGAAGGTGTCCAGGACCATGCTAGCTGATTGAACATTAGTGAGAGAAAGTGGTTTACGTACTTAGGAGGGACTTGAAAAGTCTTGTCGTGCATAATTTTTTTGTTTTATTTTATATATAATGATATTTTACTCTAAATGGTGAGAAATACGAGTTAAGTCGCAATAGGTCAATTATAATAACTGAAAATATGACTTTAGCCCCTAAAATTTAATTTTCTCCACATAAAACCCATCATAAGTTTTTTACTGGAATAAAACCTATTAACTAGATTCTACATCAGCAAATTCATTAATTATATTTGACTTTACACATTTAAAAAATTTTGATGCCCAAAATACCCCTATTTGAATGTTTGATGTACACAATTAGTTCCATATAGATTGTAAGATATAATTAATGATTTTACGAAAATAAAAAATAATAAATTTACTAATATATAATAACAACAAAACATGCCTAATATATGTAATAATACATGCTTAGTTAAGTCAACAAATTATATTTTACATATAAATGTAGGTAAATTATTTCACACACATATATATAACAAAAAAAAGTATACATAAAAATTCATGCAAAAAAATTTACCTACAAATAATATTATTTGATTCAGTGCACCTACTATTCGAATTTTAAAATGTTAGATTGCTTAAAAAAGCAAAATAATTTCCCCATTATATGTAAAATACATACAAAATAATTTACCTACATAATAAAACAAACCCAATGTATGCAAAATACATGCAAAATAATGTACCTACATAAAAAAAAATATTATTCTATTCAATACTATTTTACCTATTCTTTTGTACACATAATAATAAAATGTGCTCAATATATATGATGATACCTACAAAATATATGTTATTTGCTCATCATAAATTTACATATAGGTAGATTAATTAGTATAATATGTTTGATCATATATGTAGTACTGTGCATATACATACATACATATATATATATATATATATATATATATATATATATATTTGAACGTATGGTAGTACTATATATATAGGTAAACTATATATATATATATATATATTGAGCTTATGGTAGTACTATATACATTTGAACGTATATATGTATATATATGTGTGTGTTATGGGTAATAATATGTAATAAGTTATTTATTCATTGTAATTAAGGTGAGTAATAATATTTTTTGATTTATTTTGAATATTGTGGTACAAGTTGTAAATATTTTGTATTAATAGGTTAATTACTTTCCTACATGACAATCACTTTTAAATTTGGGTTTTATTTGGATGTTTATAATTAGGTGGGTTTTTATTTAGAAAATAAGAGTTGCAAGGGTCTATATTTAAAGAACCCTATCTTCCACTACATCAATCTTCATCTATGACATAAGTATGTTTTGTTTGGTCCGAGAAAAAAGCTTCGTTTATGATTTTCGCCTAAGCCTCAAATTGTATGGAATGAACTCCTGTTTTACTCACACTAGACAATAGTTTAAATAAATAAGTGCATGTGCTACAACTGCATTTGGTAGCACGTGTGTCAGAATAATAGTCACATTGAAAATATACGGTAATGTTCTCTTCATACAGCTTGATAGATATCTTGCACATTTAATGTTGTTAATTTGGACCACGATCAGTTTGACAACACAATATGTTACATTGCCAAATATAACATATATATAAGTAAGATTCTACCTCTTATAAAATTCAGATGGACAATTTAATTAAACATAAGCTGTTAATGAATTTGACTTATAACATAACCTGAAGCTTGATAAACGAATACATGTGATGCATCAAAGGTTGGAAAAGAAAAACAACGATGCAATATAAACAGCATATATTGGGTATTTATGAGTGAAATTGAAACCGGTTTTCATCATTTCTTGCCCATAAAACAACTATCTTGAACTGAAAGTCCATGAAATATCTTATCCACAAAATCCATTAGATTGCATGGTAGTGTATTTATATATGTGGATTATCACATGTAAGTTTTCAATAATATTACACTTAAGAGAAAAACTTTCAAACTCAAACGATAATGGGAAAGCTTAACAACTAAAGATCGATTAGAGCATAATAAATGGACAAATAAGGTATTAGCTTTGTCCAATTGAGTTGTTGAAGCAATTTTGTATAAAATTTAGAGTTGTCGGGGTGTTTTCTTAATCAAATTTACTATTAATATAACTGGTGAAAATTACTCTGTGTGCGTGTGAGAGAGAGAGAGAGAGAGAGAGAGAGAGAGAGAGAGAGAGAGAGAGAGAGAGAGAGAGAGAGCTAGCTTACACAAAAGCAGATAAGTAATGCCACTTAGCCGTAGCAGGAATATCAATAGGAGGCAAGGTTGGGATGACCTTCATCGTTACAATTTCGGTTTGCTTACTGACTCTAAGAACAATAGAAGCCGTAAGAGTTAGCACCAAGGCCAAAATCCTCAGAATTGGCTCACATGTCCCACCTCTTTGGTTTGCTATCTTCACTTCCTTTTGCTGTTCCATCCCACTATTGCTCCCACTATACTTGTTCTCCATATATATATATATATATATATATATATATATATTATATCCACACTACACAAATATTACCAATTAAATCACCAAAATACAAACCCAACTCAGAGATCTCCCAGAGAATCAGAAAAGAGAGAGAGAAAGAGTGAGGAGAAGAGACATGGGAAGAGAAATGAGCAGATGACCTTTAAATAGCAAGAGAGGAGGAGAGAGAGAATAATAAAAATTAGGGGGTCTCTGTATTTTAACTTCAATGGAGTTTTGTCATAAATTAAAATTCCAAAAATATTGGTCTCAAAACTTATCGCAATATAAAGCAGTCGTCCAAATTAAAAGGTTTTAAGAGGCAAATAAGAGATAAAAGTCCTACCGGGATTATCCACATGGACTATTACTATATATTATCACACGTTAAGGAATCAACACTCATGAAACTTTAGTTCAAAAATCAAGAATTCAATTGAACCAAACCAATGATCCAATTTTGTGAATAATAGATGTATTGGCCTTTGGATGAGGGGAAAGCTAGTGGTGGGGGAATTAAGTAGGTTTTGGTCTGTTTGAGATGGTTAGGGAGGAGAGGAGTGAATAAAGAGGGAGGGAAGGAGGGCGGTCGATTTGAATGAATGCAAATGACAACTAGTGTCTGTGTGTGTGAAAGGGAAACAGACACGTCTACATGTGCATGCTCAAGCTATATCGCTACGGCATATTGTTTCCAATGTACGTGATCTCAAATGGATATCCCGGCGCCATGTTTATCTAGCAGCTTTTCCAGTAGTCATATATATATATATATATATATATATATATATATATATTAAATTTGTAGACAAATTTGTAAACTACATCGACCAACGGAGAGGGGGTGATGTGCATGCTCCCCTCTCTAAAGCACGAAGCCTATTGGGAACTCACTGACTTCGGATTCCATTGGAACTCCGAAGTTAAGCGAGTTCGAGCGAGAGCATTCCTAGGATGGGTGATCTATTAGGAATTTCTCGTGGAAGTTCCCAGAAACAAAACCTGAGGGAATGGTAAGCCAACAAAACCATGAGGAAATGGTAAGTCCAGAGCGGTTAATATCATGCTACGATGGAATCGAGTCTTGGATGTGACATTACATGTTTGTTTTTGGGAGGCTCTTTTGATCTTTTAAGTTCTTAAGAATTATTCATGCAAAAAATGGACCAAATCAAAAGTTGTTTAGTCCTTTGATTTATTATAATTTTGTTTTGACTTTATCTAAAGAACATTGTTGTTTTACGCGTTTTAATATGACCAATTTATTTATTTATTTTTATATACGTATACTTACCTAAATCGAATTATATATGCTCTATTTGATCTATTTACCTTACAGAACAAATGATTAAAATATTTAAGCTACTAGGGTTAGCTCAGTAGCGATGATAGATAGAATAATGAGTAGAAGACAGAATTTTGATTGCTTACTTTTTTTTTTTTGTTGGAAGAATTTTGATTACATACTTTAATTCCAAGTAATTATATTAATGGGATGATGATTTCCACATCTTTTGAAATATATAATTGCTAGGTAAGTACTTGTCCTCCTTTTCAATGTTTTCGTTATAGTTTGAAACTTTGACTGCATGTGTGGACACTGGATATGGATGGCAGCAACTGCGATCTGTCAGAAGAAGAATCTGCTCTCAAGTTTTATTATGGCAAAATATGAAAGTGCACGTCATGGCCTCACGCGGCTACTTCAGCGGATGACTAAGATGCGATAATATGAGATTATGGTATGTTGAGATCTAAGGTTTACTAACTACCCTACTAGTAATACGACGAGGTGTGACGATCGAAAGTTGGAAATATTATACCGATAATAACTAACTAACCCTACTTCTGACAAACATTTCAGAGATGAAACATCACCAAACAATTCCAGCCTGAATTTGTCTGGAGAGTTGTAATTATCAGCTCTGACTCCAGGGAATAATGCCAGCGAGCAGTCACTTAAATTCTGATCATGAACATTGGTGAAGTAGTTGACAGAAATTCAAGAAACCAACCTACTTGTTCTAAAAAAGTTATGACGCATTAAAAAAGGTATGGTATGGCTAATTATAATATAATAGTTTTCTAATAGTCCAGTTTAATTATTAATATATTATATTACCACTCGATCTTTGGCTTATTAATCCACTCTGTGGTTTGAAAACCCTAATTCCTTCGGACGGAGTTTCTCCATCGAGCTTCCAGGCTTGCCATGTATATAGTATTGTATAATAGTAAATACACGTACCGTATGTTTGCACGAGTCAACCGAATGTTTTTAGTGTGTAATTAGAATTCCTCAATTGTCTCTTATATTACAAGTTTTGTGGAACCTTATATATTATATCTTAGAGTAAATTGTAGCAATGGTCCCTCAACTAAAAATCCATTACCATTGGTCCCCTCAACTTATCAAAACGTGTGGGTATAGTCATTTTCATCAACTTCATCAAAATTTTGTCAAAATGAATTATGTTGGAAGGACCATTGCTACAATTGAGTTACAGTTGAGGGATCATTTCTCCAGTTAGATTAAAGTTGAGGGACCATTGGTAATAGATTTTTAGTTGAGGGACTATAGCTGCACGTTTTGATGAATTGATAGACCAATGCTAATGGATTTTTAGTTGAAAGATCATTGCTCCAATTAAGTTAAAATTGAGAAGCTATTGCTACAATTTACTCTATATCTCGATAGAAAGAACAATATAACAACAAATTAAACCCTAAAATTATCTCCGTAGTCGGTATACACACATGCATAAAAGATTTTAGTTTCAACACACGCAATATGAAGAGTATAAGATTTGAATGGAAGTGACGGAAGCCCCCATAACAGAGTTCGGTCACTGTTCTACACTGAAAGTAACAAACGTCAAACCATGCATGCATGCCATGTTGTGCTGCTAATATTAGTCTGAATCAGAGCCACATATTTAGATATAATTTTGCTTCCACAATTCTTCTGATCGGTAGGCTAGCTACTATATGTGTGTGTGCGTGTCATGCCTGTTTGTGTCCACATATATTATAGGGAGTTTTAACGAAACATTTTCGGTATTGTTTACTTTGAATAAAAATGATATTTTTACTCTAAAAAGTCACTCCTTGTACTATTCACTTACAACATCTTTTTATCTTTTTTTTATTAAAACTCGAAGTTTTCAAATCATTTTCATTAGTTTTCCTTATATTATATACTATATATAGCAGTACTGATTATCGTTATATAACCTGCCCGTCATGCTTAAGTTGTGCAGAAGAAAGCGTGTACGGTGGAGCGTTGTGCGAAAACAAATGTGTTGCATATGTAAAAATACAACCGTTGAGCTCTCTCTCTCTCTCTCGCCGTGCCTCTCCTACTTTCACTCTAAATTTTTTTCAACAACTCTCTATATTTGATTATTCGACATCGAGAAATTGTTTTAGCGCTTGAAAAGTAGAACACTTTTTTATTTGTTTAGCTTGGAGAGGAGGACAATACCATAGCCAGCAAGAAATAACTCCTTCCCTTTCCCCATAATAATAGACAAGCTCCAACTATGTCAGGCTTTGATTGCTTTCAATTAACTAAAAAAAGTGGAGAATATTCTCCTAATCATAAGAATTACACCAATTAAAGAGTAATGCTAGCCTCCATCTAGTCCTGACTAATCTCGCCTAGATCCGATTGACCAAAGGGGCGACTACTCGCTCCTGGGCTACTTTTCCAGCGAGAGGAGGGGCTGAACCGCGCTCCAGTAGTGTTTTTCCGGTGAGGGGAGTGGCGGCCGCCACTCCTCGCCCTTACGTGGCTTTGCCACTTATGCTAGGGATATCAAATTTTTTAAACCAAATGATGTATAACTAATAAGAAACAAGCATGTTAATCGACACTTAATTAATAATCCAATCATCTACAACCATATCATTTAATTTGCAAATTTAATTTAAAAAATTTGGTCTACAACATTACTCCCAATTAAAACCTAAACAGACAGTGTCAACTATCCAATTAAAAAATTTCTTTTAATTGGCCGATAGAGAAAGTCTACTAAAACTCCACCGAATTTGTCACTTGAGCCCTAAATCCACAAAGAAGCCAGTCATTTACTTTTGCTTCAGTTTTCTGATCATGGCATCGTTGATTTGTGTTTTCAGCATGTTAAACAGCAGGCGATCCGAGGACTGAGAGCACGTACGACTCTTTCTATGGAACCTTTCTATCCAATTTTACTGGATCACCGTCTTTCATGTGAGTTATATAACCTGCACGTCATGCTTAAATTGTGAAGAAGAGAGCGTGTACGGTGGAGCGTTGTGCAAAAACAAATGAGAAATGGATTGTCTGCCTTCCCCCTTCCCCTCCCTTTCCCATCCCCTTATATTTTTGTGGTCACGGTTAAGCCACGTCAACATTTTATATTAATTTTTTTTATAAAAATAATAAAATAAAAAGCAATGGGAATATAAAATGTTGACGTGGCTTAACCGTTACCACAGAAATATGAGGGGATGGGAAGGGGAGGGTAGACAATCCATTTCCAAACAAATGTGTTGCATATGTAAAAATACAACCGTTGAGCTCTCTCTCTCTCTCTCTCCCTCTCTCTCTCTCTCTCTTTCTCGCCGTGCCTCTCCTACTTTCACTTAGGGATGAGCAACGGTTATAGCGGGTGGGTATACGCGGTTATTTATCCATAACCATTTATTCTCATACTCGCATAACCGTTTACCCTTTGGGTAATTGCCTAAACGGTTATACCCATACCCATAACCGTTTATAAACGGTTAACCAGACCCATAACGCGTACCCATTTAACCGTAACCGTTTAATACACGTTTACCCATTTATCATTTTTTAACCCGTTTATCCTTTCTTTTTTTTAACATTTACTCATTTTTCACCCGTCTACGTGTTTTTTTAACAACTTGAAAATTAAAAAAGAAATTTTTTTCATAATTTTCTTTTTCTAACAATTAAGCACCGTTATAGGTACATTCATCATACATTTCGACATTTTAATTTTTTAAGTCCTTATACCATTCCAATAATTGAAATAATAGTTTACGGACGATATTTTTAACTGTTAACAATGAAGGTAATGTTAAATTGGCTAGGTATTATTGGGTTACGAAAACTGTTGAAATACACTATTATTTGGTTATTTAACTCGGAATGTAAAGTATTAACATAATATATATAATGGACCATGAAATCATGCACTATAGTCAATAACATTGATCTAAGTTTTGTCCAATAGGGAATATGGTTTGTGTTAATTTTACATATATAAAATAAATGGGTAAACGGTTACCCATTTATAACCGCGGTTAATACCCATAACCGTCCATTTAAATTTTCGCGGGTAAACGGTTATACCCATAACCGTTTATTTATCTAAACGGTTACCCATAACCGTAACCGTTTAATTGAAACGGATGGGTAACCGCGGTTACCCATAACCAATGGATGTTTGCCCATCCCTACTTTCACTCTAAATTTTTCTTCAACAACTCTCTATATTTGATTATTCGACATCGAGAAATTTCTTTTAGCACTTGAAAAGTAGAACACTTTTTTATTTGTTTAGCTTGGAGAGGAGGACAATACTATAGCCAGCAAGAAATAACTCCTTCCCTTTCCCAATAATAATAGACAAGCTCCAACTATGTCAGGCTTTGATTGCTTTCGATTAACTAAAAAAGTGGAGAATATTCTCTTAGAATTACACCAATTAAAGAGTAATAATAAGGATATCAAATTTTTAAAACCAAATGATTACCACCAATAAGAAACAAGCACGTTAATCGATACTTAATTAATAATCCAATCATCTACAACCACATCATTTAGTTTGCAAATTTAATTTAAAAAATTTGATCTACAACATTACTCCCAGTTAAAATCTAAACAGACAGTGTCAACTATCCAATTAAAAAATTTCTTTTAATTGGCCGAAAGAGAAAGTCTACTAAAACACCACCGAATTTGTCACTTGAGCCCTAAATCCACAAAGAAGCCAGTCATTTACTTTTGCTTCAGTTTTCTGATCATGGCATCGTTGATTTGTGTTTTCAGCATGTCAAACAGCAGGCGATCTGAGGACTGAGAGCAAGTAAGAATCTTTCTATGGAACCTTTCTATCCAATTTTACTGGATCACCGTCTTTCATGTGAGTTAATTTAAATACATAATACATGGATGGAACATCCCTAATTATTTTACCCTTGTGATTTTTTCTTTATTTTGGCAACTTAAAATTTCACCGCTATTAGACCTCTGGGACTTCATTGATCAGTTGATACATTTATATACACTTTTTGACGGTATACTGCTAGGAGTATAAGATTGAGCTGCTGGGATGTTTGACAAGTGTCAATAGATTAGTGAGTTAGTTTCAAGTTGTTGCAAGGATCGCTTAGTTTATAAGCAATTGTAAATTAGGATATAAACCTTTGTAATAGATTGTACCATTCATTCAACATTAATAAAAAAGTAAAACCTTTTTTCTTCTTAATTACTGAAGTAATCCTCAATCTCTGTCTCTCTAATCTTCTTCCTCATCCTTATCTATGAGAGTAATTCATCAAATGCATGTGAATTCCAGAGGATGGAACAGTCCAAAATTAATTTGTAATCCGCAAGCATATGTCTGTCAAGCCGAAACTTAATCGAAGTCAATAAAGCCCACTCGTTGGCTAGCATCTTACAAAAGAGGGAAAAAAAGACCCACGGTTTTATACAATCTCTCGGTCTATTTTTTATGTATCAAATTTCATATTACAAAATAATGGGTCCTCAATCTACTATAAGTAGATGAGTTATTCTTTATATTGCTAATTGATTTTATGATGGGATCTTAACTTTTTCCATAGTATATCAAAACAAGTTATCCCACATGTGAAACTTAACAGTCACACGTGCTCCATCTGTGTTGTCCATGTGTTAAGCATAAAAATTCGTCACACATCAAAGAACTCGTTGAATTATTCATGCCAATTTATTTTATGGGTGAACATTAACTTTCTTCATCTCTTCATCTCTATTTTATGAAAGTACGTATAGTTTCATGCATGTAAAGAGATAACGAGCAAGGATTGAAAAATCGATATTTTCGAACGTTTACAATTAATTATCGTACAAATATCGCGATAATATCGATAATATCGCGATATTATCGCGCCGGATCCGTCGTCGTCGTCGGCAATCCACGCTCAGACCCTGAAAAGGAGCAATCCCCGCTCGGATTTGATGGATCTGAATCATCTGAGAGCCTCGTGGGGTGTGTCTGTGTCTGTGCTTTGGGAAGGTGAGTTGCAGAGAAGAGATGGGGGGAGAACCGGAGAAGAGACTGAGGAGAGAATGAGGGAGAAGGATCGAGAGAGAGAGAGAGACTGAGGACTGAGGACAGAATGAGGGAGAAGAAGCATCGAGAGAGAGAGAGAGACTGAGGACTGACTGAGGACAGAATGAGGGATCAGAGAAGAAGGATCGAGAGAGAGAGAGACTGAGGACTGACTGAGGTGAGGACAGAATGAGGGATCGGAGAAGAAGGATAGAGAGAGAGAGAGACTGAGGACAAAATGAGGGAGAGAAGAAGGATCGAGACTCTCTGAGGGTGGTCTGCGTGTGTTGCGTGTGTGCGTGTATTGCGTGTGTGCTGCGTGCGTTGCGTGTGTGTGTGTGTGAGTGTTACAGTGTCTGTGTGTGTTACAGACTGTGTGTGTGTGTGAGTGGTTTCTGTCCGCGCGTGTGTGTGTGTGTGTGTGAAAAAACATTGACAAGACAAAAAGTAAAGGTGGTGGAGTGGTTTCTGTCATGTATAGCTAGTTTCAGGCTGTCAAAAGATTCAAAACCAAGGATGAGGACCATGGCAGTAGGCGGGCAGGACCAGGAATTGGTGCCATAGGGAAGGACTATACTCGTAGAGAAAGAGGCAAGGGGACTTTGTCAAGTGAAGAAGGAAGTAGTAAATATGGTTATACTCCTAACCAACCATTTCCCTACCCTTCATATCCCATTCATGTCGGGATGGAATCGAGCGACTCATGGAAAGAATCTGAGACTCAATCTTCAAATGATTTTGGTTATGGACAACGTCAACCAATCTCGGATCCATATGGGTGGCATGTTAACAATTACATGCAAAACTATTTTGGGGATTTATCATTTGATAACTACTCTTCACAATACACTTACTCTACACATAGAGATGATGAAGATGGTGAAAATTTTGAACCTCATAGGAACTCTATGTGGTACTAAGTCACTCATGTATCTTACCATGCAATGTATAAAGTGTAAAATATTGTACTAATTCATTATATATAAATGATTTTGGTGTGTTTAAACTTCTTTCATTAATTACTACATATTTTCTACACTCACAATGTTTGCCAGCTCGCTATATAATCAACTTAAATCAATTAAATCCATCATGCAATGCATTTCCTTCCAATTTTTTGTGATAAACTAATAGATAATTGACTAAGTAAACATCTTGCAAAGTTTCAATAAAAATTTCCAAGTTTTTCTTACAATTTCCGTGGTTTTTATTCAATTTTTATCGATATCGAATTTCCATCGATATTTCCGTGTTTTGGGACTACCGATATTTCCGATATCATCGATATTTAATACCTTGATAACGAGTGGTATCATTAAAACCAAGGTCTTAAAAATCGATCGTTTTTTTCACCCAACGATATTTTTTAACTTAAATTATAATATCTTAAAAAAATCGCGATAAAATCTCTAATATCGCGATAATATCGCTAATATCGCAATAATATCGCTAATATCGCGATATTACTTGTGAACCATTAGCCCACGCATCAAATATTAAACTGATAAAAAAAAAATACTACACTTGATCTTAGCCAAAAGGCCAAGAAAGGAATGGTTTTTTCAGCTTTGGAACGTGGCTTTTGTAGGCCTGTTTGCTTGCTCACTTCTCTCGAGCGGCCGATGTGGGATTCCTGGTTTTTTCAGCTTTGGAATGTGGCTTTTGTAGTCTGGTTTGCTTGCTCACTTCTCTCGAGCGGCCGATGTGGGACTCCTGCACAAAAAACGCACTTGGCCTTTTGGCAGCCAAGCTTGCATAAAGCTTCCATAAACTTCTCAACGCACTTGGCCTTTTGCTCACTTCTCAGTGTTAAGATGATAAGGGGACTTTATGTTTCACAGGAACTTCTCAACGCCATAAATCAGATAGCATGAGGGTGATTTTTGTGAAGAAATGGCAGATTCAGCTGTATGCCGGGCAACCTTTGTACTAATTCATTATATATAAATGATTATGGTGTGTTTAAACTTCTTTAATTAATTACTACATATTTTCTACACTCACAATGTTTGCCAACTCGCTATATAATCAACTTAAATCAGTTAAATTCATCATGCAATGCATTTCCTTCCAATTTTTTGTGATAAACTAATAGATAATTGACTAAATAAACATCCTGCAAAGTTTCAATAAAAATTTCCAAGTTTTTCTTACAATTTCCGTGGTTTTTATTCAATTTTTATCGATATCGATAATATCCCGATATTTCCATCGATATTTCCGTGTTTTTGGACTACCGATATCATCGATATTTAATACCTTGATTAAAACAAGGGAACTTTAATGAAAGGCTCCCGGTACTGTTCACTTTAACGAAAAACCACATTTTTACACTAAAAAGTCAATCTTGGTACTATTCACTTTACCCTTTATTTTTTCCTTATCGTTAAAACTTAAAAGTTTTCAAACTGTTTTTATTAGTTTTCCTTTAAAACAGCTCTGATTCCATCCGAAAATCTTCTTTTGGCACTTGGAAAGTATAAGAATATATAATACCAACAGAAAGTTCATTGATAGGCCCGAATCCGCCAAACCAAATTTTGCTTGTATGGTCTTTGCCCTTGTCATTTTTGTTAAAACTCATTTTCTCTTTGGCCTAATTTGATCCTGAACTTTCTTTCTACTTTTAAGCATTCTTACTCCTAAAACTTTTACTTTCAGGGTAATTAACAACTCTTTAACTTTGTTTAGAAGAATCGAAAAGTTAAGACTCTCTATGATTTTGTTGTCGTAGTTGTTTATATTTTTCATTGTTTATCTTTGACGAACGATAAAAGAACTAAATTAATCTAAACCATGAAAAAATAGAACGCATATCCTTGAGTTGAAGGATAAAGGCCCTCCATAGGGCAATCCACCGCTTGCGTTATTATTTTAGGAGGGACATTTTTTTCTTCTTTTTCCTAATTAACAATTTCAATGATATTAATGGAAGTTATGCCTAATCCGATTGATATATAGGCGCCACACCTATTCTCAAGTAGGGCGATAATTCTGCTTTTTTTTTTTAATCAATAATCAAGAGCAAAACGCATAATCAACCCAATGTAGAAAGAAAGTTGCAAACTTGGGCCTCTGTGAAAAAAAAAAAACCTTAGTCTTGGAGTCACTTAGTACTACGGTCTAATGGTATTCCTCTTTACTTGTAAGTAAGAGGTCTTAGATTCGATTCTTGCCAAATGTGAATTTGAACCACATTATTGCTAGCCTATTGTGAGGCTAAGCCCAACCCCTTCCCTACGATATGTACAACGTTAATTCAATTTTTTTTGGTAAATTAGAAAATTTACATACAAATTTGCAATATATATATATATGTATGTATATATCAAATTATAACTTAGGTAGTATGACTTGTTGAAATAATAATTCAATTAAATACTACTTTCCCAAAGTTAGATATTAGTCCAATTTCATCACAATAATTAGGTATACATAACTTATGGCTTTGCCTTTTTGTAACATCACTATAAGTTGGTTGTGTTTGTATCCTACATTAGAGGCTGTGAGTTTTGATTATTGTACCTAGTTTATAGGTATAGCTATTTGATTAATGTATCTTCCCAACCCCAATTTGATTAATACGTTTGCGACCATGATTTTTGGGTCCTTCATATGTGGCACTTAAGGTGATAAGAAAGACCAGAATGTCTTAAGTACATGACGCTCGGACGATCCGGATTAGAAGGAGAGGTTTAGATAGATTGGAGTAAGCTACTCTAATGAGGTTAGTAATATGGGAGTAAGCTATTCTGATGAGGTTAGCATATCGGAGTAAGCGACTCTGATAAGCTTAGCCTAGTCGGAGTCAGCTACTCTCATCGGAGGAGTCAAATTTCTTAGTCTGGATCAAAGTAAGCTAGTCCAATTGGAGTAGTCAAGCTTTTCCGAACGGAGCGACTAGTCAGAACACCAAGTGTAGTTAGACAACCTTAGTCAATCAGACTAGGGTTATGACCATTATAAATATTACTTGTCTTCCAAGTAAAGGAAACTTAATTCATGTCAAATTATGATATCTTCAAGATTAGGCAACATAATCATAATCCCATGGGGATTGGATATCTTATCTTAAATTACCTCATAGATATTTTCCCAATTTAATAGGGAATACTCTCCGATAAAGACTCTCAAGATCCCTATATAAACCCTAACTTCGGTATTCTCTACAATAATCTATATATTCTCCACATACGCCATAGGCTACGCATAGCCACATCCATGAAGGTTCATCTCTCCTACACGCCCCGTCATAGGCTTATTCGTCAAAGATGGTTCACGATGTAGCATCATCACACTACTCATTCTCTAAGACTACACCCGAGATTTGATTCTTCATTCATGGAGATATGTAAGAAATTCAACACGGATTCAATCACACCCCCAATCAATCCCATTCACCCCTTGTTATGGGTGTCTACGGATGTACACAAATTTTGTTCCAACAATATGTCTTGCACATATGCATATTTATGCATGTGTACCTTTTAATTAGCTATATATTTGGCAAGTGAATATATGTGCATATTGGTTAAATAGATAATACATTTTCTTATTTTTACTGTTGTTTTATGAAAATGCTCGGCATGTCACATTTTTTGTACCACATTGGTGTACTATACGATAGGGCAAGTAATGTGTACATATCACGTCAATCAATGAATCTATCTGATTGGATGCTGGTTGTATGCATCATTTGTTAAATGAGATGGTACACCAATGTGATTTAAAAATGTTCTAGCATTACTCATTTATGTATTCTCTTACTTATAAGTATAAATTATGCATTTGTATATTTAATTTTTTTGTTTTGTTTTTTGACAAATGATATTATCTACACTAAGAGGGGGAGGGGGAGTGGACTAAGCCTCACAATGGGCTAGCAATAATGTGGTTCTAATTCATCTTTGGCAAAAAAATTGAACCTAAGACCTCTCACTTATCAATAAAGAGGAATACCATTAGACTGTAGTATTAAGTGACTACATTTTAATAAGTTCTAAACTTTTGGGCAATTCGCTAAGAATCCGGATCCTCGCGGGATCCGTGAATCGTGTCCGTTCATCGTACATCGTGCGGTCAGAAATCATTTTAAATATTTTTATTTAAAATTAAATACAAGCAGTACTTGACAAAAACTGACCACACGATATACGATGAACGTATACGATTTACGGATCCCCAGGATCCTCACCAAAAGGATCCGGAGAGCATCCTGTTGGATTAGCCAAAATAAACATATTTTGATATTATATAATCATTGTGTTGTCGTTACGTCATCTTTTGTATCGCCATTATTAAAAAATAATTATTTTTGTAAACCAAATATTGATATTTATTATATTTTCTATATTTTTTGCAAGTGGGCTTATGACCTAACTATTTTTGCAAGTGGGTATATTTTTGTATAATTTAAGGCGTCTGTAGTTAAATGGTTAAAAGTATTTATTTATGCATTCAGATTCCTTCACTATATAGCTTGTATCAAACAAAATAAAAAATCACATGTAAGAGAATTCGAAATCAGATACAAAGCTAAGGACACACTACCTTTGAATAACTTGTGTAATCATATCTGCAAGGCCTGTTATTGTTGTGTTTGAAGAAAACACACTACATTTCAAGACTGTCGCTGGTCTTGGACTCCAAGATCAGCTAATATGACGGCGGATCAGCAATCATCGCGAATGTGTGTGGAGATGTGTGATTATATGTGGGTTGATAGGCCCCCATCTTCACTTGTGCATGTTCTAAACAATGAAGAACTACCATACCCTCCTTAATTTAGTTGTGGTAGTGGAAGGGGTGACGTGCTAGCTTGTTTGTTGCGTCTGGTTTCATCTTATCCCCTTGCACTACCCGATCTGTTGTTATGTTGCTTGCCTCGTTATAGGTTTTCATTATGTACTTCTGGCATCTTTGCCCTGGTAATGATATATTTCCAGTTTTCAAAAAAAAAAAGAAAAAAAAACTACAAGCAACCCATTTCTAGGAGAGATTTTTCAATGTTACTGGTACACGGGGTGGTACACCACGTATCATTATACAAATAGTGGGATATGTGTGTTAAAAAGTTAATAACTTAAAAAATAAAATTTCCCACCATTTGTATAAAAACATATGATGTACCACTCGTGTTCTGGTTATAATAAAAAAATTCTCCATTTCTAGGTGTCATGAAATGGTTCCTTGACCAAAGTCAAAATGTAAGGGCAAGTCAACTTGTTGACCCTAAAAACTACCGAGCCTATGTGGCGCACAAGCCGAGTAACTAATGAGCTAACTACGTCCTTCAGTTGTGTGCGGGGCGTGCCAACTCGTCGGCTGAGCTCAGCCGGGGAGTAAAATATGTTGATTGGGCGCGCTGCTGACTTCTCGATCTTGCGATTGTGGCCGAGGAAGGAACATGTCTCGGCCTTCAGGTTCTAAAGCCTGGAGACAAGGCTGCTAGTCTTGCGAAGTTCACAGGTCGTCGGCGCCGGGTTTGGTCACGGTGATTATATTGGTAAGAGTATAAGCACGCCGAACTGGCACCAGACTATACGGACACAAGTACTCGAAATAGATGTATGTCTTGATGGTGAATGTGGTTCGGCTGTCCAAATGCCGAACCCTGAAACTAACTTGTAAGTATCCAATCATAAAACAACTCGGAGTTCAAGGAGCCGAGCCCAAAAACTGTAACACCTCACTTCGCCGAGAAGGCTAATGAGATGACCTCCGCCGATAAGGATTCAAAAATCCTTCTCGATCGAGACTTGGATAGGTAACCAGTCAGCATCGACGCAGTGCTGTTTATCCAAACTGAAGGTGCTCCGTGGTCGGCTGATTCTACGGCAACAGTGCTGTTTATCCAAACTGAAGATGTGTCGGCAAGAAAAAGAAAATAAAAATCTCAAGGTTGTTGAGAGGTTTCGCGTAGAGCGAGAGTTTGCGCAGGGCAGTTTGTGTGTTGAGTTGGAGAAAACCTTGAATGGTGCACTCCTCCCTTTATTTGTAGTAGCAAACCTGCTTCTGATCGAATCAAAACCATATTCGGATAGGACTCATTTCCCCGATCTAACCTTATCTCAGCCAGTCCCACGTCCACTAGGATTTTGAACTCAACCCTTTATCAAGCCGCATTCATTCCCAGGTTTCAACATCCTCATCCTGCCGAGACTCTTTCTTGTATAAAGATTTAACTACCCTACCCGTTCATCTCGTAGTAGGACTCACCCACTTCGTCTTTATCCGGAGTACTTCGTATCATGGTAGGACTTGTCCGGCCTTGACTATGCGGCCTATGAACTAAATGACCCACAACAATTCCTGAACAAGACTTCTTGGGCCGAGAACAACTCTTAACACTCGACCCACACCAGTACTTTGGGCCCAAACACTGCCTCCTCGCTTGTGAGGTCGTCGTCCTACAACCCTTGGTCGAGCCTCGGCCTTGAAGAAGCGAAAACGTCCTGACAACACGTTATACCATTTCGAAAATGCATTTATGAAACATGATTTCACTCTTATCCCTTCCCAATAACCTGCCACGCGTCGACCCCCGGTTATCCCAACAACCTCTAATCATGACCCATGAAGCTTGCAACTATCGAAACGCTTCTTTCCCATCAAATCCGCCGTCACACGCAATCGTGCGCCCTCAAACTAAGAGATTCATGGTCATTTCACCTGGATTTCCTGAATATTCATAATGGCGCGTATATGTACTGATTGGCTGGCTTCAAAATTTGAAAACCAAACGGTCTATCTTCTCCCCAAGATGCCTATAAATACCCGTCTTCTCTTCATTCCAACTATATGCTTCAAAATCTCTGAAATCCTTTTGCTCATCTGTCTCGAATTCCCAGAAAGACCCTAGAAACCTTCATCTCAGAATCTCTTCGAGTCCTCATCAATGACTTCCTTCATTTCCCAGCTTTCTGACAAGTGCAACAAATGTAAAGACTTCATCGACCACAGCGCCATCAAGACTCTACGCTTTGAAGGTGATCTGAGCACCACTCATTAGATCCTCGAGCCACTTTTCAAAAACACAGTGTCGTCATCCATCACCACCATCTGCAAGGATCATTGCTTGGTACCCTTGCGGCAGAGGTTTGATTGGTCGAAGTGGGACCTGACAAAGCCTCAAGGAGCCTGGCCCTCGACCACCGCAACCTGGGCAGCTTGGGTCAAACGGATGGAAAAATTCTTCGGCCAAGAATGGAAGGCTCTCGGCATCTATGATGCTGTTAGACTCTCGACCGTGGAGATCACCATGGATCGAGAACTTCTTGTGGTGGCCCTGAGCTTTTGGTGTTCGGCCTCTAATACCATGATCTTTCCATTCGATCCCATCGGCCTCAACATCCTCGACATATCAGCTATTCTTGGGACTTCCCCTTCTGGTCTCCCAATCGACGCTAGCTTTTTCTGGATGCCCATCGAATCTCGACCTCAAGGCACTATTCGACTACAGGGCTGTTAAAACGCTGAGCCACGAAGGTCAAGAACCTTTAAGGGAAGAAGTTCATAAGTTGCACAAGAACTTCTTCAACTACAACACCCTTATCCTCCACTTTGCTGGCCGAGGGGAGGCGAGCCTACGAAAGGGAGAGCACGAAGCCTTCCTATTCTATTGGTACAACAAGTTTATCTGTTGTACCAAATCAAATAAGTGCTTGGTCAAAAACATGCCGGTGGCTGAAGCCCTGGTTAGTGGTCACACCCTGACGCTCAGTCCAGCTATCCTCGCCAACCTCCTACGCTGCCTGGCTGAGACTACCATCAACAAGATCGACCTGCACTAGACCGGACCTATCTAGGTGTTCCAACTCTGGCTGCAGGTTTATTTTGCCGTGCTTCGGCCAGAGATCCTCAACTTCCAGCCTTCTGAGGTACTTGGCCTTCAGCTGGCCCCTCGACCGGCATCGGTTCATCGGGCCGAAGAAGTCTTCAAATACTTCTTCGACCTAGATGACCTCTCTGACGACGAATTCCTGATATGTTGTCGTCGAGAGTACCCCTCTTCTATCAAGCTTCCAACATCAGCCTGGAATAAAAGTGAAGATGCTGGCATTTGACAAAACTGGGGGTCGTTTGTGTTAACACGCGACCTTCCCTTCGGCTGCGACGCTCGCCGAGCAAGCTGGGAGGTCTACCACCCCTATTTCACCGCCCGACAGCTCGGCTACCTCTAAGGTTGGCTGGTGCCTCTACTTACTTCCTGTTCTCTCCTGAGCCTAGGACGACTCTCTGGTTCTTTAGAGAGAGAGTGCAGAGAAATCGAGAGCGAGTTTCAGGAACGGTGCACAAAATTATGCCTCCGACCAACTGTCCCTGAATCACTCATCACTGACACCTTTGGCGACTGGTGGGAAGAATATACTCAGAATTTTTTTCAGCGCTTCGGTCGAGGACATCGTCAACAAAAAATTTGGCGACCGACCCAATAAAGCCCCTGCCCCTCAATCCAAAGAAAAAAAAAAACCAAGGTATACGGCTACATCTATCTTTACTCTTCCAACGCCTACTTGACTTCACTAATTTTTATTTTGCTTTCTCAGGTGGTCGAGTACTGAAACAGGCAGACGTGATTGTCGCGGCTGCAGCCAGGAAAAAATTGGCCCCCTCCAAGTAAACCAAAGCCGTCGTACAAACCCCTCCGAGCAAACGGCCTCGCCAGGAACCCGAGACTGCATGTGAAGCTCCTCGTCCCACAAAATGCGTCAAGAAATTGGCGAAGAAATGAGAACAGGAGATTCACGTCATCTCCAGCCAGACCACGGGAGCGACCGCTCCTAGTGCATCTTTTACTACTCCCGTCATCCAGGCTTTGACGGAGAAGCGGCCAATTCCATCCGTCCAGGTACTCCCAATTTGACCTGTCCCTGAGGTGGTCAAACCAGTTGCCGCTCTGCTGGTCGAAGAGCCTACAGCCCCGGGGCCGACCGTTGGACCAGTCTTAGAGGAGGTGACCACTTCGGTCGGGAAAAATCCCCCCAGACATCCAAAACAATCAACAATCATCTTGGAAGAGGTATAGTTATGTTGTTGGTAATTCTCACCCTTGACGAGATTCTAAAGCATTACATTATCTCAGGATGTCATGAGCGAAGAAATTCCATTAGCTCAACAGGTTGGTCCAGCTTCAGCCGAGGCGGATGCTGCCCATGAAACGGTCCCTATTTCAGAGCCCGAAGTGACGGCGGAGACTCCAGTTTATCCACAGGATCTCGACCTCGGCATTCCCCCCCAAGAGGCTATAGCAGCCTTTGTAAGAATCCCTGTTACTTTCCTTTGGTCATTCTTTTTCCTTTTTAGAATTCTAAACTAAGGAAATACCAAATGCTAGGTGCCTACTCATTCATTTCATCAAAAATTCTACGCGCCGATGGGCGTTATCTATATCTCTTGGCCACCTCAGTGGCCGTCGAACTTAAATAACCTTCATCGGCTGCATGAATTGAGAAGCAGTCTTAAACATTGGGCTCGGCCTTAAGCTCTCTAGGTTTGAGTAGGTTCGAGCAACGAATCGGGAGACATGACCGAAGTTTCCTCTCGGCAGGTCTATAACAAACCTTTATCAATTATATTCCCTACAATTATCCTTCTTCTAAAATCATTTTCATGTGCAGCTTTCTTGGGAGGTCAAACTCGAAAGCCCTTCTCTCTAGCTCCTCGGGGGTGGCTGGTCCTTCGGCCATCGCAGTCGGCCCTTCCGTATCAACAGCCGATCATTATGCTCTTGCCAAGCTGTAGGGGCTGCTATCTCTTTCGGCTGCTCAAATCCTCGAAAGCGAAGGTCTTGACTCTGTGGGAAAGTGTTTGAACAACCTTGCTGCTGACGGCCTGTTGAGTAACGAAGTCATCGTTCGCCTGTCTTCCACTCTGGACCGGACTCGGGATTATTTTAACATCTTCGGAAAAGCTATTTCTTCTAACCTTGCAAATGACTTCGAGTCGAGCAGACCCCGTTTGGAAGCTTATGTGGCTGGCACGAAGCGGGATGAGCAGCTGAAGATGGACAAAATGACACGGCAAGCCGAGATCACCATGGGCGAAGTGAGGTGGCTGGAGTTGAAAGCCGCTCTTGAAAATTTTCTTCCTTCAACGACTTAGAACTTTGTCTTTGTAATTTGGTCAAACAATGTCTATATGTACCTTTTTCACGATATTAATGAAACGTACTCTTATTCTCGCATTTCCCATGTAATTGGATAGTATTTCTTTAAAAATTTCCCATTGATTGGTAGTTTGTGAATCGACCCAGTTCGATCCCTGAGGTGGTATGCCCCCTTGCCGAGAACTTTATGCACAATAAATGGCCTTTCCCAATTCGGCGACCATTTGCCGAATCTAGGGTATTTAATTCCCATAGGTAGGACGGTTTGCCAAACCAACTCTCCTTCACCGAACGTTTTTTGTCTGACTCGTTGATTGTAAGCTCGTTCGGCAATCTTCTTTTGTGCCATTAATAAATTATAAGCATCAAATCGAGCTTCTTCTAAATCTTCTAATTCTTGTCTCATGGCCTGACTGTACTCGGCACTAAGCAAACTGCTTTGTTCCACTACTCGCAACGAGTTTACACTCAGCTCGATCAGCAACATTGCGTCATGTCTATACGTCAATGCGTACGGAGTCGTTCCAGTGGCTGACCGGAGTGAAGTTCAATAGGCCCATAACGCTTCGTTTAGCTTTAGATGCCATATACCAGGCTTCTCTCTTACCATTTTTTCAAGAATACCGATCAAAACCTTATTACTTGCTTCGGCCTGCCCGTTTTCAAGCGGGTAATATGGCATAGACTGCTCAAGTCGAATTTTCAAATTCGCCGTATACTCCTTAAACCTGTCGGATGTGAAGATCGTACCATTGTATGTTATGATTGTTTCTGGTACACCGAATCTAGTCACGATGTTTTCTTCTACGAAACTACAAACTTCTTTAGACGTTAGCTCGACATATGACTTCGCTTCAACCCATTTAGTGAAGTAGTCTGATAGGGATTTTTACCACCTACAAAAGTAGGGATAAAAACACTTAAAAATACTTGCAAGAGAACAAGGTTGTCGTAGTAGCAGCTCAAGCAAGGTCGTTTTCCACAGGGATTGAATGAATAATTTGTATTTAAACTAATCCTTAGCTAATTATTTAGAACAAAGTTTGGAAAATGTTGATTTTAGAATTTAATATAATAAAAACGAATTTTAAAATAAAACAATTAAGGAAATTAACTAGAGAACAATTTAAAGAAAATCAATTTGTAAAAGCCTAGGGTTCCGCCGTCCCCTTAACAATCCTATGCAATTTTACCAATTACTTATGAATTTCCACACACATGCTTTGAAGGTTAGGTTTTCCTAATGCATATTTTCCTTGTGATGTTCAAGCGAAAATGTATATCTAACATGCAACCTGTCTGTGATGTTCAGATCAAATATAAACATGCAAGACTCATTAAGCTTTGTGAAAACCCCTTGAAAAACCATGCAACCCTTAAGAGCGTGATGTTCGCCTTAAGTGAACTTACAATTACTAATCACAAGAAGCCCTCCTCAATTTCAGGGTGATGTTCCAACAGAAATTGCATCAAATTACTTGTCTAAAAACCCTAATAGTCTCGAATCACTAAGACAATTAGATAGTTTTAATCGCGGTGATTAATAATTCAAAGCAAGCATGCATCCATTCATAAGCAAATTAATAAAATTACATATTCATGCTAAGGCTCGTGGCGTCGCCCTAGCAAACGGAAATTAGTTACGAACAACCATAAAACAAAATATTATTGAGAACATTGAAAGAAAACACCTTGAAAATAAACTTCCAAAGCTCTCTAAAGTAGTGAGCGTGTTCTCCCCCTATTTCTTGCATTCTGAAAACCCTAACGGCTAAAAAGCCTTATTTATACTATTACAAAAATAAAACCCTAAAATGTCTTAGAATAAGTTAGGAAACATAATAAAATAATAAAACAGAAAATAAAAGGTTTCCTATTTGAACTAAAATTCGGACTTCTCAGAAAAATAGTCTTTTGACTAACCAAATCAACTCCGATTTAGTCCTAAAAGGTCTCTTTTGAAAGCTGAAGATGTCCCCTACAAATACTCAGAAGAATCTTCCTCAAAATATGCCATTTTGACCTCTAAAATACCCAAAACGTCTAGAAACGTCAATCTAGGAAAGCTGCGCGCTGGGCCTTAATTTCATCCCTACGGTCAAACGGCTTAGTAGAAAAATCTGGAATTTTGATACAATCAAGACTCACGAACCTTCTGCAATTGGAATCACTCCAAAATTCATCTGTTTGATCACTTTTTGCTCCAGAGGATGTTGAATGTCCTACATTGAAAATACAATTCAAAGTATCAAAATTCTTCTAAAATAATAACTAAAATATACTAAGAATAGGATTAAATATACAATATAATATGGACTCATCATAGTCTGTCGCTACAAGTATCCATGCATGTTTTTCTGACCCGAAGGATGGTGTAATTTTGCCGATTACGTCCATTGCCCATCCTCTGAACGGCCAAGGTTTGGTGATCGAATGAAGTAATTCGGTCGGGGCTCTCTGTATAGGTCCATGCATTTGACACTGCACGCATCCACGTGCCTACTCAATACAATCTTTTAACATGCTCGGCCAGAAGTAACCGTGCCGGCAAAGTAGCCAACGCATCTTGCGTCCTGATTGATGGGCTCCGTAAATTCCTTCGTGTACTTCTGTAATTGTTCGAGCGGCTTCTTGTGGGCCGAGGCATAATAACAATAAACCATCCTCACCCTATTGGTATAACTCGTTCTGGTATAACATGTAATTAGTAGCATGGACCATTGTCTTTCGGTCGTGTTTGTCATTGGGGTTATCGAGATATCGCATAATCGGCCTTCTTCAATCGTCTGGTAGTGTTCGACAGTACAAACATCCATGGGATCCTCTCATTCCAATAATGAAGGTAAGAACATCACGCATGTACGAATCATGTGGTCGCGCTGGAGAACTTGTTGATTAACCAGGGCCGGGTATGACTGTCGTATTATGGTTATCATTCGGCCAAGCTCGCCCCCCCCCCCCAGGAGTTGTGCTCCAGAGGCTATTTAAGCGAGCTCGTCGGCGACAGTGTTTCGAGCAAGGGAAATGTGATTGAACGTGATACCGTCGAACGACTCGCCAAATAGCTGGCAACCATGTGATAGAGCGCTAGAGTACAACTCATGCAATGGAAAGTTCCATTGAGTTGGTTAATCACAAGTTCTGAATTGCCGAGGACGAGTACGCGAGGTGCTCACAAGTTATGAAGAACGCTGAGGCCAATGACAAGGGCTTTGTATTCGGCCTGATTGTTTGTACAATCAAAGTCAAGTTTGAGAGAAAAATACCAACGGTGTTGTTGTGGAGATTGAATGACAATCCCCACACCGGCCGACATCGAAGTACTAGAACCATCAAAATACACCGTCCAATAATTATCACGTGTCTCCACCATGCCGATTTCGACGTCGTTGCCCCCGAAACCATATGGAGAAGGGTGCTGAGCTAAAAAATCGGTGAGTGTTTGTCCTTTGACGGCTTTTTGGGGCATGTATTGTAAACTAAATTCAGACAATGCCATTGTCCATTTCCCAATTCGGCCTTTGACTATCAGTCAGGTAAGCATATATCAGATGACATCTGTCTGGGCGATGACCTGAGTGACCGATGGGAGCATATAGTGCCAAAGTTTCGTCGCGGCGAAAAACAAAGCCAAGCAAAGCTTCTCGACGGGTGAATAATTGATCTCCGGTGAGTTAAGGTTTCAGCTGAGATAGAAAATGGCTTGTTCACGTCTGGTATCATTATCTTGCGCGAGGAGGCAACCGATGGACTATTCGGCCGTCGAAATGTAAAGTTTAAGAGGTTTATCGTGCCGAGGCGGTACAACGACGGGTGGGGTTGTGGGAGAAACCTTGATTTGCGTGAAAGTCGCTTGATGTTCTTCGCGCCACTCAAACTTGTTTGAATCCTTTAATTTCAAAAGCTTGGAGAACGTTTTCATTTTTCCTACCGAATTAGCTATGAAACGGCGGAGAAAATTTATTTGGCCGCGAAGGATTTGAGCTGTTTTTTGGTCATCGGGGGTAGAGCGTTAATGATCGCACGGGCTTTATTTTTGTTTGCCTCGATGCCACGATGGTGGACAAGAAAACCCAAGAAATTGTCAGCCGATACACCAAAGGCGTATTTGGCCGGGTTCATCTTGAGGTTATGTCGTCGCATACGAAGGAAAACTTGCCGAAGGTCATCCAGATGTGCTCAGCGACTTTTCGATTTTACTACCACGTCGTCGATATATACTTCTACGATTGTGCCAATAAGGTCATGAAAGATGACGTTCATAACGCGTTGGTATGTGGCACCGGCGTTTTTAAGACCGAATGGCATGACTACCCACTCGTAGGTTTTGAGTGCCCCCGGGCAACGAAAGACAGTTTTATGAACATCAACCTCGGCGATAAAGATCTGGTTATAATCGGCATGACCATCCATGAATGACAACATGTCATGATTGGCTGCGGCGTCAATTAACAAATCTGAAATTGGCATCGGATATTCATCTTTGGGTGTTGCCAAATTCAAATTACGAAAATCAATGCAAATGCGTAGGGCACCGTTTTTCTTTAGCACCGGTACAATGTTCGCTAACCATTCGATGTATCGAGCAATCCGAATAAACCTGGCATTTAAAAGTCGAACCATTTAATCTTTTATGCCGAGTTGTACTTCGATCGAGAACCGTCGAGGAGGTTGACGAAAAGGCTTGCAACCAGGTTTGATGCGTAATTCATGCTCGACGAGTGTTCGGTCGAAGACCAGGCATCTCATGATAGCTCCAAGCAAAATAATCTTTAAATTCGCTATAAATAATGGCCAAGGGTCATCGGCCGTCCCAACGTTTACTTCCTCTAACGGATCTTTGACTTAAGGCCGACTGTCTTCGAGCTCGGCCGGAGCAGCTTGAACTTTGTCAAGAGAGAGGACATAACCATTATCTCATTCGGTAAGGAACTCCACGAGGTTGACGGTCGAATTCGGTTGTTTAGAGATAGCATACCAATGAGCCAGTAGTCGTTCCATGGTCGATGAAACCGCAGGCTCGACGTTTGGCCTGACTGGTGACAGACATCAAGATCGATAACGAAGTCAGCCAACCCGAGTTTCGCCGAATCCTGGTGAACAGTTTCTGCGCCAACCTCGATGGCTTTTTTAACCGAAATTTGAGTCGGTCGTCTTGCATTATTGAACCTTTGCAAAGTGATGCAGCCAATATGGTCGTCGTAGTACCGTGCTTGGATCATGTTAGCTCCGAAGGGTTGATTGTCGGCCGGATGAACCACTATCGATTTGTCGTCCCAAAAGACGAGAACTTGATATAACGATGAAAGGATACAGTTTATTTGATGAATCCAATCTCGACCGAGCAATGCATTATACTCGGCCTTCGAGTCGACTATGAAAAAGGCAGTCATGTGATTGAGACCTGCGATGTTCACTTCTAGCGAGAGTACCCCTTTGGTTTGGGATTTGTCACTGACGAAACTGCTTATGGTGATCCCTGATGGGATAAGTTTGTCTTTAGAGCGACGTAACGCCTTCATGATAGCTACTGGCATGATATTGACAGTCGCTCCACAGTCAACGAATTTTTTTGAGACGGGGTATCCTTCGATATGAGTCGTAACATACAACAGCTTTAGATGATGGAGATTGGCCGATGACAAGTGAGGAAATAACTCGGCCAGAGTTGCCTTGAGGTTGTCGTCTTTCGTTGTTGGCTCGACTTCAGCAGCAGTTACAAAGTCGACTTAAGTAGCTTCCTCGGCTACCACGTCGCCGTCTAGGAAATTTGGCTGGGACGTGCTTGATTGAAAATCAGCAGGCAAGACGTGGACCATACTGATTTCCATGTTGTCAAGGATCGAATGACCCATAGGGTTGCGATCTTCCTCTCCTGCTGATTCCTCTTCTTTCAGACCCTCCTCTTCTGGACTCTCTTCCTTCGGATCTGCATGAGAGTACCTGTGTCGACTGTTGCTGGAGTATTTTCTTGTGATGCGTCTTCGAGAATCTTCTCTTCTTGTTCATAGGCCTTGGGCTCATCTGGAACCAGAATTAGGTATGGGACTTGCGTCGTGGTGCGAGCTTGCTCTTGATACATGATATGGGCATCTCTGGTGTCCAGATAGGCATCTAATCGAGCAACACACTCCGTTTCATCGGTCGTAAGGTCGAAGAGAAAGACGGCTGAAAAGACTTCGAAATGGTATCGTAAATACTGGAGATCCTCCAGAGAAAATGGAAGCTTAGTCGCGTCGGTATCAGTATATGGATCGACATCAAAGCCGAGGACTCGAGCCTCACGTATATGTTGGAACCTAGCTTTCAACCCTGGGTCCAAGTTCTTTTGAATGATTCGTTCAGCATCTGGACAAGTTAGAACGTGATCAATCGTGTCTTGACATGCTTTCGGCAAACCGTATAAATCGTGAGCCGAATACTTTTTATGGAACTCTCGCATGTACTGCAAAACCTCCCCGAGGAATGGTGGATGTAGGTTCCGTCTAACTCTGATTAAAGGTTCTTGTATGGGTAAGGGGGGAAGTTTTCTCTCGGCCTCTTTCCTGAAATACTCAAGGCGTGCCTTCATCTCCCCGGGCCGAATAAGAAGTTTGATATGCTTTTCGGCCTCCTCAAATGTAGTTTCAATATCATGATTGACCAACTGTTTACCTTGGGCCAACTCTGTCATAATGGTTGGGGTTTGTCGTTCATCGTCACTGTCGACTTTTCCTTTCGGTTGCCACTTGGGGGTCGAAGTCTCCTGGGCTGCTCGTCGGCGGGCCATGCAATCTATTCTTTGGCGCCGACACTTCTGCGATTTGGACAGTGCAATGTGCACACCTATAGGAGAGTGATATGTATACCAACGCTGATCACGTGGCTCAAGGGGTTTGAAGGTTTTCTGGCTTGCAGAATAGCCCGAGCTGCTAGAATTATGGGCATAATAGTCCTCGTTATAAAATGGTGCATCGAAGTCGAGGCGCCGTCTGACTAGGGGTAGCTTGTCAACCCATATTTTAGGGCCGAATCTATCGAAAACCCCCTGGCGCTGGCCTTCGCCGAGCATCTTTTGATCTGTCGTTGCGGCCATAGAAGATGATTGTTTTATTGTACCCTGGGGTGGTTTCTCTTTCGGTCTGATGGTAACGTCTGTCTTACATCGGCTACACAGAAGCATCAGCCTATCTGTTTCCTCCGCGCTGGAATCTATCATAGGCTCAACGATAGCCGGTCCCGAAAGAGCCTTAGGTGGCTCGTTTGAAAATAAATCAATCTTGAGCCGTGGCTGAGAGCTCTGTTTTGGGACATGTTGCATTGTAACGAACTCGACCTTTCCCTTTCCTTTATCCCTAGGCAAATGAGCATCCACCATATTTACTGTTGCCGTAGGAAATGGGTCGGTATCGACGCCCATTATCTTTTCTGGAAACTTGAGTTTGCCGCTGTCAATCCAGCCTTGGATGACTTCTTGAAACACGACACAGTTGTTTGTCGTGTGTTTGTTCGAGTTATGATACTTGCAATATGTTTTTCCTTTCCGCTCTTCGGCCTTGGGAATATTATGCCCAGGCCGAAGTTTAATAATTTTGGCAAGTAACAGTTGGTCGAAGATGGCGTCGGCTTTAGTTATATCGAACGTGTATACTTTCGATGTTTTAACGATAGCTTCTTCAAATGCCGACCGAGCCTTGGCATCCTTGGGATTAGCATGAGTCAATGCCTTGCATATATATGGTTTATCAATTACTATCTCGACTGCATCTATACTGACACATTCTTCAGGTCCAGCTGAGGCATAGCTAACCGTGGGGTTTTTGTAGATGGTTCCTCGAGACGGGGACTTCAAAGCTTTCTCTTCTCGGAGTAAATAGTCATATTGCTCGACGTGTTGAGCTAATTCATACATATCGCGAAAGTTCACCCCCATGAATTTCTGTTTATATTCTACATCTAACCCGTTCAGTGCAAGCCTAACAAACTCGACTTCGGGAAGAGGTACTCGGCACCAGTTTCGAGCCGACTTGAACCGTGTAAGGTAATCCATTGGTGACTCGTCAGATGCTTGAGCTATTCTGGCCAATTTTTCCCAGTTTTGGATGGAATTAGGTGGGAGGTTGATGTACCACTCGAATGCCGAGCCAGTCAACGAGAAGTTAAATAGCCGCAGTTTATGGAAATCACTATTAACGTCTCCGCATTGCGCAGTGAAATGAGCCACATGTTCCAACGAGGATAAGGATAATTCTCCAGCAAACAGACTAAAATCTAGGATCTTGAAACCCTTAGGATATTCAAATTTCTCCACATAAGCTGGATATAGATGGATGAACTTCGGAAACTTCAGCCCTTTCTTCAAGGCCGAATCAATCATCCTTTGGACCTCGATCATATCTACGTATGTCATTTCCACTCTATGGTCGGGTCCGTCTGGCCTACTGCTTGATCGTCCTCTTTTTTCAAAGTCGATTGTTTTGAGCCGAGCAGGCATTGACTCTGCCTGTACTATCGGTAAAGGATTATTCCTTGGTGCCGATTGCCGTGAATGATCAAATGGCATGTCTTCGTAGACCTTATTAACCAATAGTTCGAGCAATCTAGTATGTGTCTCACCATTTTTGCATATTACTTCAAGCACACTGTCTACTTGGCCTTTGACCGACTGTTCAACCTGCCGAGATTGCTCGTCGAGTCTCATTCGAAGAAATGACCTCGTTTGTGGATCGGAACCTTCACCACCATTTTCATCACAGTCCTCCACCACCCCTTCATTGAAAACGCATGTGGTTTTACTAGGGATTTCTACATTGCGAGGTTGACCACCGAGACCAATTTCCTTTTCTCGGCGCATCGCGCTTGTGGACTCAGGCGTCACGACAACAAGAGGGTTTTGTGCCTGTGACGAGTTTTGTCCTGAGGTCTGAATTGGTAAGTCAGTCGTCGACTTTCCCATATCACTTTTCTTTTTTACTGACCGTGTCTCGATGGTCATGAACTCCGTAGTTTTAGGACCAGGTCCCACTGGGCGTGCCAAAATGTTGACCCTAAAAACTACCAAGCCTACGTGGTGCGCAGGCCGAGTAACTAATGAGCTAACTACGTCCTTCAGTTGTGTGCTAGACGTGCCAACTCGTCGACCGAGCTCGGCCGAGGAGTAGAATATGTTGATGTCACGTTGGGCGCGCTGCTGACTTCTCGATCTTGCGACTGCGGCCAAGGAAGGAACACGTCTCGGCCTTCGGGTTCTAAAGCCTGAAGACAAGGCTGCTAGTCTTGCGAAGTTCACAGGTCGTCGGTGTCAGGGTTTGGTCACGGTGATTATATTCGTAAGAGTATAAGCACGCCGAACTGGCAGCAAACTATACATACACAAGTACTTGAAAGAGATGTATGTCTTGATGGTGAATGTGGTTCGGCCGTCAGAATGCCGAACCCTGAAACTAACTTGTGAGTATCCAATCATAAAACAACTCGGCGTTCAACGCGCCGAACCAAAAACTGTAACACCTCGCTTCGTCGAGAAGGCTAATGAGATGACCTCCGCCGATAAGGATTCGGAAATCCTTCTCGACCGAGACTTGGATAGGTAACCGTCGGCCTCGGCGCAGTGTTGTTTATCCAAACTGAAGGTGCTCCGTGGTCGGCTGATTCTACGGCAACAGTGCTGTTTATCCAAACTGAAGATGTCACTGGTTGCCTTCACAATGCTATTTATCCAAACTGAAGATGTGTCAGCAAGAAAAAGAAAATAAAAGGTTGTTGAGAGGTTTTGCGTAGAGCGAGAGTTTGCGCAGGGCAGTTTGTGTGTTGAGTTGGAGAGAACCTTGAATGGTGCACTCCTCCCTCTATTTATAGTAGCAAATCTGCTTCTGATCGAATCAAAACCATATTCGGATAGGACTCCTTTCCCCGATCTAACCTTATCTCAGCCAGTCCCACGTCCACTAGGATTTTGAACTCAACCCCTTATCAGGCCGCATTCATTCCCAGGTTTCAACATCCTCATCCTGCCGAGACTCCTTCTTGTATCAAGATTTAACTACCCTACCCGTTCATCTCGTAGTATTACTCACCCACTTCGTCTTCATCTGGAGTACTCCTTATCCTGGTAGGACTTGTCCGGCCTTGACTATGCGGCCCATGAACTAAATGACCCATAGCAATTCCTGAACAAGACTTCTTGGGCCGAGAACAATTCTTAACACTCGGCCCACACCAGTACTTTGGTCCCAAACACAACTGCATGGAAACAAATTTAATGTTTTGATTGCATCCTTATCTAGATAGGAGATTCTACAAGCAAATTGACATTTTCTTTTAGTAAACAATTTTTTTATTCAAAGGATTAAGCAATAGTTTTGACAAATCTCTTCAAAAGATTATCAATCATGTTGGTTTTTTTATAATTACTTGAAGAGCACTCTTGTCTCCAATTTGCTAAAACATGTTATGTGTGTGTTCTTACGTGAAGTCTTTGAGTGTGCAAAAATATAAGTACGAGATTGTTTAAAAGTAAGATTTTTAGGGACAATTTAACTTTCGTAAATTTCAATTTCGCGGTCACGACAAAGGAACATGATCACTTTAAGTAAGAGTACATTTTTATGCATAGCAACAATGCATTTCGTTACAAAATCAACCTGTGAAGTAACAAATGTGAGGCATGGCACACATTTCAGCATGATATTAGTTGAATATGCATTTTTTAGGTGTGGATAATTGAGAGAAAGTTTAATTTGCTTTCGAAACCCCTTACTTGAATCTAATAAAATTGTACGTACGTGCAGATACTATGTTGCAGCATTATCTGTTTCAGGGGTTTATGGTTTTATTACCATGTTCACTAATTAATCATCTTATCTCGAGCTTCCTCAGGAGTCTTGGTCCTTTTTGCCATTTTTGACGTGGTTCTCTCTCTCTCTCTCTCAGTGGTACCTCAATATTTATCCGATTAGATTGTGAATTTGAATTAGGCATCCAAACATTAATCAAATTGTTAATGGTTCAGATTCATGGTTTGGCAAGAGATTACTTTTGTATGGTAAGAACGAACATCCACACAAAATGAATGTGATAACTTAATTGTACGTGCAAAATATGTGACAAAGTTGATATTGGGAATCATAGCGTCGGCCGCAGGCACCGCTGGAAGTGTTGCATATATCTTGCTGAGGGGCAATGAAGAATTTAGATGCTCGGATTCCTTCTATGCTTACAACAAATTCTGTCGACATATCAGGGTCTCCGTAGTTGCCTCCACTTTGCTCGTCTTGCTTCTCTGGACCTCTGTCATCACTCTTTACAAAAGGATCTCCTCCAAACTGATCAGCCCGTCACCACCATCTCAATTAGTACAAGAGACACCTAATTAACTAACGCTTTAGAAACATTTTCTGTACGTACGTATGTATATATATGTGTGTTGTATGCCCGCGCGTGAGTAATGTGATCCAAAAATCCTTTGTTGATTGGGGTGTGTAGTTTGTAATTGTAAAAAACATTTTCTGGAAGTTTGGAATTCATGAGGCTCTTTCTTCCTTCTTATGCAATATTCATCTTTAAGGAAATTTAAATTCATGATTTCTTTCGATAAAATTGAGACCGTATACTATTAGGTAAAGTCGTTACATACTGTCACAAAAGTGCATGAAAGGTTGGTAACCACTACTATACATATCTCTATAATGACTAAATGAGTAAGATCCTTTTGGTGGAACCATAGACACTTTATGATTCATTTCCAAATCTTTTCTCATTTCGATTCAAGATTAGAAATAGATAAATAAACACGTCTCATTGCATCTAAATTACAAACGTCTACAGCGATTGAGGAAAAATTCCAAAACATGAACGAATTGAAGCCTATAAATTGTATTCCAAAAAAGTGGAAAAGAAAAATTCATGAGATGCATAATCACTTATTTAGTGATAGCAGAGGTGATGGTTATATAACTCATAATATATAAACACCCATTTCGTTCAACCAACACTAGGTAGACGTACTATTTTTCAGACACAAAAAGGATAAGCTCCATATCTACTGATCCACCTATCTTCACAATGACGTGTGCGTCCAGAGATGAATATTATATTATTATAATGAATCAATGATTTCCTTATCATCTTACTGCAGTGAATTTCTTGAAGGTCTCTCACTTGAACTTGAATTGTAGGTGATGTATACAGATAACAGAACAAAAGAAAAGGTTGGCCACTTTCTTGCGATAGAAGCACAAAATAAATATATATTTTTTCCTCCAATCATTTGCGTTTGATTAAAGAATTAAACGAAAAAAAGAAAGAGACATATGCCTTTGTTTTATGTGAGATCCGCCCACAGTATCAGTATTTGTATTCTGCTTGGTTGACCCGAAACAGAAAAAAAGAAACAAAAGCAGAATTAATTAGCTTAAACTTAATTCAATATCTTAATCATTATTATTGCATAATCACAGCTCATATCCGGGTTACGATGGATAAAGAGAGAGGATACTGATAATTAAGGGTAATCAAGTTGTTGATGTACTGGCTTCTTTTAGTGCGGCCGGTAGTTCTATTATGGGAGTCCATTGTTTTAGATTTTGCAATAGTCGCCCATGCTAGTGACCATGAGTTTCATCCTATTTTTTGTTTTTGTTGATGTTTCTTTGTTTTTCTCTTTGCGGGTATGTTTCGTCCCCTACTTGTATTCTTATATTTTCGCTTTTGTTTATTTGATAAATTTTGGAGATGAGAACGGGAGGTCGTTCTATCAGGGAGTTAGTCATTTCTAATAGCTCTGAGCGTGAAGAAAGTAGCCTATTTGTAGTTGATGACTAATCTTGGGGTCTTGGTTTTTTCTATCTACCTTGTGCGAGGTTTAGTGAGTAAGGCTTTTACTATTGTAGTCCGACGACTAAGTCTTATGTGTAGTTCGACTTGCTTAATTCATTATCATCTTTTCATTAATAAAAAAAAAAGTTATAGAGACTAGGACAAGAATACGCCAATTGTGTGCTTGATGTGACTTTGAACCACAAAATTAAACTATGATATAATACAACTGTAATTTGTCAAAGTTACACGATACATATGGAGTTTGGAAAGTACTTAACTAAGAATTGTTTGTTTTCACAGGTACTAAATTGGACAATTATAACAAAACTATGCAGACCTTTTAAACCAGAATTAATTACGGCGCAAGCTGTTTTATTCAGCGGTTTCACAAGGCCATTTTTTTGTTATACCAGCATATATGGGAGAGGGAATAACCACATGCGCACGCGCACACACATATGTATAAGACTTTGAGATGTAAGGAGTTTATAACACAGTCAGCTAAGAGTATTCACTCTTGCATCTAAAGTCCTGAATTTGATTTTCCTCCTCTTAATATTGTTGTTTAAAAACCGCTAAGCTACAAGCACGACCACGTATAGGGATGGGCAAATACCCATTAGGTTATGGGTAACCGCGGTTACCCGTCCGTTTAAATTAAACGGTTACGGTTATGGGTAACCGTTTAGATAAATAAACGGTTATGGGTATAACCGTTTACCCGTAAAATTTAAATTGACGGTTATGGGTATTAACCGCGGTTATAAACGGGTAACCGTTTACCCATTTATTTTATATATGTAAAATTAACATAAACCATATTCCCTATCGGACAAAACTTAGATCAATGCCATTGACCATAGTGCATGATTTCATGGTCCATTATATATATATATATATATATTATGTTAATACTTTACATTCCAAGTTAAATAACCAAAGAATCTTGTCTTTTAACAGTTTTCGTAACTCAAGAATACCTAACCAATTTTATATTACCTTCATTGTTAACACTTAAAAATATCGTCCGTAAACTATTATTTCAATTATTTGAATGATATAAGGACTTAAAAAATTAAAATGCGGAAATGTATGATGAATGTACCTATAACGGTGTTTGATTGTTAGAAAAAGAAAATTATGACAAATTTTTCTTTTTTAATTTTCAAGTTGTTAAAAAACAATTAGACGGGTGAAAAATGAGTAAATGGTAAAAAAAGAAAGGATAAACGGGTTAAAAAAATGATAAATGGGTAAACGGGTATTAAACGGTTACGGTTAAATGGGTACGCGGTTATGGGTATGGTTAACCGTTTATAAACGGTTATGGGTATGGGTATAACCGTTTAGGCAATTACCCAACGGGTAAATGGTTTTGCGGGTATGAAAATAAACGGTTATGGATAAATAACCGCGGTTACCTGCCCGCCATAACCGTTGCCCATCCCTAACCACGTACTAATAGAAGTCTCATGTTTCTTGCCACAGAAGACTTAAGCTGTGACAACTAGCACTATTGCATTCTAAACCCAATTAGTAGTGGAACTTACAAATTATAACCCTATAACAAATGCTATTTAGTTTCCTATTACCCCAGTCCATTTTTTATCTTTTCCCTCTGAGATAGAGACTAAATGGTATCATTTTCTCTGGATTATTCTAAAATAATCATTTATTTAGTGACATTTAGGAGAGAAAATAAAACAAGGAAGTCTATGGCGTATAAGATGATGATCAAACGGTACACACCCAACCAACTAAACCCTTTTCATGTCAATTACATGTCGTACACGAAACTTCAACCAATTTTGGATTTATACCATTTTAGTGTGCCCCAAACATCATATACTTATACATGTTCATAGTGTAATATCTTTCGTATATTCACCACCACCATCTACTACTACAAGTACTACACTCGGACTTCTGCAATTAACCAACTTATTCGAGCACTAGATACCAGCAGCTTCCATGGAAACCACGGATAAGCCAGCTGACCCAGAAGTCCCGCCGCCACCAAAGGAGGAGTCCGAAGTCCCACTGCCATCAAAGAAGGAGTCCGAAGCCACGCCTCCTCCTCCCCCTAAACCCGACTACCTCTTTCTAGTTGATGTGGCTCTCAGGTTCCTAGTGTTTGCAGCATCACTGACAAGTGTGTTGGTCATGGTCACCAGCAAGCAAACAGTACACCGAGGTCCTTTCCTAGCTCCGGCCAAGTTTAATCACTCTCCTGCCTTCATGTGAGTAACTTCAAGCACGCAAACATGCACATATAATTTAGTAAAATAACGTATACCTATACCTATATTTTTATATATATACACACACACACATGCTTCTTTGGCACAGAAACACTCTTGGTGCCCTCTAATTAATTCTGTTAAAAATTTAACAAATAATCTCCAGGAGAATCCAATAAACGAAATTTCTTGATAGACAAGGAATAACTAAAATTTTCTTTCATGTTATATTCTTCTGATCAGAAATGATAACCCACTGTTTTCTAACTTTTTTCTACAACTCTGAATAGTCTTACCCACTGTGTATTGACAAATCGGGGTTTAAGATTAATCGACGTTTATCTATGTACTTGTTTTAGCCAGCTTAATTAGCGGAAAGATTTCATGTTAGCTCTTTTAGTTTTTAATTAATTAATCTAGTTAATCTTTAGTTTTGCTTCCTTTAACATGGATTCCATCTAATCTTCTTTATGTGTGCAAAAGAAACAATTTTTTAGAACGTATATCTGACTTTTATCTTTAATCACCCTTGCTTCCTAATCTACTTTAACCTAAAATTAATACTCTTTCCTTTTAATATGTCATATATCTGCTTAGACTTTTAAAAAAAAAAAAAAAAATAAAAACCCTCATTCACTCAACCCCTATCCAATTTTTTAGTAACCTTAGGGATAGCATGGACCCATGATGCAACATTTTCTTCATAACAAAATTAGGCATCTAATGTCTCAATCACTTTGTGGTTTTCACAAGGAGAAAACATTGCATTATTTGCATACAACCACAATCAATCATGTGGCAAACATACACCATCATTATTCTAATACAGATAAGGCTCACTTGTATTACCATTTGTATTAGTAAGTGTGTCGATAAATGCGTCCAAATAGTTTTATCATATTTTAATTATTCATAGAAGCTTATACGTGGATATTTGATCACAAAATGTTTCTTGTTTCAGATACTTTGTGGTGGCTCTATCAGTTGCAGGCCTCTATGCTCTTCTTACAACACTAGCATCCATTTCAGTCATCTGGAAGCCAATTTGCCCACCAAAGTTGTTGCTCCATTTTGTATTTCTTGATGTGGTAAGTTATGTTCTGTTCTTTAACTTGTACCAACGATTGCGATACAAACAACGGATGCACGATATTGACAAACTATGTATGTGAAATGCCTTATTATGCAGCTGATACTGGGTTTGGTCGCCTCAGCCACGGGCACAGCCGGGGGTGTTGCATATATCGGATACAAGGGTAATGAACATGTGATGTGGCAGAAGGTGTGCTCTGTTCTCGACAAGTACTGCAAGCATATAGTAGGCGCCCTCGCTACCTCGCTGTTTGCCTCAGTTTTGCTGGTTCTTCTGGTCTGGATCTCCACTTTCGCCCTCCACAAAAAAATTCGCCAGTAGAGTTTGTGAAGATTGAAGAACATAACGAAATGTATCAGAAACCTGTGTGAGCGCGCGTGTATTATTGAATCTTAGTGTTTTCTATTTAGAGGTTCTTTCATTGTGTAAATGTTGTCCGGTATGCTATATCTATCTTGTCTACTCGGAAGCTTAGTATTCGGATTTCTTATTTTACAGGTTCTTTTGGTTTGTGAATGTTATCTACTTGCATCTGAGGAATTGATTCGCCTTGTACCATTTCATTCAAGGGTCTAAGTGCTAATGTATGCAAGTTAGTTTCCATTAGAAAGAAATTACCACATGATTTCAATCTTCTTCAATATGAACAGAAAGTGAATGCAAATGTATGTACCTGACATTTGAGATTTGAACTGCATTGGACACGCTATATCAGGAAGGAACCCACACAACCAAGTAAGATTCAGTTGAAAAATGAAAAGTATAAACTGAAGAACAATGATTACAGGTTGTAACTTGCAATGCAAGTCATCAAAATCTAACAAGTGATCACATTATCAGCTTAAACAACCAATCTGATGATATATTGATATAACTGAAGTATCAGTTAAGTATCTAGCAGCGATGGTAGGAAAATGACTTGCTTGTCACCGATACGAAATACAGTTTGGTGTACAGATGAGAAACTGCGTACATGAAAGCAGACTATTGTACAAAACTGGTTGAACCAACTTTCTAATGACAGCATGAATTCTTAGAAAATCGTTTGTTCGCCTAATTCCTGACCCGCCATCCCCTCCCTCAGCACAGTCTCAAAGAATTCTTCCAACGTGTCTTTGCCATAACTCGGTGTTTTCTCAGCATTATACTCTCCAGTCTCAGGATCCAAAACCAACATACTCTCAGCTGCATAATACCTTCCAATTTTCCCGAACTCAGAAGTATCTTCCATTGAAGGAAAGATCTTTACAAGGAAATCAAGAACCCCGATAGCAAAGTCCATTATTTCAATAGGCACCTTCAGGAACTTGGGTTCCCTCCCCACAAGTCTGAACAACAACTCCCCTTGTTCCATTGGTGTCAATGCCTTCCCCGGTCCTCCAATAGGCAAAACCTGGTTAATCTTGTTCTCACTCAACACGCAATCTGCAATAAACGAAGCCAAATCCGCCTCGCTGATTGGCTTGCAAGCACACAACTTCCCATCCCCAAACATTACATAAGGCTTGCCATCTTTCACCAACTCAACCTGACCCCCCAAACTCTTAAAAAATGCGGTCGGCCTCACAATGCTATAACTAAACCCATTATCCTCCTCAGCTTCTCTGATCAACTCCGACTCGAATTTCAGCTTTGCACGCTGAAACTCAAGAAGGGGCTTCTGCACACAAATTGCAGACAGCAACACAAAATGTGAAGCCCCACGCTTCCTACCGGCGACAAGACTATTTTTTGTGGCCTCGTAATCGATCTTCCAAGAGTCCTTCACACCCCCAGAACGGCTAGCAAGGCATGAAACAACAACATCAATCGAAACCCCCAAATTTTCCAAACATTTCTCCAAAACACCCAAATCAGTCACATCCGAAAAGCACATATTTGCACCTTTCAACTCCCTCAAAGTCTCATCCTTGCTAACTTTACCCCTGATTCCACTCTTCTCCCTGGCAATGGCTATAACATTGAACTCTCTGCTAACCAACTCCTTGACAACAAATTTCCCAATGTACCCAGTTGCACCCACCACCAAAATGCTGATGTCTTTTGGGTTTTTTCCACGGAACGAGGGTGGATTCGTGATTTCAGCAACTGGGTTTGATGAAGCTGATATAGGTTTTAATCTATCTTTTGTAAAATTCAAAGTTTCAGGCAAGTTTAATGGAGAAGATGATGAAAAAGCAGAAGGAACAGAGCTTACCTTGCAGGTTTGGTTAGGGAAGTGAGAAGATAAACGGGTTATGAAGCTTTGGTTCTTCGCGGCATGGAGATTGAATACAAGGGAGGAGAAGCAAAGTGACATTGTTTTTCTGGTTGGAGTTGAAGAAAGCTGATGGGGGGAGGAGGAGCTTGTGGTTGGAGTTCAGTGGAATTCCATGGCTGTTTTTGGAGATTAAACTCTATCGCAGGAGGATCCAAATGATAGGTGGATATAAAAGATGACGGGTGACCATAAAGTAATGAACTATTTGAGAGTGCTGGGCTGGGCTGGGCTGGTAACCGAACCAAAAGGCCCAAACTAGTTTCCAATCGACGGGCCTCGGCCCTTGGAATGGACATTGAACCGGTTGCTATCGGTCTTTGAATTTGAGTTGAATCGATCCTTTTGGTTAATTCAGTTTTGTAGAGAAAAGTTTTAGTGATATGCCTGAATTTTAGGTTGTGTTCTACTTTGCCCGGTAAATTTTCAATTTGATTATGTGCTCTCCTATATGTTCAATTTGTGTCGTTCAATGATCGGAAAATAAAGAAATAGTTAATATACTGAAGATAATTATATATTTACAAAATACCGTCTCAATTCATTCTATTTCATCATATCCGGGATGTGCATTGTTCCTGTTGGAATTAACAAAAATTTGACAAAATTAACAACTAAGGGGGCATGAACCACCACGGGGTGGCCAATAATTGGGGACGAATTGCAAATTCGTATTTCACATGGCACGCCCTAAGTTCGATTCATGGCGCTAGTGAATCACACGATGGTGGTTAGGGGGAGGCTGAAATGCCTCTGTGAATCTTTCAGGCCTCCAGAAGGGTGGACTACTGTAATGAAGCTACCAGCTGGTCCTCATTTAAAAAAAAAATAAAAAAAATAAAACAACTAAGGGGGCATGGGAATGAATTGAAAGTTTAGAGGGTAAAATAGTATGAGGCTAAGAAATTTTCCTTCTTATAAATAGATGAAAAAAAATCATTGAAGCTATGTAGTAAAAATTAAAGTGTCGTTTTTTTTTGCGCTCTAAAATAAATTTGCACTCATCCTATTTTAGTTTCTCTTATTAATTATATGGTGGAACCACCTCAATTTTCTTCGTTGTATCAGAATAGGATTTTCCTTATTTGAAAACTCAACAAACACATGTTCTCACGGCATCCAATAAGTGTTATTACGTGTTATTCCACATTGAAAAACCAAGAAACCTTGTATATCCTTATAAAAGTTAAACTAATCACCTCATCGTCAATCAAATTTAAAGTAGAACCTCAACTTTGTTATGCTAGTTTATGCAGATAATTGAGCTCTATTTTGGAAAGGTACATCATGTCCACATCAACTTGCCATCAGTAATCTCTATTAGGGTGCATAATAAGTGAATTATTCACCAACTAAGGTGCAGTTTGGGATTGAGGTGATTAAAAAAAAAGCTGGTATGAAAAAAAGTTGGGAGGATTTTTGGTGTTTGGTAAACTTTCAAAATCAGCTTTATTTCAAAGTTTAAGGTGAAAATAAGCCAAAATCCTGAAGTTGCAAATAGCAGCTTCCAAAAACCAGCTTATTTTCCAAAACACGGGTGAACAATGTGCGTTTAATGAAATTTTCAATAACCCATAATTGCCCTCCTTTCTTTCCTCTCGCCTTCAGCACACTCTCGCATACCCGAACCAGAAAACCAGCGATCTCTCGTTCCAAAACCAGCGATCTCTCTCCTTCTCTCGTTCTCTCCTTCTCCAGGTTTCTCCGGCTCGGCGTCCTTCCTTTGGTAAGCTTCTCTCTGTAAAATTTTGCTATTTATTTGTATGGATTTTTAAATTCGGGGATGGGAGATTGGGGAAAGAGGGGTGGGAAGAGTAAAGGGATGAGGGTATGGGTGTCTGGAAAAAAAAATTGGGGATGGAGGGTGGGGAAAAAATTAATTGGGGAAGGTGATATGGTTTGTGGAAAAAATTAATTGGGGAAAAAATTAGGGTTTGTGGAGGAAACAAGAAAATTTGAGAGAGAAGTTTGATTACTTCTCTATTCATTTGTTAGTTTTGCTATAAGATTTTTGCGGTTATTATTTGTTTTTTTTTCTGGGAAAGTGAAAAGTGTTTAAGGGTTTTAGTTTTTGGTGGCGGCAGGGCGGAATTCCCATTGAATGGCGTTGGTAGCTGCTATGTGGATCGAAATGTGGTTTCTGCAAGAGCTTTCATGTCGTCTACCACTGCAACCGAGGCTTTTCAAGGCACCACTGGCTCCAGTGCTTATGGGTCGGATCAGATTCAGGTAAACAACTCACTTTTTTACACGATTGCGGATACAAAATTTCTATTCTCTTTCAGCTATTAACTTTGTGCAATTTTCTGTTCCTTTTGTGCTTTGTGCATTTTTTTCTGTATTTTGAAATGGATTAGAAGGTCTGCTTCTGATTTATCTTAGGGTTTTGGTAAAGGATAATTTCTTGTAAAGCTCTGCTCTGCTTCTGATCTGTGATCTGTGATCTGTGCTTCTGCTATTGTGTTTTATATCTTTTTTTGAATTCTTCATTTATGCTATGTGTGAATGAAATGCAGATTGAATAGTCTAGTGTGAATGCATTATTATTGTCTACTTGGGCATTATTATTGTCTACTGTGTCGGTTTGTAGTTTTGGATATTGATTATGAATGTTCTAATAAGGATTAGGATCAACGTAGGTTAACAGATTTTGATTGTTAGAGTGTAAACCGTTGTTAGAGACAGTTAATTGTCCCCCGATGGACCCAAAACTGCACCTTAATCCACTGCACACAACACAATAATTCATTAAATAACTTTTAAAAAAAAAAAAAAAAACAACTATCTTGGGGCAGAAATTAGTGGAGAAAAACTTGTGCCATGCTTAATTCTGAGCTTGTGTAAAACCAAGGCCATAGGATCTTTCTACAAGAGGTTTTCTGTTGGACTGGTTGTCAGACTGAGAAAAATACTAAACCGTCTGTGGGTTACTGAGATCCCTCAATTGATGTAGGGTAGTATAAATAGATAGGAATCTAGAAGAAGATCCGGACTCACTTTGGCCTTTGGCATCACACCAAAGGTGCATTGGAATCACTCCAGTAGAGAAATTAGAAAAAATTTGGCATCACCCTGAAGGTACCTTGGAATCACTACAAGGTTGCTGTGCCTCACACATAAGAAAGTGGAAAGACTCTAATTTATTGAATGCTCCTTCATCACCAATGCTCTTCGATATGTTGTTGAATTCTGGAGGACTGTTGCCGAAAGCTATTGTTCATTTTATTCAAATTTTTTTCTTTCTGGGAGCCTTATTTTCAAAGCATTTAAGCTTTCTATCTATTTCACTCTTCCACAGTAGATACAAATAAGGACTATAAAGTTTTGAGCAAAGGAATATCTGGCTCCAGTTCGATAGCATTTAAGTCTTCCCATTTTTTCTTTGAGATATACAGTAGGTTCTGTTAGCCCTTTACTCAAATCTCATGTGTTGCACGCTTTGCTCATAGCTTCGAAATTTAATAAATACCAAGCTTTTGTTTAAGGGTTGGAAGACTGTAGCTGAAACTACTTTATGTATTTGATCTTTTATGACATACTATCTTTTTGCAGGAAAGAAGTTGGCTGAAAGCTTAGTCAGAGAACAACTTGCAGCCTGTGTTAACTTAGTCTGAACGTGATCGTCATTTTGATGACCCCAGGGTCTTTTGTGAAGAGAGCGATAGTAGTGATGATGATGATGAAGAATACCAAAATTATCAAGTTGAAAGATCACATGAGATAGAAGCAGTAAGAAATAGAATAGTGGCAAGTTTGATGAATGCATCTAATTAGACTACTTTCAAGTACATTAACAATATTGTACTAATGAATCCTAGCTATTCAGTCTAAAATATTTCAATTGAAGCATTTTGTCATACTGGTAACACTCTTTTCTTTTAAAATATTCAATTGAAGTATAAAATATTTCAATTGAAGTAGTTTTGCTTCTTCAACTAACTTAAAAGTTTATAAATATTTTTCTTTTAAAAATAAAGTATATTTAGTAATTCACCTTTATTTGTTAAAAAAAAATTAAATTAATGGCACATCTAGTATTATACCCTTTTTGGTCATTTCACACAGTCACAACTGTTTTACATAAAAGTTTACCAAACATTATAATACTGCTTTTTCTTCCAAAAGCACTTTCACAAAAAAGTTTACCAAACACTCTGCTGCTTTATTTCACAGCTGCTTATTATCACAGCACAGCAGAATCAGTTTTTTTTTCACAGCACATCAATACCAAACTAAGCCTAAAGCTACTTACATATCCAAATTTTCTCATGTAATTAATAAAATCAGTTTTTTTTTATTTTTTTATTTTTTTATTTTTTTATTTTTTTATTTTGTTGGAAGACATCTGTTTAGTTTGAATCATTACCAAGGAAAAAAAATAAAAGTGGGTTCAAGGTGTCAATTTCATACAACGATGCATACCAACTAAATCCACACGCATTTCTGTGACTAGTTGGCGCATTCAGACGTGGGTTTCTTGTTTTTGTTTAAGATTCACACATAGCCACTAGTTTTAGGTGCAAAGTTTTCTAGTCGGCTAAGGAAATTTAAAGGAAAAGAAAATACTTGACACAAGTTTGTTAGTCAACTAAGGAAGTTTCTAGGGCAAAGCAAACCCAATGAAGTTTCAAACTTAGAACCAACCACTTGAAATATTGACACCCTGTATAGGAATCCGAGATTATTTTTGTTCAACACGCTTAAGTTGCTCACCATCATATTTACCATCGTGGAATGATTTAAATTTCGAGATTTGTGTAATGGATAGACACAAATCTCAAAATTTAAACTAATTCATTGTAACAAGTAGGATGATAGGTATTACCATCACTTTATGGTGGTGAGCAAAAAAGAGTATGATATCCTCCCCTTCAAATTTCATCCCCTCCTCTCTCTCACTTTCCTCTTTGTTTTTCTCTCTATGAAGAAGTTAACATAAGATGTTGACGTGACTTAATCGTGACCTTTCAAATAAAATGGAAGGAGAATTTGGAGGGGAGAGAATCTTACTCTGAGAAAAAAATGTCTTAGTTTTCCCTTTCATTTTAAAGAAATTCTTTTAAAGAAATTGTTATTTGCATTGTAAAATAGACATCATACACTCTTTCTTTTTTTTTAATTAGAAAATAAGTGCATGCACTCTCTTAGAATGTCAGTAACAACTTTATTTTTATAATATTATTTAAAACTATCTACGTATTGACTATAGTTCCTAAATTCCTACTAAGTTGTCATTCATTTGGTTAATATATATTTGATAAGCAGCACTCCAGGTTTTTATTCTTTCATAAAAAGCAAATTCAGCAAAAATAAAAAAAAACCAAAATATAAATGACAAAATAAATCCAAGTATTGTGAATTGAGAAGCTGGACCATAAACAACATACTTCTTTTAATTTATTTGAAAACTGAATAGCACTAATAGTTCTTGTTATTTATTTGGATTTTCACTTCCGCGCTTGTAAAATTTTTGTAACACTGTTGGCTTTGTATTATAATTAACGACGTTGGTCAAATGTATTAAATACGAAAAAACTCCTTTAAACCTGAATTTTCAAACAAGAAGTAGATGTAAATCGTGCGAAGTTGACATATACATTAAACTAAGGCAAAACAAAGCGAAATTATAAGGACGAATGCACCAAACTATATAGAAGGATCCGAGAAAGTGAAATCCCAAATAAACTACATCAACTAGTGATGCAATTTGGCCTAAAATATAAGAGAGAGAGAGAGAGAGAGAGAGAGTTACTAATCAAACATAAATTTATAAAATTATTATCCATGGTTACAATTGGGAAAGAGCTCATAATTCCAACACCTTGTCACAAAATTTAACAACAAAATTTAAACATTACTATGATTCATTAAGCACATGATTATTAATTTATTACCAGCACCTCAATGCAGAAAAAATGAGAAAAATTACGTGTGGCGTGTCAGGAGAACTCAAAGACGTCAAAACTCAATAGCAGCGGTATACGGCAACGACGCCGCCACGCCGCGGCGGTGGAGAGAAAATAGTCATGATTACAAGAGCTACGACAATCACCAACAGAAGTGCCGTGAGATTAAGACCACCTTCGTCGTCTTCAGAGCAGCAATACTTCCCCATCACCTGATAGCTTGAAAGCTTGAAAGGCTTTGGAAAGGGAGAACGAGATTACTTGAGAGGGAATGAATGAATAATTTGATGAGCGATTTGGTTTATAAAAGTAGGAAGTCAAGTTGACTTGAATTGTTTATTTGCTGCAGCCTCGAAGTCATAAGTCGTTTTTCATATGGTTTTATATATGCACGGAAATTCCTCCTTTCTTTCACGTCTATTAAGTTAAGATCTGAACACAAATACACAAGGGCGATTCTAAACCAACAAGGTCATTTGCTTTGTGATTGTTGAGAGAGAACATTTATAGTACGCAACCGTATCTTTATTTTGCAAAAAGACTGTTTCCGAGACTCGAACTATAATCTTTCGGTCACAAAGAAACAACATTTCTACTTCGCTAAAGCTCATTTCAAAATAATATATACTTTAGCAACTTGGTTACCAACTCATACACGTTAGTTAATGTGACAGTCATTGTTCTTAACTTCTTATAAGTAAATGAAGTTATAAGTAACATCAAATGACATGGGTGGGTTAGGCCGGTAAATTTGGATTGTATGTACGCCTCGTTACACTTAAGTTCGAATCTTCTTCTTAAGAAAATAAAGTATTTTATTATCACAGTTAAAAACAGCAGGACAAATGAAGGGAAAAAGTGTTAAAACTAAGAGGTAATTATCATTTACCAAAGGAAGTTGTGCAATTAAAACTTACCACTAGTCAAATATCAAACTTTTTTATTGGAATAAAAATGTGAGTATTATATATGAATTTTGTTGAGTATTTCAAAATACAAATTCATCGCATCCGTTTCCTGTCCTCTCATTTACTATGCCTAATTATTGTTTTTTAATTTATATTATTGCATGGCCGTTTCATCACTTATAGCCTCATTTGCTATTAGCCAATTCATTTAATTCATATCGTAATTGAGATTTTTTTTTTTTTTTTTTGAAATTCAAGTACGATATTCATTGAATGATAGGGAATACGTACAAACGGATGATAGGGTGCTAATAGTGGGCTCAAAAAAATAGTGGGCTCGATAAAAACTTTGCCGAAGATTTCAACTCGGTTGAAGAAAAAAAGAACATCTCACACCAAACAACTTGACTAATAATATTATCCTCAAACAAAAGATCTGAAATTACATTAGGAAATTCTTCAAACAACGAGACATGGTGTTTTAATGTCAAGCTTAACCTTACTAGCCGATGTGCAACCTTGTTTGTCTCTCTACAACTGAATGTAGCTTTCCACTATGCAAAAAAGTCATTAAAATCCTGCGTGTCCTCCAAGAGTGTTAGCTGCTGCATTAAGTTGAATTGCAGTTATAACCACGAGGGCATCTCCCTCGGAAGGCATCTTCCTCCATCTCAATAAGTGCATTCGGCCATTAATTGGGCAATTACATAGTCTAACGGTTATACACCCTTTTGTTTTCTTATAAATGTTCTCATCTATTATTTTTATAAAGAGCTCTAAAAGTTGCCTTCTATAAATTATTGATTCTTCATTTTCTCTTCAAAGATACTCTTCAAGTTTTATGTACCAAAAGGAAAGAATCAAGTTGTTCATTCGACCTAAGTATTGTGCGTGTACAATTACGAGGATTAAAGGGTGTTGTATTCCGAGATATTGTCTTGGAGGGGCAAGATCTGACCCTAAGGACAGTGAACAACCTAAATTCTTGTTCTAATCAAGCATCGACAAAGAACGTTTTATACCTACAAAAGACAAGTATTTTATCTTATTTTGTTTATTTTATTTAATAAATTGTGATAACAAAATTGTGATATAGTAATATTAATTTTATATGATTTGTTGTAGAAGTAGCAGCATCCATATCGCCAATATTTTCAACATTATAAAGGGCAACCTTTTTAACCAAATAACAAAAAAAGTGGAAAGAAAGAAAAACACAGACCGTGAAGAAGGGATCATGTCTGAACCTAAATCAGAGCAGCACAAAATTAACTTGCTTGTTACACTAATCCCAATAATTAAACATTATTAATGTCTTAAACTTTTGTATTATTATGCTGATCTAAACCGTTACATACAAGATGAAGTAAACGCTTTGAAATGCAAGCAATGTTTGGGACAGTCGCTCATGCGTGCATGACAGGTCGGGAGCGAGTGGAATCGCAAACGACCATGTGAGTATTCGTGCAAAAATTTAGATACGTGAGACGTGAGACGTGATACGTCATACGTTAGTCAAGTCCCACACAGAACTTGGGGCCTATGCATATATCTCAGCTACCTGTACAGAGATACACAGCTTCGATGGTCGGACAATTCTGATTGAGGACAGTAAGACTTGTACGTTCTCTACATAAGCGATCCCGCTGTACCGAGTATTTCCAAAGTAGACATGAAAATGCAAGGCCTTTGGCAGCTCCATGGCGAATGTTCCTTGGGTCGCCTTAAACCAATGCTTCCCACCACTAAATCCAACCCCAACAATGCAGATGGACGCCAGCAGTAGTTCATATACTGGCAAGGAAGTGTGCGAAACTGGGGTATTTTGGCTCCCATCCTATTTCCTCGCGAGTTTTTGAGTTGTTTAATCTCTTACCCAAGGGACCATTGGTCCCTGCACAAACAGCATCAATTAGTGTGAGGTGAATTTCAAAAGATATTAAAACCGGAATACCCTTTAAGCATCTACATAAAATATTAGCAGGAAGCTTACCTGTAAAGGCCTCAAACGTTTCTGAAAATTTGCCACTTTTAGTAACCAAGTCCATTACTTCTTGTCTGCAAAGATATTGGCAGGGCCACAAACGCCCGTGTAACTAGTTTGCAGGGATAAATAAGAAGGAAATAACAAAATGACTATAAGATCCGAGTATGAATTGTGAATTAGCAGTGTATGTGTGCGCGTGCACACGCGCAACTGGGTGCTTTGCATGTGAGTATAGGACAAGATCAATTCACATCAGTGTAAAACTGGCCGGCTAGCAGTTTAATCATATACAGAATATTATGTACCAACGTGAATTGATCGTAGCCCTGCACACAAGTACACACAGAAAACCTGCAACAGTTGATATAGTCAATGCAACTCAATAATGTTGAAAGAAGCAATGTTCAGATTAGGACCTGGACAATGGATGATTGTCACAACCCAAGAGGATCCGGTTACGTAATCTCTTCTTCAAGATTGCAACAGAGAGGGAAGCTGCATCCTGACAATTCAATGAAACAGGAAGTATATTACTGACCGTGACAAAGCGTAAATCTAAATCGTGATTTGAAATTTAAAGAGAAAAGGAAAAGCCAAATGTAAGTGACTTTTAAGTAACAAAATTGAACAGAGAAAGTAATGCATATTGATAGAACTATATTAAATAACTTTTCACTTTTCAGATGCACAAGTATAGTAGGATGATTCCATCATCTCGTAATGTACAAGATTCAGGATGTGATCTGGACGAGCTTCTACGATCCCCTTCTTTGACCAATAAACATTTGCACCTCTATCTGATTTGTAGGCATAGTTAAGGACACTTTCAAATATAAAAAATACCAAGATCACCCAAATCCCTGAATGTTTTCCCCTATGGTACAAATAATCTTTCAGAGTTCGACTTTCATAAAGGATATATAAAGCGCCGCCAAACTCCAGCACAACTTCTTCTGCTTTAAGAAGGACATCGGTCCTGGGGATCCTCCCTATTGGCACTACTGGAGTGTCCTGCAGAGAGGAATATGACCAATATGACAAAACAAATCACTCCAAAGTCCAACTCCCACATGACTATGAAATCAAACAAGTTTACAGAATAACGCTACAGAAACTTGGTACCACGAGCAGAAATAAGTGTCTACCTCATCACACGAACCATTGTCGTTGCAAATTGCAATCATACGGTGCAGAGCTTGATGTAAACAAAAACGAACCTTCACCATTCCAGTTCAATGCAGCCATTCTGCTTATTTAAAAATAAGTCCAAACCAAATACATATCCTTGCAGCAAAAATAAATAAACCATTGCCACTTGCCAGCAAGCATTACAATTTACAAGCTATTCTATCATAAATAAATAATACTTAATAATAATTAACAAGCATGAAACACTCACTACCCAGGTATCAATTCCATGAGAGTTTTTTTAGTAAGACGGTCACACTCAGGCGGTTTAATATGTCGCGGACTCAGGGTACAGTGTTAACAAACAGATACACTTGTAAAATGAGCAGATTGGTAATACAATGTGACGACTGCACCGGAAAAATTACTCATCTACCATCAGCAGAGTAGTCTGAGGTTCTTGATGGTGGAGCACAAAAGATGACATAAGGAAACTTGTGGGTCGTTTTGGTCCCCTTTAAACATGGATTAATACCCTCCTCACTCAACTCCTCATGGTGATCAACTGTCACTGTTTGCCCATGTATTTGACACCCAGGATGCTCCTACGTACATTAATTACTTGCTTAACCCACTACTTAATTACTAAATTATACATAATCTCAAAACTCAAATAATCACATACAGATAGACCACCAACACAGTAAGATCAGTACCTCCCGCCATTTTTGTGCCACCAAGCGCCCCCACAATCAGCAGGTCATCGGCCCCCACCTCCCCAGAAGAAGTTACCTCCTTCTCTTCATCTGGCTCCGACCCATCAAACAATTACCATAGATAAATAGATAAATGTTGGAAATTCACAATCTTGAACAGATATTAGTGAGAAAAATGTTAGAAATAGAGTGAGACTATACCAAGGGCGGGTGACGGCGACGATGCTGCGGCGGAGACTTGGAAAGGCGCGGCATCCGTGGCTGTGTTGGCGGTGGTTCTGCAATGTGAAAACTTGGAAGAAGGGCAGTGAAGATTAGGGAAACGCCCGACGAGTCCTCGAGGTCTTATCAATGGAGTTGTTGTGAGGAGGATAACGCCAGCAATGGTGCCCATTGTATTCCAGCTTGGAGACTGTTCTCCGAGGATTTGATAACGCAGGCGCAGGCGGAGGTGTGGACGGGTGGGAGGTATCGCTCTCTATCGTTTTGTTCTTCAGTTGGATGGGTTTGTTGACGGGGACCCACAGGACGACGTCGTTTGGTGTTTGTTTTTTTTTTTAAGATTTTGGTTTGGTGTTGGTCAGTTGGTGTTTACCAAGACGACCAAAGCTCGAGTAAGATGGGAGTGCATATCAAAACTTCAAACTTCTTAAACTTCTAAATCACATAAATGAGAGGATTTGCTCTCTTTCTTTCTTTTTTTTTTCTTTTTGCTTCAATTTTTAAGCTTAATTTTCTAAATTTTGAATTAAATCCTAGTTGTTAGTTTACCAAATTTTTGAATAAAGACGATATAATATTGTTTTTTTTTTTTTTTACATAGAAGATATCTCATCACACATTGATGATAGACTAATCCTTCTTCATCAGCCACACATTAGACGATAGTGTAATTTTGGCGCTAAGGTCAAATGGTACGCCAAAACAGAACCAATCACTCCAAAGAACGTATTCGTGCGAGTTCAAACTCGAATTGAGGATTTCAAACCTTTACGATCTACTAGGGGACTTGAATTGAAGACTTAAGTGTTACTTGACATAACGTTAAGGCTTATTTGAGCCTTTGTTGTTGCTTAAGTGGTGAATATGAGTTAAAGAGTTCAATTTCTTGTAATGGAAGCGAAAGAAGGAATGTTGAACCTTATTCTTCAACGAAGATTTATGATCCAAACCGTCACTTGTCTGGATCTCCTCTTGAGAAATGAACCAACCAATTCAACCTAGAGAGAGAGAGAGAGAGAGAGAGAGAGAGAGAGAGAGAGAGTGTGTGTGTGTGTGTGGTGAAAATTTCAAAAGGTGATTGTGGAGGGAGGCTTTGGCACTGGATTTTTGGTTAACACTAGTCCCCAAATTTAGCATTGGCTGTATTAATCCTCACGAATTGGCTCTAGTGGTGAAGGGGGTAGGGTAAACGGTATAGGATCTGTTGATGCACAAAACAATAATGCTTTGGAACAACGTAAAATGTTAAGTTTGTGACATTCGTAAGGTTGTTCCGATTACCTAGTGAGGATAATATGTACAGAGGTAGAGATAGGGAAGCAAACACAAGATATAAGTGATTTACCTTAAGTTGGACTACGTCCACGAGGGTAGAGGAGTTCTCATTAATATTGAAGAGTTTACACGATACATAGGTTCAAACATAATCATCATTAGTAAGTTCCAATGACGAGTTTAAGTACAATAATGACCTTACTTCCTAATTGTAGGAGAATGATTTCCTTTTATAGTTAAGGAGAGCTTTCTACTTCTGTCCGCGGTCAATGTGAGACTCTAAGAACTTTATTCTGATGTTGACACGTGTTGTGTTGTGATTAACCTCTTGGTTGGAGATAAACTCTTATGCTTCGGTAGAGGTGTCTCAACACGAATTCTTCAATGGGTCCTTGGACGTATGAAGTTGTCAGTGCTCGTTAGTTTCAGGATTGGTGAAGTATGGTACAAACAGTGCTTCTCCAAGTTCCCGAGTAATGAAAGTTTCTCAATTGAGGACTTGTAAAACCCAAGTCACAAAGTAATCACGAAACTTCACCTAAGTGTACTACATGTCCCAACTTTTTTTTATATTTAAAGTGGGAGCCCAAAAACCTTCTTTGTTTTATCAGCTAGGTCAAAGTCAAAATAGAAAAGGGTTTAAGACTTGGCTGTAGTCCAAATCATTGCTTTGCTATCCTCCACTTTCGTCTCAGAAAAGCCAAACCCCACAGTCCTCTTCCTTCCCCTTCTCCTCTTCCTTCCCCCACAGTCCACGCCCCCCATTCCTTCCCCAAATCATTAGGGTTTTTCCCTTTACCCTTCCCCTCCCCTGTTCTGCAGAGAAGAAATGAGTCGATGACTGAGAGGAGATGGGGTCCGTCTTAGGCAGACAGGCTTCCGCAAAGCCCGTTGGGAACCACGGAGATGGCGAAATTAGGGGTTCCATGCAAGCAGAGGCCGCCGCCGGCGAGGTCAGTGAGGTGAGGAATAATGTGAATAATAGTATTAGTAACGATGATAGTAATAGTAATCGGATGGAGAATGAGGAGGAGTGGAGTTTGAGGCCTAAAGGGGAGAGGAGACTCTCCAAGCCCAATCCTAGGCTCAGCAATCCTCCCAAGCACCTCCTTGGCGAGCTGGTCGCCGCCGGTTGGCCCTCCTGGCTCTCCACCATTGCCGGCGAGGCCATCAATGGCTGGACGCCCCGCCGCGCCGATACATTCGAGAAGATTTATAAGGTGAGAGCTTATTTAGTGTTAGAATGATTTTGGAGCTTCTTAATTACTGTATAGTTGTTGAGAAAATGCAAGGAGACAAAGGGTTAGTGTGAAATTAGAGTAGGAAACAAAAGTTGGAACTTTTTTTTCTGGATCATGTTTGGTTTTTAATAGTAGCAATTAACTCAATTTGGTAAGCCTCACTAATGAATGGATTACTTGAACTTTGAATTAAGTATTTAGCCTTTCACTTATTGAAGTTCTTACCTTTTGCGGAAATGAATGGCTTAGTAAGTTGTCCTTGTAAATGTATAATCTTGATCAGATTGGCCGAGGGATGTATAGTAATGTGTACAAAGCTAGGGATCTTTTGACAGGGAAAATTGTTGCTCTGAAGAAAGTTCGGTTTGACAATTTGGAGCCCGAGAGTGTAAAGTTTGTGGCCAGAGAGATTCTCATTCTGCGTCGTCTGGATCATCCTAATGTTGTAAAATTGGAAGGCATAGTGACCTCGAGGATGGCGTGTGCTTTGTACCTTGTATTTGAATATATGGAGCATGATATGGCAGGACTTACTGCAAGCCCTGCAATCAAGTTCACAGAGCCTCAGGTATTGCAAAAGTCTCTTGCTTTTATTTTATTTCATTTAGTTGACATATAAAGAAACCATTTTTTCCCTTGTGTCGGGAAAGTGAGCAACTTATCTCATATCTGTTATATGTAACTATGGCAGGTTAAGTGTTATATGAACCAACTATTATCAGGGCTGGAACACTGTCACAACCGCAGTGTGCTTCATCGTGATATCAAAGGGTCCAATCTTCTTATTGACAGTGGTGGGGTCCTAAAGATTGCTGATTTTGGACTGGCTTCCTTCTTTGACCCTAATCATAAGCATCCAATGACTAGTAGGGTGGTCGCTTTATGGTATCGACCACCAGAGCTTCTTCTAGGTGCCACCGATTATGGTGTAGGTGTGGACCTCTGGAGTGCCGGCTGCATTTTAGCTGAGCTGTTGGCCGGGAAACCAATCATGCCAGGTCACACAGAAGTATGTTTGAATGCTTCTGTTTATTAACTGAGTTCCTTCACTTCACTGTGTTTGCCGTCAGAAGATCCTTTGCTTAGGTTTACTTTGATGCTTATTGATTCATGGAATTATTTGAATTGTTGGTGTTCTGACTATGTTCGTGCATAAAAGATATGTTTCCAGTCCTCCTAATTTATCTTTTACTTTAAATAGGTAGAGCAGATACACAAGATATTTAAGTTATGTGGTTCACCTTCTGAAGAATACTGGAGAAAGTCAAAATTGCCTCATGCAACCCTTTTTAAGCCTCAGCAATCATACAAACGATGCATTGCAGAGGTATTTAAAGATTTTCCACCATCATCATTGCTACTAATCGAGACACTCCTTGCAATTGACCCAGCTGAACGTCGGACTGCCACTGCTGCATTGAGGAATGAAGTGAGATTTTATATTTCACTATTAAATTTATCTTGTTCAGTTTCCTTTCTTCTTTATTGCCTTGAACGGTATCTTGGGTAGTTTCTTATCTTAATGTAGTAGTTTATCATCCTGAGCCCTTATCTGCTTACGATTTATAATTTATTAAATATTGTCATGTGATGGTTACCTGTCTTTTGCAGTTATTCACAACCAAACCATATGCCTGTGAACCGTCTAGCCTCCCAAAATATCCTCCCTGGAAAGAGATGGATGCTAAGATATGGGATGTAGAAGCTAGAAGGCCTTCTACAAGGTTGATGATTGCAATGAATAAATTTTTTATTGTTCATCTAACCAATTTTCTTTTAGTTAGATTCATGGCTCACAGCTCACTTGAACCTTTACAGTATTAATTAGATTCAATTGCAGAGATTTAAACCAACAAATTCTAAAATGTAGAGAATCATCCACTCTAATATTTTGATGAACCAAATGTATTGCCTTGACCCTTGAATTTCCATGCATGACTCTATGTTGGTTTCCACATTTGTCCCTTTGGATTATTGATTCATTTGTTTATTTGGGTTAAGTTTTGATATCTATCATCTCAATGATGTTATTACTTTCATGTTTCTTTATGAAGTAGTTATTCTTTCATCAGTTTTCTAATCGCTCAGTCGTTTCCATTTTCTTCTTCGAATTAACCTCACTCCAAAAGGGAAAATTGCTTGTTATATGCTTGAAATGAGTTTCATGATTATAGGCTGAGAGCTGCTGGCAGAGATAACGCAGATCGTGTAAGGAAATCTCGCGCATGTGACCGCAAGGGAATTCCTGCTCCAGAAGCCAATGCTGAACGTCAAGCCAATCTTGATGTATGACATCTAATCTGCTTCTTTAAGCTACAGTATTTTCTTTTGTGGGTTTAATAATTAACATGGAATTTGTTTTTTTAATTGAATTAAGTTTGCGACAGTAACTTTATCCAATGGTATCCCATCTGTCTCTATCAACAAGTTAGATGTGTTATCCTAAAATATCCCCTTGCCAGTAGCCACCGCCTTTATTGATTATGTAGGAGTTTAGATGAAGAAGAGGACAAGGATGTCCATACATGGCACTTTTTGTGCATAGCGCGGCAGTGCCCCTAACCTATCTAGCTTTTCCCTGGGACTCATGGGGAGATAAGCTTATGCATAATGCCATCCTCTCATGGGAAAAGTACATCCATATACGCATATAGGCAGACATTTTAGCTAGAGGCATAGTTTTATACAGAACTTAATTGAAGTAGGGAACAAGTTGGTGCTGATTAAGTTCTCGTGGCTGATGGGATTATTGTTAGGCTTTGTATTGGTATTTAAAAAGGTGATCTAATAACACTTGACACCGTATATACCATATACTGATATGGCCAAACCTCCTCCAACCTTTAAAGTTGGTGGCCTCTGATCGTTAAACATGTGGGGAGTAGTTAATTCTGTTGTAGTTAATGCATATGGCTAATGTTTGTTTGAGATTTCAAATAAGATTTAGGCATCTGATCCTAGTGAGGGGATGATTTCAAAGGGTAATGAATTTATATGAAGTATTGAGCATTGTCGGTTGAGTCGCTGGATGTAGGTGCGTTGACTTTGTTCTTATGCCATCTTTGCTGATGTGCATATATGTTACAATCGATAAGTCTTGAGACTCTTGACATGCTTTCGGATTTCATACTTGAAACTAAAATCAATGCACTTGGTTCAATATTCAGTTACTAATGCAGCTGATGGTGAGTGGTGACCCTTGACTGCGTAGTCACTACTTGAGGAATTAAACTGGTCTTTTCCTAAACTGAGCACTTGCTAATTGTTATTCTTTACGTGTCGTCCTATTGCAGAGGCGACGTCTAATCACACATGCAAATGTGAAGAGCAAGAGTGAGAAGTTTCCTCCTCCACCACACCAAGACGGAACACTTGGCTATCCTTTGGGTTCATCAGATCACATTGATCCTGCTTTTGATCCTCTGGATGTTTCATTTAGTTCCACAAGTTTTTCATATTCAAAAGAATCCGTCCAAACTTGGTCTGGCCCATTGGTAAAACCAGCTGCAGTCGGGGCTCCAAGGAGAAAGCAACACTCGTCCGGACACATTCATGTACTGAAGCCCTAAGGAAAGACTCAAAGCGTTGAGGGTTCAGCTTGGTTCAGTTAGTAAAAAATGGCATTCAGAACGACTTTCTGTCATTTGGTGAGACAGTTCATGAGGCTGCAATTGCTGCCGATTCGTCCGAGCCAGGAAGGAAACATGTTGAGTTCCTTTCAAGTGGGCATGCTCAACAAAGCAACTACAATGTGTCGAGGTTTTGCCAAACCAAATTAAACCCTACTGTAAAAAGGAATGAAGGTAATTATGTGAATTCAATATTGTCGTAAAATTGATGTACATCAAATTGAAGGAGAATAGACTGATGTCTAGCCAAGTCAACTAAAACAGTCCGCTCTCCCTCCGCATGTACGTTTGAATCCTCATTTTTATAGTTTATATCTTGTATTAAAAAACTTAAACGTTGTGGAGCCGTTTGATAACTATTTCATTTTTACTTTTTACTTTTTTTGAAAACTAAAATATTGTTTGATAATTACTTTCACTTTTCTGTTTAAAAAAAAAGAAAAAGAAAAAGAAAACTCAAAGCTAAATTTTAAAAACTTAAAACTGAAAGAATTGCCAAACAAAATTTCAGTTTTTTTAAAAAAAAAAAAAAAATCAGACTTAAAACTTATCTATCAACTCTTTCACTATCAAGCTCAAAGAATCAAACTTTGTCTTATGTAAAATTGTCGGAATACGCTTAACTTCTGGATTTGAATCACTGTTTATATACATGGTATTAGCCATAATTTAAAAGAACATTCTGTAGTCTTGCATTGCATATTTGCATGGACCTTGTAATATTTATGCAGTGTAGTGCAGGTCATAATTCAGACCATGGAAAAAGCACCAGTTCAACATTTGCCAACAGTTTTTGACATTGGCAATGCCTCATCCAACGTAAAAATCGTGTCAAATTTCAGAGCTTACTTTTATTGACCTCCTTTCGTTTAATATTTTGTCACATTGCAAATTGGTATCCCTTTTTTCTTGATGGAATTAGAGAAATAATTCCAAGTTTTCCATCGCCATCAGGCTCAACAGAGGAAGATCAAACAATCAAACTTATAACGATAAAAGCCAATTCTTAATACGGAGAGTAGTCATGCAAGTGTCCATTATTCTAGTCATGCAAGTGTCCATTATTCTTCTGCAATTAGAGATTCACACTCCCAACATTGAATTTGATAATAATTTTGACCCTTTTTATTATTTATTCATCTGCAATCTAAATTGGATATAACTCCAAGAAACTACACGAGATTAATTAAAGACCAAGTTTCTGATACTAAAAAGGTTGTGGCAAGTCTTTATAAACACATGTGAGTTTTGTTAATTGAACTTGATAACCTTGCAACTACTCTTCAATATAGAAGTAATTAAACTCTTTATAAACACATGTGAGATTTGTTGGAAAATTTAATAATATTATTATTATATATTAAATTTGTTAATTGAATTAGAAGTGGAGCCTTTTGGTAAAAATATGTGTTTATTTAAATGAAGAATTGCAACTTTTGACTCTTCATGAATGATCACATACTTTCCAAAGAGGTATCTCAAATTCTATAAATAGGAAAGCCTCCTATATTCATTAAAGACTTTTTAGTCAAAATAGTCCATGAGATTTGCATAACACATAACTTTGGTCCCTGAGATTGTCCACCATCCATTATTTTGGTCATTCTATTAAAAACTCCGTTAAGTGGACCTGTAGCTCATACCGGAAATTGAGATTTTTGGCCAGAAGTTTGGGCAATTTTCAAAGCTTCGTAACCCAATCGTTTCTTAACTAACCCATAATATATCAAAATGAAGATAGCAAAGTGTAAAAAAAGATTATACCTATTTGGAAGCCCAATGGTTGCCGGAGATGGCCGGAAAATAGACTGAAAGCTGACTAGTCGCAGGAAAACTAGAAAACTGGCCGGAAACTGGGTAAACTTTAAACGTTCATAACTTCTTCAATACTCAACGAAATCGAGTGATTCAAAATCTAAAATCATACTTCTTGATGAGACGAAGAGAATGATACCCTTCTCGATGGCTAACTCAACGTGGTTTGGCCGAAAAAAATGGCTCGAAATTGGCTAATTCGACGAGACCAAGACAACCACTTTCGAGCCACTTTTCGGCCAATGCCACGGCGAGTTAGCCGTCAATAAAGCTACAATTCTCTATGTCTCATCGAGAAGTATGATTTTTATTTTTGAATCACTTGATTTCGTTGAGTATTGAAGAAGTTATGAACCCAGTTTTAGGCAAGTTTTCCAATTTTCCCAAGGTCCAGTCACCTTTCAGGCTATTTTCCGGCCAAACCATGGTGAGTTAACCATCAAGAAATGTATCATTCTCTTCGTCTCATCGAGAAGTATGATTTTAGGTTTGAATCACTTGATTTCGTTGAGTATTGAAGAAGTTATGAACGTTTAAATTTTACCCAGTTTCCGGCCAGTTTTCCAATTTTTCCACGGATCAATCACCTTTCATGGTATTTTCCGGCCATCTCCGGCAACCATTGGGCTTCCAAGTAGGTATAATCTTGTTCAACACTTTCCTATCTTCATTTTGATATATTATGGGTCGAATTTAGTTAAGAAACGATTGGGTTACGAAGCTTTGAAAATTGCCCAAACTTTCGGCCAAAAATCTCAATTTCCGATATGAGATTCGGGTCCACTTAACGGAGTTTTTAACGGAATGACCAAAATAATGGATGGTGGACAATCTCAAGGACCATTTCTATTGATTTTCAATCTCAGTGATCAAAGTTATGTGTTATGCAAATCTCAATGACAGTTTTGGCTAAAAAGCCTTCATATATTCATGTACTCAATATTAGAGTCTCATTGAGTCCATATGAGAATTTTCAACATAATCGTGGTTCATGGAGTCTTGTGGTTTGGATTGCTACTATTACAACGATGTGGTTGTTGTATCTTGGAAGATAAGCGCCGATCAACCATAAGCACCATAGTGGGATGTAAACTTATCTTAAGGACAGAGTGTCCAACACTTGCCTCAACTATATGTTCAGGTTTTTCTAATCTATTATGTCATGTTCATTTAACATTGGTTACTCATGTGCATACTTTGATATATAATTACATGAAGTATTTCTTGATTTTTTATGTGATTTAATATAACAATTAGACTTTTTTTTTCCCGGAGACATTTTCAATTTAAGACAACACCTCATCCTAAATAATGCAGTCGGTTATACAAGGTAATCAAGAGATATCCTGAACGTTTTGAACACCTCTGAACAAGTGGCTGAGGCTGATACGATGCCATGTCAGAGTTTTGCAAGTTGAGTTGCTAATTGAAAGCATTCATTGCTTTGTGCTCACTGTATTTGTGTAAACAAACAAAATCTAGATGCTGACTGCTGACTCTTAATTATTTATTAATTCCTAGTCAAATCCCAACCCCTCTTATCCACAACCACAGGATCTGAGGGCTCCGATGTTGTGGGCTTTGGGAGAGATCAATTTTTATGGTATGGATATATTTTTTTTAACATACAATACTATCTACATTAAAGGAAGGTAATTGAGTTAAGTCTTATAATGGGTTAGTAATAATGTGGTTCAAATTCGTCTTTGGCTAGAATTGAACCTAAGACCTTTCATTTACAAGTGAAGAGGAATACCACTAGATAAATTGTGTCACACGTACACCGTTAAGCGGAAAAAAAAACTTACAAAAAATCTCACATATGCACTTGGGTGTGTGCTTGATTTGCGTATGATGATGACAGTATAATGATGATGCACTATCTACACACGGTGAGGATACGCTGCCAATACACTAAATACCTAATTCATGTGCACAACTCAGGTGCGCGGATGAGTAAATCTGATAAAACTTATACGTAGAGAGTATTGTATAAGTGATAAGAAAAGTGTTACAATTGACGTATAATCATGTCATTCAAGTCCTTATCGCTGGACCCGTATGGTCGGCGATTGATCAATCTCATAAGAAAAGGAGAAAATAAAACAAAAACTGAGGCATCAAAAATTGGAACTCAAGTTTGTCCATGAAAATATATTAGGAAACAGTCTGGCCTGGACATGAGTCAGCAGCACCACAAACAATATTTGCTTCCTCAATTATTTACCACATGCGATGCCACACCAATCCAAACCTCCTCCTTTCCAATATTCCAAAATATAAATCATTGAATTAATTTTCTGAATAAAAATAAAAAGAGAAGAGAAGTGGGTTTTGTGGTTGATGGAAATTGGAATGAGGTGGCTGCCTACTATTCCATGTAAGCCAAAACCACCGCCCAACTCATCACCTCCTCTATCACTCTCTGACTACTTGACACCATGACTACTCCCTCCATTCTTTCCACACCACCCAAATCTACTCAACTCACAATTCTAGAATTCTTGGTTAAATATAATGTTGTCAACTAATTTTTTGTAATTTTTCTAATAACAAATAACGCTCTATATTCAATTTATCTTTAACTACTCAGTCGTATGAGAAACGAATGGTGAAGAACTGAGAAATTAATCAATTGACTCCAAAAAAATCGACAACAAAGAATATTTACGAAGTCAAAACTATTTGGTAATTTTTTGACTCGTGATGTTATTCTTTAGCCTCATGCATTCGTTCCATTTTTTTCATTGCATTATGTACTACCAATTACCAAAGTATCACAGACATAGACACCGTACATATAATATCAGTTTATATACCATTATTGACATTTGCTTATATAATGATTGGCACTTTGACAACGTCGAATTCTTAATAACAGTATCTCAATACATCGCACGTAAGCTTTTCGTTATTTTAAGGTTTGAATGATTCAAAGGATAATTTTGTTTTAGGAATAATATAAATGGATAAGGATGTCCTATATGATTAATAACCTAACAAGACATCACCTAAATACCATTTGGATAACGAACATTTATAGGTTTCTTATCCAAATAGTCATGAGATTGACGAATAATTCATCAATTTAATCTTTAAGATTTAAAATTAATATAACTGGTTTTTGTACTTGTTAACCATCAATCATTTTAGTTATTTCGTGAAAATCTCAGTTAAATAATGATAAGATGACAAAAAATGAGAATTTTTTTGTCAAATCATTTTGACACATTGTTTATTAAATTGAAAGTATTATTTTTATCATTTAGGTCATTATGTAACAAAGATGTTTCACGGCGGGCCAAAACTAATTTATGGTGAACAAATTCTGGGACCAATTATATTGATTTTAAACATCAATGACTAAAGTGAAGAGTTATAACAGGAATATGATCCTCGCCAAATCCTTTTCCTGGGGATCCCATGGTCCCATGATCGTGACCATTCATAGTACATCGTGCGGTCAGAAATCATTTAAAATTTAAAATTTAAACTTAAATATAAATAGTACCTAACGAAAACTGACCGCACGATATACGATGAATGGTCACGATCACGGGATTTCCAAAATCACTTTTCCACTATATCAAGTGACCATTTTGGATAAAAAATCAAATTTATAGAAAAAATTCAAACCACCTATATGACTATTCTCTTCCTTCTTTTGAAAAAAAAAAATATTCGAATAATTTAGCGCCGGACTACTTTAGCTTCCTGTGCGATCGACATGTGGTAGATTCTTATTGGCCTTTCGTTTTATCTTTTTTTTTTTTCAAAAATAAAAGACGCGTAAGAGGTCCTCTTTTGTGGGTATAAAGCTCAGCATCGGGCTTGCCGATGCCTTAACTTCTCAAGACTCGTCAGCGTCTCATTCGTTGCATTCAGAAGCTCTCATTCCTTCTTGATTTTCATAAATTAAAGTCACAAAATTCAAATTTTCAATTGTTTCTTTTCTTTGTTGTTGATTTTGGGTTGTGTAAAGTTTGAGTCTTTCGGGTAATCGGGTGATTGGGAAATGGAGGTTTCGGTGTTTCGCGGCTCTCAGGCGGCGGTCGGAAAGGCCGAGTTGGCGCGAACGGAGCTTGGGTTTTCTAAGTTGAATGGAAATTTGAAGACCAACGTCTGTTTTGGTCAGATCAAGAGCTGGAAAAGCGCCCGGCTTCAGTTTACTGTGAGGGCCGTACAATCCGATTCACCAGTCCGGTCTGATAAAGTTTCGGGTCCTGCCAAAAGATCCAAACCGGTAAGTGGTTTTTTCTTCAATTTTTTTTTGTGTTAGATAACTTAGATTTTTGTTTGGTTTCTGAGAAATTGGAGAAAAATGGGAAAATAGTGATTGAATTTCAAATTTTTATTATATAAATTAGAATTGACCTCAAGTTTATGAAATTATAAAAGGGTTTTCAGGAAACATGATAAGTTTTGAATTTGCCTGCAATACTTGCATGATAATTTAATGTTTTGTAGTTTCTTAGTTGGTTTGAAGACTAGAATTTCTGATTGGGATTTGTATAACTCCTAACTTTAAATGGTATCTGGACTTTTTCCCTAAGATTTGAAACCTATAGAATTGGTTTTTGAGTTTGTCCAACATAAATCATTTTTGTCTTTTTATCCTTATTTAATAGTGATTTTTTACAGAATAACCAAAATGATTGAGGGTGTACAAACTCAGAAACTATTTCTATTGATTTCAAATCTCAATAACCAAAATAAGGATGTATGCAAATCCATTTTGACTAAAAGGCCTTTAAGTTAAAACATGTTTGGAAGCAAGTAAAACAAAAGACTTTTTAGCCAAAATGGTCATGAGGTTGTAACTCTTTACTTTAGTCCTTGATATTATCTAAAATCAATTATTTTGGTCATTTTGTGAAAAAAAGGGAGGGGTTAATTTGACAAAAATACTCTCAATTAATGGAGATCTATCGCGGAATGATCAAAATGATTGACAGTGAACATCTTAGGGACCATTCTACCGATTTTAAATCTCAATGACTGAAATGACGAGTTATGCCAATCTCACTTACCATTTTGGATAAAAAGGCCAAAACATTAATTTAACGTATAGTCCTAGAAGTTTAATGTTCTATTTGTTGATTTTCCGGCCTGATTTATGTAACTTAATTGACTCATTTTTTGTGATGTGTTATGCTTTGCAGAATGATGGAGTAAGATTATTTGTTGGGTTACCTCTAGATACGATTTCAGACTGCAACGCGGTGAATCATGCTAGAGCGATTGCTGCCGGATTAAAGGCTCTGAAGTTGTTGGGGGTGGACGGTGTGGAGCTCCCCGTCTGGTGGGGAATGGTTGAGAAAGAAGCCATGGGGAAGTACGAGTGGTCAGGCTACCTAGCCATTGCAGAGATGGTTCAGAAAGCCGGCCTTGAGCTCCATGTCTCGCTCTGCTTCCATGCGTCTAAACAACCGAAGATCCCACTCCCTGTGTGGGTATCTCACCTTGGCGAGTCCCAACCTGGTCTATTCTTTAAGGACCAGTCAGGGCAGCACTACAAAGAGTGTTTATCACTTGCTGTCGATGAACTTCCTGTTCTGAATGGAAAGACTCCAATCCAAGTTTACCAAGACTTCTGCGAAAGCTTTAAATCTTCGTTCGCGCCTTTCCTTGGTTCCACAATCACGGTAAGGAGTCATGATGCTTGAACACTCCGCAATGAAACATTAGTCATCATATGTTTTGTACGCGTACTAAATTGTCAATTTCCTGTATTGCTAAATTTCAGGGCATCTCAATGAGCTTAGGACCAGATGGTGAGCTTCGATATCCTTCTCAGCACCGACTAGTCAAAAATAAAACTCCCGGAGTTGGAGAATTCCAGTGTTATGATGAAAACATGCTAAGGATTCTTAAGCAACATGCTGAAGCAGCCGGAAACCCTCTGTGGGGTCTTGGTGGTCCTCATGATGTTCCTAGCTACGACCAGTCACCAAATGCAAACAACTTCTTCAAGGATAATGGCGGTTCATGGGAGTCTCCATATGGTGACTTCTTCCTCTCCTGGTACTCGAACCAGCTCATTTCTCACGGAGATTGCCTCCTCTCTCTTGCCTCGTCAACTTTCGGTGACACTGAAGTGGAAGTTTGTGGCAAAGTTCCACTAATGCACTCTTGGTATAAAACAAAGTCTCACCCTTCTGAGCTGACTTCTGGGTTCTACAACACATCCTCTAGAGATGGTTACCAAGCGGTTGCTGAGATGTTTGCGAGGAACTCGTGCAAAATTATATTGCCTGGAATGGACCTATCAGATGAACATCAGCCACGGGACTCCCTTTCAAGTCCTGAGTTCTTACTATCACAAATTAAAACAGCTTGCAGAAAGCATGGGATTGAGATTGCTGGCCAAAACTCGTCAGTTGTGGGAGCTCGTGGGGGCTTTCAACAGATAAAGAAGAATTTGTTGGGAGAGAATGTGATCAACCTATTCACATATCAGAGAATGGGAGCGGATTTCTTCTCACCCGAACATTTTCCTTCGTTTTCTGAGTTTGTTCGGAGCCTTGATCAACCACAACTGGAGTCGGATGATCTACCTACTGAAGAAGAAGCTGCTGAGTCCATACCTACAAATTCAGAATTAGTCATCCGCTTGCAAACCGCTTAATTTCAGTTAGAATTTATAGTTGTATTTGTATATATCAAGGTTCTAAAAAACGCTAGGCGCTAGTCGGGCGGCGGGCTAACGTCTAGCGCTTAGGCGGCTAGGCGGGGTCTAGGCGGATTTAGGTAAATTTCTTATATATTTTATGAATTAATTAAATTGACTATATCAAATGTAAATAATTATTGACTAATATGCTATTTCTTATAGAAGAAAATATGTAAATGTTTTATGTACATATACGATATGTTTGCCTAGGAAAAAAAAACAAAATATTATCTAAATAATTTATAATTTGTATAAGATTTACACACACACACACACACACACACACACAAAATTTCTCAAACTTTTAAAAATATAAAAACACTCAAACCGTCCATCTCACCTCAGCTCTTTCACATCACCCTAATTTATACAAGATTCACACACACACAATAAATATCCCAAACTTTTAAAAATATAAAAAGCCCACCCACTCAAATTGTCCACCTCACCTCTGCTCTTCCACATCACCCGTTCAACATGGGTGGTTTTCATAATTAAAATCATCTGCTTTGGACCTTGGGTTTAAGACCACACCTCAATACTGCAAACGTGCTTGTTGACCCTAAAAACTACCAAGCCTACGTGGCGCACAGGCCGAGTAATTAATAAGCTAACTACGTTCTTCGGTTGAATGCGGGGCGTGCCAACTTGACGGCCGAGCTCGGCCGGTGAGTAAAATGTTGATGTTGCGTTGTGTGCACGGCTGACTTCTCGATCTTGCGACTGCGGCCGAGGAAGGAACACGCCTCGGCCTTTGGGTTCTAGAGCCTGAAGACAAGGCTGCTAGTTCTGCGAAGTTCAATATCAAATTCGGCTTTCAATGTGCCGAATATAGTAACCTGTAACACCTCACTTCGTCGAGAAGGCTGATGAGATGACCTCTGCCAATAAGGATTCGAAAATCCTTCTCGGCCGAGACTTAGATAGATAACCAGTCGGCCCCGACGCAGTGCTGTTTATCCAAACTGAAGATGTTTACCGGTTGCCTCCACAGTGCTGTTTATCCAAACTGAAGATGTGTTGGCGAAAAAGAAAATAAAAAAAATCTCAAGGTTGAGAGGGTTTGCGCAGGGCAGATTTGTGTGTTGAGTTGGAGGTCCCTGAATGTTGTGCTCCTCCCTCTATTTATAGTAGTGCAAATACTCCTGATCGAGTTAGAATCGTCCTTGGGTATGAATCTTTTTCCTCATCAAATTCTACCTCGGCCGATCCTAATCCAACTCTATCTCGGCCGATCCTACTTCAACTAGGACTTTGAATCTGCCCCCAGTCGCAGGCCAAATTCATTCATGCACCATGATTTGCCTAGGACTCCTTATCCCAATAGGTTTCGGCCACTTAACCTTTATCACATTCTCGTGTTCTAGATAATTCAATATATTATTAAGAGATAATTATTATGATAAAATCACAATATTATTCCCTAACAATAACTAAAATTATCTTGACTCAGTCACCTAACGGCTTAGAACTTCATTCACTCAACGACCTCGACCGTTCGGGCCAATTGTGTAATTTGGGCCTAAACATTGCCCCCCAGTTTCCTTGAGCTTCGGCCCGCAAGCCGAATGGTTAAGGAAATTAATCGTTTGTAGCCAGCAAAATCCCGTATCGCCGAAAACTTTGTTCCTCGACAACATCTCTATACATATATATATAAATGTATACATGGCAAGGCGAATGGCCCCATGGTCGAGCACCAGCACTCGGCAATAATACTTCGCCGAGCTCGGCATATGTGTGAGTATATATGTATATATATATTAGTAACTAATAAAATGTCGAATGCTTCTTGACCCTCGGCCTATATGGCCTAATAAAAGGACCTTGGGCCGAATGCATGAATTCGAAAATGAATAGGCCCCATGCCTAGTTCGGCGACCACCACTTATCTGTTCGACAAAAGCATGGTATTTTCTCATACCGTCGAGCTCGGCCACCACCCACGAACACACATCAAGGTTTTCATTCGTTTTCCCCAGTTTCCTTTTTTTTTTTTTTTTTTTTTGTACGAGGATTCGATGCTCATTGCCCCCCTTATTTTCTTAAGTATCGGTCAAGAGGCCGAATGGTTAAGAAAATAATTTAACAAATGGAAAGAAAAGTGGCCGAACCAAACAGGAGGAGGCCAATGATGCTTTATTCCAAGTCGAGATCCTTTTGTATCAAAATTTTCAAACTGATTTCGCTCTAGGCCGAATAAAGAATTTTCTCCAAATATTTCTGACTTGGAGAAATATTTATCATTTTCGACCGCCGAATGTGTTGAACAATTATTATGCCCTCCAGGCATAATTTCGGCTTTTAATTCAAATAACTTAGCCGAATGAGATTTCTCCATATCGGCTCTATTGCCAATAATCATATCGATTGGCGTGGTTTCGGCGTCTAAAACCGTGTCTTGGCCCTGTTCGTCATTGGAACACTCCGCTGACGAATCGTTTTCTAATTCAAATTTTGACTCAGAAACTTGAACTCTTTCTTCTAGGCCTACCACACTTTCAGTCTCGACCGAGACAACAGGTGGCCTAGGTATTTCTTCGGCCGTCTCGATAATCTTCTTAGGCCGAATGTTGGTTGTGGCCGGAGCGAAAAATTGCCCCCTGGTCTTTTCAACCAACCATTCATCAAATGGAATTGACTTGTAGTCGAAAACGTAAGGAAAATGTTCTCTATTTAGCCAGGCATTGAATCGAGCCGTGTCTTCATTCACCCATTGCTCTCGGAGGCTAACATGAGCTTTTATTCTCAACATGCGAGCGAATGACTTTTGCATCTCTCTTTGGCCGCAAAGAACTTTTTCCACTTCCAAAGATCTTTTACTTTCCTCATACGATCGGCTACATGGAGCCGAATCAGAATCTTGATATATCATATGAACTTCGTAGTTTTAGCACTGGGTCCCACCGGGCATGCCAAAATGTTGATCCTAAAAACTACCAAGCCTACGTGGCGTGCAGGCCGAGTAATTAATAAGCTAACTACGTCCTTCGGTTGAATGTGGGGCGTGCCAACTCGACAGCCGAGCTCGGCCGGTGAGTAAAATGTTGATGTTACGTTGTGTGCGCGGCTGACTTCTCGATCTTGCGACTGCGGCCGAGGAAGGAACATGCCTCGGCCTTTGGGTTCTAGAGCCTGAAGACAAGGCTGCTAGTTCTGTGAAGTTCAATATCAAATTCGGCTTTCAATGTGCCGAATGTAGTAACCTGTAACACCTCACTTCGTCGAGAAGGCTGATGAGATGACCTCTGCCAATAAGGATTCGAAAATCCTTCTCGGCCGAGACTTGGATAGATAACCAGTCGGCCCCGACGCAGTGCTGTTTATCCAAACTGAAGATGTTTACCGGTTGCCTCCATAGTACTGTTTATCCAAACTGAAGATGTGTTGGCGAAAAAGAAAATAAAAAAAAATCTCAAGGTTGAGAGGGTTTGCGCAGGGCAGATTTGTGTGTTGAGTTGGAGGTCCCTGAATGTTGTGCTCCTCCCTCTATTTATAGTAGTGCAAATACTCCTGATCGAGTTAGAATCGTCCTTGGGTATGAATCTTTTTCCTCATCAAATTCTACCTCGGCTGATCCTAATCCAACTCTATCTCGGCCGATCCTACTTCAATTAGGACTTTGAATCTGCCCCCAGTCGCAGGCCAAATTCATTCATGCACCATGATTTGCCTAGGACTCCTTATCCCAATAGGTTTCGGCCACTTAACCTTTATCACATTCTCGTGTTCTAGATAATTCAATATATTATTAAGAGATAATTATTATGATAAAATCACAATATTATTCCCTAACAATAACTAAAATTATCCTGACTCAGTCACCTAACGGCTTAGAACTTCATTCACTCAACGGCCTCGACCGTTCGGGCCGATTGTGTAATTTTGGGCCTAAACAGTGTTGCATATGCTTTCTTAATTAAAACCATCTAAAATGTTTAAGTCTCTCTCTCTCTCTCTCTCTCTCTCTCTCTCTCTCTCTCTTCGCGCTCTCTCTTCTCTCATCTTCACAGACGAGCTGCAGTTCGCTGGCAGCAATTTTTCTTCCCTCATCTTCAGACGAGCTGCAAAAATTCACTTGCAATCTCTCTCTCTCTCTCTCTCTCTCACTCTCACTCTCTCTTCCCTCATCTTCACAGAGACGAGCTACAGAAATTTTCTGGGGCTCTGCTGCTATGTACGAGATCGGAAGTTGTAGATTCAAACCGCCTAGACTGCCGCCTAACCCGCCTCAGGCGTCTAGTGAGCGCCTAGGCGGCCGCCTATGTCCTTCCCGCCTAATTGAACGTTTTGGTCTAAATTGGGTCGGAACTCCGCCGCCCAGCGCCTAGGCGCCGTCTAGGCCGATTTTTAGGACACTGGTATATATTAAACTTGTCTGCTATACGTATACCTGGAGAAACGACGCAAAATCGTATATTCCAAATCAGAAGAACAGCAGTATATCACTGCGTTACATTGTACCAAAAACTTCGGTCCTAGGAGCAATTTTAGGCTTTTATTCTCCCTGGTATATGGTACTACTTCAGGCTCCCAAATTTGTACAATTTGCATCCTGTTAACCCATTTTTTTCCTTTTCTTTTTGAAGTGCGGGAGAAAACGGTAAACATGGGGTATGGGTGTCCGAACACATGTTATCGGTTTCCTAAAAAATGCACCGGATCGCACTATATTTTAGTACCACTCGACACCATGCTATCGATAAGAGAGCCACTTTAATTAGGCAGTGGGAGCGACAAGGTTTAGACGTCACCCATGTCCTGCGGTCTGTACCTGGTGCCGTCCTAGGATGGGTGGGGGCTGCCCGATAATAGCTCGCCCGCATCCCAAATCGCGCTGCCCTCCTAGGCATGCAACAGTAAGTAATCTCGGTTGTCTGCTGTACACAGAATGCACACCAAAGAGCCAAGGTTTGGTATCGACCTCCGCACCACCAAATGGCATGCAAAAAAACTTTACAAATTCCAGAGTTTGACCAACTCAGAGAGCCCTGTTCTGAAAAGTCGCAAAATAGGGGCAGCATACAACTCAAAAGACCTGTTCAATCAGTACCATAGTCGAAATACGCGTAGATTCTTTGATAACTTCAAGTTCCCTCGAAGATTTTCTACATTAGCAGAAACAGAAGACGATGAAGTTGTTGGAATCTTTTTGATCGACTGGCCGGAGGGTTCACTCTAATGACACTAATTTTGTCCTCAACTTGATAATTACCACCTGCTCAATCTGTCTGGTGTGTGGTTTTTATCACAAAAAGTCTCGGTATTAGTTAGAGTGGGGTAATCCTATTTAAATTCATTATTTTCTTTGAACCCACCGATGAGGAATAGCTAACACGTCCCCGCATGTGAAACCCAAAGGTCGGCTCCAATGAAGTACATACTTGTTTTCAATCCTTTCAGGAGGTGCTTCTTAAGAACTCAGATACCGGTTCTATGTTAAGAGTTCAAACTTATTTCTAAGTCCACACTTCCTGGTGACAAGCACTTTGACTTGCACGGGCCCGTAACTAGGGATAGCTAACACGTCGCCGCACGTGGAACCTCATTTAGTGGTTCACACATGGAGATCCACACATTGAAACTCAGAGGTCGGTTCCAATGAAGTACAGACTTGTTTTCAATCCTTTCAAGAGGTGCTTCTTAAGAACTCAAATGCCGACTCTATGTTAAGAGTCCAGGCTTGTTTCCAAGTCCACACTTCCTGGTGATAAGCACTTCAGCTTGCACAGGCCCGTAACCAGGGCTCTAAGCACTTTGACTTGCACAGGCCCGTAACCAGGGCTCTGATACCATGTTGAAATTTTTGAAGTTTGTAATTTTTCTTCTTCTCTTCCTTGTCAAAAGGAAATAAGAGGTTTGGGACAGTGCCAGAAGAGCCACCGTCCGTGGATGCAGCTTTGCAAAGCAACTCGTTATAAGAATTCTGAATGCAATGGGGGATTGAACAGCCTATACTTGGACGAAACAAAATATACATATAAAATTAAATGTGGTCAAATTTCAGGAAAACAGGGTTTTGTTAAAATAGCTAATATATACATTCAAAATGTAAAATTTACAGCACATGGAGTGACAAGGAACCAAAGCTCTCCACCTTTATATTCCAGAACTCCGGGGTTTGGCAAAATCATGATCCAAGGTGGTCTGGAGCGTCTGAGCACGCTATATGCCTGCCAATCCCAGCACTACGAACGCCTTCAGTGAACGGCCTCATTGAACTCAACCCACTAAGTGACCTTTAAACCTAGCTGCTACTAGAATACGAGAAAAAGATAGGGTCAATCATACTCGTTTAGCAGATATTGGCACCTAAAGACCAACCGACTCCATCAACATTACAAACACAGCACAAACAACCGTATGGATTCTGGAAGTGTTATGGGCGCTGGGGTGAAAGAGTTGTGTTCAAGTACATAATAGTTGGTTAACTTAGGTTCAAAACTAATTACCAGACTCTGAAAGATTCATCTTTTAAATTACTAAATCTATACCTTTATTCACAGGCAATCTTGGTGTCAAAGCTGCTGAGGCAGATTGAAAATGCCTGGAACGCGGATATTGGATACCGGTAATCCATGGTAAATTGATCCTTGCCCACTTTTCCAAATTGGAGGACGATCTTCTCATGTTCTGGCCCAGGGGGTCCATTTTCCGGAGAAGCCACCAACTGAAAGTTCTTCACTGAAGCAACTGTTACTCGTCCATGAAAGTTCAAACACCAACACTGGAGTTGCTCATGCCACCGAGGAGACTTGTTTCTTAACACCAGCACCCCATCTTTCTGTCTGGCCAAAGGCCCTGACAGGAAACTCTCCATACGGTTTGATTTCGATCGATTAAATGAGAGGGATGGAAATAATTCTGCATTGCTATGTGAAAACTCTGCCTGTGTGGGGGCTACTCCTCCAGGCTCAATTGAAGAGGATGGAATTGAATCCATGGTACACTGCATTCTCCTTGGACCCCTGCTTGCAAGAACTCTGTGAGCTTTTTAATTTCCTCAGTATTAAAATGAAAATGCACCGTTACCTAAGTGTACTGAACAAATTATGATCACAGCTCACAATCTTCTTGTGAGGATTGCGGAGAATAAGAGAAAAGAAACAAAGCATCACCTATGCCGTGGAATACTAGATGTACTCTTATAATTTCACTTCTAAAGTACGGTTCTATAACTTGTCCTACAAGCATAAGGTTTACCTGGAACCCAACATATTTAATTCATATTGGATTTGAGCCACCGGAAAGTTGCCAGCAGGGACTCTAGGGGAAACTTGTTTCAAATTGACAAGCCTAGTGGAGCGACTTTTTGCAATCTTGGCTCCCGAATGACTCGGCTGCCCATCAAAGATTGTGAACTTTGTTCCCAAGAAGTTTGATCTTCACAAAGAGAAGGGGGAAAAGTGTGTTACTACTTAAGCTCATGGTGAACAAGAAAACAGGTTACTCATATGCATCTTTCGGCACACCTCAGTTTCCCAACATAGTTGCTTCTCCCCTTTGACATATCATCAGCATCCAGTGAGATGACATAATCAGTGCAGGTGGGGCGTTTAAACTTGCGCGCAGCAAGTAGGAACTTGCCTTCGTCAATTAGAGCTGCCATTGACACCAGACAAACAAGAAAAGATAACACAAACTTATAGCTCAAAAAGGAAACCGAAAGAGGACAGGTCCACTATTTACAGAAAGCAAAAGTGATTTCTTAAGAGAGAAATCAATACCTACATGACCTAACTGAAAAAAAACTAGAGCAAATATGGAAAACCCATATCTTTGAAAAACAAACAAGAAAAGTTTACCTGTCATTCAAAATGTACTCAAAACAATAGAACTTCCTTTTTAGGTTAAAAAATGCTCACCAGTGGTCAAACCAAGAAAAAGATAATATGTTTGGTTGGAACGGTTCCGTTTGATAAAGCACTGCACGAGATCATCCCTTGGACCAGGCTGCAATCAGATAAAACAGATATTGAAAATATGTACAACGCCGATTTCAAAGGTAGAGAACAATAAATCAAAATTTTGGTAAACCAAAGATTTTCCAACCCGAAAATCGAACATAATAAGAATTCAGAACGGGATTCACGTGATCTTAGGCTCTTCCCCTCGCTTGTTAATCCAATTTACACTACATGGTTACTAAAGACTGAAATTTTGCAATTCTAGCCACTACAATCGTTAAGAAAAATTGCTTTCCAATTCCAAAAAACATTACAAAGATTGAAGATTTGGCTAAATTTGCCTAGAAGGCCAAGAATTAAGCTAAAAAGTTCACTTCGGTCACACTCCAGAAGCATCACAAACAAATCAAGCAATACAATTTCCACTGAAACCCAATTGTAATACATCCAGAATCCATGAAAAATGCAAAAAAATGTAAATTTGGACACAAACTCAAACAATTAGAGAAGAAAAAGAACCCAATCCACATAAAGCTTTTCCTTTTTTTTTTTCTAGAGAGAGATACCTGCTTGACGGAGATGGGGAAGGTCAACTTTCCAGAGAGTTCAGGAGCCTTGACGATCTCCTTGGTGAGGTGCCTCCAACTCCGGCAGACACCGGCGCAGGCGACGACGCTCTTGCGCGGCGGCCAGGCGGCCTCGGAAGCCTCGATTCTGACCAGAACCTCTCTGAGTAACTCCTGAGGCATCTGAGCCCAACAGCTCTGCTTCAACGACTCCCCCACCGCCTGGCCGCCCGGCCGAGCCGCCGAGTCCTGCACCACCCGCTGCGACCGCGAGAACTTCATGTCCTGGATTATACTCCTTATCAACATCTCCCAATTGATTCAAACTCCACGACGAAGCAGAATACGATGGGATAAGAAATTGGATTTGGAATGGAGGATTTGGGAATTTTGAAGAAGAATCGAGTGGGCAGAGCAACTAGGAATATTTATTCTTTCTTTTTTTATCTGTTATTTTATACTCTTTCTTATTTGTTGTTGTTTGGTGAGTGGAAAATTTTTTCTTTTTCATTTTTTAGGCTTCATTATTATACTCATTATGTAGAGGGATTAACTACCGGGCCTGCTCTTTTCATCTTCTTCCATCATCGACTCTTATATTCTCTTATTTTATTTTTCTTTTGCTATAAAAAATTAATATAAGATGTTGACGTGACTTAACTGTGACTGTTCAATTAGAAGGGAAGTGAAGGGAAAAAAGAGGAGAGATAATCCTACTCCTAACTACCACAATTGTCAGCGAATTTCAGACTCTATTTCACATAGTACACTTGTGAATCACACAATAGTGGCCAATGATTTCTGTGAGTTTTTCCTTTATTTGGTGGGATTTTGTAATTAATTATTCGAAATTGTTCAGCAACAAATTGCAAATCTGTGAATTGGAAAACATGATTTTATTATATTTTTTTCTTCTTGAAACCTATTACAACTCTTTGAGTAAAACTTAAATTCTAAATTATAAACTCACCCCTACTTGCTCTGACAGTGAGGCGAATATGAGTTTTAACTCAAAACTCATTTTTAGAGAAAATTTAAGCTAGGATTCTCCGTGAGTTAGAAGGGTTGACCCACCATATATGTGTATTTTTTTTGTTTTATATTTATAATTTCATTGAATCCAATCGGCAAAGATCTAATATGATTAAATTTAATGGTAAAAAAAAAATATAACAGTTCAAATTTAAATCCAACTATGAAAGTAATTAAAAAAAATCTTTTACGTGTTTCATATTCGTTCTACAAGTTTCATAGTGTCCGTTTAGTGTTTTTTCAATATTTTAAAATCAAAATATTTTTAAGTTAAAATATTCATAGAATTAAATTAGGATATTTTACATACAATTTTTTTTTAAATACTTTACAAAAAAAATTATTTTTTAATAATTTTGGACTCAAATTTAATTCAGGACAGTTAAAAAAAATTTGGATTTAAAAATTTAGGAGTTGAAAATTGTGAAAAGAGGATTTGGTCAGCTTTTTTCCATATTTTCCACAAATATATTATTATACATCTAGAATTTTCAACTGTGAAATTATTTTATAGTGTACACGTGGCGAAGTGGGATGATTGATGCGTGCTTTGAGGGGATTTATTTAATAATGTGAACGCAAAATCTTAAATTTCGAGCACTACTACCAAGGGCGTTGAAAACCCCTCAAAATGGGTGAAGGCGAATGTCAACCATAACATCATCCAAGTCAAAAATAAACTTCTCTTATATAATATACATCTTGTTGCAATCTTTATTTGATTAGAAATATGATTGTATAAATTATAACCTATCTAGAATATTCATTGGGATTTTACCATATTTCTTAGGCTAATATTATTCTATTACAGTTATAATCATATTGGACTAATAAATTTACCTTCCCTATTACTATAAATAAAGAAATTATCCAAATTAGCGATCATCTTCCTAAAAATTGGGTACGCTCATCATTTCGTACAATCAAAGTGAATGTTGATGGAGCTTGGTTCAAGGCGTCGGGTTGTGGTGGATATGGATGGTTGGCAAGAGATTATGCGAGTATCTTTCAGGGGGCAGGCGACAGTAGGGACCTACCATATGAATCTAGTTTAATGGTGGAGGCGGAAGCGATACGAGGGGCAGTGTTGGCTTCTATTGATAAGGGCTTTGAGGTGGTTTAGATAAAGTCATACTCCAAATGTCTAGTGGATATGCTTAACGGGAAAACTCAACTTGATGTTGTGATTGAAGGCATCCTCTTTGATTTTCAATGGTTGAAACAACAATTGTGGTCAGTAAAATTTATCTTCGCTCTTCGTGTTTGCAACAAGGCAGCACATCTAGTGGCTTCTTTTGTTACCCGAGAAGGGGGCTTTCATAATTGGGATGGTCTTGAGCCGAAATCGTTATTCAATACTTTGGCTTCGGATGTAAACATTTACATTCAAATATAATAAAATTTCTTTATTTTGGAAAAAAAAATTATTATAAATAGGCGTGGCATAATACACACCTCACAATTGCTCATCTATCTTATCTCTCTGTGCCGCACCCCTCTCTCGTTGTCCTTTATACTGTTCAGTAAATTAGACCTACAACACATCTCTCAATTTCCTTTTCTTTTATTATAGAAATCTTGAAGAAAAAAAGATACAAACCCTAAAATATAAAAAGTAAGTTTAACTGTACCGAACATGTTATAATTTTATTCTATTTTATTATTAAAATCATACTCTTAACTGTAAAATATTGTTGTCATCAAGGTTCTAAAAGGCGCTAGATGCTAGTCGGGCAGCGGGCTAGAGCCTAACGCCTAGGCGGATGCTTAAGTGGATTTAAGTAAATCTGTTATATTTTGTGTAAATAAGTGATTTTCTACATAAAATATATGTAATTACATCATAAACTACAAAATAGAATGACATATATATTATGAAGTATTGAAATATAATGAAAACATGAGGAACAGACATATAATGTGTGTTCATTTAAGTATTCAACAAGAAGTTTCTTACAATTTACTGAAAAAAAATAAAAAGCAAAATGAAAGTTATCTATTTTCTTTCTAAGTAAGTCGCAATGTAGGTGGGTCTAGGCAGGCTAGATGGGTGCCTAGGCGGTTTAGGCCGGTGCCTCAAACGGTCTAGGCGCCATTTCTTAATTTTCAAACGCCTAGGCATTAATCGAGATGGTGACCAACCGCCTAGCGTCTAGGCTAGGGATGGGCAACGGTTATGGCGGGCGGGTAACCGCGGTTATTTATCCATAACCGTTTATTCTCATACCCGCATAACCGTTTACCCGTTGGGTAATTGCCTAAACGGTTATACCCATACCCATAACTGTTTATAAACGGTTAACCATACTCATAACCGCGTACCCATTTAACCGTAACCGTTTAATACCCGCTTACCCATTTATCATTTTTTAACCCGTTTATCCTTTCTTTTTTTACCATTTACTCATTTTTCACCCGTCTACGTGTTTTTTTAACAACTTGAAAATTAAAAAAAGAAATTTGTCATAATTTTCTTTTTCTAACAATTAAACACCGTTATAAGTACATTCATCATACATTTCTGCATTTTAATTTTTTAAGTCCTTATACCATTCCAATAATTGAAATAATAGTTTACGGATGATATTTTTAACTGTTAACAATGAAGGTAATATAAAATTGGTTAGGTATTCTTGGGTTACGAAAACTGTTAAAAGACAACATTCTTTGGTTATTTAACTCGGAATGTAAAGTATTAACATAATATATATATATATATATATATATATAATGGACCATGAAATCATGCACTATAGTCAATAGCATTGATCTAAGTTTTGTCTGATAGGGAATATGGTTTGTGTTAATTTTACATATATAAAATAAATGCGTAAACGGTTACCCGTTTATAACCGCGGTTAATACCCATAACCGCCTATTTAAATTTCGCAGGTAAATATAACCGTTTATTTATCTAAACGGTTACCCATAACCGTAACCGTTTAATTTAAACGGGTGGGTAACCGCGGTTACCCATAACCAATGGGTATTTTCCCATCCCTAGTCTAGGCGGACACTAGGCGGAGATTTTTAGAATAATGGTTGTCACCTAGTATTACGGTCAGTGATATTCATCTTCTTTATTTGTAAGTGAAAGGTCTTGCATTTGAATCTCGCCAAGCGAATTTGAATCTCATATTATTGTTTCGCCCATTATGAGGCTTAGCCTACTGGATAATATCGCTTGTTCAAATAAATAAATAAAACTACAAAATATTGTTTACGCATTTTAATTGGAATACCTAGGGGTGGTTCTAGTCGGGATCCCGAACCGAAAAGCTCAAACGCAAACCCAAACCGATCCCTTTCGGGACGGAATTTCAAAACCCAAAACCGAACCGATATTTCGATATTCCCGATATTCGAGATTCCCGAAATTTTTCGGTATTTCGGTTCGGGATTGGATTATACAAACCTCATGTATTCAAAATTCAAAATTGTTTTACAAAGTAGTTTTTCCAATTGCAGATCAAGAAACAATCAAAACAGATTCAACCCCAATCTTGACAAACCCTAGAAATCAACCCAGAAAAAGAATTTGAAATAAAACCTTATATTTTGAAATCAACCTAGAAATCTCATCACTCCTTCGCCGGCGGCTGCTTTTTCACAACTGCTTCATTCCTTCCGCTCCCTAGAGCTCCTCTCCGGAGAAGAGTTGCGGCTATCAAAACCATTGGACTCGGTATACGATGCGAAATCGAAGTTTTCAGATCTTCTGCGGCGACTCTTTGATGACAACGACGCCGACAACTCTTGGATGACGACGACGGCGCCTTCTTCATACTTCTGCAGAAGGAGACTCAACGACGACGACGCCTCCTTACTTTTGACGACAACGGCGCCTCTTTTTTCTGCGGCGACTCTTGGATGACGACGACGGCGTCTCGACGAATGTAAAGTCGAGACTGAGAGAGATGAGATTGGGTTGAGACTTGAGAGAATTCGAGAATGCATGTGTGTGAGTGTGTGTCTGTGAATAAGAATGAGAGACAAAAACAAGAGGATTGAAAAACTTAAGTTGGATTGGACGGTTGAGATTAAATCTCAACTAATCCGACGGTCCACATAATTCTTAAACCTATTTAAAATTAAATATATATTTATAAATGTTTCGGTTCGGGTTCGGGATTACCGAATGAAAGCAAATGTGATCCCGAATCCCGTACCGAATTTTTCGGGATCGGGTGTCGAATGATTCGGGATTTTCGGTTCGGGACGTTTTCGGTTTGGGATCGGGATTTTTTCGGTTTGGTTCGGGATGTTCGGGATTTTTTTCAGCCCTAGGAATACCAAGTTGCCACTTACTACGGTCTAATAGTATTCCTCCTCACTTGTAAGTGAGAGGTCTTAAGTTCGATTTTCGCCAAAGACGAATTTGAACCACATTATTGCAAGCCCACTGTGAGGCTTAGGACACTCCATCCCCTTTAGTATAGATAATGTTGCTCGTTAAGAAAAATAAATAAATAAAAATTGGAATAACAAGTCATAGTTCTACACTTGCACTGAAAGTTTAACCCAAAAAATTAATGGAAAGTTTATCCGTAAAATGAATGGATGTTTAATTAGGTTGGACTCTAGTAGTAAGAGTATTTAAGTTCAATACAATTTAGCCAAGCTAATTAACCAACTTTTTTTTTTTTTGCCACTCAATACTACGGTCTGGTGGTATTTCTCTTCACTTGTAAGTGAGAGGTTTTAGGTTCGAATCTCGTGGATGGCGAATACGATAACAAATTAGGCAGCCCATTGTTAGGCTTTGCCGAACTCTCAATTTCCTTAGTGTAAAAATATCGTTGTACTAAAAAAAAAAAAAAATAACCTAACATTTTTTTCGGTCAATAAACTAATTAACCAAATTAAGTTCAATCTAATCTAATCGAATTTGGTTCACCTTTTTACTGTTTTTCTTAAAAGGGATCAGTTAGTGACTTTGCCATGACAGTCCATAATTTCGGAGGTTGGGACGACTCACAGAGACATTTCATCCTCCCCTGACCACCATCGTGTGATTCACCAGCGCCAAGAATCAATCCAGAACGTGCAGTATGGAATGTTAATGTAGAAAATCTTCTCCCCAAAGAGCTTTCTAAGCAAGGCAAAGCCTAAACCCCAACTAATAATTTCTTGTATCCAACAACAACAACAAAAAATAATTATTTGGTCTAATATCCTCATTTAATACGGTTGCTGCCGGCTGAAAATGCAACGCAAGAAGGCAGATGGACGACCTCAAAAATACAAATTCATACTATATACATCTTGTTAAATCTTGTTAAGGTCCTTGAAAGTGGGCCTCGTACGTTTAATTCAGATAAGGAAGTCTTAGGTCAAGTTGTCGTAGCCTCGTAGGGACAAAATACATAGATAATCCGTCTAAACCGAGGGGCGGAGATGACACAAAGTTTGCCGGCTAATCAGTGGGTGGAATCTTATGGAACATAAGCAATTTGTTAACTAATCCACAAATTAGCCTTCCCCTCTTCACTATTTTTGTTTTAACGTAAAAGTAAAGTAGTATTCAAATTTTACGTACTCTACGAGTATGACAGCCCTTATTTTTGTTTTTCATATTGCTTAGTACCCAAGTGATGATTCCGACGGGATTCTCTAACCTTAATTCATATTTTAAATCTGTTTTTTTATTAGGTTTTTTAATTATTTCTAATCTAAATTCACAATTCTATCTGTTTTCTGTGTTTTCAACTCGACATTCCAACTTACATGGAACCAGTTCACCATCTATGTGCCATCCGGTCCAATAATGCATTGCCGCATGAAAAAACTTGTGCATAGCGATGCATTATTGAACTGAAATGCTACGTGACAGTGAACCGGTTATATGTAAGTCTTCCAGACAAGACTTGAACGGCAAGCAAAGTTTGTAAAGATAAGGGGACAAAACCAAAAGGAAACATATGAGAAGAAAACATGTGTATATGAAGACACTTGAATTGAGAGGAACACTTTGTTTGTCGGTTGTTATATTTCAATTATCTGTCTCTCCGTTTGTCTAATCAGAAACCACCAGACAAACAAACAGGCAAATGCTAATACTTCGAGATATATATGAGATCTTCTTTGGGGAGGAGGAGGAGCCAAACCTGATGTGTTGAGGATCGAATTTGACCTCTCTCCCATACGAGGATCTAGGATTTACACAGGTTTGTGTGGGGCTCTGGTTTGAGAGTATCGTATTAGAGAGAGAGGTTTTATGTTGGAACATCGTCTTCTTATATGCAAATCACAATCGTTTGCAAAATCACGTCATTCCAATTACAGAAACGAGAGATTCAAACGCATTACACGTCAAACTGTGACTTGTCCGCAACATTTAAGGAGACAAGAATTTTACTTAGTGCTACCCCACAGGATGGACGAATACTACCCAAAAACCCACCCACTCTTGATTTATTTGATCTAAAAAAAGTATGAGCCCACATACCCATTGGTAGGATGAGGAAAGTGACACTCCCCAACTTTTTAAATGGGGGCACTATTGCAAAAAGAGGATGCCAGCCTTACCAATCACACGACCACTATGATTTCTCAAATCCTACACCTACATCAGCCTTAAATCATCTTTCAGTCACTTGGTAGAGAAGTTAAGGAATTCTTACTGACACTCAGAAAAATTCATCCTGCACTCCCTTAAATGCAATTTTTCCCTTGTGTTTTTTCGAGCGAGAAATGCAGGATAAGTTTTTTAGAGCGATAATAATTGCTCCCAAAATTCGCACAAATAAAGAAGTTGATTAAAAATTTCTTGTTTCGATAAACAAACGAAAGCATCAAACTAAATAGACCAAAGACATAATTAACAATTAAAGGTGTTTCTTTTATCATGATATCTAGACATGCTTTCGGAACAAGACCCCATCACACACTTAAGAAGTAAAAAAAAAGGACATAATTTAGCATTACTTTAACTGGCATGCCGTTTATATCTAAGGATCAAAATATCTAGGATTAATTAAAATATCTTACCACAATAACAAGAGGCTGTCTAAGTCTGTTGCTGTCACGCACAAGTCTTGTCTTGCGCTGCTTGCTGTTTTCACACATTAGGCTTGTGCTTCTTTCATAGCATAAATGATAAATGTTGATGGAAACTTACCAGGGCCCCGCCAACTGAGAGCTCCCGCTTAATTTCGTAATTGAATTGGATCAACATGTTTCCGTCACCACCAAACTTTCGATAGCCACAGGAGAGGAAAAAAAGGATGACATGAAATTTTTCTCCACGTAGCAGATCGAAGATCGTACAGAAGAATTATAGTAAATGGAAGGCGACATCAACGAAACTAATGTAACAGAAAGAATATTGCATCAATTAAAAGGCTACAAATAGTCATATCATATTTACAAATTCGAGAATAGCATTTCTTCGGACAGAAACTTGGGACAGCATGCACAGCAAGCGATATACAAACATTGCTCAGTCGTTGATTATTATGTAGAGGCCTCGAATGAACGTTTTAATGATGAGTATAGTCAATTTCGGAAAAGAAACCTAAGTCCTAACCTCAAGTATTAGGTTCAATTTGAACCTTAACCGAGGCAAAAATTCCTACCAGGACTCCTATATAACATGAACGCTGCCAGTTTTCTGTTGCATGGTCCCCAGTGATTGTCCTACAAAACCAATGAAATTGTCTGGGTGATGGATTTATTTACCATTGTGGAAGTACTTTCAGAACAAACAAGTATGATCAAATCTAATGTACACTTCTAATGAAATACTACACATCTTACAAAGGATTCAAGAATACCTGAGTTACCCGCAAAAGAATAAGGTTTTGAAAGAATTTTGCTTCTAGTTAAACCAACACTAGCCACCTCAGGCCTTGGAACATTATCCACAGGTAACTTATTCGAGAAGTCACCATCAGGCTGGCAACCTACTGAGTTCCCCAAGCAAACTTCTGAATTTTGTGCAAGAATTTGATCAGGTGTCCGTAAAGAAGGCAAATGCTGTGAGTCTCTCTGTTTTACAATTAAGTAATATATCTCAGATTAGCTGTTTGTCACTAAAAAGTTTAATGGAAAAAGGAGAGGGAGACAATCTTGTTTTGATGCAATCCAAAATGTTGTCCGATACTCATTTAACACCTTCATACTAGTGACTCACCATGTCACTACAAAGCTCCTCAGTTGATGCCATTGCCTCATGATAAAGATGACTAAGATCTGACCGGAGCCGATTGCGTGTTTGAGAGTAATATACTTTAGTAGCAAGGGGAAGAGGACAATCTGATTAATATGAAATTTTTTGTCAAATACTGTGAACAGAGAGCACGTACAGTAGATTATTGGGAAAGAATGATCATCAGGATAAACTTTCCCAAGAAGTCGATTGAAGTTCAAAAAGTACATATGATGATTCATCTTTAAGATCCAAGACCTTATTGTTAATCTTTGCATGCTAAAGTAAAAGAATTGAGCAAACTGACACTATTATTAGCATACCTTTAACTGGCAGGCAGCATTCAAGGGCTTGCCCGGACTTCTTATACTTAAGAGCAGGATAAGGTATTTCATTTGCAGGAATGGCTCCTTTTAGAGAATCCCTATCTGCACACATGCACAAAATACATACCTAGACGTGAATACACCATAAATTTAGAAGCAACTAGAGAATCAATAAAGTTTTAGTTATGTTAGAGGTGATAGTTACCATATTTATGCATATTTAAAATAATGAAACAATGAAATCCATTTGTACTTTCTTCCCAATTTCAGTTCTTCGTTTCCTCTAGGGTGTGGGGTGGAAATCTAAAATCTCTCTGAATTAATGCGTAATGAGAATCAAACATCAAAATCAACCATATCAAACTTCTTATACTATGAAAAATGGTGGTGATATACTCATGCCCAAGTAATGAGGGTAGCTATACATGAAAAGTTATCTCTATTTTAACATTAGGGAGGATTTAAAATATAATATAAAGTGATTGGATATTCAATACTCGACAAGCAACATGAGAGTGTATATGATGATGATTTAATATAAAACTTCCAAAAATTAAAGATCCTCACAAGGACATGCATCCTGAGTACTTGCAAGTTTTGATACAGCAGATGCTGTTCCTATATCATCTGATAGTGGCAGCTGCTGACCTGTTACCCTACAAGCGGGGAAAAAGGCATTTGCATCATTTAATGGAAATGAAAGACAAATATCCAGCACCATTTAAAGGATTCTTCTATATAAATACAAAAACAAAACAAGAAATAGAGTGACTGAACATCTCCAACAAGCCATTGCATTTGACTTATATACAGGATGCAAGAATGAATACTTTTGTAACATTGCATCACCCTACCCACAATGGGTAGGTAGCTAATAAACAAAAATAAAAATATAAAATTTTTGCGATAAGGCATCAATAAAAGTAGCAAGAAGAAGCCAAAGGAAGTGCCCATGGTCTAGACATTCTTTCTGACCCCACTACAGGGTAAATGTCTAAAGCCACTAAGAATCCATTTCTCTAAATTGCTCATTAAACACAATGCACAAGTACTCAAAATCCTTAAAAGAGGAAAATGAAAATTGACAGTCCAGAATTTGGCTGTGCATAAGATCAGAGGAAGTGGGGGAGCGAAAGAAACTGACTAAAGGGAAACAGCTAGAGCAGTTGTGTGCATTATATGTTCGAAGTTCAAATAGACTTTTAAAGTACTTAAGATATGTATTATAATCACAATGCAAAGATAATTAATGGTCACAAGAATAACAATCATACATTTTAAATCGTTTTGTTGGTGGAAGTATCACAGATCTTGAGCCATTAGTATTTCCTGGACTAACTCCAGAACCATCCATCATGATTGTCACATCCGCGTAAGCTGAATTCACTATATGAAATGGTACATACATGAACAAATCCTTATGCAGAATAGCTGTATAATAATTTATTTGATTGCTTTATTTGGGAGCTCATTTTTGCTCTTTGAAAAAGTCATGCACTCCTCCCTAGTGGAAAATAAAGGAGGGAGGAGTGCACTTGAGCAAATCAACTTAAGAAGGCCATTGTGACATTGCTAGATGATATTAAGAATAGAACTAAACTCTAGGGAGAATCTTATATAAAAACAAAATCTGCAATATGTCAATACTTCATATACCAGGCCCTAAGTTACAGCCTGATTAATTTGTTCAGGAACATGATTTAAATGGAAAATTGTACCCTAATGGTGAAAAAGTAACATGTCGGGCAAGGAAAGAAAAAAAGGTGATAAAAACAAAACAGAAATTTAAAATTAGGAAAGTCAAGATATCAAATTGAAGACAATATTAAGCACAATAAACAGTTACTTTTTCTCTCCATAAAAGAGCCAGGATTCATTCCCATTTTCCCATCCAACAGGAATCGTGACACAGAGATATCATCTGCATCTATAGATTCAGATCGTTCTAGCTCTCCAACTAAAGTGGAGTGGTCTAGAAAAGGTTAAGAATCATCAAATTGTCACACCATTTGGTAACATTATCCACTGAATATGGAAAAAAAAAATAGCACCAAGATGCCACTTGAAAAAAAAAAAAAACTCAGTAAATGGTGTTATATTAATAACTACTATTAACTCTTCCATAACACTAAACTTTACTCCACTTTGTTTCAAATAGAAATGAATACGAGAAACGGGATGAGGCATCAGTATGAAATGTAAGAATGAAATGTAAGAAAGAACAAGGAAAACACTAAACTTTACTATTGAAATAAATAAAAAAAGGATACTAGAATGAGCAATTGATAACTTTTTCCTCTCCTTCTTCGGAGGCTTCCTTTGCCCCATACTTCCATCAAGCTCCAAAGTAGTTTCCTGCATAGAATTTAAGGACCTACAAAGTTCTGAAAATTTCGGGCCATCCAGCACACTTAAAGAGTTAGGAAGGAACGAATCAGCAAACACTACTTGCAGTCCAATAAACATGGATAAGGTATCTGCCACATTGAGAGATCCTAGATTGGAACATGAATTGGGCTATGCATGCAACACAATTTTCTCCATCGAGCATGCAACACACCACATACAAACATTTGAGCAATAAATATTATGAAGAGAACTAATTCACATCCAAAGGTTTCCACTGGTTGCTAGCATCAAGTATTTTCTTACATGGTAGCATGCTTCAAATTGTAAAGCGCAAGAATACTGGGATGACACACATACACACACAAGAAAGGGAAAACAAACATGTATGTCTACATATGAAAGGCCTAAGGAACACAGAGAAAACTATTTTGAAGGAAATAGCAGAAAAAAAAGACCTCCAAACCTGCATGAGCCACATACTGACTGGCCTTGACTGGTTTTTTACAAGCATTGCAACACACCTTCACAGTATGTTAAATAATCAAATTAAATAGAGGTTATGCATAGAGATAAAACCACACAAACACATCAGATATAATCAATTACACGGATCAATCAGGTACCTTTTTTATTTTTTACTTACTTAAAGCAGATCAGCTATATAAAAAGCAATATTCTTCATATCTAACACACTCCATGCAGCAAAGGCAACTTGTGTTGTGCATAATCAAAATATCATCATGTTAATTTTTTGGAGACTACAGAAGCAGAGGGCTTATTGCTGCCACAAACACTCTCACAGGCTAAAGTAGTCACTAGTCAAGTGATGATATCTTGTTTGACCTATATAAATCTAAACCTGAGAGAAATGTATTAATTTCTCAGTTCAGTAAAGGACAGTGGATGGTAGTCCTCTCCCATCCACAAGACCTCAAACCAAGGTAAAGGCCAGATTCAACCCCTGGTCCCTGGATATAAACCCCAAGGAACTTTACCTACTTTTCTGCTAACCACAAAATTATAGTCCATATCAATTACTGTATGCAAGAAGTCATAAGGTTCCTACAGCAATCACACAGAAAACTGTCTATAGTTCCACTCAGCCTCTCACTGCACCATAATTCATACCAATACATTTGTAACCAATATTTTTGTTCCAAGACAGAGACCACAGTATTGCTGAACATCACATTGATCCACTGTACTCAATTTGACTTTTGATGACTTTGCAATCATTTAATTTCTTCAATGTGTCACTGCAACTATCCACTACTTGAAGTTTATTCGCCCCCATAAAATAAATTCATGCTCATTTATTAGCAAAAGAAGTCACTAGAGACTTAGATGGTTAAGGTCTCCTTTATTTTCAGTTAAGTAAGTTATGACCACTATTGTATTAGTACTACAAGCACAAAGGTAATAAATATGAAGTTTCTAATGTTTAGGACGGAAGAAATAAAGAATGTGCCACCTTGAACAGTGTTATATACCTACATGATAACGTACAAGATATTTCTTTGGAAAAGCAGAAATACTCAGCATACATGGGCAAATCGATGTAATCTAAACCTTACCAAACGTAAAGGATCGTTCATCGGCTTCAAACCAAACACATGCATGTCTGCAGACCCAGATGGAAATCATCAAACAAAATTATCGAACTACAAACTAAAGGCTTGCATGAAACTATAAAATGTTACATTACAGAAATAAACCGAGAACTGTGATACATATGCATCTAGAAAACCAAATTTTTAAAAACAGAATGAAAACAATTAAAGGTGCACATTAATCTGCCAAATTTGATAAAAATGTTCTTAATTATGTTTATAAATATATAGTATTATAATGTCGAATAAAAGACGTTCCTAGTCGAAACCACCATCACCAGATTATCATTAACGGCGTGACCATAGAACAAATACACTTCTTTATTAAAAAGGTGCGTCTGAATTAAATAAAGAAATCACCTTCTTCGTCAAGCAAATTAGCTTCATTTGCCTCACTTAATTCTCTGCAAATTATTTGAGCGGCAAACTTCTGATGGCCAACATCTTCTGTACAGAGGATACAGGGAACGAGGTTAATGACAAACCAAAACGGGGCAATTGAGTGCTGCTTATAAGAAAAAATAATTAGTTCCACTAAGCATGGATAGACCATAAGTGAGGCAGAGTGTAGAAAGCCCACAAAATGCACAAAAACATACAACCCCAAAGTCATATTGTACCATGCAAGTGGCTCTCAACCACAGTGGTGGAGAGGAGTGCTGCCCTTGCACCACGGCGCGGGTTCGAATCCCATCGGCTCTCTAATCTAATAAATCTATCGTTTGACCCAAAAAAAAAAAAAAAAAAAAAAAAAAAAAATCATATTGTACCTGTTATGCTTTGTGAGACAGTCCCGCCCGCCAGAAGCCTTGCCATGACGGCCATCCTCCCACTTCCAAGTGAACATACCATCGAGACTCGTATACCTGTATGTAACAATACGCTCTACTAACTTCCACTGTCCCAAAAAGAGTCCATGTAAAACGGTACGAACACTATCCAGCCTTGGATTACCACAGAAAAACCGAAAATCACTACGCGGATTGTGAGCCTGCGAGTAAAAATAAATTCATACAGCAACACATTTCAAAATGCACGGGCAATTCACAATTACAAGAGTCCATCTTTTTTTGCAATTCAAACGCATAAATAACCGCTACTCTAAACCCAAATTTAGCAAAACAAAACTAAAAAAATAAAATTCATCAATGTGCAAACGACAATCCAAAACCCTACCAAAACCTTCAACCTAAAGAGCAATTCGCATAAATGCTTAATCAACCACTTGAAAAAATGGAAATAAAAAATCAAGCAGCAGATGAACCTCACCTACACCACAGTCCGTACAAGCAACCTTCCTCCGAGTCCGAACAAAAGCCCTCGCAATCACCAGAAACGACACCGAATCGGAGAATCCCAATCGGCAGCAATCGAAAGTTCCGGCGAGCTCGGAGCAAGCAATGGTCGCGGTGGCGGAAAGAGAATGCGCGAACGTGCGTGGCAATGGCGGAAGCGGAAACCCTAGAACGGAGAGGGACAGAGAATCCCACTTTTCTCTTTCGTTTCTTTGTTTTTTGGAGTGAGATTTGAAACTGGAAAACGATAATTTGAGTGTGCGTGGGTTTTCTGCTGCTCCGACTCCGAGAGGGAGAAGAAAAGAGGAAGAGAGGGAGAGAAGAAGAGGTGGCAAAGCAAAGCCACAACAAACTGAGTGGGGACGGTTGCGGGGTTTTTGTCTTTTTATTCTATTTGTTCGGCTGCGCCAACTGCCAACACGTGCCCACGGGCCCCACTGGATTTCAAACAAATTTTATCCTGGTAAAGTGGTAATGGGATTAAGTAAGTTTTCTTTTTTTTTTTTTTACTTTGATTTGTAGATATCGTTTTAACTGCAGTGGTGAAAAACAATCATGTTTATACATTTTTGTGCGACCTCGATTCTCATTGATCCCCCTTACTCCTCACTAGTGTGTTAAAATTTATTCGATACGGTCGATATCTTCATGAAAATATCAAAAAATATATGAAAATCAGGGGTTAAGTCTAAACTTCACCTCATATCAAAGAAACTAAGTTTAGACTAAAATCGACATATATCGTCGATACTGCTGACACATTTTTTAAATATCTGAGGAACTTTTATATTTCGTTAAAACCAATGTTTGGCAATTCCTAAGGTTTCATTTTAAATTTTCATTATTTTCATTAAAAGTAATCAAAATCGATATTCGATATATCCATTTATATTTTCACAAATTTGCATATCAATATTTCCACCGATACCGATATTTTAAACATTGCTCCTAACAACTAACATTTTAACTCGTTTGTTAAAAAAACTTTGATTTATTTAATTTAAACTTTAAGAAAAATGGGATACCGCAAAGTAATAAAAAGAGAGTGTGAAAATGTCTTTATTTTTTATACAATGATATATTTACACTAAAGGGGAAGAGAAATAATTCAGTTGCGAACTCAGCATTCATGAGATTCAAACCTAAAACTGTTCACTAACAAGTGAAAATAAATACAATTAAACCGTAGTACTAAATATCGAAAACGAAATGTCTTCTTATTAAACATTTTTGTCCCATATTGTTATTGACATTGATAACCGTAACTCATTGAAAGGATTAAAAAAAAAAAAAACTATGGACCTATTCTAAAATCCTGGCCCATCACCTAGTCTTCTTCTCCGCTTAGCTAATCCCAAGGGCTTATGCAAGACATCTTCTTGAGTTCAAATTACAATTTGTCGTATTGTTAAAATGAAATGCAAAATCTCGAGTCCAAGGAACAATTTGATTTCATTTAGCAAAAACACAAGTGAAATTTTAGTTGTACACGTAGAAAGTGGAGATTGAATGTCGTTAGAGATATATCATCATCGGTCATAAGACATAACTTTTGTATATCATTACACTTGGCTAATACCATTTTTTATCACCTTCATTTCTCTTGGGTTGAAGACAAAATTGAGTTAATTGGAATTTGGAGATGGTGGTAAACCAACCCAACAAGATACAGGCTTAGCCATGGAGCTATTGGATCCAAGCCCACTGACTATATAGCCCAGCCCAACTCCTTGAGAACCCCCTCAAGAACCCACAACAACCTTCTGGGCTGGTTAAGCCCATGTTGAATTTGATCTTTGTGATGTTCGTCTTAGGCCCATTATAATAAGATCTAGCTTTTCAGCAATCTTATTAGTGCAATATTACCATATATTTATGTTGTCTTTAAAATGGTTGAAAGTGTTTTGGTGCAAATATTTTTGGAACTAATTATTAGCAAAAATACAAATAAATCTTGAAAAATCACGCTTTTGGAACCCAAAAACGTTTTCTTTAAAAGCGATTTCAATCATTTTAACAGCACATCCAAACATGTTCTATGTTTATGGCATTGTTATTCTCACTCTTGATTTTTCGTTTGATTTTAGCATGGTATGTGAGCTGCAGTGGCGTAGCCAAGATTTTCAAATAATAGGGTCATAATATCAACCAAAAAGCTTCATTGGGCCATGTCGTCGAGCACCTAGTAGGCACCTACCAATTTCTGTCAACATTTGTCGAAAGTTTATGCCAACATATTTCGACAACTACTATTACTTGTAGAGGCTTGTCGAGGGTGGGTGTAGGACACTATGGAGTAATGTTGAAGACTGTCAAGCCTTTTCTACCAAAGTATTTCATGCAAGAAGATAGAAAATGAAGACAAATATGATATAAGAAAATAGAAGAAGTATGAAGATGATGTTGTAATTTAGTTTCCCTTAGCTGTTTATAAGGGTCAATACAATATACAAACAAATATATATGAGGTTTTTAAAGTTATTGAGATCAAAGACAACCAATGACCTAATGCTAGCTTCATCACTGGTGAGCGGTATAAAATAATAAAATAATGTATATAGTTGGTCGTGTGTTTCTAATCTCGTGTATGTTTATACTGTCATTCTGATTGAGCAATCCACATGATTGACTACCAATAACATGCTAGATTCAAGTGAAATTGAATTTTATTATACGATACAGGACTTTACTTTCTCGATGTCAGATTACACTCTCAACGTGCATATAGTTCTCACGTAGGATTTTGAATTTGAAATCATGCACGAAAAGTGGAGAGAACAAATCTCACGCCAACCAGGAAAAAAAATTAGGAGTGTTTGAAAGAGAAGATCAACACAATAATCATGATTAAGCACACATCCATGCGAGAGGCTAATTGGGAAACAGAATCAGTGAGATGGGTTTTGGGGTTTATATGAGTTGCGCAATTCATGCAAACAATGGGTCCATGCACGATGGGTAATATTAGGGAGCCTAAAATTTTAAACCAAATTTGTGAAAATGATGCGTCGCCAATAGAAAATAAACACGTTAATCAACGTTTAAGTAATAATCTAATCATCCACAACCATATCATTTGGTTTGTAAATTTGATTTTGAAAATTTGATCTCTTTAGCATTATCCATGCATGATGCATCTAACACCTGGTCTATTAGCAGAGAAAGACTTTATGAAAGGGGTTCATTGTTATAGTGGCATCAATGGCGTCATGAGTTACTAATATAAAGTTATGTGTACAACTCTCTTGCTTTGTATTAGTGGTTCAAGATACACTTAAGTCATTCTCCCTATCGTAACCTCCGTAAAAAATTTCTCCAATCAATTTTCCTTTATGTGATCTTTACCCTTTAATGTTATAAATTCACTATCAGTCTATTTTTAGCTACCCCCCTGAAATTTAATTTTAATCTCGCTTTGTCCTCTGTAACTCAAAAGTTACCACTCTACTCCTTGAAACTCAAAATTCATTTCACTTCAGCTTGTGGACTCAACATTCAACAATTAGAAAATATTAAGTTTAAAAGAAGAAATTAAGAAATGAATTTTTATTTTCTTTTTTGGGTTGCTTTGCATAAGTTACGGAGATGAAAAAAAACAAAATTTAATTAGCCTAGTGCACCCAAATCAAACCCACATAACGAAATTAACAGAATTAAGGCATTGTGGAGCGGGTTTTTAGTTTTATATAGTAAAATGACAACTTTTGAGTTTCAATTGGCAAAATGCGATCGAAATCAAGTTTCAGAGCAAGTTTTGAGTTTATGAAGTAAAATAGCGACTTTTAAACTACAGTGGACAAAGTAAGATTAATATCGAATTCAAAGAATGTAGCTAAAAATAAGTCTTTCACTATATTATAACACTCCATGTGATAGTGTGATCGTCCAAAAATTTCTCCAACAACCAATGAACGTGTGTACGTAACCACGTGGCAATAGAATGGTGATGATTGCGGACCATGCGATTGACTGATCTAATATAATGATGATGATTCTTCTTCCACTACTCGAATCGATCTTTAAAGGTGCCGGCATTAAGAAGCAGTTATCATGGCTTTGCACCCACAAATGGTGCATCGTCAAGCAGCATGCACCACAAATTGCTTAATGTTGCTCTTTCCTTTTATACTACAAATAGATTACCACCATCCGTACAACTTAACTAAACACAATTCTCACTTGAGAAATGTTAAGGACGCTTCTTTAAAAGTAAGAATATTTGTCATCTCATGTTTTTGGAACAATATAATGTTGGTACGGAATTTAAGACATCCCTCAAAGACTTGCACCGTCTTCTCTAACAAGGGCCGAGCGGCGGTGGGTGGGGGAGTAAGAAACTTAAAAGAGGATTAGTAAAAGAGGATTCTAATCCTCTTCTTTTAGGTCCTTTCTGTTGTATCCGCATTTCCACTTAGTCAATTTGATCTCAGTGGTCTTGTGAGTGGTTGAAAAAGAGGAATTAGGGCATTTCCATCGCAAAGGAGGCCAGTCAGGTCAGGAAATAAAGCTCGATCAAGTGAGGATGGAAAGACAAGCGAAAGTCCGGCTACGTTAAACTATGAGGTGACAGAAAGTTCATGAAAAGTCTTACTTTGAAAAAACCTCATTTACATTTCTCTTCTCACTTTAGGGTTGATCCTGTTTATCTTTGTTTATGGAGTATTAGGTTCGATTTCTCATTTGTTACCATCCTCTCTCATTTTAGAATATTAATGTCATAAAAAATAATTATTCAAGCGCACAAAATTGATACATTCTTTAATACATAAGAGTTTTCATCAAGGTACAATATCTATGTAGATTCCACTATATTAGAATTCGTATTAATAAACGTATCAGTTTTGTGTGTTTAAATAGTCTCGTATAGAGAAAATTTTTTGTTGTGACCGGAACACGAGTGGTACACCACGTATTTTTATATAAGTGGTGGAAAATTTTACTTTTTAAGTTATTAACTTTTTAACACACATATCCAACCATTTGTATATTGACACGTGACGTAACTTCTCATTTTCCGGTCACACTGAAAATCCCTCGTCTCGCCTATTATTTAACCAAGAGAAATGCTAATGAATCTCTCTCAAAAGTGGAACTTTTCGTCAACTCACAATTTTTATGTCAATATTATAAAATATTATGCTAAAAATGTAAAATGATTAAGAATTTATAGAGAGTCCCACTTTGAAAGATATTTCTTAACCTTTCTCTTTAACCAATAAAGAAGAAGTCAGAAATACTTTGATGGCGATTGTGGGGATTTTGATTTCCAGAATGTGGCCGTACGAACCCTCCCCCAGCACTGTGCCTTGCGAACGTGGGGAACCAGTGTGGTGCAGTGTTAGGTGCGGTTGGCCCATACGTTGAGATTCTTAAACAGTACTGTTAAATTCAATTGTGGGAAGTCTTTAAGTGAAGAGATGTATATATATATATATATATGTTAAATAAGGATTAGTTGTGGGGTTTATATGATATCGAATCTTAACAATTCAAACTGAATATTTTTTAAGTTGCACCTTATGGATTATCCTTGCAAAACATTAGTCAAATCGAAAATATTTAAACATCTAATTGGGTTTAAAAAAATTAACGAATACTTTGTTATATAAGAAACAATGAAATTTTATCTTGATAATTAAATAGACAAATAATTTTAGATTGAATTGAATTTTTGTAAGGATGATCTATGAATCGAGATTTAGACGGTTTAGATCGTTGAAGTTCGTTGTAGAGTGGGCCCCACACCTAATCCCCATTTTTAAGAAAAAATGAGAATTACTTTGCATAAAGTGCCTGTTCAGTTGTGTTTTGGAGAATTTAGTCCATAGCGATTGCCACATTGCCTTCTTTATATTTTATGGGCAAAACCTACCTAGATTTTGTTAAGATTTTAAATAGACGAATCAACTGCCTGCTAAACATATTGATATTATATTTATTTTATTTTATTATTTGTACAGCATGATAAGTGTGAGAGTTTTAACGTAACTAGAATCGAAACCACTCAAATATTCCTATTTAATTTTGCCAATTTTTCAATGCAGGATTTGTATTCTTCGTTCACCTTCAAGCCTATTGGCTAGGTAGAAGATTTACGGCTCGTTTGGAAATACTTCTAAAAATGATTGAAAGTGGTTTTAAGGAAAATATTTTTTAGTCCAAAAGCACTTAAAGTGTTTTATGCCAGAAGCACCAGTTATGTGCTTCTTGTAAGAAGCACTTCAAGTGTTTTTTCAGGATTCACTTGTAATTTTACTATAGATTTGTTTCAAAAACACTTTCACCAAAATGCTTTTAGTCATTTTAAAAGTACTTCTAAAAGGGTCACACTGTCAACTCAGCGACATATTAGTATGAATAAACTCTACTTTGCACCCTTTGTCATATACTTGTCATAGTTTGATTTTTATTTTATTTTTTGGAAAGTGTCATAGTTTGATTTTTTATCCTATAAATAATTACTAGTTTTGGACAAAATTATGGAACAGAGAGAGAGAGCATGGAAGAAGTAAAAATTTTATTTTTCTAAAATTAGAAATATGCTATAATTTAGGAGGAAAAATATTAAAATTTAGTTTGTACGAAGTTACTGACTATGATTTTATTTTGTGATAAAATATCAAATTGTATTTTCCCTATCCTTTGAGTGATAAAGAGAGTTTTTTAACAGGTGAGCTTGTTCATGTTAGGATTGTTACCAAGCATGAATGGTCGTATTACATTAATATTTTTTTCATAACAAATGAAAAAAATTATCTACACTAAGTTTAAAGATGGTGAGTTGAGCTTCATAATAGATTTAGGGTAAATTACAAAAAACTACCTCAACTATTGGGTCATTAACAGTTTCATACCTCATCTTTAAAAAGTTTCAATGTTATACCTTTGCTTATGAATTTGTTTCAATTTCATACCTTCCGTCAGCCTTCAGTCAATTCCTCCGTTAAATGCTGACGTGACATGTGACGTGGCACATTTTATATTTAAAAAATAATAAAAAAATAATAAAAACTTAAAAAAATATTATTAAAAAAATTAATAAATTCTTTTTTTTTCTTCTTTCTTAAGGGCCGATTTTATTTTATTCTTCTCTTCTTCTCTTCTTCTCTTCTTCTACTTCTCTTCTTCTTCTTCTAAGAAGAAGAAAAAGAAAAAAAAAAAAAAAAAAAAAAAGAGAAGTTTCGGACCTGCCCAGAAGAAGAAAAAGAGAAGAAGAAGAAAAAAAAAATAGAGGCTTCGGACCTGCCCAGAAGAAGAAGAAGAGAAGAAGAAGAAGAAGAAAAAATGAGAAGAAGAAGAAAAAAAAAAGAGAAGAAGAAGAAGAAGAAAAAGAGAAGAAGGAGAAGAAAAAAAAAAAAAAAAAAAAAAAAAAAAATAAAGGCTTTCGGACTTGCCTAGAGGAAGAAAAAAAGAAGAAGAAGAAGAAAAAAAAAAAAAAAAAAATTTCGGCCCTTAAGAAAGAAGAAAAAAAAATTTATTAATTTTTTTAATAATTTTTTAAGTTTTTAATAATTTTTTAATATAAAATGTGCCACGTCAGCATTTAACGGAGGAATTGACGGAAGACTGACGGAAGGTATGAAATTGAAACAAATTTGTAAGCAAATGTATGACATTGAAACTTTTTAAAGATGAGGTATGAAACTGTTAATGACCCAATAGTTGAGGTAGTTTTTTGTAATTTACCCATAGATTTAAAATAATATGATTCAAATTCACTTTTGACAAAAATCGAATCTAAGATCTCTCACTTATAAATGAAAAAAATACTACTAAAACGAAGTACTAAGTAATAAATTAATTTAACCCTTTCACCAAAACACTTTCACCAAAACGCTTTTAGTCATTTTAAAAGTACTTCCAAACGGGTCACACTGTCAACTCAGCGATATATTAGTATGAGTAAACTCTACTTTGCACCCTTTGTCATATACTTGTCATAGTTTTATTTATTTATTTATTATTTTTGGAAAGTGTCATAGTTTTATTTTTTATCCTATAAAATAATTACTAGTTTTGGACAAAATTATGGAACAGAGAGAGAGCGTGGAAGAAGTAAAAATTTTATTTTTCTAAAATTAGAAATATGCTATAATTGAGGAGGAAAAAGATTAAAATTTAGTTGTGTGAAATTACTGACTATGTGTAATGACCCGTCCTGAAAAATTATAATTTTAATAAGTGAATTTACAAAAATGCCCTTCGAGGCATGTTCTTTGACCGTTGTTGACCGTAGTGTCGTGTCACGTAAGGTTCATTTTCTTAGCGTATCCTCGAAGTACTCGACGATACGAACGCGTAAGCGTAAACAGAACTGAATTTGGAGTTACGATTAAAGTTTTACGGATCCACGAATCCCAAAAGTACGTTGGTAAGGGATACTATTTGTTATTTTATATATTTTTCATAAATATTATTATTATTAGTATTATTACTATGTTTATTTTAAATTTTAGTTATTAGAAGAGGAAGGAAGAAACGGGAAGAAGGAAGGGGAAAGCAGCGAAAACTGCTGCCAAAACCAAAAAGGGAGTGACCAACCGGAGAAGGAGAGAGATGAAGGACCAATCAGAAACAAAAGAAAGAAGAAGAAATGAGGGAGTTGGGACGCACGGGATCGGACCCCCCGACCCGTTTTTGTTCGACCTGACCAGGGGCACCCATATTTTCCGACGCCATTTAGTGTTTTTCACGGCAAATCGAGCCAAACCACCACCTGAAAACAACTTCCTAGCCTACCTTCTACCAATTTCATCCCAAAAATCATGAAATTTGGCCTTGTATTTAGGAAGAACACACCCGTGGGTGCCACGACTTTCTTTGCTCGAATTCCATCAATCGTGAAACCATTTTCTTGAATTACCACCACTAGAACACTTCCCTAGAACCCAGGAACAAAGCCCAAGCTTTAGTTAGAGCGTCGAAGTTGATTTGAGGACGGATTCAGCACACCAAAAACCTAGGGTTTCCGAGAGGTTTTGGCAAAATTGGAGCTCTTTCAGGCCAAATTGGCCTTGGTCGAAGGTATGAAAGTTACTCTACTCATTGAGATCTTCAATTCTGAAAAATTTGGTAATTTTTGGAGATAGTTGGATTTTCCGGCGAGTCGGGACGGCCGACCGCCACCCGCGGTGGCGCGTGTGGCGGCATATGGCCAAAGGGCCACCAATGTTATTTTTAGGCTATGTTTAACGTCTTAAATTCAGTTTTGATAATTGAGCGACATGGATTGAGCAATTGAACTTAATTTCCTTATAGTACGTGGTTAGGTGAAAATATTAATCGACGATCCGACCGTTAGATCGTCACCAAACTTTGATACATTGTAATACGTAATATTTTAAAATCATAGAAACTTACAGATCAGGAATCCGACGTATGGATCTTCTTGAATTGGAGTTGGAAGTTCATAAAATAAAAAGTTTACCGCCACTTGGTTTTGGCAATTGGCGGAGATCTGACCGTTGGATCGTAATGAAATTTCAGTATGTTATTCTAGAAGTATAATGTGGACCTCTGGAAGTTACGGATCAGAAATCTAAGATTTAGATCTTCCAGATCGAGTTTTGTAGGGTGGTGACCCTACCTTTGAACTTTGATCGACGGTTAACCTTAGTCAATGATGAGTCTTAAATCATTCTAAAATGTCCTGGGGATATATTATATATGAATTACGTATTCTATTGTTAAGAGTTCTGAGGTATGACTCGATAATTGTTTTGGGCGCCGATCGTTCGGGACGCCACGATGCTGGTATTAGGGAGTCGTAGCGCGGATTCTAGGTGAGTGGGTAATTTGATTTTCTATAATCATATATATATATATATGCCTTGTGTTTTCCCAGAAGATTGATTTAATTGGTTATATGTGTTGAATATCATGTTAAAGGTTATAAATCAAAATACGTTTTTATTAGTTGCATATACTATGGTTGGCGCTACGGATGCACATGTAAGTATCAGGTAAGGTTATTTATGGTTAATGATAGGATGCATAGTATTGGTGATACCTAGTGACATTTAGAGCTTATACAGGTGGTTCCGACATAACCTTGTCGTACAGACCACTGTAGGTGGTTCCGACATAACCTTGTCTTACAGACCACTATTAGTGGTTCTGACATAATCTTGTCGTACAAACCTCTACTATAGATTCAGCCATACAGGCCACGTTAGATGGCCTTAAGTGGATCCGGCTGATACATCTTTATACAGCCGTACATGCCACGTTAGGTGGATCCGGCTGATACATCTTTATGCAGCCGTACAGGCCACGTTAGGTGGATCCGGCTGATACGTTGTTTTCCATTAATTTATTAGTCAGGTTTTCTTATTTGTTTTGATCGAAAGATTTGGCATGGTATGCTTATGGATTATATCTTCTCGAGCATGGTTCGCGAGGTATGCATATGTACTTACTATTTTCTGGGAAGTTATACAGGTTTTATAGCGAGGGGCTATATCCTTTAATAAAAGAAATGTTTTCTAAAAGCTTTGTTTTCGCCCACTCACATTTTCTTGTTTTGTGCCCCCTCTAGGTATTAATTGCTAAAGGTTCGTATCGACGAGGATTCGTGACATATTCCAGTTTAGGTGGCTGCCTCTGAGGGTATGACTTTTACCCATGCTACTGAACTTTACTTATGCTCTGACAACGCGTGTGAAATGAGCTCAATCCCGATCACCGCGCACCTCTGCCCTTAGACACTTTAGGTTTAAATTTATTCGTATTTTTACACATCAGCACGCTTTATGGCTTCGTCACCTTCCAGGTGTCGGCCATCACTGCTCGATTCGGAGTCCTAGTGGACGTTCCGGGTCGGGGTGTGTCACTATGATTTTATTTTGTGATAAAATATCAAAGTGTATTTTCCCTCTCTTTTGAGTGATAAAGAGAGTTTTTTAATAGGTGAGCTTGTTCGTGTTAAGGGATTGTTACCAAGCATGAATGGTCGTATTACATTAATATTTTTTTCATAACAAATGAAAAAATTATCTACGCTAAGTTTAAAGATAGTGAGTTGAGCTTCATAATAAATTTAAAATAATATGATTCAAATTCATTTTTGACGAAAATCGAACTTAAAACCTCTTACTTATAAATGAAAAAAAAATACCACTAAAATGTAGTACTAAGTGACAAATTAATTTAACATTTTGGGTAAATTACATAGAAACCCCTCAGGTTTGAGGTCTATTACAACCCTATACAACATCTTTCAAACATTTCACTTTCATACCTCACGTACTATTTTATTTCAAAATAATGCATCCGTTACATTTTCCATCCATTGATCCGTTAAGTGCTGACGTGGTTGCCATATTTATGCCACGTGGCCGCCAAATGTATGCCACATGGCAAAAAAAAGAAAAGAAAACAAAACCTGAAACCCCCACCCAACCTGCAACCCATAACCAGAAGAAGAAGAGGAGGAAGAGGAAGAGGAGAGGAAAAAAACCCATCTTCATGTTCCCCGACCCCCCTTCCTTGCAACCCACCCCTTTCTTCCCCCTCCAGTTTTCTCCAAACCCACTATGCACCCATCCTCCACCTCCTCTGCACCCACTACCTCCAACCCAGAAAAGAAAAAAAAACCTAGCTCCCTTTCCGCAACCAGATCTCGTCTTTCCCAATGAGTGTGGATCTAAGGAGTGAGGGGGGTGCAAAGGGTGGGTGTGCTGTGTTTTTTTTCCTCTCTTCTTTCTAGGTTGCAGGGTGGGCTCGGGTTAGGGGGAAGATGAGGATGATGGGTGCACGGAGGAGATGGAGGTGGAGGACAGGTGGTGGGGGGTGGCGGGACATGGGATCTGGGCTTCGCGGCGGAGGGGGGGTTGAGGGGAAGATGGGTGCGCGGAGGAGGTGGAGGATGGGTGTTGCGGAGGAGGAGGATGACGAGTGTGGTGGGGTGGCGGGACATGGGATCTGGGTTTCGAGGAGGGGGTTACGAGACATGGGATATGGGCTTCGCACACGGGGGGACATAGCATCTGGGTTTCGGCGCGGGGGGAGGGATGGAAGGGGATTATGGTTCAGATATGGGGTGAGGGTGGGTTTGGGTTTTCAAACTTATTTTTTTTGTTAAACATTCAGATTAAAAAAAAAATAAAAAAATTTGCCACGTGGTACACATTTGGTGGCCACGTGGCATAAATGTGGCAGCCACGTCAGCACTTAACGGATCAATTGATGGAAAATGTAACGGATGTATTATTTTGAAATAAAATAGTACGTGAGGTATAAAAGTGAAATGTTTGAAAAATGTTGTATGAGATTGTAATTGACCTCAAACCTGAAGGGTTTCCATGTAATTTATCTTAACATTTTAGAATTCTATGACAATGAAAGCCCGATCCCTATCAATCGCATGCAAAACAAAAAAGTGACCTTCCACCAAAAAGCAAAAGTAATAAAATAATAATTAAAAAAAAAAAAAAGGATCCTTCATTCAAGGCGACAAAAACACAAACACAATGATGATGACGCACAACACAACAACAGAGAATATTTCATTCCATCAAAAGACCGTCAAGACACCTCGTAATACCGACACTTAAGTCAAACACAGGCTTACATCTCCACCGTCCATCTGTCATCACTGCTGCTCAATCAACGGTCACCTTCCCTCCAATTTCAAACTCCCCCTTCTCACACACCGAGGCGAGGCGAGGCGAGGCGACCGTATATATCCCAACCGCTTAGCGGTCTCTTTTCCTCTCCTGATCACTCCTCTCACTCCTCCCCTGCTCTGCTCTCTCTCTCTCTCTCTCTCTCTAAACTTTTCTGGAACTAACAAATCTTGAATTTTGGTAGCTTTTTTCAGTAGGAATTATAGAATCCAGATCCAAATTTGGACCATTTCCCCTGAATCTTCTTGTTCAAAGATCAAAACTTTGACCTCCAAAAACTGGTTAGTTACTCAAAAAATGAGTTTATCTTTTTTTTATTTTTATTTTTTAACTTTCATTGAATCTTTTTATTTAATTTCCACAATTTAAGGTGAAATAGTTAGCCTCTGTTTGGCTGGCGAGAAAATGTAGGAAAATTTGACTTGGGTTGTCAACAACAGGCACTACTGTCTTGATTTCTAATTCTCTTCCGTTTGGCATGCCTCCCGAAGGTGGCCAGATCAGTGTGCTTCGAATAATATAGATTAATTTAGTGTAGATTATCGCTGGAATAAAATAAGAAGTTAAAGATGTAATGTTTCTTACAAAATTTTCCACTTTTCAGCTTCCCAGAAACGAAGGCTTGACTTGAACTGGAAGTGGAACTTGAACCGAATTGATCTCTAGTACTGCTAGCAATGGCGGTCGATGCGAGCTCAATTGCAACGGAACCAATGAGAATTCTGATGGCCTCGGACCACACCTCGGTGGTTTCAATGAACCTTTTCGTGGCGCTTCTCTGCGCTTGTATTCTACTTGGTCATTTGCTGGAGGAGAGTCGATGGATGAATGAGTCCATCACAGCCCTTGTAATTGTGAGTCAGCTTTTATTGTTGTATGTCGGTATAGGAAATGATTTCCGCACATCCCTCTTCATTTTTGTCCGTTGATTTGTTCAATCCAAATGCGAGAAATAACGAATGGCGTGCAAGGAGAGGAAATGCTGTGTATGTATTTATTATATGTGTGTGTGTTTATGGAGAACCGGAAATGATTTTGTGGGACTTTTTGTTTTGGTGGGCAGGGACTGTGCACAGGAATTGTAATTTTGCTCACAACTGGAGGAAAAAGCTCACATTTGTTAGTGTTTAGTGAAGATCTCTTCTTTATATATCTGCTTCCGCCTATCATTTTTAATGCCGGGTAAGTTCAATGCGTTGTAATTATGGGTTTGTCTAGTCAGTTTAATTAAGCTTCAAAACGTACGCGATCGGTATATGGTTGGTTGCTTTTGATATAACTTTGCCAATTTATCTAAATTAACATAAACGGTATGAAATGACCGGAGTTCTGCTCGATAACAAGGGCTGCTCTGTTTAAGCATTAGTAGAAGTCGAAATTGATTGTTACTGCATAATAACTCGATCGATGTAAACTTTAAAAGAGTATATTAATGGAATTTAGTAAATATTTATTTCGGTTATTTTACTCGCTAAGTTGGCAGTACATTACAGTTGATATTTTCTTCTCAACGTCGTCAGGTTCCAGGTAAAGAAGAAGCAATTTTTTCGTAATTTCATGACTATCATGACGTTTGGTGCTGTTGGAACTCTCATATCCTTTGCCATCATATCCTTAGGTAACTCGACAACCTGAGGATTTTAGCTTTTGCAGCATAGGTTTCTGCTGGAAGGTTTAAAGATGTGAGACACTTGTGTGTTAGGATATTTGTGCAAAGTAAAAATGTTCGAAACAATAAATCATTTTAAGTATGAGCAGGACTGCGTCTTCAGTATAATTGGTTTCAAACAAGCTTCTGCGTTACTAGCTTCTTCGATTTTGATTGACCAGCGGATAATTTCAATGATGGTTTTAATGGTTGTTCATGAATTCTTTTGTATTTTGAACCAGGTGCAATGCACTTTTTTCACAAGTTCAGTGTCGGTTCCCTCAAGATTGGAGATTATCTTGGTATACTTTATGACTTCAAATTATTGTGGTTTTGTTTTTATCTTGTTATTTTCTGCTTAATTGGATCAGTCCCTTGGTTGCAGCACTTGGCGCGATATTTTCTGCAACCGATTCTGTTTGCACCTTACAGGTATGCATGGTCTTTGTGTCTTGTGAAGGATGTGCTCCTGTTGCAGATTTAATAATGACGACTGAATTAATCCAAACTTTTGAATGCAGGTGCTGAATCAGGATGAAACGCCTTTGTTGTACAGCCTGGTTTTTGGGGAAGGTGTCGTTAATGATGCTACATCAATAGTGCTTTTCAATGCGATCCAGAGCTTCGACCTCTCTCACATCAATACAAGCACTGCTTTGCAATTTTTTGGAAACTTTTTATATTTGTTTGTTACAAGTACAATCCTGGGAGTCGCAGTAAGCCTCCCTCCCTCCCTCCCTCCCTCTCTCTCTCTCTCTCTCTCTCTCTCTCTCTCTCTCTCTCTCTCTCTCTCCCCCAAAATAAATCATACATCTTTTTTTTCTTAACGCTACTTTCTTGCAGGCTGGACTACTAAGTGCATTTATCATCAAGAAGCTCTACTTCGGCAGGTTTGTATAATTTTACACTGAAGGACGGAGTTTTTAAACGTGAATTCGAGTAGTGCTCTTATACTTGTTTTTTCTAATTTTCAATAATCAGGCACTCAACTGATCGCGAAGTCGCTCTTATGATACTCATGGCTTACCTGTCATACGTGCTGTCTGAAGTAAGATTTGTGACAACCCGTACATCGTGTTTCTTTTGTTTTGTTTCTTATCTAAAAAGAGCTCTGACCATAAAACAAAATTTTGATTTATCATTCAGCTATGTTATTTGAGTGCCATTCTCACTGTGTTCTTTTGCGGAATTGTTATGTCTCACTACACATGGCATAACGTGACTGAAAGTTCACGAGTGACAACTAAGTACGTTAAATATCCATAAACATCTTCCTGGAAAATTGAGAGGCGTTCTCATTCGATCTGCCGAAACCTGTGGAAAATATTGCTGATGTTTCATTCTCATTACAAACTAATGCAGGCATACTTTCGCCACTCTCTCATTTGTGGCTGAGATCTTTATCTTTCTTTACGTCGGCATGGATGCCCTGGACATTGACAAGTGGAGATTTGTGAGTGATAGGTATGATCAATGCAGAGAAAGGAAATCGGCCTCCTTTTAAACTCGTTACGTCTTGTACAACGTGTTTAGTTGATCTCCGTTGGTTGGTTAATTTTGCTTTATTTTCATTGTTCAGCCCTGGAAAATCCATGGCGGTGAGTTCGATACTGTTGGTACTGGTTCTGGTTGGAAGAGCAGCCTTTGTTTTTCCCTTGTCTTTCTTATCCAACTTGACTAAGAAATCTCCACAAGACAAGCTTAGTTTAAAGCAACAGGTAAGAGTTTGTCCAATTCTATCTCTTTTGGTGTACATTCTTTGAATCGAATGAAATATTACAGATCTCCGCGCATTTCCCGGTTTTCAGGTTACAGTTTGGTGGGCGGGGCTTATGCGTGGCTCTGTTTCAATGGCACTTGCTTATAATCAGGTAAAGATTGAACGCTATGTAGTCCTTTCTGTTGCCTATGAAACTCATTTTTTGTAATCTTCGGGACTTTTAAGACAGTTGGACAAAAGCGAGAAGAACTTCATGATTGTGTACTCGTGATCTTTGCTTGGGAAAGTTTAGTCACACAAACGTTGATATTTTGTTGTGAATGAGTATGCAGTTTAATAGGACTGGCCATACGGACTTGCGTGCGAATGCGATCATGATCACCAGCACCATCACAGTTGTTCTTTTCAGCACAGTGGTAAGACACCAGCGACTTGAAATCCTGACTCATTCGGGACACATTTTGTATATAAACCCGCAAATGATTGGTTCGGTATACTACATCCTTTTGTTTATGCAGGTGTTTGGTTTGATGACTAAACCACTTGTGAGAATCTTGCTTCCTGTCTCAAAACACGTCTCGAGTATGATATCTTCTGAACCATCCAGTCCTAAATCAATCGTTGTGCCACTACTCGGCAATGGTCAAGATTCAGAAGTGAACTGTGGGGTGGAAGATTCAGAGGCAAACATAGGACCCGTGGACATACCCCGTCCAACTAGTTTACGAATGCTCTTAAGCTCTCCTTCTCACACCGTCCACCATTACTGGCGAAGATTTGATAATGCTTTCATGCGGCCTGTTTTTGGCGGGCGGGGTTTTGTGCCTTTCGTTCCAGGCTCACCCTTTGAAGAAATTGGAAATCAATGGCATTGAGACGGAACTAACACACATATATAACTACTTATACACAATCACAGATGAGCACTAATTTATGTAATGTATAGGTTGTGCTTGAGAGTGGCTGCAGTGTGCATTTGTTCATACAAAGGAGATTTTGGAGTGTGGTAACAGCATTTTACACAGGATGAGCTGCTTGTTTCGTGTGGTGGTTCGGAAATTTTCGCGTCTGCATAGGTTGCTGATTAGGTTAAATCCTTAGCACAGTTGATGCCCTTGTAAGTTTTGTGTGATTGGTGTTGTAATGATCTTTCAAATTTTTCGATTTTGGAAATTGCATTGACTAAGTGGTCTGAGAAATCAACGGTTAGATCTTGCATATAAGGATTTAATATATCTTTGCAACGGTTAGATGAAAAAATAAGATAAGATTTGTGGCTCGTCGTTACCATTTTCATCACCTATAGAAGAGATTAATGTTGTTTGTACAAACAAGCAATCATCAATAGATGAAAATACCCTTTTGGCCAACGCCTTATGCCGAAAGGGAAGGTTACCAACTAACTCTTAGTTTAGTGGTACTTCTCAACTGAATTTCGAATGTTTATCAATTTTTTGATTAACATTCGAAAACCTAATCACGCTCATCTGATCACTGAATTTCTTGGAACATAAGCTTCAAAACAAACTTGGCATCCACAGAAAGACATTTTTTACAAAACAAAACATTATTTGGGGGCAGTTCTTACATGCAGAAATCAGATTAGATCCATATATTACGCATCACACAGAAGAACATCTTTGGTGTCAGAAACATGCATGCAGATCCCTCTCACTCAGTCGAGAAGGAGAAACAACTTCCTTTCACTGTATAATATCCAGGACAGAGAATTGTCTCTACGGATGGATATAGTATCCGATTGCTAGACTGACGAGGGCAACCATACAAACATGGAAGAGAGGGAAGCCAACGGTGACTGTTTTTAAATTGTTCTTCCTCCTCCTCAACGACTCCTACGCAGAGAAAAGGCGGACATCAGATCTCCAGACGGGGCACAAAGAGCAGCGAGGTTCAAATGATGAAAAAATAAGACTGAAACAAAATAATGAATTGATTGGATGGAAAATCTACTCATCCATATCTCTCATTCTTCATACTATCTGATTCAAGCGCGGTTATGGGAGAGAATGCATACTACCTTTACCGATTATGCAGCTATCCTCTGATGAAGATAATAGAAAAGTGAAGGATTCACGGGATAAATTACTCACCAATTCATGTTTAAGCATATTCTTCTCTCGAGTGGACCTGCTACTCTCTTCCATTAACTTCGTGATGGTAAGTTCAGCCTGCAAAGAATATGTGACAAATTTATGATCACTTCTATTTACAGTTTCAAGGACGGGTCACACGAATGTTAACATTACAAAGAGTACTAGAAAGTAGGATGCACCCTGGAAATTTGAGGAGCGCACACACCCGGAATTGGGCCATGCATGGGATACGATCTTCCTACCCAGGAATGAGAAGAATTGATGCATTATAAGCCTAGTCCACCACAATGGAATATGGAATATGGAATGTGGAAGAGGGAGGATGAGAGGAGGAGCAGGGGTGGGAGGGTGTGAGAAATCTTACTGCTGAATGTATTTGCAACAATTCACAGTTAACTACGGCACTTCAACATGCTTAAATGGTAACCTCTTCCCATATTATTCCCCTGTCAACTTTCTTAAATTCAGATATCTTTCCTACTATCCTTCCATGAGAATGACGACACCTTTTGTCAAAAATAAGTTTTTCATGGTTACCACGCTATTAAAGATATCTAGATGAGAAAAACAGACCTCTTTTAGCTTTGAATCCACTGTATTTAGCTTTGATTTCAGTTCCTCAAAATCCCTTGTTAAATTCAACTCAGCAGCACCCCTAGCTCGTTCCAGTTCCTCCATATCCTTATTAGCTGTTTTCGATTCTTCCATATTTTTAGCTGGTTTCGTTTCCTCCATATCTTTAGCTGGTTTCAAATCCTTCATGTCCTTAGCTGGTTTCAATTCCTCCACCTCCTTAGCTGGTTTTGATGCCGCAACATCCTTAACTGCTCTTGACTCATCCACGTCCTTACAAGTTTCAAACGCGTTAACATCCTCAGCAACCAGGCACAAGGAGAACAGATTATGGTTTATTACAATATGTGAACAACTCTTTTTTGACACATCTGATTTCAAAATTGATTACAATATAAAATAACACTTGCACAACAAAATCATTTACTCCTACTAACATTCGGATGAAAATCAATGCTGCCTACCACATTAAAATGCCAGTGCGAATATCATTTGGCACTCACACACACATGCACATAATCAAGAAAAATTAATATTCGAACACATGCACGGAACAAAGAAACAATAAATAAAAGATGAACATCAAACAAACGTAGAAGGAATATTCGAACACATACACAGAACAAAGGAAAAATAAATAAGAGATGAACATCAAACAAACGAAGAAGGATAAGAGATCAGTCAAGAATTCAGTTCAACGGACAACATTATTGCTCTTACCCCATGACTCGGAGGTATATTTTCAACTCCACTCAAAACCCTATCCTTTTTCACTGAATTGTCGTAACATGGATCTTGCTTCGATTCTCCATTGATTGGTACAAATACTGGGGATGCAGGTGGGCTAATAAGCATCACTTTTAACCTCCTTTCTTCAACGTATCTGCTGCTATCTTTTGAAAACTGCCAAAAAAATTGAGAAGTTAAAACGAGAATTTTACCCAACAACTTAGACCAAGAGACAGCCAATCATTCTTAATATCTTACCATCTGAGATGTAATCTCCTGTTCAGTTGTCCCAAAAGGAATAACAGTGCTCTGGATTAGGAACTTGTCTTTGCACAGCAAATCCGGTGGAGCTACACTCTGAGCTTGCATAGTCACTGCATTGACCAAAAAGGTGAAGAGTCAAAATCCATTTATTTTCGGCACTACATTTTGGGTCAGCGCCATAACAGGCAACTAACAACGTGGATGCAAGTTTACGCTTAACATTATGTCCTCATAATCTTACAGACAGACTCATTACAATACATGTATGAACAGCAAAACGTTGCTAGACTGTCAATTCCAATCAAGTAAATTCGTGTTCCAATATCTGATCCGTATTGACAATCATAACATATAATGCTTCGCCTAAGACGACATATCATCAATGCATGCATTTGGACTCAAACCACAGAGACAACAACACATTACAGAAAAACACAAAAACCCCAAGATGAGGAGAGATGAAGAACACAAGACCTGTGAAATCACATGTTGTCTTAGGCTTTACAATGCCAGTATTCGGCCGCACGCAATATTTCTTTGGAGAAGTGGTTTTCACCTGCAAATGAATTTTGCCAAATAGCAAACCAAAACATTAAGCACACCCAATTCATCTCCTAAATCCCAAATCAAACCCAAATTTTTCTCAATTTCGGCCACATTTTCATCAAAAGTGACTAATCATATACGTTTCCATGCACACAACACACGATCTACAAAAAGAAATAAGCAATTCAAAAAATTCAAAAAAAATAAAAAAAACAGTGAAAGTTTGAAGCAACTATAATACCTTGAAGGCAACATATTGATCGGACTTGTTGCCGAGTTGAATCGAGCACGTACTCTGCTTCTTAACCTCAACTGCAATCGGGAAACAAAACAAGACACGATTAAATAATAATGAATAAACAAGGTAGTGCGATCAGTTGTTTCTTAGGTGTGATGGAATAATACTAATCAAAGTTATGAACCAAAAAAAAAAGTGGGAAATTAGCAAATTACATGTGAATGTGAGCTCGGGGGGTTGAACATCCAGAAGCTCTGGCGCCGTCGTCATCGGCAGTTCTTGAGGGAATGCAGGCGGATGAGAAGAACCCAGACGAAGAAACCAGAGAGAGAGAGAGAGAGAGAAAGTGTGGGAGGGAATGGAGGAATGGGTGGTGGTGGTGCTCAGTTGCTGAATACAGCCACTGACAGTGGCAATGGGTCTCTCTCAATTGTTGAACTGCACCCACTTTCCCACTTTTATTTTGTTTCTTAGCAAGCACCCCAAGCAAACCAAATCGACCCAATTGCCCCCAACATGGTGAGCTAAATACTTGTGGTTCTGGGTATGTGTTTGTTGTCAATCTCGGTCAAAATTCAACTTTCAACTCAAATTAATATGATTAGTTTAAAGTAAAATATCGTTTGAATAAAAAAAAATAAAAAATTTTGGATCTTAAATTTAGACTTGAATCAACGTTTTTACAATTGAAAGTGAAGAATTGGATACCATTTGAACGGAAAGTTCGACTCAGACTGAGATGAACAAAAAATTTAGGACAGTGCTATCTACACACTTATTTTTACTTCTTACGCACTCCTCTCAATTTTCGATAATCGAATCGAATGAATTGAAAAAAAAAATCAATAGATAAAAATTAACAAGGGTCTGCTATAAGAAAAATAAGTGTATTAATAAACACTCCTCAAAATTTTTCACGCACATTATTAAGAAGTTTTTCACCACAAATGTTAAAGTTGACGTTCCATCCACGGTAATTTTGTGCAATTTAAGGCATTGAAGGGCAAAAGGAAAGTAGCAAGTAGCAAAGCAAAGCTACCAAACTAGACAAGAACTTGCCACTGCGTACCACGTGGACGTGGACGTGGACGTGCGCACTACCCTTTTTACTTTACCGAAAGTTAAAAGCTTAAAAAGGAGAAGCAAAAATAAATAACAATGATTTTCTTCTTCTTTTTTCTGCCCTTTTTCGGTTTTTCCTCTTCTTTTCCAAAGGAAAAGGTAGGAAGTCAAAAATGAATCTAAAGAAATAATTGATTAATGTTATTGTTGTATGTGATGTTGTGTCACACATGATTGCTATAATTATATGAAATGAAATTGTAAAGCTTAGACTTTTAGGTTTGATTTTTTTTGTTAATATTGTATCACGTGCTTAATTTAACTTTAGGCTTTTCTTTATATTTGGGTTGTGTTTGTTGTGAAGAAATGTACAAGGATGAGACACATCTCACTTTAAAAGGTTTGTTCATGCATGTGCATTTCACGTCTACATTCCTATTTCATTCTGACTAGCTTAATTGTCTAGTCAGATTTGTGCGTGAATTTCCAGCAAGCTAGGCACGCAAATTAAGACCTACCCACATGGGCTTCCTGACAGCTTTCTATCGATAGTCAGATCTCAGCCCTTAATCTTGTCTGATCAGTTTGTAGAACGACATGTGTTCTTGGTAGGTGAAAAACGAGTTGAAGCTTTTGGAGTTAAGATCCCTAGCTAGGGTTTCTTTCTTTTTGGGGTATTTCAGATTATATTTCTAGTGAAAAGTTTGCATGAGAAAGGCATTAAGACTTTACCTGCCTCTTTGTTCTTCATTTATGAAACCCTAGTTGCAAAACCTTCTTTCATGCATTGAACACCCAATCATTGAAGAATATGGTTGCATTATCTTTGGTTTTGCATTAAATTAGCGGTCAAGTGTTTCTAGTTTCAAATCTTTAAAACTGACCCACTTTAGGATTCTCGTCAGTTTCTTCCTTCAACTGTTTGACTGGAGAAACTAACTAGACATCTGAATCCAGATTTGCATATCATTGTCACATCATCATATGCATAGTTCGTGAGCTAGTCTCGGTGCCATAAGGTGAAAAGCTCAGGAGGAGCTGCCACTTCGTGAAGACCGAAGGAATCCATCTTGTGTGAGGAATTGAGCTTTACGTGGTACTTTGTAAGAACCATGATTATACTAGTGGATTGGACTCAGTGTAGAGTTTCCGGTTTTTTAACCCAGAGGTTTGTTTTTTCGGCCAAAAACATCTTGTGTTCATAGTTACTTATATTGTGTCACATACCTCACATACATTTACATATTACATGTATCACTTGAATATTTAATAAGTATGTGCTCACAATCATGCTCACCTGACATGCTAATAACTTGGAACAAACTGAAAGCTTGCTGACTAGGATAAGTTTATTAACAAACATATCTATCTTAGTCGACTAGTAGGCTTGACTAGTCAGTCAAGCAAATTATTATTTTTAATTAGAGGATATTCCGCCTGTTGCTAATTTCAAAAAAATAATATTATGGTGGGGTTTGTAATTTAGTGATAACTAACATTTAATCGTGTATTTAATATAAAAGCTCAAGTCTCTTCTCTGTTTGTTTTTTTGTAAAGTCTAGCTTTAAGTGTTTGGCTTTCCTTGTCAAGTATTGTAATTAAACCATCACACATGCTCAATCTAGCTTTAGAAGATACTCAGTTATAGGTTATTGTTGCTGAAGTAAATGTTCAAGAAATGGTACATTTCAACTCAAAGTTTTTTTCATGCATGTGTATCTCATATCTCTATTTGTGTTGCATTCTGTCTAGGTTAACTGTCCAGTCAGTTTTGCACCTTGACTTCCAGTTGTCTAGGCACACTGATTAAGACAGTCCACATGGGCTGACTGACACCTTTATGATCGTAGTCAGTTTCTGGCCATTGATATGCCTAGATCTCTTTTGCAGCATACAAGTGTCATTGGGACAAGTTGGCTGATGAAAAATCTGATTTCCTGGGGTATATTTACTTCTAGGGTTTCAGATTGTTCTTGAGGGGTTTAGAACTTAGTTTTATAGAGAAGGAGTTGCCTTAAAGGCTTGAAGCTTGCATATTCTCCATTTATGAACCCTAACTGCCAAGCCTTCCTTATGCATTAAACACCCAATTATTGTCTATTAGGGTTGCATTGTTTTAAGATTTTGCATTCAAGTCTTGGTCTAGTTTTAAGCTTTAAATTCGATTTTAGACCAAACTTTTCGATTCAAGTTAGATTCTTCCTTCAACTGTTTGACTAGAGAATCTGACTGGTCATTCGAATACAGATTTCATGTGCATATCATAAAATCATATCACATAATTGATCGTGTTGATCTCGGTGCCACAAGGTGATGAGTTCAAGAAAAGCTGCCACTTCGTGAAGACCGAATGAGTCCATCTCGTGTAAGACAAGGCTGCACAAAGGTAAAGCTGCTCCATAGATAGGGATCTAGGAATTGAGCTTGTGTGGTCTTTATGAGCTTTTGTTTACACTAATGAATTGGACTCAATGGAGAGTTCCCGGTTTTTTGACCCAGATATGGGTTTTTCATGCCAAAAATATCTTGTGTTCAAGTTATGTTTATTGTGTCACACATCCCACATACACATACATGGCACATATATCTGTTGAACATTTAAATGGTATGTGCTCACTGTCATGTTCACTTGACACATTAATAACTTGCAATGATCTACAGCCTTGCTGACTATGATAGTTTTGGGAACTGAAATTGGTATTTGAATATCAGATTTATCAACTAACAAATCTATCTTAGTTAACTAGCGGGCTTGACTAGTCAGTCCAGCGGATTATAATTTTTATATACAGGATATTCCACCTGGTACCAATTTCAATTGGTATAATTGGTATCAGAGCATAGCTCTAGATATACATAGAATGATTTATGGGATTTGCTGGTATTGGGTGAAATCTCACCATGGATCGTGATCATGTCAGTGGCTCGTGCAATACACCTCAATTCTTTGATGGTACAAATTATGTTGCCTCGAACAATAAGTTTTATATATTTCTTGAGGCTCGAGGTCTTATAACTGTTGATTATCTCACTCTTAAGTGGAAGGCTCCATCGAGGCTAGTCAATGAAGAGTCTGTGGTTAAGTCAAAAGGTGAATAGACTCAAGGAGAAATTGCTTCGGCCATGGCTAATAAGAAAGCAAATAATGCAATTGTTTCTGTCATTTCGTCTAATCAATTTGCTCATGTTCGATATTGCACAACTGCCAAGCAAGCTTGGTACAAACTCCGAATTCTTCATGAGAGTGATAAACAAGTGAGAGATTTAAAGCTTTAAATGACCCTTTCGAAATTTGAAGATTTGAGAATGCTCGAGTCTGAGACTTTCTCGGTTTTCTTTGAGAAAGTTGAAATGTTAACAAATGAAGCCTTGGGATCAGGGAAGCCTATTGATGTAACAACCGTTGTTCAAAAGATTTTGAGATGCTTGCCCAAGAGATTTCAAGCAAAGAAGGCTATCATTCAATAGTTTCAGGACCTAAATGAGATCAAGCTTGAAAAATTGGTTGGGAAGCTCATTACCTATGAGATAGAGCTTAACATGGATGAAAGTGACTCCAAGAAGAGAAAAGAAGTGGCCCTTCAAAGTGTTGAGAACTATGAGGTTGTTGGTGATGTGTGTAGACATGCCTCATAATATGATATTGCCCTATTCGTCAAACAATTCAGAATAATTCTCAAAAACAAAGGAAATGATTCTAAATGGTTTGGTGAGTCATCAAACAATCAGGAAAAATAATCTACTAGAGTGAAGCAAAAATGATTCACTAGAAAATGAGACAAATGTGTGTTAAAAGTACCTGGTCCCTGCTTTGCATGTGAGGGAAGTGGGCACCGTGCTGTTGATTGTGCTAATATCAAACTCTTTGGTCAAAAGCACATAAAGGCAATGATGGTTACTTGGAGTGATAACAATGATCAAGGTTCTATGCATTCTGATGAGTCATCAGATAATGAAGAAAAAGTTGTTGTTTTTGTTGCTCTAATTGATGAAGTGTCTCTGAGTGATGATGATTTTGTTATGAATGGCAATGATGAGATGTCTTATGATGAATTGTGCATCAAGTATGATTCTCTATTTGATGAGACTTGTAATAAAAAAATGGAGAAGATTGAGCTAACTAAGAAGGTTGCTGAGTTACAGAAAGAAAACAAGTATCTTCGTCTAGTTATAACTGAACTGGATGAAAAAAAATAGTTATCTTGAGGCCCATGTTGAGAAGCTCAATGAGAAGGCTTCGAATTGCAATGACAAAGTTGAAAAGGATGATGTTATTACTACTCTTGAAGCTTAGGTTCAAAACTTGCTAGAATCTTAAGAGAACTTGATGAATCAAATTCATGTATTGAAGGCAAATAATGTGATGTATCATGAGGCCAACATGAAATAGCTATTTGAATTGAATAAGGCAAATGATAAAGTAATTTGGCTCACTATTGGGGCTGAAAAAATTGACAAGATGCTGAGTATTAGGAAACTACACGGTGACAAAAGTGGTCTTGGTTATGTAGAAAGTGGCTCAATTTCTATTCCCACCAAAACAAAATTTGTGAGAAAATCTAGGACTATATCTCAAAAAGTCAAATCATGTCCAAAGACAACATCTGTTACTATGTGTCATCACCGCGGTGAAGTTGAGCACATTCATCCAAAATGTAGAAAATTGTACTCTGGAAAGACCAATTCGCTGAAGGGTCAGGTAGATCATCTAGTCATCGAAGTCAACAAAATTGCTCAGCTTGTTCAATCTTCTTCATCTGGAAATATTAAGCAAAGTCCAAAGTGGGTTTAGAAGGCCTCAAACAGTTGTTTTGTTATTCTAAATGCTCTATATGTTACCAAGCCAAATGTATGGTATCTTGATAGTAGGTGCTCTCATCACATGACTGGAGACAATGAGGCTTTCTCATCTCTTACTCCTTTTATTGACGGTGGTGTTGTGTTTGGTGGTGGAGACAAGTATTAGATTACAGGGAAATGTGATGTCAAGATCCCTAGATTACCTAAGCTTGAAAATGTTAGCCATGTTGATGGGTTGAAGTCAAATCTCATTAGCATTAGCCAGTTGTGTGATGATGTGGCTGATGAAATGTGCTTCTCAAAAAGAGGGTGTTAGATTGTGGATGAACATGGAAAAAACTTACTTGTACTCCCGAGAGCTGGAGACAATTGCTACATTCTTAATGTCTCTAAAGTTGCTGAATACTACAAGTGCCACAAAGCTATTGATGAATCTAGTCTATTGTGGTATAAAAGACTTGGGCATTAAACTTCAAAGACCTCAAGAATTTGTCCAAACATGAGGTTGTAAGAGGGCTGCCATCTCATTCTGTTTCTGACTCATATGGTTGCAGATCATGTCAATTGGAAAAACAATTTAGGTGGCACACAAAAAAGTGACTGACATTGGAACAACTAAGCCTCTTCAATTGATTCATATGGATCTTGTTGGACCAATTCAGACCTTATATCTTGGTGGCAAGAAGTACATCTTGGTAATTGTGGGTGACTACTCTAGATTCACTTTGGTATGCTTTTTAAGGAAAAAATCTGATACCTTTCAACATTTCATCACTATGTACAATGTAATGTTGAATGAAGAGGTCTAGTCATCCTGCTCTAGTCAGAATCAGAATTGATCATGGAATCGAATTTAAGAATGTTCACTTTGATGATTTCTGTTCAACCAACGACATCAAGCATGAGTTTTCTACTCCAATCACGACTCAACAAAATGGTGTAGTGAAAAGGAAAAATCATGTTTTGATTGAGATGACTAGGTTGTTATTTAACAGCAAATACTTGACAAAGCACTTCTGGGCCGAGGCAATGAACATTGCTTGCTACATCTCAAATCGTGTGTTCCTCAGACCTGACACTAATGTGACTCCTTATGAAATCTGGAGGAGTAAAAAGCCAATGGTAAAGTATTTCAAAGTCTTTGGGAGTGTGTGCTACATTCTACGTGATCGAGAATATTTTGAAAAGTTTGGTACTAAGAGTGATGAAAGAATTTTCTTGGGGCACTCCAACACAAGTCGGGCCTATAAAGTTTACAATCTGTGGACAAAGACCATCATGGATTCCATAAATGTCAAGATTGATGACACTGATGTCCCTTCCTCTCTGGCAACTAAAAATGACAATGTGTTATTTCCCTTCTCTAAGGATAACGCTAATGCTTCTGGTGAGTCAAGTATGGTGTCATAAAGTGATAATGAGAGTGAATTAAGCACTGATCAAAATTCTTGTGTCCTATTCAAAGATGAACCAAAGTGAGCCAAAGGTCATCGTGGTGAGGAAATTGAGGGTCTAATTGACAAAGATGTCAGAACTCGAAGATAAATAGTTGATGAAGTTGCAAATGTTTGTTATATCTCCTAGATTGAGCCTAAGAATATCAAAGATGCTTTAACTGATGAAGAATTGATCATAGCCATGCATGAAGAGCTGAAGCAGTTTAAGAGAAATGAAGTCTGCTCTCTTGTTGATTGTCTGTAATAACATGTCCCAAAAAATTATAGTTTTTATAATTTTAAAACGTGAATTTACGAAAATGTCTTTCGAGGCAAATATGTTGACTTTTGTTGACCACCTTGTCGTGTCACGTAAAATCTGTTTTCTTGGCTATTTGGATAGTACTCGTCGCTACGAACGCGTGGGCGCAAACGGAACATGATTTAGAGTTATAACGAATGAGATATTAAAGTTTAAAGTCAGGGGCATTTTAGTAAATTGATTATTTTCTAGAAAGCTCCAAATTTCTGGAGCAAAATCTGGAAAGCCACGTGTGTGGCCCAGATTAAATGAAAGAAAAAAAGGACAGTTGGAAGAAGAGGTAAAGGAGAGAAATGAGGGGTGGGACGCCCAATCAGAAAGAAGAGAAAGAGAGAGTGACCAATAGGGAGAGCAGGAAAGTAGGAGAAATGAGGGAGAGGTGAAGCACGGGATCACCAACCCGTTTTCCTTTTCCCGACCTGACCCAGTTCCACCGTCTTCTCCGGTGGTTTCCATCGATTTTTCCATCAAATCGCCACCATCCATCACCTGGAAAACCTTCCATGACCTCTCATATTCCATTTCCAATTAAATTTCACTAGGTTAGCCCTGAATTTGTGAAAAAATAAACCTGTGGGTTCCAGGGGTGCCACGGCGGAAATTCGACGATTGTGAAGCTAACTTAGCCAATTAACACCACCAATAGGCTATCCTCTACCCCAGGAACAAATCCCATGCATTTGTTGAGACGTCGGAACGAGCTTGAAGGTCGAATCAAAACACACCCAAATCTAGGATTCTGGCGGGTTCGAGTGAAATTGGGGCTTGAAATTGGGGCTTTTTCCAGCCAATTGGCCTTAGTCACAGGTATAAAAGTTGTTCTTCTCATCGAGATCTTCATTCCTATTAAATTTGGGAATTTTTGGAGATTGTTGAATTCTTCAGCGAGTCGGGACGACCGGCCGTCACACGCGGCGGCATGTGCGGCGGCGCGTGGAGGAAATATACGAGGTCTTTCCTTAGGTTTTCCGACGTGCCGAATTCAAATCTACCATCCGTTTTCCAGATTCTATTATTTAGGTATAGTTTTACTAAAAGGTCTCTAATTGTGTTTAGGAGCGTTGGCGCGAAATGATGTCATTCTCGATAGTTCTAGCGGCTTTCGGGCAATGGAAAACTAGTGAGTGGACCCCTTCTTAACCTATACATTTTTATAAATAGTTACCTAACATGCATGGCCTATTTCATGATTTGAATATGATTTATATTATGCATTTCTAGATTTCCATATTTATGGTCTAAGAGAAATTAAGAATTATTTAAATTATTTTTACGAAGGTTATGATTTATCGAGATTACAATTTTTACTAAAGGTTATGAATTATGGGAATTGAGTATATGATTCTATATGGCTTTCAAGCATGATTTATGTTATGGTTTATTGAATGTGATATATCTTGGATTTATGAAATGAGATTTTAAACCCTTGAGATTTGGTGATTTGGCTTGAGAATTCAAGATATGTTTTTTTAGTACTTACCTAGTGGGTTATCATACGGCACATCCGCACACCACGGTATTATCTATGGCCATAGGACACAGATGATGTAGGAGTGGGATATGATATATTATATACCCCTAGCGAAAGCAGTGTCGGACAGCTTCACTAGCCACGGCTAGTGTCGGTGTGGGTGTTATGCTATTTGATTCAGTTTCACCTACGGGTGATGAACAGGTTATTCACCTTCACCTTCGGGTGATGGACATGTTATACAGCTTCACCTTCGGGTGATGGACAGGTACTGGCCTTCGGGCGACTATGATACCCCTAGTTGAGTACTTCACTGATGACATTTACGGATTTGCCTTTGAGCGACGTTTTCAGCAATTTTTAGCATGGTTTTACACGTATCAATTTTACGAACATTTTTCATTGCATTCTAGGGTTTTCATAAAACCTACTATGTAGTATTATATATATGTTTTCAAAACATGGGGTTATTATGTTCAAAAATAAAATGTTTTCCTATTATTAGTACTAATTTTATAAACTCTGGTCCACTCACTTTTTTTGTTTTGCGCCCTCTCATGGGTTAGGACCGAGGCACATGATCCCGGCGTCAGGGCTTTACGGCATAGGTATCCTCGAGTCTTCTCAACATATGTATCATTCCTTTATTCGTATCTTTTCCTAGTAATTTCTTCATATGATTCTTAGCTAGTTGTATGCTCTAAACACGTTCCTGCTTTAGTTTTATCCATTCTAATTACCTATATTTTAGTTATATACGTGTTTTAAATGGCTTCGTCATCCTCAGGTGTCGGCCAGCACGTGTCTGCCCTGGTATGTGGGGATATCGGGGTTGGGACTTGTCATCGTCTATCAAACACTAATGTTATTGACACAAAATGGATTTACAAGAACAAGTCTGATGAGTCAGGGAATGTAATCAGAAATAAGGCCAGACTTGTTGCTCAAGGATACTCTCAACTTGAAGATGTTAATTTTGATGAAACCTTCACTCATGTTGCTCATCTTGAATCAGTCAGACTTCTTTGTGCTATTACTGCCACTTAAAGTTCAAACTTTTTCAAATTAATGTCTACGTGAAATAACCAAAAGGCTTTGAGGATCCTCACAAGCCAGATCGGGTGTACAAACTGAGGAAAACTCTCTACGGTCTTAAACAAGCCCCTCGTGCTTGGTATGATAGGTTGTCTTCCCAACATTCGAGAACCAAACACATTAACATTAAGCATCACTTCATTAGAGATCTTGTGGAAGCTAAGATTCTTACACTAAACTTTATGCCAACTGAAAAACAACTAGCTGACATATTCACTAAAGCCCTAGATAATCGAAGGTATGAAGATCTTCGATGGTCTATTGACCTTTCTGCTATGAATTGAATTGTTTGAATAGCTACGCTTTTAGTTTGTTTCTGTCTTGTCAGCATGCTCATCAGATACCTACGTTTTGTCTCTCTATATGCTTATCTTAACTGTCATACATTCATGATTTTTTTTATTATCCTTGGTTAATTATTTATTATCTTGATGGCCTCTGAAAAATCATTTTTCCAATCATCTAAATCTAGTGGTGTTCTTGAATTTAATGTTGTTTTGGTCCTAATTGAGTGGTAGTGACTTTACTTACTCTATAATCTGGACCATGTGCCAATTCTCTTCTTTTTGTCCTCTCCCCAAAATCAAAACAAAACAAATTCAAATGGGGGAGTGTTTTATGAAAGGGGTATCTTCAAAAGAAAGTATATATTATCAAATGGGAAAATCCCTTCATATAGCCTTCCATGCAATGTTATGAGTAGTGCCTCAAGATCCCCTTATAGGTTATGTATGCAATTCTCTCAAATATCAATGGGGATTCATCAAAATTTCACCTTCATTCAAATGACCGCGGCACTTCTCAAATTGGTGCCTCATTCAAAGTTCCTCACCAGAATTGGAAGCCTTGATTTTTGTGAGTCTTGTCCATTGTCCATATTATGTAGGAAGTGTTATCTCTTAAGGTCAATGGATTATTAAAAGCTTGGTTAACTTTGAAAATGCTTTTGAGATTAAATGCTTGGTTCTATGATTTTAAGATGGTTATCCAAAATCCTTTCTCACCTTGACACATCACTGCAATATTATGAGCTTGTGTTAATCTCATTATTAATTTTTGTGTATGCCTTTGAAGATTTGTCCATTGAGAACTGCATTGCACGTCTAATTTTTGTGTTCTTCAAATTACATATCTCTTGGAAGCATAAATATTCAAGCTACGTTGTAGTTCATTCTCATCTAGTGGTTGGTGCAAATCTCAAATTTGTGATAATCTTGTTCAAGAGCCTGTTCATATTGCAAGCATCATTTCTGGGGAAGTTTTCATTATGGGGGAGTTCGATCACAACGTATGCATCTTTTCGTGCTTATTTGTCGATAGTCTCGTTGTTGCTAAACTGTGCTTGGGCATATCCACATGCTCTATTTCAAATTTTGTATCTGATGTGCTCTTGTTTTTCTTATCATGTTTATATCTTGCAAGCATTTACTCATGATAAATTTCACTTATTCTTGTCAAAAGTTGTTCTTTTGCAGGAGTTGTTACTTGGTCTTCTTTTGTTGCTTGATGTTCTCTTGAGTGCGGGTTTTGAGTAGGCTTGAGATATTTTGTTAAGGAAAGCCAAATGAGGAGATTGTAAAGTCTAGCTTCAAGTGTTTGGCTTTCCTTGTCAAGTATTGAAATTTGACCATCACACATGCTCAATCTAGCTTTAGAATACTCAGATTATGGGCTATTGTTGTTAGAGTAAATGTTCAAGAAGTTGCACATTTCAACTCTAAGGTTGGTTCGTGCATGTGCATCTCATATCTCTATTTGTGTTGCATTATGTTTAGGTTAATTGTCTAGTCAGTTTTGTGCCCTGACATCCAATTGTCTAGGCACACAGATTAAGACAACCCACATGGGCTGGCTGACACCTTTCTGATGGTAGTCAGTTTCTAGCCATTGATCTACCTAGATCTTTTTTGCAGCCTACAAGTGTCCTTGGGATAAGTTGACTGATGGAAAATCTAATTTCCTTGGGTATATTTACTTCTAGGGTTTCAGATTGTTCTTGGGGGGTTTAGAACTTAGCTTTAGAGAGAGAGAGAGAGTTGCCTTAAAGGTTTGAAGCTTGCATCTTCTCCATTTATGAACCTTAACTGTCAAACCTTCCTCTTGCATTAAACACCCAATTATTATCTATCAGGGTTGCATTGTGTCTTGTTCTGGTTTTAAGCTTTAAATTCGGTTTTAGACCAAGCTTTTGGATTCAAATTAGATTCTTCCTTCAACTGTTTGACTAGAGAATCTGACTGGTCATTTGAATCCAGATTTCATGTGCATATCATAAAATCATATCACATCATTGATCGTGTTGATATCGGTGCCACAATGTGATGAGCTCAAGAAGAGCTGCTATTCGTGAAGACCGAAGAAGTCCATCTCGTGTAAGGCAAAGTTGCACAAAGGTAAAGCTGCTCCATAGATAGGAATTGAGCTTGCGTGGTCTTTGTATAAACTTTTGTTAACGCTAGTGGATTGGACTCAGTGGGGTGTCCCCGATTTTTTAACCCAGAGGTAGGTTGTTTCGGCCAAAAATATCTTGTGTTCAAGTTCTGTTTATTGTGTCACACATCCCACATACACATACATGGTACATATATCTGTTGAACATTTAAATGGTATGTGCTCATTATCATACTCACTTGACACATTAATAACTTGCAACGATCTACAGCCTTGCTGACTATGATAGTTTTTAGGAACTGAAATTCGTATTTGAATCTCAGATTGATTGACTAACAAATCTATCTTACTTGACTAGTCAGTCCATCGGATTATAATTTTTATATACATGATATTCCACCTGATACCAATTTCAGTTTTTTTAGGCAAAAATGATTTGATAGTGCAATAACAGTCAAATTACGTTGTAACATGATATTACTCAAGAAAAATATATAATTTGCTTCCTTTTTCATTTTTCTTGTTGTCGTAAAATTAGCGATATTGAGTGAGAGATGATTGCTTGAATACAAAAACCTTAGATGCAACGATATAAGCTCTTAATTACTTGAGCTGCAAGTCTTTTGTTGTTTTGGAATGGGATGAAGTGGTGGTGGTACTCATTTGTGTAATCATTTGGCAATTTTGAAAGAGGTAAAAAGGATACCAAACTCGTGTTTTTTGACTCATTTAGAAATGTTTTTGAAATGACTAAAAGCTTTTGATGAAAATATTTTTGAAACCAATTCTTATTAAAAATCCAAGTGAATTTTAGAAAAACACTTTAAGTGCTTCCTGCAAGAATAACATATCTGGTGTTTTTTTTAAAGCACTTAAAATGTTTTTGAAATCCAAAATGAATTTCACCAAATATGATTTAGGCATTTAGTACACTTCCAATCGAGCCCTTCATCTCTTTTGAAATCAAAACAAAAAGAGAAGCTTGACTTTTTCTCTGCATTGGTACAACTTCACAACCTCTTCAATTGTAAATCGACTTTTAGATTGCAAATCCGATGATTTTTCTGTGTAGTTCAACCACTTATATGTCAAGAAATCAAATTAAAATTTATAGAAGGGTCTTTATCACAAATAGTCCCTGAAATTGACCCACCTCATCAAGATGGTCCCTGAAATTGAAAATCAATCAATGTCGTCCCTGAAATTGAGTGTCGTAAATCAATGTGGTCCTTCCGTCACAATTCTGTCAAAATTTCTGTTATATGCTGATGTAGCACACAAGTGGATCCCACAATGTAATTAAATATTACCATGTGGATTAAAAATATTTAAATAATAATTAAAAAATTATTTTATACAATTGAAAAAGAAAAGGAAAAGAATAATTAAAAAATTATTTTATACAATTGAAAAAGAAAAGGAAAAGAAAGAAGAAGATGACTGTTCATCTTCTTCTTCCCCTCCTACCCAGCGACCCACCGTTCAAATTACACAAACGAAGCCCATCACAGAGCGAAAGGAGATAGTGAGAAAGTCGAACCGGAAAATGGCGAGCGGTCTCGCAAATAGAGCTAATGTCGTGCATTCTAATTTCTGACTTAGCATTGTATGATTAACCTGCAGGTTAAAGTGTTGGTGCCAATTTAAGTTGCTGGGTGAATATCAAAACATTTGTAGACCAGGAGCTTGCATCGACAACAGTATTTTTTCAAGGGCCAAGGGCTCTTGGCACGGTGCAAGATTTACATTTCAAACAATTTTGATCCGAAAAAAAAAGCGCGAGCGAGAAGTCGAGAAGGATGGGCATTCGGAGGCGGATTCGAATAGCTTGTGCTTGGTTTCATGGACCCAGAAATCAAACACAGAGGTCTCGAGTCTTCTGTATCAATATACTGGTGCTTGTGCTTGGATTGAAGCTGGTGACGCCGACGTTGGGTGTCAATGGTTAGATGGTAGGAGTAGGACTCTCCCTTTGTGAGTTCGCCACCGCCTCTGGGACCCACATGTCAATATTTAATTACATTGTGGGACCCACTTGTGTGCTACATCAGCACATAACGGAAATTTTGACAGAATTGTGACGGAAGGACCACATTGATTTGCGACACCCAATTTCAAGGACGACATTGATTGATTTTCAATTTCAGGGACCATCTTGATGAGGTGGGTCAATTTCAAGGACCATTTGTGATAAAAACCCTTTACAGAATAATATTTAAATTTGCCAAACAAAACCTCAAATTATAAAGTTAATTAAGTAATGCTTTTACTAATAGACACTTAACACTTTTAAGTGGACAAAAGAAGCAAATCGTTTTGGATCCCTTGCAATAATAAAGTATGCAAATGTAGCAAGTTTGCTAATTTTTTATTATCATGCCCTTTATTTAAAAGGAATACTCTCTCTCTCTCTCTCTCTCTCTCTCTCTCTCTCTCTCTCTCTCTCTCTCTCTCTCTCTCTATATATATATATATATATATAAATTGTGACTGATTATAGGACTCACTTCTCAACAAACTTCAACGATCCAACCATGCATTTCATAGATCATCATTGCAAAATATTAGTCAAATCAGAAATGTTTGAGGTATTTAATTGAGTTTAAAGAAATTGAAGAACACTATGTTCTAAGAAATATTGAAATTTCATCAAGACAATTAAATGGGTATATGCGGATTGAATTGGCTTTTTGAAAGGGTGATCTATGAATGAAGACTCAAAAAATAGACGGTTCAGATCGTTGCAATTCTATGTAGAGGGGCCCCACAACTAGTTCCTATTTTTATTTTAAAAAAAATAGTTTTCCCTTTAGATAAAGACTTTGTTTTTAGGGTAATTACATTTTACCCCTCATGTTTGGGGTTGATTTCAATTCCTTACAACATCTTTAAAACATTTCAATTTCATACATTAACTATCATTTTATTTCAATTTTATGCATGCGTTAAGTAAACCGTTAAGTGATGACGTGACAAATATGGAATTCATATTTGTATTGACGTGGCTGCCAGATTTGTGCCACGTGGCAAAAAATAAATTTTTTATGCATTTAAAATATTATAATAATTTGCCCTTTTAAAAATAAAATTTAAAAAAAAAACCAATCCCATCCACTGACCCACCTCCCTCTTCTCCACTCTCTTCACCTCCCCTCCTATCCAGACATGAATGAGCTCAGCATCAGTGCAGACGGCGTGGAAGGCATGGCAGCAGAATGGGAGGAGACGGAGCCGCTGGAACCCGTCGGTGCAGACACTGTTCATCTTCTTCTTTTTCTTTCCTTCCCACCCGAGTAAACAACTTTATCTCCATCTCCTCATTTCTTCATCGCTACCACCCATTCAAACTATGAACAACCCAAAAAAGGGTCTTTGCCTGATAAAAATTATAATTTGATACCAAAATAAAGATCAAATCCCTAATTTTAGGAAGTGGAATCAAATAAAATTATAATTTAGGGATTATAGGGACTTAGGGTTTTGGTGCTGGTGGGAATCTAATTTGCAGGAAGTGGGAGGTTCTTCCATGATGCAAAGGCTGCCCATAAAACGCAAACCAAAACACCATCAAGAATGGAGACCAGCGACACAGAACCATCGCCCAAAAGACGATGGTGACGAGGATACCGTCGTAGAGGTCTTGGGGGGGGGCGAGGGGTTGCAGGGGAGGTGGGGGTAGGCTGGGATGAAGGGGTTTGGGTTGCGGGGAAGGGGAAGGGATCGGTTAGGGGAGTTGAAGAGAGTTGAGGAGAGGAGTGTGGGGTTGCGGGGAAGGGGAAGGGATGGGTTTCTAGGTTTTTTTTTATTTTTTTTGTTAATTTTCTTTAATTAATTATTTTTAAATGCATAAAAAAATTATTTTTTAGCCACGTGGCACAAATGTGGCAGTCACGTCAGCTCTTAACGGAACAATGGATGGAAAATGTAACGGATGTATTATATTAAAATAAAATACTACTTGAGGTATGAAAGTGAAATTTTTTTTAAGATGTTGTATGAGGTTACAATATACCTCAAACCTGAGGTGGTAAAGTGTAATTTACCCTGTAAATTACAAAGTAACCCCTCAGGTTTGAGGTCTATAAAAATCTCATACAACATCTTTAAAACATTTCACTTTCATACCTCATGTACTATTTTATTTCAAAATAATACATCCGTTACATTTTCCATCCATTGATCCATTAAGCGCTGACGTGGCTGCCAAATGTGTGCCACGTGGCAATTTTTTTTTTTTTTTTTTTTTAAAACCTAAATCTTCTAAATATTAAAAAAATAGAAAACCAAAAACAAATATGAAACACACCTCCCCGCAACCCCCACTTCGTTTTCCCTCATTCCCTCCCTCACCCAACCTGCAACCCAGAAGAAGAAGAAGAAAAAAGAAAAAGAAAAAAAAAACCCATCTTTATCTTCCCCGACCCCTTCCTTGCAACCCACCCCTTTCTTCCCCCTTCCGTCTTCCCTAAACCCACCGTACCCATCCTCCACGTCCTCCTCCGCACGCACCCTTGCACGCACCCGCGCACCCACCATCTTCCCTCCTCTACACACCCCACTCCTTAAATCCACACCCATTGAGGAAAACGGGATCTGGGTTGCAGGGAAAGGGAGATGGGTTTTTTTTTTTTTTACTTTTCTGTGTTGCAGGTAGTGGGTTTGGATGAGGAGGTGGAGGATGGGTGCACAGTGGGTTTGGGGAAGACGGGAAGGAGAAGAAAGGGATGGGTTGCAGGGGAGGTCGGGGAAGATAAAGATGGGTTTTTTTTTTTTTTTTTTCTCTGGGTTGGGCTTGGGTTGGGGGGAGATGGGGGAGATGGGAAGATGGGTCCGCGGAGGAGGTAGAGGATGGGTACGGAGGAGGATGTGGAGGATGGGTGAGAGTGGTTTTGGATTTGGGTTACAAGGAGGAAGACGGATGGGGAAGATGATGAAGGGGATATGTGTCACATCCCGGGCTCGACTCCGCCGTAGCACGATATTGTCTGCTTTGGGCCCCGACCACGCCCTCACGGTTTTGTTTATGGGAACTCACACGATAACTTCCTAGTGGGTCATCTATTATGGGATTGCTCTCGCGCGAACTCACTTTACTTCAGAGTTCCTATGGAACTCGAAGCCAGTGAGCTCCCAAAATGCTTCGTGCTAGGTAGAGATGGGAATGTACATATAAGGCATAGAGGATCCACATCCCTGGGCGATGTGGGATGTTACAATCCACCCCCCTTAGGGGTCAGACGTCCTCGTCGGCACACTTCTGGCCAAGGATTGGCTCTGATACCAAATTGTCACATCCCCGGCTCGACTCCGCCGTAGCACGATATTGTCAGTTTTGGGCCCCGACCACGCCCTCACGGTTTTGTTTCTGAGAACTCACACGAGAACTTCCCAGTGGGTCACCCATCATGGGATTGCTCTCGAGCGAACTCACTTAACTTCAGAGTTCCTACAGAACCCAAAGCCCAGTGAGCACCCAAAATGCCTCGTGCCAGGTAGTCAGAGGCGGAGCCACAGTGGGGTCAATGGGGTCGCACGACCTCTTGGAAGCCATGGAAATAACCTTATAGGTCCATTGGAGCTGCTGGTGCGACCCCTTGGAGCTGCACACCATGTGTTCGACGGAATGGCTGAAAGAAGAAGAGGAGCTCGGCAGGTTGAAGAAGAAGGAAGGCGCGCGCAAGCCACAGTGAGGAAAGGAAGGATATGTCTTACCTTAACGGGAAAAATGGAAAGAGGGTTCGTCGGAGCTTCTTGCTCCCGTGTTGTCGCATTCCCGAGGACGAGAGGATCCTGGGTTTGTCGCGGGCCCTGGAGAGTGGATGTGTGTGTGCGAGTTCACGACGAGAGAGGAATATGGGGTTTCGAGAGAGAGAGCTACGGGAGAGGGAGAGTTGCAGAGCTTCGGGGAGAGAAAGAAAAAGAGCTGCGAGAGTGAGAGACGAGGAAGAGAGAGCTGAGAGGGAAAGAGAGAGACACGGAGGACAAGAAATAAAAGGGTGGGCCCCTTGGGCTCACCAATTAAGGTTCAAAAACCATTTTAAAATAAGAAATGGGGGATGGGGTGTTTCACCCATTGTTCTGTAGGCTCTTGCTGAAATTTTGTGGGATTTATCAGTTTGGTGTAATAGGCAATCTTGTCCACTCATCCCCACACATCAAGAAATTAGTACTTCTTGCTGGTGTTTTACAACCTATTATTGGATTGCTCCGGTAATTCTGAACTTTGTAATTGGTTGATATTGCAGCATCTACTTTTTCCTTGAACAATCATGTTCTTGTCGTTGTTGTCATTATCATTTTTGCCTGAAAAATATACTTAGTTTTCAAACAATGACATCTCTTTTGTTCATTTCTTTATTGACAGTTCCGACTGTACAGAGAGCCAAAGAGAAGCTGCTTTATTACTTGCTTTATTAAGTGGTGGTTAATTTTTCAAGGAATATACAGCTTACTTGCTTCCTCAATGGTTCTTACTAGGACATACATAACCAAGCTGGCATTGCTCATAATGGTGGTATCATGCCTCTAATCGAGCTTCTTGGTTCCGAAAACATATCTCTGCAACATAATGCTGCGTTTTGTCTATATGGTCTTGCAGATAATGAGGTATAGTTTGCTGCTCCCTGCTTTAGTTCAGTTTGTAGTGCATGCAGTTTTCCTATATATATCAATTGTTTTCCTATATATTAGCCTCACAATGGACGACAATCATTTAATCATGTATAAAAGTGGGATTAATTTGAAATTTCTTTGCAGGATACACTGCAACTATAATTAAGTTTGGAGCTGTTCAGAAACTCCAAGATGGAGATTTCATTGCTCAAGTAATTTTCTCTTTTGAAAAAAAACCTTTATATGATTGTCTACTTGATTTTAAGTCAGTCTTTGTAGATCATGAATTATTGCCCCTACCTCTCTTTGTCTAGTTCATCATAGTTTTAGTGCCTTAGGCCATCTCCAACCGAAGGGGCCAGAGGGCCAAAGGGCCGAAAATGGCCCTAAAACCGTCTCCAACCGAGGGCTAGGCCAGAGGGCTCTGGAATCTGGGAAGGGCCCCACGGAATCGGAGAGGGCTGGCTGTTTTTTTTTTTAATGCATTCTATTGCTGTCGGATAAAATCGACAGCATTGATCAGCAAACCCTTTTTTTTTTTTTTTTATTTAGTATTAGTGTCGGATAAAACCGACACTAATAATTTGAATTTGTAATTTGTTTTGAATGTAACGGCTAGCTGAGCTAGCCGTTGGGTTTCCGTTGCGTTTTTTTTTTTTTTTTTTTTTTTTCTATAACTTCAATTTAAACCTTATTTTTTTCTTTTTTTTTCTATAACTTCCTATAACTTCTATTTTACAAAATTTGTTTCAATTTTTTTTAATTCAATTTTTTTCCCATAAAATAATAAATTATGTTTGGCCCTATGGCCCTCTGGCCCTCGGTTGGAGACGGTTTTTTGTGACAGGGCTAAAACGAGCCCTCTGGCCCTCTGGCCCTCGGTTGGAGACGGAGGCAAATATGGCCATGTACTGTTCATTAAAATATTAATATCTTGGAGAATCTTGGAGGGCCAGAGGGCTCAAACGAGCCCTCTGGCCAGCCCTCGGTTGGAGATGGCCTTAATGTATTTTACTATTTGATACTTGCAGAAAACTAAGGAATGCGTGGCAAAGTTGAAAAAACTCGAGGAGAAGATTGATGGACGAGTGAGTACTTTCACATTGGACTCTTTCTTTTGGCTGTCCGCTGTTTGTTTTACTTTGGATATTGCTCAGGATCTCCTCAGAGCTGCTGATCAGTATTGCTCAGGGCCTCAAGCGGCTCTGCGAGCGTGCCATTGCTCAGCTGAGCTACCTAATAAAGTTGTTTGTGATTATTAATTACTCTTTTGTTTTTTCGGGTTTGGTCTGATTGGCTTCTTATTACATTCATCAAGGACATCCGCGTGGAAAATCTTTCGCTCATGTTTGGACTTTTACACTAAGACCCCTTGTGGTAAGATTCTTGGCTCCGCCACTGCAGGTAGTGATGGGAATGTACATATAAGGCATAGAGGATCCACATCCCTGGGCGATGTGGGATGTTACAATAGGGTTTCGGCGGGCGGGGAGGGGGGTGGGGAAGGGGAAAGGGTGGGGTGATGGGATCTGGGTTTTCTAAGTTTTTTTTCTTTTCCTGTTGTTGAAGATTTAGGTTTTTTTTTAAAAAAAATTAAAAATTATTTTTTTAGTACGTGGCACACATTTGGCAGCCATGTGGCACAAATGTGGCAGCCACGTCAGCGCTTAACGGATCAATGGATGGAAAATGTAACGGATGTATTATTTTGAAATAAAATAGTACGTGAGGTATGAAAGTGAAATGTTTTAAAGATGTTGTATGGGGTTGTAATATACCTCAAACCTGAGGGGCTACTATGTAATTTATCCTTATATTAAAGAAATGCTAAGGAGACCAAAGTGGGACTCTCCACAGACTCTCTGTCACCTCACAGTTTAATGTTAATTCTCATGCCAACATTATAAAACATTGTACCAAAAGCATGAGGTGACAAAGAATCTATAGAGAGTCTCACTTTTGAGAGTGTCCCCTGAGCATTTCTCATTATATTATTCAGAACACAAAGCTTTATCAAAAGAATTGCATGTCTCTAAGTTTGAAAGATGATTTTTACATGCTAATTTTGGCTTCTCACATACTTTTCTTTATTTAAGACCATCAGATTGAATAAATCAAACAAAAATAACGATCGTAACTAAATAAGGGTTTGTGAAAAGTTAAAAAAATGTGCGTGTTTATCATTTTCCTTAAGTTTTAGGTCTCCTATCCTATGAGCTTGTCAAGCCATGCTTTCATCGAATTAAATTATGGATTTATGATTGATTATGTTTAGCAAATGGAAAATTAGGTTGGTTGGAAATTTGATGAAGCAACCAAAAAGCCAAGGCTAACACTCCACATAATTCTTGTTTACCTAACTGCATTGTGCTCTAAAACAACAACTTATATGCAAGTATAAATGAACCCACAATTTGAATTAGGGAGTTTTAACGAAACACTTCTGGTACTGTTCACTTTTAACGAAAAACTACAACTTTCCATTTTTCAGGTACTATTCACTACACCTTTATTTGTCATTTTTCATTAAAACTAAAGTTTTTTTTTTTTTTTACTTTTCGTTAGTTTTCCTTTTGGATTAAGCAAACAAAATTATGTACATTTATTGAAGATGTGACAATTTATGTGCTAGTATGAATAGAGTATTTCTAGGGTTAGTCGAGCAGGTTTGCGTGGGATGATTTTGATCACTGAAGCATGTGGAGCTCATGATACATAACAGGGTCAAAATTAAATTACGTACGTGATATATGGGCTATTGCTTCGTTCGAGTTTACTTGTAGGTAAGGTACACGAGCGGCACATGTCGTGACTTCATTTGTTCAAACCCAGGGCCATTGTGGTTCTTTTAGATGGGAGTGTATTGGTCCAGAGTTTCTTTTTAATATTCTAGCTAATGATGTAAACCTTTCAACTCGTATTTAATAAAGATCTATCTTTCGACAAAAATAATAAAAAATTATGTACGCACAAACGACTGACCGTAGCATCTTTAAATATGAAAACCTAACGCACCGTCTCAGGTAACATTGCTAGTAGGGCTCAAGGCATTCAAATAAGTTGGTAGACTTTGGGAACCAGATCCCTTCCGGACTCAAAGGAACGGAGCCCACTTATCAAATGATCTGGACTGTTGAAATTTGATCCAACTTCTACAAACAGAGGACCCTCTAAAAGTTATAATAATTGTAGCCGTTGGATCAAATTTCAATAGTCCGAATTTTTTTATCTTTGAACTCATTGCCTTTGGATCCAGAAGGAATTCAGTTCCTAGACTTTGGTGTTTGATTTGAATTGTAAGAAATTGATGTCTGATTGATCTTTTAGTTGAGTTGACCTGCCCATAATTTTTTTTAATTGAACCTCAGAAAATTATTCCTTTAAACTTCCGAAGCTGTTTTTATTTATTTAAATAATTGTAATTATTGAGAAATAAGAATTAAAGAAAAATAAAATCCCTCTCCTTCCCCTCTTCCTGGACTCGTTGCTTTCTCTGTCAGCATTGGCATTTCAACGATCACCATCGCTACTTAGCCAGCCGACTTTAACAATATTTAAAGAAAATATGCATAAATAGAATCAATTGTAAATTATTAGTCATAAATAGACCTCGATAGATGTGAAAGTGTTTTTGGATCTTAAAAACGCTTTTAATTTAGTTTCTTATAAAAAGTACTTAAAGTGTTTTTTCAGTATTCATTTGTATTTTTAGTAAGAATTAGTTTCAAAATCACTATCATCAAAAAACTATTTCAATAATTTTAAAAACACTTTCAAATGAGTCATAAGGCTAGGCTTTTGTGTTTGGTGTTCCCATTTGCTTCGCCTTCTTTGTAATAATTTTATAAATTATGTATGCTTCTTTTGATGATTGTGTGTAATTCTCTCTGCATCATGTTTGTTTTGCGTTTGAATTTTTCTGGAATATTAGGTTCAGTCATATTCTATGACATTTTGCTATTTTGCGTTCTCTTCCAATTGAGTTTCTGTTTTAATAATATTAAGTTACTTCTTCAAATTTCATCAAACTTCAAGTTCTAAACTAAAAGTTGCGCTCCCAATAGCACTATTTGCACTCCTAACATTGGTATAGAAGACGGGAGTGTTGATAATGTTATTCATGGTTGCGATAAGTTTGATATTTAGTATAGATAATATCGTTTGTTCATAAAAAATAAATAAATAAATATAAACTTAATCATAAATCGCAAGTGGTTGAAACTGCCTCAATTCACTGCGTCCTGATTTTAAATATTTTCTCTTCTCATAGCTTAAGAATATCTCCAACAAAAATTCAGAGGTCAACTTGATCAACGGTCCGGATTAGTAGTCCAATGAACGAGCCAAACAAAAGATTTGGTATCAATACAACCGCCCTTGAATCCTGAACCAGGAGCCAAACAGCAAGAAGGAAAATAGAAGGCCGAGGGCCAAACAGCCCCATATTTCGATGGAAACAAAGCGAGAAAAAGGCCCAACAAATCCCAACAAACACCAAGAAACAACCAATCCACGGCACTTATAAAACCCTTTGTTTAAAGACTCTTTTCCTCCCAAATCACACTCTCTCTCTCTACGCACTCTTCGTGCTCTCCGCCCCCCTCTCTCTCCTCCATTTCTCACTTCTTTTGATACCAGATCTCTCCTCTGTCGACGGCAATGGCTTCCCTCGCCCAAGCTTCTGCTGCCCTTTCCACCTCCTTCAAGCCCGCTTTGGTAATTGGATAAAGTTTCCATCTTTCTTCTCTATGCTTGTTTGTTCTGGTTTTTCGGATTTGGGTTTGTGGGTGTAGATATGGACCCTCAGATTGTGTTTTTTGTGAATCTGGTTGGATTTCTTGAGCTGGGTATTGATTGTTTTTGGTCAACTGTAAATGTAGAAGCTTTTGCTTCCATTTCTGATTGATTGAAAATTTACTTTTGATGATCATAAAGTTTGAGCTTTGAATGATCTGAGAGTAGCTTGAGTATGACATATTTGATTGAATTGAGTTTTTAGAATAATTTGGTCTGCTACTTTGAAGTTTGGAAATGGAAATTGATTGCATGCTACTTGTTGGGTTAGACATATGATGGCCCCATTTGGTGATTTGAAACTATTTGGTCAGTTTTTTGATTTCATGGGGTAGCTTTTGAACTTCATGATTTTGCTTTAGTTCTAGCTTTTGGACACACCAATAAATAACTCGGTTTTGAAAATCATTTATTGAATTGGCTGGTTGCTTTGCTTTAGTTTTCTAGCTTCTGGACACAACAATAAATAGCTTGGTTTCAAAAATCGTGTATTGAATTGTGCTGCTTGCTGCACGCATTGAACTTAGATTAACGAAAACATCAAAAGAAAATTATGGTACAAGTACAACTGAAGGATATGTTTTGTTTCTCGTGTTTTATGACTTTAAATAGTTCTAAAAAATCACTTGTACGTATTGTATTTGGAGAATCTTATGGTTCAAGTACAACTGAAGGGATACGATGAGAGTTCGGAGAGACAGGGAAGATGGTAGTGAGTAGTGGATACATTGTTTTAGATCTTAGGAGATTTGAGGTCTTCTTCCCCTCCTTCAGTTCTCTCCCTCTAGAAATTTGTTTTTAGTTAGTTTTCTGTTTTGTTTAGTTCATATTTACAACATTTTTGTCACTGCTTAAGAACAATTTATGAACTTTCAGTTTGACTTTCCTTTGATAAAATGGAAGCTGGGGTTTTCCCTTCGTATAATTTAAAGAGTGTTGGGTATTTGCCATGTGGGAGATTGGCTATTTTAGAAGGTTTATGATGAAGGGTGTTTATTCCATGATATCTCTTTTTAGATGAGTGAACAATATTGACTTGAAAATTTTCAATTCCTTAGATTCTGCTTTTTCTTCATGTTCATTTGATATATTTTCATTCATGACATTTAGTTTTTATGGTTGAATGTTGAAGCAGGCACCTGGCAGTAGGAGCTCTGGTTTGAAATCAGTTTCCTTTTCCGTCACTGGAAAGCGCTTTCCATCTCTCAGTTCCCGACCTGGGCGCCTCCAAATTTCTTGTGCGGTAAGCTTGATTGATCATAATACTACCGTAACCTCTTCTTTTATTGTCATCCTGTCTCATACATAAATTTCTGCATTCTAAATATATCTTCACTTCTGGTGATGTGGCATTGGATTAATTTATTGTATACATGTTCTTTTTGAATTGATAAAATATGATTACTGGTTGGACATGTTGGAAAATCCATTTGTTCCCTTAACATCTTCACTCCACTTTTTAAAAGTTTCCTATAATGAAAGAAGTCATACTTTGAGGTCCTCTTAAGACACGGAGTGCTGTTTCCTCTAACACAGACCTCAGATTGTCTTCTTTATTTTGCTAAAAGAGGGCCTGATAATGAATAATGGTATCTCAGAAAGCCAGTGCTTTGTACCAATCTGCTCTTGGCTCGCTATGATACCTACACTCTTCTATAGTTTTCTTTAATCTATGAAACAACTTTTCCTTTGAGGTCCTCTTAAGACACGGAGTGCTGTTTCCTCTAACGCAGACCTCAGTTTGTCTTCTTTATTTTGCTAAAAGAGGGCCTGATAACAAATAATGGTATCTCAGAAAGCCAGTGCTTTGTACCAACCTGCTCTTGGCTCGCTATGATGCTTACACTCTTCCATAGTTTTGTTTAATCTACGAAATAACTTTTCCTTTGTGGTCCTCTTAAGACATGGAGTCCTGTTTCCTTTAACAGACCTCAGGTGTCTTCTTTGTTTGGCTAAAAGAGGGCCTAATAAAAAATTATGGCATCTCAGAAAGCCAGTGCTTTGTACCAATCTGCTCTTGGCTCGCTATGATGCCTACACTCTTCCATAGTTTTCTTTAATCTACGAAACAACTTTTCCTTTGAGATCCTCTTAAGACACGCAGTTCTGTTTCCTTTAACACAGACCTCAGATGTCTTCTTTGTTTGGCTAAGAGGGCCTGATAAAAAATTATTAGCATCTCAGGAAGCCAGTTCTTTGTACCCATCTGCTCTTGGCTCGCTATGATGCTTACACTCTTCCATAGTTTTGTTTAATCTACGAAACAACTTTTCCTTTGAGGTCCTCTAAAGACACGGAGTGCTGTTTCCTTTAACACAGACCTCAGATGTCTTCTTTGTTTCGCCAAAAGAGGGCCTGATAAAAAACTATGGCATCTCAGAAAGCCAGTGCTTTGTACCATCTGCTCATGGCTCGCTATGATTCCTATACTCTTCCACAGTTTTCTTTTATCTACAAAACAAATTATCCTTTGAATATCATAACCATGTCATAGGATGCTTAGCCTTGTGTTGTCTAAGAAAGCATTTTTGTTCTTTAAAGCTACTAAAACTCTGTCGAGTATAAGTTAGGTAACAGTGATTCAGTGGTCTATGATCGTGAAATATCTCACATGCCTATTTTGTAATAATTATAATAGTAATATGGTATTAATACTTTTTGCAGGCCAAACCGGAGACTATCACCAAGGTGTGTAGCATAGTGAAGAAGCAGCTGGCTTTAGCTGAAGATGTGGATGTGTCTGCTGGCTCAAAGTTTTCAGAACTTGGTGCCGATTCTCTTGACACAGTAATTACCAATTATCTTTTGTTGTTCCTATTTTCTACCTTGCCGATTAATCATTAGCTTTCTATTATTTTTCCTTTCCTATAACGCAATTAGAATTTTAGAATGATAGGGGTTTTATAGGGTGGATAGATGCATCAGGGTATGGAGTCCAATTAATCATAAAATTTCAGACCACAACGTTCTTGGATAGATGTCTTTGTGCAAAACTGGTTGCAACTTGGCGTAGGATGTTTGTTTTTTCCGTGTTTACTTGGTTATCGTGATTGATGTATTCGCACCCATTGATACAGGTTGAGATTGTGATGGGACTTGAGGAGGCATTTGGCATCACTGTGGAGGAAGAAAATGCCCAGACCATCGCCACAGTTCAAGATGCAGCTGATCTGATTGAGGATCTCGTTGCGAAGAGTGCTTAATGAAGTTTGAAGAAAACCAACACAAACATGAGGACCCTTTTTTTTCTCCCTTTACTTTCTTTGTATGAGGTTTATATTTTATGATTTTGGGACTTTAATTATCTCTAGTTATGGATGTTTTAGCGCGCTTAATTGAAGATGGATCGTTAGTGGTGTTTCTAATGTTATGTATTTGTTTACTTTTATCTCAAGAAAAATAATGAAAAGTTGTTTGCTAATGTGCTGAATTTTATTTTTATCATGCTTGCATAAGCTGCAAATATCCTGGACGACAATTCTCGAAAGAGAAGAAAATCGATGTGACAAGCACTAGCAAGTGTTACTACAAACACTACCCATAACCTTCAACCTTTGTAAGATGGGTGGCAATTCAGAAGCCCTCTCACCAATTCAAATTCTTACTTGATTAGTTGTGGGGAAGGGGATTTGGGAGATTCGGAATTAGTCGAGAAGAGTTTGGGGAATTCAAACTTGAGTATAGCATGGCTGACGAACTGTCATGTTGACTAACTGGCCATGGTAATTCGAACGGAGTTTGGCGAATTCGGACTTGGGGGGTGCCGAATGGCGGACAATCGCCCTGCTAGTCACGAAGAGAATTTGGGAATTCGAACTCAGGTGCATAGTGCCATGTTGAGTAATTGGCCCTATTACTGTGGAAATGCAAAATGACGGATAATTACCATGTTGACTAACTGACTTAACTCACGTATCTACTTCAGATCTTACACAAGAAAACTTTATCATTGGATGATTCAAGGCCCCATTACCCGGAGTAGGATTTTCTCCCCTCTTTTTTCCACTTCCCTTCCCTCCCCTCCTAATTGAACGGTCACAGTTAAGCCACGTCAACATCTTATATTAATTTTTTATAGCAAGAGAAAGACAAAATAAGAGAATGTGAGAGGAGAGGATGGAAGGGGATGGAAAGAGGAGGGAGAGAATCCTAGTCCCCATTACCCACCTCCAAGTTGGACATTTTCTTTGCTCAAATCCGTGCCCCCACCCACCCACTTGGTTGGCGTCTGACAAACAAAATCACTAGAGACATCTTAAAATCCAGCCATCACTTTTTAGATCAACAAATCTTATACGAGACTTGGTGTTCAAAGATCACGACAACAGAAAGAAACAGACAGATTAGATTACCTAAAATGCCAAATTTATTCGTTCCGGTACATCTTAGGATGTCACATGCACTTACAAATAAATTTACTTTCAATTATTCGATTTCGATCCGGTTAAAACAATGTGCGACTTTACTTGGTATTGTAATTTTCGGTATTTTACCTATATCAATATTAAGTGATGACTGTTGCACTCATAGTCTCTAGTGAGAGTAGCAAGACACCATGCATTTCTTTTCTATACAATCGATGTCGAAAAAGAGGATAACTGAATGCAGCATCTCAAATCTAAAAATAAATGCTCTCAACTATACGAGCTACAAACTCTGAATATTACTCGAAATCAATTAAAAGTTCTCTAACCTATACAAAAAGTAATACTATACATATATATTGGACAAATTTTGACTACAACCAATGAGAATTGAATCATGTATCCCACAAAAAGATGACTTACACCCTAAGAAACTGCAGGAAGCAATACACATGCAGCTGAAATTGCAAAAGCAGCCAACTTCAAAGTCCAAAATAAGTCTGCAGATGCTGCTGAAGAAGCTGGCAATGACCCAAATGGTGAAAGTGCAGAGTAAGGCAGGTCGTCGGGATTCGGAGGGCTCGGGTTGGAGGGAATGGTGGGTATGGAGGAATCAGCGGGAGTGGTAGGCACCTCAGGACCTGGAGATGGCAAAAGTGGAGATATTTCTGGAGGCAGTCCTTGCAGATTAGAAGATGGAGGGGAGTTGGTGAAGAATGCTGGTGAAGCTGAGATGCTTGAGGCTTTTGAATTAAAGAAAAGAAGAGGTGAGGCCATGAGAGCCGTAATGAGGGCTATATTTAACCAAAAAGAGGCCATTTCTAATGACGAAGGTATCAATTCCCACAAAATTTAGTGGAGTGTGGTTTATATATTTGTGCAGTGGAAGTTCTTTTGGAGCTTAACCAAAGGAAAAAAATGCTTTTGGTGGAAGTTATGATTGGGCTTTTTAAAAGGATGACTAGAAGTTGCCTCAGTAGTTGTACTAATAAATTATTTATGTTCGATGGTAAATGAAAAATTTTATGTTTGAATTTCGTAAACGATAAATTTTATATTAATTTATCATCTAACGCCTTATGTAAATATATTATTTATATACATAGAGGAAAGGATGACTAAGTTTTTAATTTTTATATTGTTATACGATGACTAAGTAACAAGTACCAATTAGATGATTATAAGTTTTATGTGGAGAGATTTTTTAATGTGTCGGAAACACAGTTCGGTACATAAGTGTAATAAGACAAATTTGGTTAGAAATTATTTTTCAAATTTCCAACCAATTGTATTATCACCTTCGGTGTACTGGAATATGTTATCATTACACTGAAAGGTTTCTCATTAGGTGGGACCAATGTGCCACATGGGTAGAGTGAAGTTTCGATGGATTTGAGTAATTACAGGTTGGCATGTGCAGGGAAAAGACAAAGATCAAATACTGGAGATGACCATAGTTTTTAATTGGAATCAGATGGTTTTTTTTGTTTTTCCTTTTGATCTGTGACCTTGCTGTCCCCTTAATTTTCTGATAAGCCGGAACCCTAAATCCTAGTCTACTTGGTTACTTAATGTTATAAAACCATCAATCAGCCTATACTCAGGGCCGGCCGTAGTCAGGGGCGGAGAGTGTGACGGTCTAGGGCCACCGATTGCAAGTGTACCCAAAAATAAATTATGCTACTTGTTAAACATGTGTTAAAACATTATTGGACAAATTCAAAAAGTAATTACTCAATACTCACCAGTGAATATCACTAATAAGTACTCACATAAACCCAATGACTAAACTCCAATCAAGCAAATTAATTAATTAAGTTTGACTTTACCCAATTTGTATTTTCGGATGCTTAAAGTCCCAAAAAGAGCTCTAATATGCATTAACAAACAAATACTAACTAGTACTACAACTTACTATTATTTTTCTTCACTTGTCAGTGAGAGGTCTCAAATTCGACTCAAATGAATAATGAAGATATTATATTTATGTTGAGTTCTAAGGCCATCAATTAAAAGAAATATTCAAATGATATTTTTTGATGTGACCTTTGTTTAACAAATGGTGACATAATTTACACTAAATTCATCTAAACTATGAATAAAGAAGACTTTTTGAACCCAAGAAGCAGTGAGATTGAAGAATCGGAACAATCCACCACTTTTGATGCAACCTAATTGCAAACTCAAATTAAAATATATTAAAAAAAATAAAAAATAAAAAGTTCATGGAAGAGTTGATTGACGTCGTAATCTGTGAATCAATAATGCTCATGTCGAAAAATTAACAGTAAATATTTCATAAAAAGATTTAATGAACCTTTCAACGCGTAGATCTCGCATAAAATTTCTAAACTGAGCAGAATGTAATGTAGTATCAAACAACTTATTAGGACTCTCCGGTCATCATCCACATCCAAGTCAAAATTCAAGAATTCCAAATATTCGTCGGTCAGTAAACAACTATTGTTATTTTAATATAAAGAAAAATTTAATGTGAAAAATGAACAAAAACCTTGCTACATACGACATTATTGGCTCATAATGCAGAGATCTGCAATCATCAGGATTTGAAAAGGGCAAAGGTCAAGGACAATTATATATACCAACTACGGATTAGGCATACCTTTTAGGGTGCGAGTTACCTCAAACTTCCGGAAAAGAAGAAAGGGACAATCATATACCAACCCCCAACCCCTCCCTCCTTCCCTCCCCAAAAATCACGGGTCCAGCACGAGCAGGTCAACTGGATTGAATCGAACCATTCACCGACGAAGGATGTTCCAATCAAAGGAATTTCACAGCATCAAATCGAAACTGTGTAATGCTGTAACTATTGCAGCATGCATGAGCTGTGAATCCAAAGTTTTGTTGGGAATTTGACCATTTTTTTTTTTTCTTAATTGTAATTGGAAAATGATCGATTTTTTAAAAGGTTATCAATATCTAATTATTATGTCTTAATATTTTATTGTAATATCTTGGTAGATGAAATCAAAGTTTGGTTTATATTTGATTATTTCTTAACAATGTTACGGTCAGTTAGACACGCTTATGAAAGAAATTAACTGTTGATGCAATAACCAGTGTCTCAGTGGAATCAAGAAGGATTCAAAACAAACCTTGCCACAAAGGCCAGGAATTCACAACCTTTGTGTACCAGATTTCAATGTGGATTCATTCATCCTTAATCGAACAGCTAAACAATTTCGTACCACAACTAATCAGCATTTTGGGATGATTAGCATATGAAGTTTTGATCGAATTGCAGTGAAGTAAATTCCAGAAAAAAGATATATATCGAAAGAAAAGAATTCCAATGGAGATACAAGTCTACTAAGACTATACAATGACAAGCCAACCAGAGCTGGATTGGCCCTAACATAATGCAGAACAAATAAACTCACCTTCATGAGTTGTCGATCCTTTGTCAAGAACTCAGGAGAAGCCGATTGATTTGCATAGTACTGCATCCCAAAAGAAGATATCATTACACTCGAGAGATTATAATTATGATGATACGAAAGGGGGAAAAGAAACGAGCATCTTGCCTCTATGCTTTACAGGCAGCGAGGCAGCCGTTGCAACTCCACAGCCACATGGAAAGCAGCAGTGGCTAAAACAGGTACACCCGAACCTTTAAGCTCAGAAACAATGCCTTCAATTCTTGAGATCTCGGGTATAGATATCGACAGTATCATTGCGTGTAACAAATATTGCCTACAGGAATAACCGAGGGCATGCAGCACCCGCTGCACCAATAAGTGAGACGTACCCCTACACCAAGACTCAAGGACTGCAGTAACTTTTGGAAGATTAGTTAGCAGACCAGCAGTGGCTTCCCTTGGAGCTGCCTTGAGCAACAAGACAACGCATTCTGAAGCTAGGTCTGCTACATTTCCTCCGTGGGATCTACTCAACTCAAGTAAGATGCCAACATTTCTGCCGAAGTCCACGATATCTCTAATGCCTTGTTGCTGATCAGCACCACTTGCCTCGGAAGATACGTCACCTAGAAGAGCAGGTTCTTCTGAATAGATGAAGCCTTTTCTACCACTCACTGACCGTAGAAGGAAAGCCCTGCATAAGCCAAGGGTTGGTTCCAGAAAATCTTCCATATCTTTTGCATACACAAACTCTAGAAGGTTTCCTATTTTCCGAACTACCTTCAATTGAGAAAGCAACTTGGTTTCCATTTCAGGTGCCGATGTCAGAGCCAGACATAGCATGACATTATTCACATTTGCACTTGAGAGATCGCCGAGCAAAAACTCAAAGCATTGCGAGACTATCTTAAGATCTAGAATGTGTGCAATTTTGATGTAATTAAGTTCAATAAGCATCACAAGAAGCTTTTGTGCGTACAAGGGAATCGGATCTTCATCTTCAATTAAGGACGGGTAGAGAGGAAGAAAATTCTTATTGGATATGGATTCCAGTTCATTGGACCTTTGCTGATCTTCAGATTGTTCATTCAGAAAAATTACCATCACGTCAAACAAAATTTTCAAGCACAGAAACCTGGCATCACCGTCCCTGTTACCCTTATAAAGAACAGCCAAACTGGGAAGAACTTCACGAATAAAAATGTCAGGGCTTTCAAGAATTACATGTGACTCCTCTGAGACAGACTCAAGAATTCGAAGAAGGGTAATCTGGAAGTCATCCCTGCCCTGGAAATCAATAGTAAATTATTTATCAGTATCAATGTCACCATATTACGTTTTCTTTCTGGTGATGTACATAAGTGGACCAACTTAGATCTGACCATTAAACCACACTAACACACAAGAACACATTAATCTGTTACCACTTCTCATCATAAGTTGGGACTATAACTGCCTTTCACTCCACATAGTATAAATGTACCAGAAGTCCAAGCTAATGCACTTTTATGCCTTAGCCCTCCGCATGCCAACTTAAAAGCTAATGAGTCTAATACTAGTGATTTATTTAGAAAATAAATTGCATGTTGTATAGCGGAAGTGATCAGGCTGTTTCTTGCTCAAGCATTTTAGCAACCTATAACAACCTGGGATCACTTGCCAAGACACAGTACCTAAGCACCGGGCAAGTTACATAACATCCCAAGTTCCAATAACTAACAGTTAGCTCATCTAATCACACAGAACCATTTAGGATTACTAATTTATCATATCATAATTATAAGCATCGTGATAGCAACGGGAAGACTAGCAATGACTATAAATAACACAGAATGGTTAGGCTGCCACCCACCTGAAATGGTGTCTCCACAAGTTTCATTAGATTTGCCAACTGCTGCAGGACCTGTTCACTCACCACCTTGCACTTAAAAGACAAGCTCCGAAGAAGATGGAGAACTACAGGAAACATATAAACATTGGTCTTTGGAGCAGCTCTACCGTTAAGGGGAGATTGATACCCATGGCGCCTGCCTCCCATCGTTTTCTGAATATCTCCAGTAACCGTATCCAGTAAACTGGGTATAGTAGACGCCATAACACACAAAGATGTCTCTAAACACTGCTGCACATAATGGTCCTTCTCTTTCACCAGCCTGTCCACCACAGAAAGTAACTTGGCATGGCAAAAAAAATGTGGCAGCCACCTCCTACTGCTCTTAACAAGAAGAGCAACGAAAACAAGTGCCTTTCCCTTCAAAACCTCACTTCCCTGGTCAATAAGAGACACTAAACTTGGGACAAGATTCTTATCCTCCATCAGTGGGAGGAGATACCTGCCAACATTCGTTGACATATGACTTCCAAGCATGGCCATGTTTAAGAGGTTTAAGCTTATTTGCTGCTCACGCAGACTGCCCTTCACAAGTGCTGATGCTATTTCCTTTAAAGAGAGCTTCTCTATTACTGGTTGAATGCTAGGTGGATTAAAACGAACCAGACGGACCAAGCATGATCCTGCTGTGAGCCTCATGCTCTCCTGTTTTCCAGCAGCCCTGTATAGATAGCATAGGTTATTAATCATGTCCTGGCTAGTCAAACGAGCTGCCCAGGGCCCTGCTTGACTGCAAATATTTTCTATCGTCCTCAATGCATATAATTGAGTTAGATCGTCCTCTCCTTTTTGTAAAATTGATGAAACCAATGAAAGCAATGCATTTGACACCTGCCCCAAGGAGAATAACTTATCAGTGACAAAATTAAGTAGAAGTCCAGGAAAAAGAAAGGGTAAGTACTCAAGGACATCCATTAGTAACAGTTCTCTTGGTAGAACATATTTTTAAGTTCCAATTGATGAGGAAACAAAAAATGATAGTTTTACACTTTTACTAGAGCATATACATATATAATATACCACTAAACCTTTTACTCGGTTAAGAGTAAAAGTACAGACTATTAGAGTATAACAGTCAATCTTTCTATGAGCAGGAGCATATGCAACAAGTTGCAATATTTATGACACTAACCTGCCACCCAGATGTGGACCGGCTTTCCTTTGATGGAGACTCTACTGGATTGTTGTCTGCATGATCAATTTGGGTGGAGATATAGAATAGTAACTCACCCAAAGCAGCCATAGAAAACCTCCTCACCTTTTCCTGCTTGTCTCTAAGGCCATCAGCAAGTGAACCCAAAATTCCTGAATCTGCCAAATCATCTTGAATAAAAGTAGAATGTCGAATCAACAAACCAACCAGTGAAGCAAGTTGGACACGTAAAGCCAAAGCCTTGGACAGCCGGAGCATTTTAACCAGCAGAAGCATGATAGGTCCATTGGTCAAGATATTTGCAGCATCGGCATTATTGCTTAACATCTCAAGGTATCTAATTACATTTTGCTTCTCGCCAATGCTACTGTTCCCATTAAAAATGGCTATAATCGTACTACTGAGTGCATCCAACTGCTCTTTAGAGATCTTCACAAAGTCAGAGGCTTGCAGTGCCTCAAAGGGAAGAGAAGGAATTACCTCCAAGTTTTTATCAGATTTTCTGGTGGGCATCACGGGTCTGACTGAGAGATCTGATGGATGCCAAAGAACTTGTGAAAGGTTATTCGGAGATTTTGAAGAATCATAGTCAACTGCAGATCCTGAACCTTCTTTAAATCTCTGATTTTTAATTTGAGGACTGGCACTGGGTGGAATTGCAGCCATTTCAATATTCTGGGGAGATGGTTCCTGATTATGAACTCTGGATTCATCTGAGGCAGGTGTCCTAACCACAGGCAGGGCATCTGAATGGTTCAAGTTGTTTTCCATCTCTTCCATTTTACCCTGGTGCTGACTTGAAATTGAAAATTTGTTATCAGGTGTACAACCTTGGATATCGGACCCATCAGATTCATCCTGTGTGTCTTCTTCTGCGTTCTCATTAAAGTCAAGTTCCATATCCGTGTTCTCAATTTTGACTTGAGAACTATTAGTAGACACCGGCCTGCGGTAGTTTTCCTTCTCATTTTCCCTCTGCAGGTTCTGTTTTGCGATTCTTGAGAGTCTCAAAAGATTCACACCCCTAGTGGCACAAGAAGGACCCTTTTGGTTTTCATCAACCCCTCTGCCAGAAACCTTTGCTTGAGTTCTGCGGCCTCCAGGTGTCCCCTTGACTGGAGTCTCATGACCTTTTGCTCCTAAAACAGAATTCTCATCCTGCTTAAAAGTTCCTTTAACATCCTTTTGGTGATATTTAGGAGTTCTGATTTGGGAAGATTTATCCCCATTGCGCTCTGACAGACATGGCTTAGCATATTGCTCTAGCATATTATCAAAAGCAGGCTGAGGAGGCGGAGGCACTACAGTTAACTTAGTCCTCCAGAAAGCATGACCACAAAGTTCAAGCCACTGTATTCTTTCTGCCGGATCCTTTATGAGTAAAGAATTTATGAGATTGACAAAAGGACGGCTAGGAGTGCCAGGTAGAGGCGGTGTTGGATCTGAGATAATGGATTTTACCAGCTGAGTAAACTCCCTACCAACAAAAGGAGGCCTCCCAGCATAGCACTCATACAGTACACAACCAAGGGCCCAGAAGTCAGATGCATACGAATGAACACCCCCTTCTTCAAACAGCTCAGGAGCCATATAACAAGGTGTTCCGCGTTTTGCTTGCGGCAACTAAACATGTACAACAAGGGAAAGCTACATTAGTATTCTCATATTTTCTAATTACATTCAGATTACTTTATCCAAAAGATTTTCACATGTTGGGATAAGATAACCTACAGAAGAAGAAGGGATTTGTGATATGTCGCTCAATTTTCTCGCCAATCCAAAATCACATAGCTGCATTGTGCAAACATACAAGTTCAGATGAAGAGAAAAAACATAAAACAATCGAGAGAAATATGCAAGGAAAATAGCCTTCCTTATACCTTTGTACGGCCATTCTCATCCAACAGGATATTTGATGGTTTCAAGTCACAGTATATGATTCCCTTTGAGTGTAAAAACCTAACACAAAGTGAACATTCCGAAAACATGAATTAAATGAAGTAAAGAAATAGAGACTTGTAAGAAGAACAAAAAAATGACGCAATTCAAGATTCTTACAGCAAAGCTCTAACAAGGTCACACCCAAGGTCATGAATTGACTCTTCAGGTAGCTGCTTATCCTACATTTCCATACATTATCAGTATTAGAGTTCTAAAAACACCGAATCATCTTCGATTAAACATTAGCAGTTTAGCACCATTCTAAGACCAACCAAATTCGCAATAATTCCGTCTTACGCAAAAAGAAAAAAAAAAAAGAAAAAAATTCCCCAAGCTCTACACATTACTTTGATGCGAAGCACAGACTAAGTGATCAATTACCTGGTTTAATAGTGTCATCAAATTGCCCCCAACGCAATACTCCAAAACCAACCACAAGTGAGCAGAAGTTTCGTACCTGCATTTAATAGCGGCAGACGAAAAAGGAAATTCACAAATACACAACTCAATTGTTAGCTCAAATTAAATAAAAACACGTATCGAAATTACACAAGCAAATATCCGACGAAAGAATTCTTACCACCAGTAAAACTTGAGGATATTTTGATGATCTAGAGTGTGAAGTATCTTCACCTGCACCAAATGCAAAACTCTATAACCTAAATCGCCTTCAAATTTGAATTAACCAAACCAAATTTAAACCCATACATTGCTAAATCCGAATTTTGTTTCTTAGTTTGCTTACTGAACTTAATTACTTACTTCTTGCAGAAGCTTGTTCTTCTGCGATTTCTCGACGCTCTTAATCGCGAAGTACTCGATGGTCTTCTTCTTCCTCCCCTTGTACACAGTCTGCAAATCCAACAGCAATCCGATTAATTAAGCAATTAATTGAACTAAAAATCGTCGCATCGGCGAGTTCGGAGATGAAGACGCGAACGAGCTTGTGAATCAAACTTACCGAGCATTTTCCGCGGCCAATGGCTTCGTAGACGTGGTACTGGTTCATCTCTGAGCTTTGCTTCCTAGGGCTTGCAGATTTGAAATTTTAGAGAGAGAAAGAGGGATTAGGCTTTTGGACTGGGGACGAAAGGTCAAATGTTTGGTACAAGGGAATGAGCGGGAATGTGGATTTGCATTGAAAATTAAACGAGGATATTATAGAGAGGCGAGAGAGTGCGCTTTCCGCGTTTAAGGTTTGAGATGTATTCAATCGGAAATTTAAGAGATTTGACGGCGATTATAAATTCATGGATTTTTATAGAGTTTAATTGATTTATAGAGATTTCATATAAAATTTTGATTCAATTCCCTCGAAATCTCATGGGGAGAGGTGAGATTTGTGGATGCTTAAAATACATTACTAAATCTCTCAAATTCCCTCTAGTTCCTAAACTTTTTCAAATTCGTGAAAATCAATTTCTAATTGAATACACCTGAAATGTTATAAACTTCTTTAAAATCCTAATTGAATACGCCCAGATTTATAAGGATTTTAATCAACTATCTTAAAATCCTAATTGAATACACCTTGAATCTCAGATAATCACTTAAAATCCTGATTGAATACTAAGAATTAAAATCCCTCAAAATCTCAATTGAATACACTCCCCTAAATTTTGATGGTATCCAGTATGATTGTCACGTGTCTATCCTAACCGTTGGTAGTCATCCAAGGGCTAAAACTTGGCCACCTGTTTAATAGGTTAACTTGAACTATTTGTTCGTGTAATTTTAAAGATTGTTGGATCTGTTGCAGTCCTATTAGATTAGGAATGTGATTGTGTAAATCCTAGTATATATTGGAATATCTCTTATATTCCTATTAGGAGTTGATTACCTATTAAGAGTTGTAATCCTAAAATGGTAAGGAATTAACCTTCTCTACTACTATAAATAAAGGCACAATAGGGGTGAAATAACACACACTCACAATTACACATTTCTCTTTCTTCTCTCTTTATGCCTCACCCTCTCTCTCTTTATGGCCTACATAATTGTTCAGTAAATTATGCCTACAACACGTTATCAGCACGCTCTTGATACTGCGCTAAAGAGAGTTGGATATTTAATCAGGAGAGTATTACGTTTTAATCATTATTTTTATGATTAATTTATTATTTTGAATTGATCTACATGCTATTGATTTAATTTAATTTTTCTTTGTTGAACGTGATACAACACATTAGAGATGCAATTCCGACTTTCCAAGATGGATCTTCTACAAATTCAAAGGTTTTTATTGTTTTCTGCCAATCATGTACGCTTAAAATAAAGTAAGATATTTGAAACGACCTTGAAGCATGAAAACATTCCTTATGATGCATAAACCCCATATGTTTATATTTTCCTTTCGATATATATATTGTATATATTCATATATTTGTCAATATATATATATATATATTTGTTTCATGCATTACACAATTTTTGCTATGTGGAATTTGTGAGTCAAATAATTGAAATAAAATAAAAGCATGATTTTTTTGGGTTCTGAAAACCCTAGAAATCAAAAAAGAAAGAAAAAACAAGGAAACCTAAAATCGCAACGAAACCGTTGACATACTTTCGTAGTAACGAAGCTCTCACACTTGAGTTCCTGCAGAACCTCAAATCCACTACACTTAGTTGTATATTGCATTATGCGTTCATAAACTAAATTGAACATGTAGTTTCAAATTTAGTGTCTTTGAAACCCGAAGTTTTCATAAAACAATACACCTATGAAAACCCAACGTTTTTCATGAAAACCATGTCTTAGAACTCGAATGTTCTAACTTTGATGCTTATAGATGATTCATTGCTATAGCACCAATCACAATCTTGTTCCCTCCAACTCAGTGAATTGTTGAACCGCCACAAGTTCGATTTTCCTGATTTGGACGTTTATAATAGAAACCACTTTATGTGGGGTACAAGATGTGAATCTCCACTTGACTATCAAGAAGCTGAGAAACCATTGAAGCCAACAATGGCATGAAATAGCTGAATAAGCATCCGCCATGATCTTCACTTATGCCCAAAGCATTACAAACGGAAGTACCTCCTAAACAAGGATTTCATGGCTCTTTGGCTCGCTCCTACTGACTGTCTAATCATGAAATACATTGCCTGAAGCACACCATGATTACATCCATGAATGAGTACAATTTTGAAGTTTATAATTCCGAACGAATTTTGACTGGAGAATACTTTTTTCTCGTCCTTCCAAATTTCTAACTCGCTCATGAAGCAACAAGTGTAGAAAGCGGAAGTTTACCAAATTCTCGGATCTGATTACTACCACAAACATAGGGTAAAATCAGGGTCTGTCAAGGTGTGGCATCATGCGCGAAGCGTGATCCTTGGTACCTAAGACCTAAAACTTCAAGAATAAGATATAGTATTCCCAAACCTCAACCCTGCATAATCTACTTCCTTCTTGATGGAATAGATCGTTGGTTATGCACCTGTTCGTGCCCCTACCAATGTTGTTGAGAAGTACCATTCTAGTAGTCAATATGTGAGACTAATTTTGCTCCACCAAACATTGTTGGAAAAGCAGAATTTTGACATAGATAGTCTTGTTGGCCGAATCCCCTTAGTAAACCATTTACTTTGTGAACATTTTTCTATGTTCTTTGATTCAAGTTTGGTGTATGTTTTACTTATGGATAATCTTATTGATATTGTCCTCGAATATGAGTTAATTGAATCATGTTTCTTAATACATGTGAGCAATTCAATTAAACACGTGATTAGGTAGGAATGTGGGAAAGTTAGTTGTCTGGATGAACGCGTACTACGCACACTAACTTTACATCTAAATTACATCTCTAACAATGACTTCAGGTATATCCAACCTGATTAAGAGCATAGGCACGCTCCTCGTTGAAGGAATGGTACTGAATTACCATTTAAAGGACCTTAAATTCTCTCTGTCGTTGAGTTTTTAAGGATATTCGAGATGACAATGGTCATAAATGAAACCACCGAAGAAAACAGAGTGGAATATCTTTACACCACCTCCAAATATGAGCCTGAAACTTTGATTTAGGGTCAATGCGTTGTCTCCCAACTGGGAATACACCACATGTGGCCGACCTGGAGCCTGGTGATTGAGCAGTTTACTTGCTTTGGCACGACCTTTTAGGACACTTAGGTCGAACAATGATGCTACAACGCATCTCCTTATCTGAAGTAAGGATATTGTGCCTACAAGCACACTTTGCCAAGCATGCTCATTCAGGAAATTGATTTTCTATATCATTCCTCGCAAAGATACGACACGACTCTCTTTTCACAGTGCATTCAAGGGAATATATGTGGACTAATCCAACCAAAATGCGGACCATGTAAATACTTATGGTTTGGTTGATGAATCGACAAAATGGTCACATGTTTGTCCACACACATTGCTGCTAAACCTTCTGACCGATTAAAGGCTCACCACCCTACTTAACCTTAAGGTTCGGGAGACTGGATAATGCTGGAGAGTTTATATCGACGGTTTTCGATAAAATATTGCATGTATTTTGGGTTTATAATTGAATATCGAATTCCCATGTTCACCCCAAATAGCCTCGCCTAGCGGTCATAAAGCACAATTTAAATGATCGCTCGAATTTTGGTGAACGTACCAAGTTTTCAGTTTTTGCCTAGGGCTATGCAATCATGTACGCAGTTATGTTGGTCCGCCTTGAGGCCCATTGCCACCCAACTTATATGACGTTATAGTTGGTTACTGGGTACGAACCTAATGATTTTCGTATTTACGTATTTTGGTGTGCATTCCATGTGCCAAGTTGCGCCGCCGCAACGTACCAATATGGGTCCTCAAAGAAGGATGTGAATCTTTGTCGATTATGATTCTCCTTCACACTAGCTCTCTTCGAGCCCTTGCACGTGATCTCTTTACCGCTCATTTGCGGGTTGTCACTTTAATGTGACAGTATTCCCATCGTTAAGGGGAGATAAGAACGTTAACGTTCCTGTAGAACAACGTGAATTTACGTGGACATTGCCCATTATGTCTCATCTTGATCTCCATACCGCACAAGTGTGATAAGTAAGTGCGATGAATTATAGATTTCAGAATGTTGCTCCATACGCATTCCTCTGATCTAGCTAAAGTCACGAGATCATATACCGGCTGTAAACATGCCTGCAAGGATATACGTATTTAACGGACGTCGAGTCAACATCCCTGGAGGGTATGCCGCCCCTGTTGGACGGTTTGGACGCCCCTGATAGACGGTTTGGTACACCGACGGATAACCAATCGATCTGTCTTGGCCTGGAGCATGTCAGATCATTCGGTTCGTAGAATTCACTTCCCTAGAAGAGGAAGACACGACACAGAAATGAATCTATACTTGATCGATGTCTCAAATCATTTCCATCTCATGAGATTAATCCGGATTACTCCCAAGACTTGAAGTTCTTGGTCCAGTATACTAGTTTGGATGAGCTAAATGGAATTGAAATGAGATTACCATCGATGATGTTTTCACTTATATGGTAGCTACCGACATAAATGAAAAACGACGATATCGAACCATGTTCCATTGATTAAGTGACAACGTAGAACTGATTGGACAACAAAAGTTACAATCCAAGTTAAATTCCTTACCAAAATATGTATTAGACATGTCGTTCCTACACTGCCCAAGGTAACCCTATTATTTTACAAGTGGGAAATGAAGCGTTATGAGATGAATGAAATAATGCGATATGATGCACACCTTACGACGCAAGGTTTCTCTTAAAACGTCATGTGATTGATAGCAGCATTATGAAATGTGGTTAGAGTTTTCTCCATGGGGATATAGATACAGAGATTGACATGTAAGTTCCCCAAGAATTACATAGACTGGTTCAAATAGTTCTAAACCATGAAACACCCTTTTAACTTGTTTGAGGCCTTCATTTACAATCCGACGGATGTGGTATACCCGTCTAAGTGATTATTTGATCAGTCAGGGATATGAATTATGCCATTGCGTGTAAACTATGAAGTCTTATTCTGAATTGCTAGAGTTACAGTTTATGTCGTTAACACGAATCTTACTAAGACTCTGAAGAGCTTGAGAAAACTGCCTCGCACTTAAAGATGGAATTTGAGATGAAGGATCTTGGGAAAACTCGTTTATGCCTTGACCTGAAGTTGAAGCATTATTCCGACGATATTTTGGTCTACCAGTCGAACTATACCCTGAATGTGTTACCTTTGAGTATACCTATGATCGTCCATACATTATGACACACCCTGACCCGGAATGTTCACTAGGACTCTGAATCGAGCTGCGCTGGCCAACACCTGGAAGGTAACGAAGCCATAAAGTATAGTGATGTGGAAAATGTGAAAGAATTTAAACCTAAAAGTGCCAAAAGACAAGAGTGCGTTGTGAGCGGGAATGAACTCATTTCACACGTGACATCAGAGCATAAGTAAAGTACAGTAGTGCGGGTAAAGATCATATCCTCAGAGGTAGTCACCTATACTGAGATTCGCCAAGAATCCTCGCCGATACGAACTTTCAACAACCATACCCTGGAGGGGCGAAAAACAAAGGTGAGTGAGCCTGAAAATAAAGTTTTAATCAAAACCTTTTGAAAATGTTATAACCCCTCGCTGTAAAACCTGTATAGTTTTTAGAAAAGCATACTACGTATAAGTATGAAATCAAATGCAAATCAACAATAAATCCAGCAATATTCCAAATCACTACATATCAACAACAACATAATAAAATCAGGTGCTCATCAATCTATGTTGACACACGAGTCAGAGTTGCCTAATGCAACCTGTACGACTTATAAATCAATCTATGCTAACACACGAGTCGGAGTTGCCTAATGCAACCTGTACGACTCATAAATCAATATATGCTAACACACGAGTCGGAGTTGCCTAATGCAACCTGTATGACTCATAGGCAACCTGTACGACAATATCGGAGTTGCCTATTATTGCAACATGTACGACAGTGTCGGAGTTGCCTATTATTGCAACATGTACGACAGTGCCGGAGTTGCTTATTATTGCAACCTGTACGACAGTGCCAAAGTTGCCTATCGCAACCTGTACGACAGTGTCGAAGTTGCGTAAACATAAATATAGTCATGCCATAACTCAATCATTTCAAATAACACCATAAACTCACCTGATTTTACATGCGCGTTCCACGTTCACCTTAGCACTTCAAAGCATTCACAACAATTATATGCAGGTAATATGCATATGAATATGTCATGATGCAATCTAAAACTCAACCACCTCATTGTATTTTAAAATATATATAAGACATGGCATAAAATGCATAAATCAATTTAAAAGTATTTGTGGAAACTATCAATCATATATATACTATAAAAAGGAAAATACCTACTCACCTGGAGTTCGTGCTACCACTCCCTAGCACAACCATCGAGGTGTCACGAAGCGATCGACGCCTAGAATAATTATTAGACCATATCTCAAAATTCTTATCAATAGAACACATAACTTACATAAAACATATCCCCGAGGACGTTCTCTTATGATTTGAGACACATTGACCAAAAGTCAACTGTCGGTTCAAGATCGACGATAGGATCTACAATTATACATAACTCGATCTAGAAGATCCGTACCACGGATCTCCAATCCGTAACTTCCAAATATCCACATTATGCTTCTAAATCATCATACTAAAGTTTCATTACAATCCAACGATTGGATCTTCGCTAACTATAAATTTAAGTGGCGGCCAACGTTTTATTTTACGAACTTACAAATTCAATTCGGGAAAATCCGTATGTCAGATTCCCAATCTGTAAGTTCTTATGGTCCTCAAATATTACGTACTATAACGTATTAAAGTTTAGTGACGTTCCAAAGGTCGGATCGTCGATTGTTATACTATTCAAGTAGCAGACCTTAATGGAACTAGGTTCAAACGACGAAAATTCGTCAATCGGACTTCACAAATGGAATCAGGGTATTCAAATTTAGCCTAGAAGGTCAGAGGATGCCTCGGCCCACGCGGCGACGCAGTGCGCGTCGCCGCAGGTGGCTGTTGGCCGCTCCGACTCGCCGGAAAAATCAACTATTTCCAAAAATTCTCAAATTTTACAGAAATGAAGATCTCAATGAGAGGAACAACTTTCATACCTGCGACCAAGGCTAATTTGGCCAGGAAAAGCCTCAATTTCATGAAAACCCGCTGGAAACCCTTAAATTTGGGTAGTTGTTGATTCGCCACCAAAACAAACTCCAACACCTCCACCAAGGTTTGGACCTTGCTCCTGGGGTTGAGAAGAGTCTTTTGGTGGTGGTCATCGATGGTGAAACTCGCCGGAGCCACCGAAAAAAGGTTAAAATCGCCGGATGCCCATGTGGGTTTGTGGCTTTCGATTTGTGAATTTGGGTTGGAAATCTAGAATTCTAACACCACAGGGATGTTGGGCTTGATGAGAGCTTTCTACAGTCACCGTAATCACCTTGATCGGACTTCGGACGGAGGAGTTAGAGGCGGGTCAAGAAATCGGGTCAGGTCGGGTCGGGTTGCACAGATCCAAAAGGATCCGGTGCTCCCTCACCTCCCTCGTTTCTCTCCCTTCTTCTCTCCTTCATTGGTCACTTTTTTTCTCCCTCCTCTCCCTATTAGCCTTCACCTTTCTCTCATTCTCTCCTTTATTTCCTATCACCTACTGCCCATCTCCCTTTCTTTTAATCTGGGCCACATACGTGGCTTTATCAGATTTTGCTCCAAAAATCTGGAGCCTTCCAAAAATATTGAAATTGTCATTTTATCCCTATTTTTACTCGCCCATAACTTATTAGTTATAACTCCAAATCACGTTTTGCTTGCGTCCATGCGCTCGTGTTGACGAGTACTACCTGAATACGCTAAGAAAATGAACCTTACATGACACGACAAGACGGTCAACATAAGTCAACGTATTTGCCTCAAAGGGCATTTTCGTAATTCCACGTATTAAAATTATAAAAATCATAATTTTTAAGGACGGGTTGTCACACGTTATATGAAAATGAGACCCTTGAAGAGGTTATGGAATTCGAAATTCTATATCTAAAGTTCAACTTTGTGTTTCGTTGTACTTAGCTCATTGTATTTAGACAGGACATCTCCTTCACTGTTGATCTTGGTAAAAATGCAGCACCGCGCCTACACCCAACCACTAAATTGGTATTAAAGACGTACCCTGAAAGTACTACGAGGGCAAATTCCAACGCATCTCGAGCGGATCCAACCACCCTGATCCTCGAAAGGATGTTTGCCTTTTTGTTATGCTGACGCATGTTACTTATCAAACCCGCACAAGGCAAAATCCCCAAATGGTTATGTCTTTACCATTAGGGATATCGCAATATCTTGGAGGTCCACGATATGACCTTAGTTGCAAAATCTTCGAATCGTCCAAGACTTACCTCACTTCACTACGCCACTAGTGAGACATGGTTAGAAGTTCTTGTTGAGTATATTCAAAGTACTTGCTATTTTTCATCCATCGTTGAGTCCCAACGACGATCCATGAAGATTATGCAGCATGTATCAATTCGACCAAGCCATGATACATCAACGAAGTCAAAGCCAAAAGGTTGTGGTATGCCTAACAATTCATATGCAATGCTTGTAGTTCTCATTTGGAAGTTATGTCAAACTCATGGAGAGTATCCAGAAGTATACTCACTTGATCTTAATGTACTATTTTTCCCTACGATCAGGAGCATTTTTCCCACTGGATTTTTGCTACCTAATTAGGTTTTAACGAGGACACCCATCCTAGGTTGATCATACCTTTGTGAGATCTTCTACTTGCGTCCAAAAGACGTATAGTTTTGACTTAATGCAACTTCTCATTTTTCTCCTTAGTCTATGGGTTTTTCTCACACCTTGTGTTTTACCATAGCGAGGTTTTGTGAGTTTTACCTTTTTATGCATTCTTCCGTTGATCTGAGACTCGCATTTCGTTCATTTTGCTGACGACTTCATCAACTATACTTACTTCATCGCTGAAGACCTTATGCGCCATTTACTTGAGTATTTTCACACTCAAGGGGAAGTGTTGCAGTCCTATTAGACTAGGATTGTGATTGTGTAAATCCTCGTATATCTTGGAATATCTCTTATATTCCTATTAGGAGTTGATTACCTATTAAGAGTTGTAATCCTAAAAGGGTAAGTAATTAACCCTCCCTACTACTATAAATAAAGGTACAATGGGGGTGGAATAACACAAACCCACAATTACACATCTTTCTTTCTTCTCTCTCTATGCCGCACCCTCTCTCTCTTTCTGGCCTATATAATTGTTTAGTAAATTATGCCTACAATAGGATCGTGTAATTTAATTATTATGTTTTCTCTTCTCACCCCACTCTCTTTCACAATGTATGGATATATTGTAGTTTAATTTTATTTTTCGGTAACAATATTGTAGTTTACTTTTAATTTTTAAACTATCGTATTAGTTTCTTTAATAACACCTCACTCTCTTTTAAAATCATGTGATTTGTTAGTTGTTTAAGTCCAGCTACAATTCGATCTTCTACCAACTTTGAAATTGCATTGTATTTACAAGTTGCTAAAGTCCAACTATTTTCATTTTGTGTTTTTATAGTTCAAATTTCATTTTGATTTAAGTTTTAGATATTAATTCATAAGTTCATTTGTATTTAAGCTTCTTCTATTTTTGTTTTTCTAAGTTTTAAATTGAAGTTCCTAAAATACCCTAGATTTAACTAAAAAAAACAACGTTAGTGAAAAGGAGCAATGGTGTAACACATTGTTAAGTTTGATGACTAAATAAACTCATATGAGAGTTTAGGAACTAAAGTTAAACTAGGAGTAAAATTCAAGGACCATTGCTATAATTAGACATATAATTTATGTACTTGTTATTTTGTCTTTTCATAGATTAGCGATTTATTTCATAAACTGGTACATGTTTTGTTATATGAATTGTTATGTACTGCAAGATACAAAGATAACTGTAGATGGTTGGTTGGATGTGCTTGTGGAGGGGTTTTCCAATGTGCCAAGAACAAGGGCACATGCACCATACACCATTATCCAAGTGAAGGGACACATGAAATAAAAAACCTCCCTCCATTTTTATGATAACATATGGCGTACCGCCCCATGTTCCAAGCACATTGAAAAATCTTTAGTGATTGTGGTTTTAACTTCTAACAAGAGAAGTGAAATTGTTCCGCTTTTAAGTAAAGAAAAAACAGTTGGTAGAGCTAACCTCATCAAGGAATTACCTAGTGTGGCCAAGTGTTCCAATGGGATGTCATCCTACACTTTTCCCTAATCTTTTGTACATTTATCCCCATCCTACACTAATTTGAAACACGTTGAAAGGTTTTTATCTTGTCATCGTGTAGCTGAGTCAAGCCCATTAACATTGAAAATAGCCCCAAATAGTAATTTTATAGTAACAAAGGAATGAAATGGAAAGGAATTCTAAGTGCCCCCAATGAGAAGTTTTTCCTACACTTGAAAATGAATTCTATATGGAATTGATTTGTTGTGCAATAAATGAATTGGAGAATTCATAATGGTGATGGTGTCAAGTTGCGGAAAGACCTTTAGGTGTTGAATGCTCATTTAATTAATTATATTGATGCTAATAACTTTTCCGATGAGGACTTTCCAATCTCCTCTTTCTTTCGTGATGGTTAGTCGGATGTCAATAAGCTAAGATCTATTATTCCATAAAACTTTGTCCAAAAAACAATCAGTTGGCCTGCTAGAACTATTGGTGCTGGAGAGAACAAACTTATATAGGAAATGCACTTCAAATGAAACTTTCATCTTAAGGATGGCTTATAATGTGTTATATGATTGTGAAAGAAGGCTTGTTTTTTTATTGGTTTGGAACTTGGACTCTCAAAATTCCCACCAAACTTAAGTTCTTTCTCTGGCTCATTGGTTAAGGCAAGTTACTTACCAATGAGCGAAGAACCAAAAGAGACCTAACTGTGGGTTCCTTTTGCAATCTTTGTTCTTAGCCTTTTGAGACTATCCGCATATTCTAAAGAAATATAGCAGAGCTCAATGCTTTTGGGATATTTTGCGGGTTCCATCTCAATTGCGCAATACTTTTAATTTGGACTTGAAAGCTTGGATGATGGCTAATGTGACGTCCAACGCAATGTGGTCTGACAAGATAGCATGGAATTGTTTGTTGTCTTTGCTTATTGGTATATCTAGAAATGGAGGAACCACCAGATTTTTGATGTGGAAAAATCCCCCCTAATCATCCTAAAAAGGTTATTGTTGAAGCTGCCTATGAATCGATGGATTCCCTTTTCAAAATTAAAAAGCCACTTTCTTGGATGCATGTTATGTTAAAGTGGGAGCCTCTTGTTATTGGATGACACAAGTTGAATGTGGATGGCTATAGAAAAATGGTTTCTGTGACCACAATGATGATTGTGTGGGAGGTTTCTTTATTAATCTAGGGCAATGGCAGATTATAGAAGCTGAAGTTTGGGGATTGTATTTCGGGCTCTAGCTTGTTATTGAAAAGGCATATCTAAGTTAATCATTAAGATGGACCCTTCATGTATTGTATTATTGTTGAACCAATTTGTGCAAGATACTTTTCACCCACTTGCTACCCCTTTGAAGAATTGTAGGGATTTGATGAGATGAATTGCGCACTGTGAGCTAAAGCATATTTTCAGGGAATTGAACAATGTTGCAAACCTTGGCTCGTATTCTTTTCAGCTTCCTCCCCATTGGCTTATACAATATCTAACATATAATCTTGTAGGTGTCCCTATGGGGCGCTCAATTGTTATTAATGCTATGTCTTAGTTTTGTTTGGAGTGTCTTCACCTCCTCTATTCACCAAAAAATACTCACAAAACAACTCCAAGAAGCAGCAGCCGCCGCCACAAAGCTTAGCATTACCACGATGATCACCAAAACAATTACCAGAACACAAGTCGATAAATAGACCTATAGAGACTATGCGAAGATGGGGGCGAACCAACACATACTTTATTGGTCAAATGATGAATCCAAAAAGATCTTGCCATCTATCATCGAAAATGTGATTTTGGGGGGTGGGGGCGGGCAAAGGAAAGGCGGAAACAACGGTGAACTTAGTGGCTGGGAGATAATATAGTAAACTTATATATATTTTTTTTGGGAATTATTTTTTCTTTTTCTATTTTCCGTTTTGGTGAGTGAGCGTGCAAGAGTAAAAAATAAAAGAAATTTGATATTAAATTTTTGCGTAAAAAAATATTTTAGTCTACGACATAATCCAACACTACACCAAATATTTTACTATTCTTAAAGCATCTCCAATGGAATCTTTAAATGGAGTCTTTACCATCCTCTACTACCGTATGTCTTTAAATTTAGGAATTTTGTGGCTTCTTGGGGCGGAGCTCCAGTCCCTGTAGTATAGGAATTGGCTGGAGTACTAAAAAATTTCCTCACATTGGAGGACTATATAGAGTGACAACTTTGAGTAGGGATGGAGGCCCACCCACGTGAAAGGTTGCATGCTTGTTCCAAATATTGGGTTTGAATGATATTGCAACTCATCCACTTGCTCCAGCAGTGTGGGTGGATGCTAGTCGCCAAACAACTGTTGACTCATCTGCAGGCTGGATCCCACATATTTCTTTTCTTCTATTATAAATAAACGGTCCAGATTTAACTTAGAGTTTTTAATTATATAGTCCTCAAATTTAGGGTTTATACTATAGAGACTACTATAGAGACTTTTTCATTGGAGATTATATTCTTTTAAGGACTCAAATATTCTCTTTAGTACCTAAATAAGTCTTTAAAGGTGTAGTGGTGTGAGTCCCTAAATAGGGAATTCCATTGGAGATGCTCTTATCCTGCTTGATCCAAGCCAAGCTAATCCAGCTTAAACTTTGAATCTAGTCGGAAATAGTCGGGTACAACAAACGCACTAAGTGGATGGAAATGACTACATTCGTAACGGAGGTATACGAAACATACCAAATCAGCTGAATAATCGATAAGCAGTAGCACAAAGGGATCTCTGTTAAATTAGACGGAGTTAAAGTCTCTCACACAATAATGGACAGAGAGCAGCTTCCGTAAATTATGGGCTCGTTTGGTTGTGCTTTTGAAAGAGTCAAAAGCGCTTCATAATGAGTAAAAGCACTTTGGTTTTAAAAATTGGTCGTTTGGCAAATATTTTAAAAGTGCTTTTAGTTAGAAGTAGAAGCACTAATAAGCATTTTCTAAGAAGCACCTAGGAGGTGCTTCCTCCTAAAAGTGCTACGTAGAGAAAACAAGGGAAGCACTTTGCTCCCTTTAATGAATTTTTTTCAATTCCCGAATTGTCCCTATTTTTTAATTTGCAAAGTCCAAAATGCCATTACACTTAAAAAAAACATCAAAATTGCCATCACCAATTTTTTCTAGGTTTGTACGTTAAAAACCCTAAGGTCTTTTTATTTTCATATTATTTTGGTGGCTGGAGAAGTCATCTTGGTCTCCATTTCTTCCCTTTCATCTTCCCCAAATCTCTCTGCATCTCCATCGCCTGAAATTCTTGTGGAGGTATGTTTGCTATTTATTATCTTAAAATTTGTATGTAGTGTGTGAATTTGATTGTTGATATGTTATTTTTATCAAAATTGTTGTGAATTTTGAACTACACGAAAATAATTTTAGGGTTTAGTGATTGTTCATTGACATTCCAATGGTATTTTCTGCATTCTTCAGAAAATTAGTTTGTGAATACTGCATGAAAATTAATTTGTAAATACTACATGCATTTGAGCAAGTCAAATATTTCTAATCAGGTTACTCAAAGGCCTTCATGTTTGAAGGCTTGTATTGCTGTCGAGATTTGATGTCGCATTAACGATTCTAGATACTACTAATAGCAAATTAACTTCCAATGACAACAGAAAGCAGCACTAATGAATTTATTGTTAATGGTTACATATCCTGCATTATCTACACAAATACTAGATACATATGCAGTGGTGTTAGCAATGGTGTAAGCAGTGGCGCACTGCAGTGATGGAAGCAACAATGTACTGCATATATATAACAAATACTAGTTACAAATCTTGCATTATTTCTTTTAATTTACTTTCGTGTTGTTAGCTAGGACATAAGTAGTGGTGTATGCTCTTATTATGTGCTATGGTTTTTCTTTTTTTTTTTTCCACTTCTCTTTATAGGTATGTCTAAGAATATAGTTAAAGATATACTAGATCATGGAGAAGGTAACGAGAAAAAGATCAAGGCAATGTGGGATGATGCAAGTGTTGAGATATTTATAAGTGTTTGTGTAGCTGAGACATTAGCCGGAAATCAAACTGGTGGTCATCTTAATAGGATTGGATGGAAAAATGTTATTAAAAAATTTAATGACCTTACTCAACGGTCATATGTTCATAAACAACTCAAGAACAAATGGACTGCACTTAAGAAAGAATGGCAATTGTGGGCATCATTAGTTGGAAAAGAGACTGGCTTAGGATGGGATCCTGTGAAGCAAACTATCATTGCAAGTGATGAGTGGTGGGAGAAAAAAGTGAAGGTGAGAAATTATTATCTCATATCCATGGAAATCTAACTTCATATTTATGTTCTTTTATCATAATTTGTTAGTTGTAGTTGGTCATATTTCAGGAGAATTCTGAAGTTGCAAAATATCAAAATAGTGGACTGAAAAATGTTGACCAACTGGACATTTTGTTTAAAGAAGGAGCCGTTACAGGTGTAGGTGCATGGGCACCCTCACAAGGGTTGACGAGTAATAATGTCCAGAAAGCTCAAACATGCGAACAAAATGACGATCAAGATGATTTGGAGAATAACATAGATAATAATGAGGGGCTTGACAACATAGCTGATGCTGAGACACCTTCCCCTACTCAACCTTCAACACAAGGAAAAGGAACAAAAAGAACAAGAGATTCTAAAAGAGTTGGAATTGGGGCCAAGATGATAAAACAATTAGATGGTATTTTAGAAGCTGTAAACAACCGTTCTAAGAGCACATATAAGCCTGGTTGTGGCATTGAGGAAGTGATGCAAGTTTTGGAAGGGATGAATGAAGTTGTGAATGATGATGAGCTCTTTATGAATGCGGCTGATACCTTCACTGAAAGAAAAAATAGAGAGATGTTTGTTGCATTGAAGCAATCTAACCGACAAATCATGTGGCTCAAGAGCAAGAAAATTTGATTCGTCACATTTATCTTAGGATTATATTTTTCGACATGTTTTTTTTTTTTTTTTGGTTGAATAAGTATTTATTATATAATGGATTGGTTAAACATATGTGCCTCTAATATCTTTAATAATACGATTGTTTAGAACTTTATTTAGAATGTGATCTTTATTTTTGCCATGAATATATATATTCCTCTCGTATTAAATTCCTCTTTTGTGTTTACAGATATGAGTTCTAGTAGCAGTGATAGTAGGAATACAAACACCTCTACTGATGGAAGTGATGATGAATTTTATCAACTGGTTTCTGCAGGCTGTGTCACGATTGTCTCTGAATGGTTAAAGTATGTTGACAAAGAACCTTGTAGGACTTCTTCGTATACGGGATATAGATGGGTAATGGAAGTTTTAAATGGTCATCCTATAAGATGCCATGAACAATTTAGGATGGAACAACATGTTTTTAAGGACTTGTTAGAGACTTTGAAGGGTGATTATGGCTTAAAAAGAATTGGAGATATAACACTGGAAGAAGCATTAGCAATGTTTCTTAACACATTAGGTCATGGGCACACTAATAGGATGGTGCAAGAGAGGTTTCAACGTTCCGGAGAAACTGTTTCTAGGTGGTTTGGGATACTATTAGATGTTGTTTCTCGCATGGCTAGTCATATTATATGTCCACATGATCGACGATTCAAGAGAGTATCAAATAAAATTAAGGATGACAATCGGTATTGGCCATATTTTAAAGGTTGCATAGGGGCAATTGACGGAACACATGTCCCAGTTGTGGTGCCTAGAGAAAAGCAAGTGCCATATATTGGTAGAAAAGGAAATACAACTCAAAATGTTATGGATGTATGTGATTTTAATATGTGTTTCACATTTGTCTGGGCTGGATGGGAGGGTGCTGCTCATGATTCACGTATATTCATGGAGGCCTTGAGAAGACCAGAATTGAAATTTCCTTATCCCCTTTTGGTTAGTAATCAACCTTAGTCATATATAAATGTGTTTATTTATTTATTATCTTATGAACACAAAAATCTTTATATTTTTCTTTTCAATTATGGTGTAGGAAAATATTATTTAGTTGATGCTGGATATCCACATATGAATGGATATATTGGACCTTATAGGGGTGAACAATATCATCTTCCTGAATTTCGACGTGAAAGTCAGCCAAGAGGGAAAAAAAAGATATTTAATAAGAGGCATTCATCTCTAAGATGCACAATAGAAATAACTTTTGGTGTTTGGAAAAATAGATGGACAATGATTCGTCTCATGCGTAACTTCTCTTTTGAAAAATAGGTACAAATTGTTGTTGCTTCAATGGCCTTACACAATTTTAATAGGAATCATTCCATGACAGATCAAGAGTTCCAACCTTACGATGATGATGATGAGCTACTTCCGCCTGGACATGAGGAAGATCATAGAGATGAAGAAATTGTTGATGAAAATTTTACTCATAGGCGAGAGATGGATGTTGAACGAGAAAGGATTGCTAATCTTCTTATATCTAGTTAATACTTATTTCACATTTGATTGTCATGCAACTATTACGTATCCTTTTGTTTTTAAGAAACAAGCATATATTCTCAATAAGTATGTATCATTTTGTTAGTGATCTTTATTTTTTGTAATTGAATTTTCATCGATCCTTAATCAAGTTGTATGCTAATTATATACAAAAAATACTTATGCAAAAATTATTGAGAATTATTAATAAAAGCGCTTTTTCATTTGACAACCAAACACTCTATTTAATATAAAAAACGCTTCTATCCAATACAAAAGCGCTTAGTTGGTTACATGCCAAACAACAAACTGCTTCCTCATAAGTGCTATGGGAATTTTGGAAAACTAATCAAATTTTGGACCCTAAATAGAATTCTAACCATCTTTTTAAATTTATGATAATTATAACCAAAAGTTAGTATGAAAGTACTAATACACCCTTCAAATAAAGTTTTCTCAAAAAAAAAAATGCCATCAATGGAAATTAAACAAAGCAAGATTCAAGGAGAATTCGAAGTAGAAATGAATAAGTTCAAGGCCACCTGTGCTCCTTGAAGTTCCGTAAACAATCCAAAACTCCAATTCAATCATAGAAGAAAACAAAATCCAAAGTTCAACCTTTGGAGAGAATGAGAGAAAAAGAGATGGGGACCAATCACATTTTGGGCTTTTCACCAACGATTTGGTTATGGAGCTGATTTTAGAAGTGGAGGTCCCAATTGAGGGGCTGAGATGTTGAGGAAAGGCAGTGGATACTGAAGTGAGCGAAGGCCTCGTTGTAAGCTTGGTGGTGCAAATGCTCGAACTCAAGGATTACATCGTCATAGTTGAAAATCAGAAATTGGAGAGCAGAGGATGAAGCTGACCGAGACTGAGAGTGAGAGTCATCTTCATGTGGAGGAGGTCGAAATTTTTTTGGAGGTTCGGAACTAAACGAAGGTTGTGTGTGAGAGTATAAAAGAGGAAGAGGAGGAGGAAGAGAGAGGGATCGTGCTGCACGCCATGGCTGGCTGTGCTTGGGTTGGGAAGTGATGGGTTGGGTTTCTATGGCTTTGGATTATCATCTCTCTCTCTCTCTCTCTCTCTGTGCGGAGAAGGAAGCATGAAGGAGCTCAAGTTTCATGAGAAGAAGCTGCTGAAGAAAGTTAAATTCTTGGACTGGAAGAAAGAAGCAGGTCACAGAGAAACCCAGGTTCTGCAGCGTTACCATGTCACCGATCGCGACGACTACAAAAAGTAATATTACATTTTTTTCCCTTAATTTCATGTCATTTTTTTTCAAGTTTTATCAGTCGATTAATCTTCCGATGAACTGGGTTTTGTTTCTTTACAATCAAAAATTTGAAAAAAAATTGGAAAATAGGCACTCGGGTTTGTGCCGAATGGTGTTGAAGCTGGTGCACATATTGAAGCAGTTGTACCCAAACGATTCGTATCGGATCGAAATGACTGATATGCTCTTGGAAAAACTGTGAGTCTTATTTTTTATGTGCTGCTGATGCTGCATGTAGTTGAATTGATATGTCAGTTGAAAGTGTAAATATTGCAAAGCTGCATAAGAAACCATAAAAAGATAACCGATCCTTTTGTTTTTTTGATTTTTTTTAGAAAACTTTATTTTAAGGGTGTATTAGTATTTTCATATCAACTTTTGGTTATAATTATTAGAAATTTAAAATGGCGGTTAGAATTCTATTTAGGGTCCGAAATTTGGTTATTTTTACAAATTTCCCAAGTGCTATTGAAAAGCGCTACAAACAAAAAGCGCTGGTGAGTATAAGCGCTTTAGGGTAGCACTTCCCTACATCTCTCAGGGCGAGGGTTTACACAATTACTTCTTCTCGCTCTCGCTCTGACTCTTATTTATGAAGCTGTCCAGCTCGCAGCAGCGTCTCCGTCGAATTCCGGGTCGGATCTCCGATTAGGTAAACCTTTTTGTCTTTCAAGCTGCCGCTTTTCTTAGTATTTTATATTGCCGTCCACAATTTTTTACTGTTTCCGAACTCAGTCACCGAAAGCTGATGAATCGAATTCGAATACGGGCTGTCAGTATCAGTTTTTATTTTCGAGACCGAAATTTTGCTTCTTAAATATCATTTTCTTGGGTTTTGGGACAGGAGTTGCCTGTGTTTTACTAATTTTCGGCTCAACTTTCCTGCAAAAGGGTCAAGGTAGGGTTTTTGTAAAAAAATTGGGGTTTTTTTGGTTCTAGTATGTGAAAATTGACTTGGGTTTTTGTTTAAAGTGAATTTTGAAAAGTGGGTTTAAATTGACGGTATTATTGCTTTAGCCAGTTTTGGAAATTAGTTAGAAAGGTATGTGGGAAGTAGAAGTACAATCTAATCGATCCATTTCTCAAATAGAAAGTTTATATCGGCACCATTTGATGTTTTAATGAATTGTTTACTTTACCTAAATAAAATGCACTTATTTCGTCTGCAATCAATGCTTCTCTCTTTCCCTCTCAGTAGTTGAGGGGCAGAGTAGTTGTGTTTTTGTCTTGTAACACTTCTAGTCATGGGTGTTTATGAGATGTCGACAAGCGGCTGTAATTGCTAGGCGGTCTTTGTGGTATTTTCCCCCATTTGGTGCTGAAAGCTATTGGTTAGTACTGTACATCAAAACTGTAATTCTCAACCATATATATGCATTGAGCATCTGATTCCAAAAGTTGAACCAGAAAATTGATTGATTGACTATGCTCTGATAGTTATACTGTCCTTTGATTTCACTAATTGCATGGCAGTTCGAATGAGATGGCATCTTCACATAATGTCGAGTTGGAAGCAGCCAAGTTTCTCCACAAACTCATTCAAGATTCTAAAGATGAGCCTGCCAAACTTGCTACGAAGCTTTATGTGGTTTGTGCAGTTTTCTCTTGACAATTGGTCTTTTTATCTCACCCCGCCCTCTGTTCGCTCCTATTTATTGACGCGCATGTACAAGTATTTATTTGCTTTGTATTTGGGAAATGCAGATACTACAACACATGAAGTCAAGTGGGAAGGAACATTCCATGCCATATCAAGTGATATCAAGGTAAAGGTTAATCATTATTTTGGTTAATTCCGGACTTATATTAGGACAATCAGAAATTTTAAGATTGCATTAGTTATCTAGACACGTGAAAGAGTTTCAAAACTGTGCTAGCATTGTTATCATTTTACATGGTGAATCCTAAAGATAATTTGCTTAATTATCTGGTACCATCGAGCTTGCAGTGTCCAAGAAAATAAGTTTTCTATACCTTATTAATCTGGAGGATGAATCTGCCCTTTCTTTTATTCGGGTATTTACCCCACATAGTGGGGATAGTTGTACTATATCCAATAATATTGGTTGGTTAGTTAAATAGTTTACTTAGTTTTGGCAAAAAATAAGCTTAGTTCAAGACTAAATTGCTTTAGTATGGAGATCATTTTACATTAAGCTATGTTTCTGTTTTTTTGTGTTTAGCTTTTCTTATCGCTACCTATTGTTTTAATTTTTTTTTCCAACACTCCTATTTTTCATGGGTTTTCTTTTTGTTTTGGTATTTCAATTTTTTCTGCGTATATGTCATAACCTGAAAATTTTGATTTCTCATAGCTGATTTGTGAATTGGGTCTTCCTCCATAATCTTCATTTATTTGGGGACCGGGAGAGAGAAAGGGGGGGGGGGGGTCTTATACATTTCTCTAACTTATCTTCCTTGATCCACTTAGGGCCATGGAGACTGTTATTAATCAGCATGGTCTTGATATTGAAGCTTTGAAGTCCTCACGCCTTCCTATTTCTGGTGGAACTCAAACAGGTAATTTTTCAGTCACATTTTGAGTTCAATCAGTCAATGTCATTTTATTTCAATCAAATTGGCTCATTATACTATCTTGGCTAGTGTGAGGTAATTGGCAGCCATTTTTCTGCAGGTTCTTCTCATGCTGCTGGTGTTGCAAAAGATTCCAAAGCAGGCTTGACCGAAAATGAGATGTCTAATATGGACACATTTTCTTCAAGCAGACCACCTGTTGGTCCTAGCAGTACAGGGAATGATTATTATCAAGGATCTGCAACTCATCGGAGTAGTCAGTCTTTTGATCATGAAAGTCCATCTAGTTTAGACTCTAGGTCTACCAATTCACAGTCACAAGAAAGGCGTGACGCAAACAAACAGGTGAATCGAAAGGATGGTAAAAAACCCACCACTAAGAGGAAGAGGGAAGATACATCCATGCCTATGGAACCGCATCCTGAAAACCCTCAACATCTTGATACTGGAAACGCTGCAGTTACCACAAGGAAGGGAAAGATAAACAAGGTCGAACCACTGGCTGGTTTCTCAAGTAAAGGTGGTGAAAATGCTAATTTTAATATTGGTCTGAGTGGTGGTCAAATGGAACATTTTACATCGTTCTCTGGAAGCATGAGACCACTGCTCAGAGCCAAGCAAGAAGGTCAACCTTCAGAAAAGCAGTTGGATGTGACAAATACTAGCAACTCGATGTCTCGGGCTCTGAGTTCAAATCACCCTGAAGAAATGGAAGTTTCCTCTACTCATAATGCGTTAGCACAGCAGCAAGCCACTTCTCTAACTTCTACACATGACACTAGGGGCATATGGAATCAAAGTAAAGCTGGGTTTCCATTTGAAAAATCTCAAGTTCCCAGATTTTCTTCTAATGTTGCCATCCCAGGTAATATTTCAGCAGAGATTCCGATGCAGCAGTCAACTTCTCCATCACCAGGATCAAGTAAGAACTTGGAAAGACGTTGATATTATTGTGGAATTAACGCGTTGGAAATCAATGCATCTGAAATTTCAGCTCACAAAATTGAAGATTTTCCAAATATAACTGGTATAAAATGGTATTAAAAAAACATGGACCCCTTGGACTATGTCCTTAAACAATATCCTCTCCGTGGGATTATTTGATTTGATATCAACTTCGGTTGAATTATATTGAAACATGACTTATCTATATTTTGGAATGATATCTTCTCTGCTTTCTTTTGTATTGAATTAATATACGAACAAATAAATGATTCTTAAATGAGGTTAATCTTATTAAGGTTGAAACTCTTATACTATATCCTGGGTTTTTGAGTAATTAAGGCTCACATGGTATTCTTGGAAATTCAGGCTCTTTTGGCAAGATTCAAGGAGGCGTGCCAGTTGCATCTGGTTCATTTCAAGTAGCAGAACCTGGATTCTCAAGTCCAATCCATTACAGCAGCACATTGGCCTCAACTGGAAAGGTCTCTGAGCATGATGGAGGAAATACTGATATACTAGCTGATGCAAATAAGACATCTCAGGTACTTAATCTATATCCATTATGTTCTCCACTTTTAGGCAAAACAAGGGTGTTGTACTTAGTCTTGTCCATCATGCTGAATTAAGTTGTTTCTAGCATTCTTACTTGATATATGTGGGAAAGACATACTAAAAGAAAACATAGCTAGTACAATATACTCTCTATTTGTGTTTGTCTTTAAGATCTTATGGAAACATTTAGTTTTAAGAAGGGTTTTTATCGCAAATGGTCCTTGACATTGATCCAACTCCTCATTTTGGTCCTTGAATTTCAAAATCGATAAATTTGGTCCCTGACTTTCACAACCGCACATCAATTTAGTCCTTCTGTCAAAGTTTTGTCAAATTTTCTATTAGTGTGCTGATGTGGCACATGACGGGTCCCACTAATCCAATCATATGGTGCCATGTGGATTAATTGTAAGCAACTATTTTTTTAAGATTTACAACCTAAAGTAAAATAAGAAACTAAAAACCAAAACTTAAAAAAAGACATCATCGTCTTCAACTGGGTATGCTAAAAAAGATAAAGGAAGGCACCATGACACCACTAAAGCACTTGGCCTCCCAGAACTCACTCCACATTGTCTCTAGTTGTTTATAATCCTATCAAATTTGAATTGAATTTGGATTTGATTTTATCTAATTTAGATTGAATTTTTTCCCAATTGGGGTTGTGGGATGCTAGAGAAATGCCAGCGCGGAATACTCATCATTTGGTTCCAACCAAATCGGACGTTCAGTCTTCAGCCGAGATGTAATCAGTTGGATTCAATGGAGAACCACAACCAAGTAGTGGGTGGTGGTTGATTGGACCTTGATTCCTTCCAAACCCATGTCTTCAATTGCTTCGTCCATGGCCCACCTCTCTTCTTCCTCCAGGAACCTCCTCTCCCTCCAATGGCTCCGAGAACTCGTCGATTCCTTCCTCTGCATTCACCGAGAGTTGGAAACCCTCCTCTTCTTCCTCCACCAAAACCCACATCTCCAAACCCATCGTCTTCATCTGGGCTATACCTTCATTTTTTATTAGTGTTTATTTTGTTTTATCAATTTTAGTTTTAAATCTTATACAAAAATGGTTTTTATTGAATAATCCACGTGGCACAATATGATTGGATTAGTGGGACTCATTGTGTGCCACACCAGCACACTAACAAAAAATTTGCGGAATTCTAACGGAAGGACCAAATTGATGTGCGTTGGTGAAGTCAGGGACAAAATTTATCGATTTTGAACTTGAGGGACCAAAATGAGGAGTTGGATCAATGCCAGGGATCATTTGTGATAAAAACCCTTTTACGAATGTGTATATTGCATGTGGTTTGTCTAAGTTAGATCTTACTTTTTTTTCATTTTAGCAGTCTGCTTAAATGGCGTTCCTCATGTTTAGTTAATACCGGTATATTATTTGGAAATCTGTTCCGCACATGAAATTATTTGCTCCTTTGCTGTTTGAAAGTTTGTGCATGTGCTGTAATTTGCGTTTGACACATCTGTTCATAGGCTGGCAGGCAAAATAGTGCAGTAGAAATGAGTGTGCTGAGAAGTGCAGCTATGAGAGATACTGGTAAATCTCCAGTTCACTTGGCTTCTGGATCTCCTGGCACACCTTTCCAGGAACAGCAATTGAAACAGCTCAGAGCGCAGTGCCTTGTCTTTTTAGCCTTCAGGTAGATAGTTATATTTTGGATCTGATGTTATCCTATTTGGTCAAGATGCTATCCAATTCAAATCTTTGTCTTAGTTGGGTTAAATTCTGGTGTTTTGCGTGCAGAAATGGTTTGATGCCAAAGAAACTACATCTTGAAATTGCACTCGGTAACATTTTCCCTAAAGAAGGTAACTATTTTCATTTTTTTCTAAATCCTCAATTTTTACTGACTTGCTGCCCCAGAGTTGAATAACTTTGTATTATCGGCCTTGATGTATTAATTTAAAAAATTTCAGGTGGCAATACAGATGGGCCTCATAAAGAGTTCATTGACCATAAAGGAAAAACACAGTTTTCAAATGAGCCAAATATCATTTCTGATGCTACTACACCATATGGAAGACTTAACAATGAGAGGGACTCTGATAAAATGCTGCCCAGTGCCTTGTCCACTGGAAAATTCCCTGAGACCAACTCTTGGTCCAAAGAAACCGAGAACCCAAAAATGGAAGAAAAGAATGGCCCACCTCCAGATCACTTTGTACTTGCAGAAGAAAGAAACCATCTTCTTGGTTTACAGAAACCAGAATCTGAGATACAGACCCAGGAGACCTCAATCTCGCCAGCATGTTTAACTATTGCATCACAGCATCCCGAATCTTCAGGTGCAAGGAGTGGTTCAACTGTCGTTAATCCTTTGAACAATGTGGAAAATGGACATTTGCAAGTTGCAAGGGCTAGCCAAACCTCTTCTTTTTCACTCAGAGATCCTTGGAAACCAATTTCTGGAATTGGAAATGACCATCACACAGCACTTGCATCAAAGGATGCTCAGATCATGCCGAAACATTTGTCTCAGGGTGAGAACAATATATTTAAATCAATCTGTCCTTTTTCTTTCGTGTGATCTTGATGGTAATTATGGTGTAGATGGTTCATAGGTATTTGTATTTCAAAAGAAATGCTTTTTGAGAGTAAGAAATCATTTGTGAATCTCTGAAAAAAGACCTTTTTCAACTGCAGGACAAGTAAAGAACGACAACCATACTGACTTGCCACCTTCACCAAAGTACACTATGTCAGAGAAGTGGATTATGGATAAGCAGAAAAAGAAGCTTTTGGATGAACAAACTTGGATTCTAAAACAGCAAAAAGCGAAGCAAAAAATTGTGACATGTTTCCACAAGTTAAAGGTCTGTTATAAAAGCATTATGTGTCTTCAAATATTGGTTGTTCTTTTATTACCCCAAAACATAATTTTCTTAATTCTTGCCTGGTAATTGTTATGGTCTTAATTTGTAGTTACTGGGGTATTTTTTTTCCTGGGGAAAAGAAAGAAAGGTGGCTGCCGGGGCGGGGGGGGGGGGGGTTGTAGGGGTTTGAGGGGTTGCTGTAAAGCTGAAATTCAGCGATACCTTAGTTCCCTAACTGGACTTTTGTGAAATACAAAAGGGATCATCTTCACACATTGCAAGTAGAATTATGCTTATGCAGATGTGGGTTAGGCCATTTGGCTCCCAAGTTTGAGCCCCTCTCTACCAAATTAGAGTAGTTTAGACTATTTTAAAAAAGTATTATGCTGATGTGTACTTTAAAACTGATCCATCTGTGTTAGAAATTTCATGGGGAATGAATGATTTTTGATTTAAAAGAATAATATATCTAACTTAAGTGGTTAATATGGAAAAATGTCCAGAATGCCATGTGCCATGTATGTCTTCTATGAAAACAATGGAGCCATCCAGAAAAGTTAACCATGTATAGATTTTGTGCTTTTTTTTCTTTGTTAGAGTAGCATTAAGAAGGTTTTGGGGGGTCGGGCTTAAGGGCAATAGCTCTAAAATTACTTGATCATGCTGTGAATCTTGCTTTTAAGAATGGGAAAAACAGAACAAACTTGGGAAATCGAAAACAAAATAACCAAGATAAGTAAGATATTGGGCAGAGTAAGATATTGGGGGAAGAGTAAGATATTGGGCAGCCCTCTGGGCTTCAGTTTCAAATGATTTTAAGAACTACTCTCTTTCTCACATACTGTGGGATATGTTAGCAGCCGTAAAGTGATTTTGGTCGAGGTTTTGTTACTTGTATTCAGATCCTCTTGAGAGTTTTTCTGGTTTTGTTCTTGGTGGATTTCTTATCCACTTCTGTGTAATTCCGTTTTATAAAATATTATAGTTTCTTCTCAAAAAAAACAAAACAAAGAATTAACGTGGTTCGGCTATATGTGCCTACGTCCACGGGACAGCAACAACACTCTTTCACTATATCAATAATGAGTACAACCAATAATCTTGCCAAGTCTCTAGAATTAAGAACTTGACGATAAACCCGAAAGAACAAGAACAAGAAATACACTCCTTTTCTTTTCTCTTGCACACACTTTGCCCTTACAATATTCTCTCACTCTAATCCCTTGAGTGGTATACAACTTATTGTTTTGCTCCCATTCAAAACTAGTACAATAGCCCCTTTATATAGACATAATAAAGGTCTTCTTCAATAAGGATTACTATTCTTAATTTGAATCTAGTTATGAATCTTTCTCCAATTGGATAAACAACTCCAATTGGGAAAACCACTAAATCTTCTAAGTCTATAATTCCTAATAGACTTAGGACAACGCATCATGGGCTGGAAAAACCCAACAGATCATAGGTGCATCTCTCTGCTGGAAGAATAGAAGAATCAAATTATTTGGGCCAGTTTACTTATTCAGTAAGTTGGCACATCATAGCTTGTATGAAGCACAGATCACGTAGTAAGAGATGCATAAAAGAGAACATAACCAACCATGCACTGCCGTGTTTGTTTTGTTATGAATTGCATCACAACTGTGTTTACATGGTGCTGTACAGAGTTCCACAAGAAATGGTTTGGGCACATCGTAATGTTCACATCGCTGAAGGGATAATTATTTTATTGTTATTTTTCATGTGCTTTCATTATTCCTATAACTCACCCTTCAAACAATACATCCGTTATGGAAAGGAGTTTACTCAACTACTTATCTTGTTTGCTCTGTATTCTTGAAGTTGTTAAATGATCTCCATGTCATGTTTTGACCAAATACTTATCTTATATTTACTCAATTCTCATCTATATGTGAATATATCTTTGCAAAAAGATAAATTCAACTAGATGGCTGGTGTGATAGGTTCATTTATCCTATTTTTAATACTGTTTTTGCCTCATGTAGTGCGTTTTACTACTTGTAGGAAAATGTGAGCTCTTCTGAAGATATATCTGCAAAAACCAAAAGCGTCATAGAACTGAAAAAGCTACAACTCTTGGGGCTGCAACGCCGTCTCCGGAGGTTATTGATTATCCTATACAGGCTTCCAAGTGAAGACCAATTACTCCTCTGTCCCTTTAAAGAATTATCTGTGCTGCAGAAACATAAATTTTAAGTACCGCTTTAATGCTTTCTTACCAAATTATTTGGAAATGTTTTAATGCTTTTCTATAAAAATTTAAGTAACCATTTAATGCTTTCCTACTTCTCAGGTGTTTGCATTCAATTGTTTCTCTTATTTTTAAATCTAAAATTATGAAGTATTTCGTATCAAATTCATTTAAAGAGATGACTAAGGCTTGTGGAAAAAAGTGGAAAGAAATTATTCAAGTTTTTCACCGTGGGTAAAATTCTTTTGGATTCCTAAAAAGGAAGCGTGGACCATTAATTTGGGACAGAGGGAGTATATATTTATCTTTTCAGTCTAGTTAGTGCAATTTTTTTTTCTTCTGTATAATTTGTTTTATTTCTCAGACACTTAAAACCATGTTTTGACTCGTTTCGGCAGTGAATTTTTGGGTGATTTCTTCAAACCAATCGGTACTGAAATGGATCACTTGAGAAGTTGTAAGAAATATAGACATGGTAGGAGGATTAAACAACTTGAAAAGTTTGAGCAAAAGATGAAGGAAGAGCGACAAAAGAGAATTCGGGAGAGGCAAAAGGAGTTCTTTGGTGATATCGAGGTTCACAAGTACGTGTTTTATCTTCGTCCAGTGCATGCCAGCATTTTTAGCATTCTATGTTTTTGAGGAGCTGTAGTAGTCATTTATTCTATTTCTCATAGTCAATTCAGTTTCCAAAGTGTGCTGCGCGGTTTTCTTACTTGCTTTCTAATCTGGACTTCAGGGAAAGACTGGATGATGTGTTTAAACTTAAGAGAGAGCGCTGGAAGGTTTTCAATAAATATGTGAAGGAGTTCCATAAAAGGAAGGAACGTATCCATCGTGAGAAGATTGATAGGATCCAACGTGAAAAGATAAATTTATTGAAGATCAATGACGTGGAGGGATATCTGCGAATGGTGCAGGTATGTTCTAAAGTTTTATTGACTTCGGCATTGCATCTTAAGTTTACTCTTTTTACATAACATTTTTGGAACTCATGCTAGGATGCCAAATCTGACCGTGTTAAGCAACTTCTCAAAGAGACTGAGAAATATCTTCAAAAGCTCGGTTCCAAACTACGAGATGCAAAGGCTTTGGCAAGCCGGTTTGAGCATGATATCGATGATAGTGGAATTGCAAGTGTTGTGGAGAAGAGTGAGCCTACTTTTGAAAATGAAGATGAAAGTGACCAGGCTAAGGCAAGTTTATTCTCTGTGCACTTCACTTCCTAGTTAAGCCCCCGCTCATGTTGTTATTGTTTTGCAGCATTACATGGAGAGCAATGAGAAGTACTATTTGATGGCTCATAGGTACTGATATGGCTTCTTTATCTTGGGTTTATTGTTTATTAAACTTTATTTGCTGCTTTGGAATAGCTATCCCTCACTACCTAACATTTATTTAGTGGTGGTTGAACTGAGCTAAGCTCTGGTTCCTTTTACTAATCCCTCTTTAAAAAATTTCCTTTCTGACCATAACTCTTGGAACATTAATTCTTTTTAGAAATAAAGTCTTGCCTTCTTGAGGCTGTCAATTGTACTACTTTCTCCTTTACACGGTCTGCCAAAGTATCTTACAATCAACATTGACTTTTGCAGTATAAAAGAGACTGTCGCTGAGCAGCCATCTATTCTTAACGGTGGAAAATTGAGAGAGTGAGTAGAATGTGCTTTGTCATATTTGTATATTTGTAAATATAATATATTTTTAGTGGTTGGGGATGGATAAACGTTTGAGTTTTTTTTTCCTCAACTTTAAAATGGTCTAATTTAATAACAATTTTAGAATTGTCGTATCCATTGGAAAAGATTGAGGAAGTTTTTCTTATCAATAACAGTATTTTTGATCTTCAGGTATCAAATGAATGGCTTAAGGTGGTTGGTGTCACTATACAACAATCATTTGAATGGTATTCTGGCTGATGAAATGGGACTAGGTAAAACTGTTCAGGTAGGGATTGATACTCGATCTCCCTAGACTTATGGCATTTTGTTTCCTGTTTACACATGTGAACTCTGTAACATGTTCGTTTGTAGGTAATTTCTTTAATTTGTTACCTGATGGAAACAAAAAATGACCGAGGACCTTTTCTAGTGGTTGTGCCATCTTCAGTTTTACCTGGATGGGAGTCAGAAATTAAGTTTTGGGCCCCTAGTATTCTTAGTATTGTCTATGCTGGCGCCCCTGAGGAGAGACGTAGGCTATTCAAGTAATCACATAAAACCAAACAGCTACTTCATTTTGTGTTTTACTTTTGGTATACAGTGGCTCAGGAGTTACTTTACATTGCAGGGAAAGAATAGTTCAACAGAAATTTAATGTTCTCCTTACGACATACGAGTATCTGATGAATAAGCATGACAGACCTAAACTAAGCAAAATACATTGGCATTATATAATAATTGATGAAGGTCACCGGATAAAGAATGCTTCCTGCAAGTTAAACGCTGAGTTGAAGCATTATCAGAGCTCTCACAGATTGCTGTTAACTGGAACTCCATTGCAGGTTTCAGGCTTTTATTATCTTGTGCTCTTCTTTTGTTGTTGTTTGCACTCATTTTCCGTGATGGTGTACTAAATGTGTATTGTCTTACCTCAGTTGGCGTACTAATGTGGTATCCTGATTACCTTTTATTTCTGTTTGATTAGAATAATCTCGAGGAGTTGTGGGCGCTATTAAACTTCTTGTTGCCAAATATTTTTAATTCATCAGATGATTTTTCTCAGTGGTTCAACAAACCATTTGAAAGTAGTGGTGATAACTCAGCTGAGCAAGTAAGCTTTGGAAGATTGTACGAGTCATTGACATTTCTGTTACATTAAAATCTAATAGTTACATACTTGTTGTTGGCTTATGTTGACAAGGCCTTGCTGTCTGAGGAAGAGAATTTATTGATCATAAACCGTCTTCACCAAGTACTTCGACCATTTGTCCTCCGGAGGCTGAAACATAAGGTACCGAAAATGTGTTTTTAGCTTATCAATAGTATTTGCCATTTGGAAAGTGTTTTTTTGGTACATATTGCCATATTGGATTCTTATGCCTTGTGTAGATTTAGTATCCCTATTATGATGTGTAAACATACAGGTATGCATCCGTGTTTGTGGTCCTACCATGCTTGTGGTTCTCTGGAGTTCTTTGTGTATCCATTTATGTTGGTGCTCTGGGCAGGGAAACTTTTGTGTCATCATAACTTTTGTAAATGACTTGGAATGCTAACATTGTGCCTTTTTCATGAGAATGTCATACATCCCAGTCATTTTAGAAACTAAGGGGCTCCTTAGTGGGCAGGACTAGACTCGACTGAACTACTATTTTGGGCTGGTCTGACCTTAATTGGACCCAATCTAGTATTGTCTTATGTTTGTTCAGTGTTGGACTAAGAAATTAGATAAATTTCTATATATTATTATCTTGTATTTAGCATATGAACTGTACTGCTGTAGTTCTTAAGACTTAAATGACCATATATATATATATATATATCAACTATGATAATTTTCCAAATATATTGAAACATCTGATGTAAGAAAAATTAATTAATATGAAAATGTCTTAAGTAAACTGAACATAGATAAATAGTGTAGATTTTGTTTCTTCAATGAACTCAGTTTTTTTTTTTTTTTTCTAGGGAACAATGAACTCAGTTAAATAAGTTCATTTATTTTATTCCAAGCCAACTTTTATCACCTGCATCCAGTTTATCCAGAAATTAATAATTCATAGCCCCAAGCCATACATTTCAACTGCAGCCAGCTTTGTTCTTTGGCTTCCTTCATTTGATAATAAAACTTAGATAATGTAGTCTGAGTTTGATGAAAGCTGATAAAATGTATCCCGGCTTAACCCTACCAAAATAAGTAGACAGAATAAGCGGGTGGAACCCCCGCATCTTCTCTTAAGTGGACCTGCCCATTGTAGTCTATGTAACTACCAAACATGTGACTAATGTTGAGAATATCGCGTTTAAGAATGGGAAAAATAGAACAAACTCTGGAAATCAGAAAATAAATAACCAAGATAAATAACACCAAGAATTTACGTGGTTCGGCAATATGTGCCTACGTCCACGGGACAACAACAACAATCTTTCACTATATCAATAATGAGTACAACCAATAATCTTGCCAAATCTCTAGAACTAGGACTTGAGGAAAAACCTAAAAGAACAAGAACAAGAAATACACTCTCTTTTCTTTTCTCTTGCACACACTTTGCCCCTATTCTTAAACCTAGTACAATAGCCCCTTTATATAGACATAATAAAGGTCTTCTTCAATAAGGATTATTAATCCTAATTGGAATCTAGTTATAAATCCTACTCCAATTGAGAAACTAACTCCAATTGGGAAAACAACTCCAATTGGGAAAACAATTTAATCCTCTAAGACTGTAACTCTAGACTTAGGACAACTTATCATGGGCTGGAAAAAACCCAACAACTAATTCTAAATAAGCCAGTCCAGCCTCTTATCCGGGCTACATGTGCTCGTAAAGGATTTAGCTAGTTCTATACTAGGAATGCTGAGATGGCTGCTGAACAACAAAATCCTTGTTAATTTCATTACTTTTGTGTAGAAGGCATGTGTAGACTTGGCCGCTTAATTAGGATATGCAAATGTAAGTCGATCATATGATTGATGAGGCCCAACATGACTCGACTCCTGAATATTTTATTTGGGTTCTTAGTGCCTTTACTGGTTGTATTTGATTTGTTATGGCAAGTCACTATGTTTAATGTTGTGGAATTTTATATTCTTTTTGGCAGGTTGAGAATCAACTACCTGAAAAGATTGAGCGACTTGTAAGATGTGAGGCTTCTGCTTATCAGAAGCTTCTAATGAAGAGGGTAGAAGACAATTTGGGTACAATTGGAAATTCCAAGGTATTTTAATTCCACTTTCATTAAGATAGGTGAATTACAATACATCTGTTATTATAATATCTGCATATTCGTCGCAGGCGCGGTCAGTGCACAACTCTGTTATGGAGCTTCGAAATATATGTAATCATCCATATCTCAGCCAGCTTCATGCAGAGGAGGTATGTTCTTTACCTGTTCATTTTTAAGTTCTTATTTGCTCTCCTAAAGATACTGAAAGGGAGGAGAAGCAGTTGTCATTGTTATCTTGTGCTCTCAAAGGCTTTCCGTTGTTTTTCCTGAGTTCCCAATTAAGATAAACTTCTTTATCTTATTGCTTCTTGTAGGTTGATAGCTTGATACCAAAGCATTATCTACCCCCAGTTATAAGGCTTTGTGGGAAGCTTGAGATGCTAGATCGATTGCTTCCCAAGCTAAAAGAGACAGATCATAGGGTATGGAAGGCTTTTTTTCCTGTTTCTAGCCACATGAATATTTTGTTTAACTATCCTCTCATTCTTTAATATGTAATTATGTATTCATGTCTCTTTTGAATATTCTTGTTTTTTGGTTTGACATTGGACTACAACTTAATGAAACTTGTCACTGTGTAGGTTCTTTTCTTTTCCACAATGACTAGGCTACTTGATGTTATGGAGGAATATCTTCATATTAAACAATATCGGTACCTTAGGCTGGATGGACATACATCTGGGGGTGATCGCGGTCCCCTCATTGATATGTTCAACAACCCGGATTCTCCCTTTTTTATATTTCTTCTCAGGTGATTCTTCATGTTTTGTGTAAATATTTTTGTATGCTTTGACTAGGTGGTTCAATAGTTACTGGAACCTTGGGTTCTTGGAGGTTTTAAGATAACCATCCCCCCTCCCCCTTTTTTCCACTTTTATATTTTTACCTGAGAAGTCAATAAAGGGAGAGATTTAGATTGACATATGAAGTGGAAGCAAAAAAGGGCGTGTTTGGGGTTGTCAAAACGACTTTCAGATAAGGGTGCCTTTTATTTCGTTTGTCTGAAATAGACATAGGTTTTTGGGGTTGAGAGGAGCACTTTATTACTTTCTTAGGAAGCACCACTAGGTGTAGATGGAGGATGCATTTCATTTTTTATGAAAGTTCTTATGTGCCTCTAACAGATGCACCTTGTACAGAAACACCCCCATATAGGGTCTAAAAATCCAGCATTAATTTTTTAATGTCACTGAGTTACGCTACTGTCATGTTCTTGGCCTTAAAGTTAGGCTGCTTTGTGCTTGATTCCACTTTTAGGGGTTTGCTAGAAAGTAGAAAATGGAAACTATAAAAGCTTTGATGTGCTGTTCATATGTCTTGATGTGTGTCTGCATGTGCTCTTGCCTGTTAGTGGTACTGACATTCGTATGATTTTGATAGCATTCGGGCTGGTGGTGTAGGAGTAAATCTTCAAGCTGCAGATACAGTAATAATATTCGACACTGATTGGAATCCACAGGCAATTTACGAAATTACTGTTTCATTAACTTAAATTTTGAGTTTATAACATACAATTCCAAGTCTTAAGTTTTAAGTTTTTTGGTTGGTAAATCTTCAGGTTGATTTGCAAGCACAGGCAAGGGCTCATAGAATTGGCCAGAAGAAGGAAGTACTTGTGCTTCGATTTGAAACAGTAGGCACTTCCCCCTTGTTACTTCCCCTTTGTTTTTAAGACAGAAGTACATCTATGAGCTATAACCACTCTCTCTTCTATTTACGTCTTGAAATTAAATTGTCCCTAATTTAGAGTCTTATATCTAACTGCTTGAGTTTTTTTTCTTTTGCACAAGGTTCAAACTGTTGAGGAACAAGTCAGAGCTGCAGCTGAGCATAAGCTGGGAGTTGCGAATCAGAGCATTACTGCTGGTTTCTTTGACAACAATACAAGGTTAGTTGCCTATATACTTGCTCTGTTGCATACTTCTAAAGCTGTTTCTAAGTTTTCTTGAAATTCTTTTTACCACAGTGCTGAAGATCGAAGAGAATATTTGGAGACCCTTTTGCGTGAGTGTAAGAAAGAGGAAGCTGCACCTGTATTAGATGATGATGCCTTAAATGATCTTTTAGCTCGCAGGTAGATAGTTTTATGCGACTGTTCATCTAAATAAGGTGGACTAGTTAGATGCATCGTTCCTGTTCCAGCTTAAGCATGTCCATTATAATAAAGAAAAAAAAAATCCATGCATGGGTTTCTTGAAAAGATGGAGCCACTGTAGACTATGGCACCTAATTGTTTTCTTTGATTTTGTTGATATTTAATGTTTTTCATAAGCAATGATGAGTTTACTGCCCTATTTTTTATTTATTCTTCCTCCGGGTAGAATTATCTACAAAATGAGAAGGGCTGGAAATTTCACAATCAAAAGTCATTAGCGTGTTGGAATTTGTTGCTGATTAAATTGCAAAACCATTGTTCTCCTGCCTGATTTTGTTGGTCACTGGTTTAAATGTCATTATTACTTTCATTTGTTTGTTTGTTTGTTTTTACTTATTTATCTGTTTCTTTTTTTTTTCTTTTTTTTTTTGCTCGATTTTTTATTTGGAGTAGAATATCAATGGTTGCCTCTTTTCTTGCAGTGAGCCAGAAATTGATGTCTTTGAATCAGTTGACAGAAGAAGGCGAGAAGAAGAGATGGTATCTACTTAATCATTTGCAGTCAATGCTGTCTGTATCTTTGGTTTTACATTGTACAAGTATCCTTGTATATAATCGAAAGCTATCTGCTTCTCTTAAGTGGCAGCTTTTTAAAAAAATTTAATTTTGCAGGAAACATGGAGAAAGTTAGTATGTGTACAAGGCATGGATAGTTCTGAGACTCTGCCTCCCTTGCCTTCTCGCCTTGTTACAGATGATGACTTGAAGGAGTTCTGTGAAGCAATGAAGATATATGAGGTTCCAAAAACTGGTGAAAGGTCTAATGATGGGGTGAAGCGGAAGGGTGGGTCTCTTGGGGGCCTTGATACTCAACGTTATGGCCGGGGGAAACGGGCAAGAGAGGTTTGTTTGTCATATTGGATTCTAGTAGCATAAATGTTTCCTCTCTATCCTTGTGTTTCTTATACCACAAACCTGCTAATTGATTATGAACCCTTTTCTTTGAATGCTTTTTAGGTGCGTTCATATGAAGAGCAATGGACAGAGGAGGAATTTGAAAAGTTATGTCAGGCCGAATCTCCGGATTCCCCCACAAAAACAAAAGAAGAAGTTAGAGAGTCAAACATGGCAAAAGGTGACAGTGGGTCTGTGGTGGCTGTTTGTGAAACAGAACTTCCTGCTCCACTCCCACAACACATATCGTCACCCTCTGTGGACCTTTCCCAGATGCAACAAAGTAAAGGGGTTACCCCACCAGCTAAGCGAGGCCGTGGAAGGCCAAAAAGAGCAACATTAGTTCAATCACCAACTGCGATGGCTCTTACAGCACCTTCTGGAACTATTAAAGTGGATACTGGGTTGCAAAGAGGGATGGCATCTAGCCCTGCCACAAACTTGGTCCCTGATTCATCAACTAGTTCTGCTAACGCAGAGAGTATTGGAGGAATTGTACAACATACTAGTATTGTGGCCTCACCTAGTTCTCAGCCAATTGCTCCTAAACCTTCTGTTACTCCTGATTCTCAGACGACCACTGTTGGCCCTTTTCCATCAGCACAATCAAGAGGAAGAGGTCGGAAGACTCAAAGGGGACCAGAAGCACCCAGGCGTAGGGGAAGGAAAAAGGCTCCAATATCACCTGGTGTTGGTGGCGTATCTGGTCCTGATCCAAAACAAAATGAAGCATCACAGAACACATCTGTGAATCCACTAGAAAATCAAGCCATTGGCATGAGTGGAACTGTTTCTAGTACTTCCGCAGTCCAATACCCTGATTCTCTTTCTGGTTCTGCTCCTTTACAAGTTGTGAGTGGGGCTGATCACCAAGTTGGTGATGCTGTAGCTTTGAGTTCACAGCCAGCCCTTTCTTCTCCATCTGTTGCTCCTTTGTCTCAATCTTCTCCTTCTCCATCTGTACCCGTGCAAACAAAAGGGCAAAACCGGAAGGTGCAAGGTGACGTAGGAGTACCGCGGCGTAGGGGAAGGAAACAGGCGCCATTATCACCTGCTGTTAGTGATGTGTTAGTTGGTCAAGATTTGAAACCCAATCTGCAACCACAGGATAAACCTGGGGATTCATCTGGAAGGAAAGACATTGCCATGCAAAGTAAGCAAGAGGCTGATGATTTAGCTGGTCAGGATCTGAACTTAACCAAAGAGTCAGTAAATTTTGCCCGAGCCAAGCAAATAACAAGCTCACCAATGATGCATGATACATCTGTCAGATCCCTTGGTAAATACTGTGCATTTATGCGTGCCTGAATTTTTTTTTTTACAACTGAATTCATGATTATATTTTCCTCACATGACTTAATTTAACATTTGACAGGTCCTGCATTGGGAGAAAGTCAAAATGTTGTCGCATGTAATTCTACTGTTACAGTGAATGAAGGTGCTGCAGCTCCTGCTATTCCAATTCCCGTAACTGCACCTCCAGCAGTGGAAAACACCAGTGAGGCAAACTATGATGTTGCTAAGACTGCTCCTAGCTCTCAGTCAATGCCTTCCAACCCTTCTGCTCCTCTAGCTTCTCAATCTCTCACTCCTTGCCCTTCTGAAACAGTACAAGTCAAAAGACAAGGTCGAAAGACTTCAAACAGAGCTGAAGCACCCCGTCGTAGGGGAAGGAAGCAGGCTCCGGTGTTACCTTCTGTTTCTGATGGTCCAGCAGGTCAGGATCCAAACTTAAAGTTTGAATCACAGAATGCATCTGTTGATTCATTCGGGAGTAAGTCTGCTGCACTGAGAAGTAAGCAGGGTACTGATGGACAGGAGTTGACAAATGGTACTCAGGCCCAAGCAAGTCAAGCACATTTAGCTAGCAGTTTAGTGGGTCATGATTCAAATAGAAAGGAGGAGCCAGTCTTTTCAACCCACAGTAAGCAGCCTTCAAATTCTTCAACACTTGACATTCCTCCAGGATTCTCTGATAAGAGTTCTGCTTTGGGCCGTATCCAGACTGCTGATGTAAGTGATGTTGCTCGTGTGATGAAGGAGGTCTTTTCTGGAACACGTTTGTCAAAAGCTAAAATTCCTGAGTCATCTGGGAGAGAAGGTAGGGTTGTCCCTTGTGTACCTGTATCAAGTAAGGCTCCTGTGGAATTAGCCAAAAACCAATGTTTGGAGGATAAAGCATGTCCAATTGTGTCAACTTTGGAAGCAGCAGCCCATGTACTTGACCTTCCAGTGAATTACGAGAAGCAATCTGGGACTGGTGTTAGTGCAGAAGGGGAGAGGGACAAGCCACCTGCTTTGAATGAAACCCATGTTCCCATCACAAATATGGACCAACACAAGGGCAAGGCAGCTGTAGGCTCGGTTAAAGAATTGGAAGACTCAAAACAACTCTCTGTTGATGGTTCGACTATGGTGAGTAAAACAGATACTGTTGTTCAGACATTGGCTCGAGATGTTGATGTGCCTGCTTCTAGTATAGGGTCCTTTGGTGGTGAGATGAATTCATCGTTAGTATTGGAAAGTAACATTGAGCATCCTGAGGTGATTGGGAGAGATTCTGGACAGAAAACTGAATCTTTTTCAGTAGAGCACCCATTAATTTCCAAGGATACTGATAATGCCAGTCTTCATCTTGGTGTTACGCCTCCTGTTCCTAGGGTCCCAATCGAGTCAAGCGAGGTGGGCCTTCCTGCCATGGTTGATTCTGAAAACAAAAAAGGGAGTTTTGCTAAAGAGAATCCAACATCTCCTTGTATTACTGAGGATGCCGGCTATCATTCTGAAGACCCTTCACCTATTAGTTCAAGTCCAGATCATTCAGTTGCTGCTACTGGTGTTACTGAAATGACTGAAATAAATTCAGCAGACAAATCAGAGCATTCTTCAAAAGAGTCCCGAGAATCTTCCCCTCATGATACAAAAACCATTGTGCTCACGTCATCTGAAAATGTTTGTCCTGGAGAAAGTGCACCCTCGTCTGTGGGTTTAGGGGACGTAGCGCCTATGGCTGAGAATAACCCTGGAAGAAAGAATGAGCCTGCTTCAGAAGGTTGTACACAATATTCTCCTCTGAGCCATGAGAATTCCACAATTATTCCCTCAATGCTAAACATTGATTCTGGACAGGGTTCTCTTGACAAAGTTGACATGCCTTTTACAGAATCTGAAGTTGTTAATAATGAAGGTATTTGTTTAAATTCAGAAATTTCATCCAAGATTGTTGATTCTGTAGCTTCTCATGAATCAGTTGGTGGTGCTTCAGGGCGTAATACCACTATGCATGTTATTCCTTCTGAAAAGGGCATCTTGGAACTTGGAACTGAAAGGATTGGGGATGGTAGTATTGATGCTTGCAATAAGGAAGTGGTCCCTGCTGAGGGTGATCAAATGGATATTTCTCATGCTGTTAGTTGTCCACACGAAGAAGTATTGGAAACGGTTTTACCCTCATCTTCTTTGGTAGTGGCGGGAGAAATTCATGAATCATCTGATAGAGCTCAAGTTGGCAGCTATAGGGCACAGGAGAACCAAAAATTTTCTCATCCTGCCTTGGTTGTTTCTCAGGATGGTAAATTTGTATCAGAAGATAAATCAGAAGTCTTGCTGTCATCTTCTGTAGGGGGAGAGGAAACAGTGGAGGGCTTATCCGTGAAATGCCAGAGTAGCAGCTCACAATCCCCAGTTGATCAGGATCATTGTGTCACTGAAATGGATGTTAAATCGCCACAACATATCTCTGAAAAAATTGATCTTCCTTCATCTTTAAATATGCAGGAAGAAAAGATTGAGGGTTCATCTGAGAAGAGGCCAAGTTGCAGCTCAGTACCACTGGAAGAGGTCAATGGTTCTGGAGCTTTAACAGTTCAAATGGATTTATCTCAGGTTCATGGAACTGTGCAAGAAAATATTTTATCAGAAGGTATGACTGAGGAGGGGATGACTAAGGATATATCTAAGACTTTTCAAGTTTGCAGCTCATTACCTGTGGAGGAACCAGAAGTTTCTAGAGCCGAAAGAGATGCTCTAATTAATTCATCTCATATTGATGAGAATCTACCAGAAGGAGATACTGACATATCTGGAAAGTGTCTACTCAGCAGTCCAGTACCAGTGGAAGAAGACAAGATTGATGGAACATCTATGGAACATTTAGGTGGGAGTTCAGGCTTACTGGGAGAATTGAAAGGATCTGATACTGAAATGGATGTTTCTCTGGTTAGTGAGCTCCAACCCGAAAATATATCAGAAAGTGTTATTGTGCTATCATCTACTGTTGCAGTTGAGGAAGGAAAGATTGAATGCTTATCTGAGAGCTGTCCAGCCAGATCAATAATGTTGGGGGACGCATCTGAAGCTTTAGTTTCTGATAAAATGGTTGTCTCTGAGGTTGACACGTTTGTGCCCGAAAGGATGTTGGAAAATCTGCCTTCATCTTCCTTGACAAAAGAGCAGGAAAATACTGAGGGCTCTTCTGAGAAGGGTCAAGATGGTAGCTCAGTACAACTTGAGGAATCAACTGGAAAGGAAGATGAGATGGGTCATCTAATGGAAACACCCAGATCTTTTGGGGATTTGCTTGTAAAAGAAAGTGTTGATTCAGAAGAGGAGGTTCAGCGGTTATCCAAGAAGGATCCTATAAGCAGCTCAGCGCCGCTGTTGGAATCATTGATTTCTGAACCTGGGACAAGTGATCATTCCGATGCATCCAAGGTTCGTTGCACTCATTGGGAACTAAGATAAACATTTTTTTTATCAATTGTATTTTTTCAAATAAATAGGTGTGTACCTTAATGCTGGAAGCTAGGCTTGTGTTTCAAAATTACAAGAGCGATCCTCACCACCACCACACCTGCTCCTCTTTTCACCCAGCAAAACAAAACCTGTCTTATCTCAGAGCTTCCTACTAAACAGAATTATAAACTGTAATATAACAATTACTTGTGAAATTCAAATGCTTACAAATGTCCACAGACAATCACAAAGTTGGTTTATTGCTCTTAATTTCATTAGTAATGTATATATCATGTGTACGACTCAGGTTGGCATGGTGCCGCTAGAAGATAGAATGGTGGAGGACGTTGACCCGCCTGCATCCTCCTTAGAGACAGAAGGAAGAGGTATAGATCATCCATCTGAGGTTCTAGATGGCAGCTCAGTGACAGAGGGTCCAAAAACACCTGTAGCTGACAAGGATACTCAGATGAATGCTCCTGATGCTTGTGAGAGGGAGCCAGAAGTTGTGTGTGAATCTGTGGATATGCCTCTGGTTACCTCGACCATGGTGGATGATGGTGTCAAAGGCTCGTCTGAAGCAGTGCCTATATGCAGCTCCAAATCACTAGAGGAGTTGGAATCTGAAGCTAAAATATTTGATGCTTCTCACGTTTGTGTAGAATTGCCAGAGAATGTATCTGAAAGCATGGATCAAACTCCGGTTATCTTGATCAATCAGGGCGATAGTGTTGAAGGCTTATCTGAGGCAAGGCCCGTAGGCAGCACCGAATCACCAGAGTCATCAAAATCCGAAGCTAAAGTTGCTGATGCTTCTCAGGTTTCCGGGCCAATCCCAGCAGTTGCATCTGAAAATGTGGATCAGCCTCCAGTTAACATGGCTGTGGAGAGTGACAACATTGAAGGCTTGTCAGAGGCAGGGCCTATGGGCAGCTTGGAAACACCAGAGGAGTCCAAATCTGAAGCTAAAGTGGGCGATACTTGTCAGGTTTCTGGGACAATGCCAGAAAATGCATCCGAAGACATGGATATTCAGCCATCATTGACGGCGGAGGAGGGTGAAAAGGGAGTTACCAGCTGAGGGATCTGTAGGTGGTAGCCCAATGGAACAGCCTTGAAGTTAATTAAGTGCCTGACAAGAGAGTTTTTGTACAGCTTCTTAGAGCATAAAAACACCTAAACCAACTATTCAGTAAATTATAGTTTGTCCCTTCAAAGGGGAATCAGGTTCCTAATTTGTATGTAGATAAAGTATTTTGTGGAAGTGTCTTCCATTAATTTAATCTGTCATGCCCTCTTTCTGGGTTTGCTGCGTTATAATTGGGTTTCGTACGTGCTCTTGTTGCTCGTTAAGAGTCTGTTTGGTAACGTTTTACAAAACGATTTTATTGCAAAAAGTGAGATGGTGGACTGGATTAGACTGGACTAGATTTCAATAAATTTAGAGCTTTAATAGAAATGTTGAGGCCACTTAGCATTACGGTCTTGCTAGCCAAGTAGTCATCGTTTGTTTAAGAAAAAAACTATGGAATTTAAATAACCAACTTCAAGCATCACATGTGCATGTGTAGAAATTGCAAGGCAGCAAGTCTGGATTTCTGGTTTTCACTCCAACCACCCTGGCGGCTCCACAATAGCCGCCGTGGTTCATCTCCTTCCGAATTTCCTCCGTCCCCCCTTACCATGTCAAGGGTGAGTCATCTTAATCCTATCGCTCCTCTACGAATAAGTGCATCCACCACATCATACAACCTCATCCCCACCCCCTTTTTCACTACCCACTTTTCCTGACAAGAAAATTTTCAGTGTACCAGAAACATAGCCAGGTACACATGTCATAATACAATTTGGTAGATTTTTTTTTTTTTAGTTTCCAAACAATTGTATTATGACACTTAGTGTATCGGATAGTGTTCTCGGCAACATTGAATTTTTTTTTTTTTTTTTTCCCGATATTTCGGAATCACGTCTCATTTGATTTGTAACTTTGACTCTTTGATTTAGAGCATTTCTATTGGGTTTCTTAAATGAACTCCTGACCAAAATATAGGGAGAAGTTGGAAGCTTTCTTCCCCAATCACACTCCCTATCATGCCCTTAGGATATAACAAAATCTCTAGTAGCTCCTAAATCTAGGGAATGAGAAATGAGCTCGTAGCATTAATTACCATTGTTTTAACGAAAAACCACATTTTTACCTTTACCTGGTACTATTCACTATACCTTTAAAAATGAAGTTTTTTTGGACTTTTCGTTAGTTTTCCTTTGTTTTAATAATATCTTAAATAAAATATGAATTCCTATTGGTCCACAATTCTTAATTTCTTATGACTTCCTAAATTTGCGAGTATGGTTGAAATTTAGGGAGCTCTTAAAATAATTTTATAATCCTTTTAGCTAAATTTCGACTCCTTCCTAACTCATTTAGATTCCAACACTTCTCTCCAAAGGTTAAATTTCGCATTTACTCCTTTCTGAGTTTCATCTATCAACACTATATCGTCTGCGAACAACATACACCAAGGAATATCATATTAATATGTCCCGTTAACTCATCCATTACCAATGCAAAAAGGTAAGGACTTAAAGATGAGCCTTGATGTAACCCTACAATTATGGGGAAGCTTTCAGTTTGTCCTTCATAAGATCGTACGACAGTCCTTGTTTCATAATACATATCCTTTACGACAATCCTTTTTCCTCACATGAATGCTCCTGATGTAACCCTACTCGTACTCCTTTCTTCTTTAAAATCCTCCAAAGAATGTCTCTTGGGACCCTATCATATGCTTTTTCCAAATCTATAAAGACCATATGCAAATCCTTTTTCATATCTCTATATATTTCCATCAATCTTCGTAAGAGATAGATTGCCTCCATGGTTGAGTGCCCTGGAATAAACCCGAATTAGTTGTCCAAGACCCGTGTCTCTTGCCTCAGTCTATGCTCAATTACTCTCTCCTAGAGCTTCATTGTCCAACTCATTAGCTTAATACCTATATAGTTCATGCAATTTTGTACGTCGTCCTTATTCTTGTATATAGACACCAAAGTGCTCTTTCGCCACTCATTTGACATATTCTTGGTTTTTAAAATCCTGTTGAAAATGTCTGTGAGCCATGCTATACCCATCTCTCCTAAGACTTTCCACACTTCGATCGGTATATCATCTGGGCCCATTGTTTTTCAATTCGTCATCTTTTTCAAACCTACAACCACTTCTTCCTTCCTAATTCGACGGTAGAAGAAGTAGTTTCTACACTCTTCTAAGTTACTCAACTCCCCCAAAGAAGTACTATTTTCATGTCCTTCATTGAAAACATTATGAAAATAACCTCTCTATCTGTCTTTGACTGCGTTCTCTGTAGCAATAACCTTTCCATTCTCATCCTTGATGCACCTCACTTGGTTTACGTCCCTTGTCTTCTTTTCCCTTACTCTAGCTAGTTTATAGATATCCAACTCTCCTTCTTTGGTATCTAGTCGCTTATACATATCATCAAAAGCCGCTAGCTTAGCTTCTCTCACAACTTTCTTTGCTTCCTTCTTTGCTATTCAATACCTTTCATAGTTTTCTTCGATCTTATCCTTGTATAAGGCTTTACAACATTTTTTCTTAGCCTTAACTTTTGTCTGTACCTCTCCTTCCACCACCAAGATTCCTTTTGGTGTGGAGCAAAGCCCTTGGACTCTCCTAATACCCCTTTTTGCTACTTTTTGGATACTACTAGCCATGGAATCCCATATTTGGCTAGCTTCCCCCTCTCTATCCCAAACGTATTGGGTGATTACTTTCTCTTTGAAAATGGCTTGTTTTTCTCTTTTGGATTCCACCATCTAGTCCTTGGGCACTTCAAGGTCTTGTTCTTTTTTTCTCTCTCTTTGGATATGTACATTCATCACCAACAAGCGATGTTGATTAGCCAAGCTCTCTCTCAGTATAACTTTGCAATCCTTACAAGTTATATGATCCCTCTTCCTCATTAGAAGAAAATCTATTTGTGTTTTTGACGACCCACTCTTATAGGTGATCACATGTTCTTCTCTCTTCTTAAAGAAGGTGTTGGCTAAGAAGAGATCGTATGCCATTGCAAAATCTAAGATGGCTTCCCCATCCTCGTTTCTTTCCCCAAAACCATGGTCACCATGAAAACCTTCATAGTTGCCTGTCTCCTTGCCCACATGTCCACTTAAATCTCCTCCTATAAATACCTTATCCGTCTGAGTGATTCCTTGCACCAAGTCTCTAAGGCCTTCCCAAAATTTCTCCTTCAAACTCGTATCTAACCCTACTTGAGGTGCGTATGCACTAATCACATTGATGAGTTCTTGTCCTATTACAATCTTGATTGCCATAATTCTATCTCTTACTCTCTTGACATTTATAACATCATGTGTCAAGGTCTTGTCCACGATGATGCCAACACCATTTCTCGTTCGATTTGTGCCCGAATACCAAAGTTTAAAACCTGAGTTTTCGAGATCTTTTGCCTTAAGACCAACCCACTTAGTTTTTTGGAGGCACATAATACTTATCCTTCTGCTCACCATAACTTCTACTACTTCCATAGATTTTCCAGTTAAGGTTCCTATATTCCACATTCCTAACGCATTCTACTATCTTGAAATCTACCCTTATGTCCTAGCTTCTTCACCCTCCCCCGTCTAATAAGGTCAAAGTACTTCTCTTACGTGTCCTGTGTAAAGTTGATAGGAGCAGATGCTTCCAAACAACTTTGAGTGGAGTCGTTCAAAAAGAAGTTTCTATGGCCCCCTTGCTCATTTAACACTGTATCTGGGCGCCGATGGAGATACAACGATCCTTGCTCACTTATCACTGTGATCAGACCACACAGTGCGCCACTTACAAGTGATGACCTAATTTTAGCGCATTTTCGTTCAGGATTCGACATAAGATAGGAGTGCTGGCTGTCGACCACCTGATGCCCTCCCCCTCCTCCTTTATCCTGACTTAAAAATAGAGAGCTTGATTGAAAATGCTCTTAGTTTGTAACTTATAAATTGTATCATGAATTTTGATGAATTGCTGCTTGGTGAATTTTGATGAATTGCTGCAAATTTCCTCATCCTTGACCTTCACGATCTCTTACATCATTTTCTCCTTTTGTCTTTGATCTCACCATTTTGAGCCCTAATTCCCAATCCTCTGCATCCTTCATCCTTCTTCACCCATCCTCATCCACCATCTTCATCATTTGGCTCCATCATCTCTCTACTTAATTATGTTCGGGCACCGCCTATGTGTTATCGTGATTTGTCATGGGTCTATTGGAGGGTGTGTAGACCTTTGACTCGAGTGTTCGCACTATCACCCTTGTTGACCCTTCTTAGTCCTTCTCGTTGTTTTCCCTTGTCGGCGATGTTGCTCGTGAGTTCTTTCTCTCAGTGTGCTTCCTTGGTCTCGTGGAGACAATCCTTGTGCTGGACCTTAGAGGATGATGTGGCCTCTTTATTGGGTTCTTGCTTGCGGATCTCAGATGCTTGTGGAGGGAGCCAGATTGAGATGATTGTCGTGTGGTTTTCTGGCACCGACGACGGTGTTTGCAACTTTAGGAAGTTTAGCTTTCTAGGTTTTTTTCGTGTGGTTTGTTTGTGTGTGCTAGGTTTCAAAGTTGACTTTGGAGCTTTGTCATCTGTGTGTTTGTGGTCCATCTTCTTTATTTATGCTTAACTTGTTTGTGGGTCGCTATTGTATTTTTTCTTGTTGGTAATGAATCTACCTTAAAAAAAAAAAAAAAAAAACTTGATGCCTTTTTGGTGTCTTGAACTACATAAAAGTTTTAAAATGATCTTAGTATGTGTGCATTATATCATGTTTTATTACACTTTTTAAGGCCTTCACCAAAATAAAAAAGTGTTTTCAGCTAGGAAAAATAGTTATAATCTTAAATAAAAAATAAATTTTGGGTCCAAATAAAGCAATCAAATACTAAATTAATTGACAGGACCAATACCAAACCTTACCAACCAACTCATTCGACACGACAATGGTAATATTAGCATATGAAAGGTTTGGTACGGTATTGGTTCGGTAACCGTATCAAATCTAATTCTATTATTATGTATCTTATTTAAGCCATTTTTATTAAAAATTGCTTCACTTTAAAGTTAAGCAGTAAAAATTGTTTGATAAAAATAAAATATTCTAATTATTTCAAAAGTAATGGTCTCTAGATAACAACTTTTAAAAGTAGCTTTAATAAAAAGCGGAGTTGAACTTTTAATGAATATTTTTAAGTCATGTTATATGCTCATTAATTTTAAAAGATGACATTATTTATTCTTCTATACACATTTAATCCTTAGAGAACAAAGTGACGAGCATCACTTACCACTACAAACCCAATCCTCTTATACCACCATTAATTGTTGCCACCACCACCACACCGCAATCGCGCCACAACAACCACCACCACCACTACAACCACCTCCACAACCATACCCGCACCACAACTGCTACTACCATCGTTGCCGCCACCGCCACCACTGCTATCATCGTCGTTGTTGCCGCCCTCACCATCATTGTTACATCTGTAGCCCAACCACCACACCCCTTTATTGGAATCACCACCACCACCATCACCATGACAACCATTGCCCTCGCCACCGTTGTCATCATCATTGCCCACACTATCATGTTTATTTTTGTCACTGCTTTACATTAAAATTTACCAACGCTTTTGTACTGTTTTTCATACTCACAACACTTTTAAAATTATATTTTAACAAACGCTCAACCATTTTATTTTGCAGCTGATTATATTTAATGCACAATAGAAAGTAGTTTTTTTTTTTTAAAATAGCACAACAATCTTAAACTAGCCCTTTGTAATTTGCAAGAGAGTTGTAGCTTATAAGGTTAAGAGCATTCACCATTACACCCAAAATAATGAGTTCAATTTCCGCCTCTCCATATAAGCATATTTTCATTTTACGGGCTCACTTTGATTCATGTCAACGAGTTTCAGGTAAGGCTTTAGAACCAAAAGCATATTCGACCTGAAATATCTCTATTCCCGAAAATGACCCAACCCAAGCCGGGGCACGAGCCCAACTTTAAGAGTTGGGCCCGACCCGCGCCATTGATAATCCCTATGCCCTAATTGATGAATGTCCTTTTGGTAATTTCAGTGAGGGTAGAATTGTAATTTCAGTTCATTGTCAATGAAGTTTAATCACAACGTTGCCCTTTCTCAGAACGAAGTACAGTTCTTTACAAACGACATTGGGCAGACCAAGGGACTAATCGAAAATTCACCAAACAAAAATGCCCCTGAATTTGAAATAAATTACAACTCTAATTACCAATAAACCCAAATGACTGAATGAGTGGCATTAGAGAAATAAGCCGAAGTATCATAGGTCTTCTTCTTCCCCACTTCTGAAAACCCCAGGTCCCTCCAGAATCCTCTGTCTCCCAAATCCGGCTCTGTGATTTCTCAGCCAAAACGAAACGAGTAAGCGCTTCTTTTCCAAAACCCTTTTTTTTTTTTGTTTCTGAATTCGTTGCGACATTTTTATCACTTTTTGGCGTTTTCCCAAAGTTGTTCAAGTTTCCACCTTTAGCTTGAAGAACGATGTTTGACTCTGGTTGTTCGATGTATTAAATTACGCATACTTTTGGGGGTCTGTTTTTGCGATTCAAATATGTCAACAATTACAGTAATTTTTCAAAATTGTCAACATTTTGAAATTATTTGTTGAGTTTTGGGTAAAATTAGGGTTCTGCATCCCCATATTACTAATTTTTACAAGGGTTTTGCTTCCGTTTTGGACTGTGATGTTATGGGTTTGGATTGCATGTGGGTTAAGGCTTCGTTGTGGGAGCAATTGGTATAATGTTTTTGGTTTATAAAGTGAACTGTCATACTTTCCGGGACCAAATGGCAAAAAAAAAAAAAAAAAAAGTTTGTATTATTTGCAGATGAATTCATTTGTGAATGAAATTTAAATGTTTAGGACAGAGTGCAATGTTTATTATTGTCAAAATTAAACTTACAAGTCGTAATTGTTGCAGGTTAGTTTGGTAGTTTAGCATAGGACCAACCCTTCTAGTTGGACCAAATTTTCTGTATTGTACCGGCTGTAGACAATCGCCCGCTGTACAGATTCGTATTTGTTCGGGTTGAGGTAATTTACAATTGTCTCGGTTTGAGATGGTCTTTGAAAATTCTCACCATTCAAGAATTTGAGAATGAACTCTACACAGATTTAGCTTTTGAAGTATGAGGATAAATATTTGGAATTGAAATTCTATAAATTCAAGGATTTCATTTGGGTTCCAAAGAAACTGTTGAGTAGGGGACTCTGAGATAAGCGGTTATGTCTAGATCCGGGAAATGTGATATATTTTGTTGTGTATTTCGCGTTCTTATATCTTCCTTTGTTTTAATTCGTAATGTTTTATTATTTTATGGTTTTCCTGAGAAAGCAATTCATTGTATTGTGGGTTTTCTATATTTATTTTTCAGTTTTAACTATGGTTTCCTGTTTTTCATTAATTATTTTGAATGTTGTTCTGGGTGGCTTACGGAGTTCGTTGGGTTGCTTTCTAATATGTGATGACAATATTTGCGTGGTTTATTTGGTTATTACTCAGAATTTTGTTTTGTTTTTTGTCTCCTACCTTTTTCAAGTTTCACCACATAAGTAGGTGCTTAGTGAATTACTATTAAACTGCAAAAAATGCATTTTCCATTGCCTTTCTTTAATTTGAATATCAACTTAATAAGTAATACTGGGGGTGAAACGTTGCACACATGTAATCGCTTACACCTTGTTTATTTTTATTTATGTTGACTAAAGGCTTTTAATTGGTCCTAACTCTTAAGTTGATGCAGAATTGGCAGGGTTCAACTGGACGTGACTTGTGATATTGAACGGAAATCAAACTTGGCTTTTTTTCAATAAAGAAGCATGCTTTTGGGGTTATAGTGTTTCCTGTTGCTTTATGCACTATTAAATCAGCTTAAGTGAACTCAGGTTCTTCAGATTAGTGATGGATTGCAATAAGGAGGAGGCCATTAGGGCCAAGTCGATTGCTGAGAAGAAGATGCAGAGCAAGGATTTCGTGGGGGCTCGTAAGATTGCTATAAAGGCGCAACAACTCTATTCTGATCTGGAGAATATATCTCAGATGCTTATGGTTTGTGATGTGCATTGCTCTGCTGAGAAATTATTTGGGACTGAGATGGACTGGTATGGCATCCTTCAGATTGATCAAACAGCGGATGAGATAACAATTAAGAAGCAATACAGGAAGTTTGCTCTCCAACTTCATCCTGATAAAAATAAGTTTTCCGGTGCAGAAGCTGCTTTTAAGCTGATAGGTGAAGCTCAGAGAGTACTTTTGGACCGTGACAAACGGAGCATGCATGACCTGAAACGCAAGACTTCTGTGAGTAAAACAGGTGTACCACATCGGCCCCCGCAGAGGGCGAGTTGGAACTCAAATCCTGGAGTTCAAAACAACTCCAGAGGCAACTTTTCAGGCGTTAATCTCCAGAGCCAACAGCAACAGCAGCCTTTTCCACCAGGGTATTCAGATGCCCGATCCACTTTTTGGACTGCCTGCCCATTTTGTTCAGTTAAGTACCAGTATTATAGAGAAGTTCTTCTTAGATCTCTTCGTTGTCAAGGCTGCGGTAAGCCCTTCATTGCATATGACACAAATGTGCCAGGTGGAGCACCACCACCACCACCAACTAACTTAAGTCAGCAGGCATTCCCCCCAAAAAAAGTGAATGTTAACATGTCTGAAGTGAGATTTCAGAGGAATGTTGGAGCTGAGAACTCCAAAGCTAAACCTTTCCAAAAGACAGAGAAAAAGGCAAGTAGCTCTTCAGGTGTTCGCTCCGAAAAGGTAAAGCGTAAGAGAGAAAGGAAACGTGTAGTAGAATCCAGTGAAAGCAGTGTCTCTGAAAGCAGCAGTGATTCTGAAGAAGATATGGTCATCGATGATGCTGTTCTTCAGGCTGGTTTGAAATCTGGAATTTATGGAGAGCAGCAACCACGGAGGTCTTCACGGCATAAGCAGAACATTTCTTATAAGGAACATCTAAGCGATGGTGAAGACACTCCTTTATCAAAAAGGGAGAAGAGGAGTGGTTCATCCTGTGCCACTGAAGAGGAAGACGAAGATGCATTAAAAGAGGAGGAACCTAACATGAATAATAAATCTGATCGTGCTGCTGACACTACGGGAGATGAGGAAAAGGTGAAACAGAAAGAAAGTGCTTATTTTGAAGAGTGTTTGCCAAAGGGAGTTGGGGAAAAGAAGTTTGGGGTTAAAGAAAGGGTGAAAGTATTCGACTCTAAGAAAAGAAGTCTTGAGAATTCTCCATCAGGTAAAAGCTCCAATGAGAAACAAGAACCAGACCCCTTGTATTCTTTCCCTGATAGTGATTTCAACGACTTTGAGAGGTACCGGAAAGAAGAACTCTTTGAAGCTGGGCAGGTGTGGGCTATTTATGATACTCGAAATGGGATGCCAAGATTCTATGCTAGAATCAAGAAAGTTCACTCACCTGAGTTCAAGTTGCAGATAACCTGGCTAGAGCCGGACCCCGATGATGATAATGAAATGAAATGGGCCAACACTGACTTGCCATTTTCTTGTGGTAAATTCAGACAAGGTCACTCTGAAACTACGAAAGATCTTCCCATGTTCTCTCATTTGATGATTTGGGGGAAGATTAGAAGTGCTTACATGATATATCCAAGAAAGGGAGAGACTTGGGCCATTTTCAAGAACTGGGATATAAAGTGGTTCTCTGATCCGGACTCCAATCAGAAGCACTTTGAATATGAATTTGTTGATATTTTGTCAGACTATTCTGAGGATGTTGGAATATGTGTTGCACTCTTGGAGAAGGTGAAAAGTTTTGTGAGTGTTTTTCGAAGGGTTAAGGATGGGAAAGGCACATTTCAAGTTCCACCAGGAGAATTATTGAGGTTTTCCCACAGAGTTCCATCTTATACATTGACTGGTGACGAAGGAGTAGGAGTTCCACTAGGATCTGTTGAGCTTGATCCCGCCGCTTTGCCTTTTAATATTGAAGAAGTTCCTGTTTCTAGAGAGCGGAAAACGGAGGCTAGTACTCGTACTAATGGTTTTTCTGCATCTCCGGATACAAGGAATGAAGATGGTAATGTTCCCAAAGGATCATCCCCAGAAGGTATCGATATTCCGGAAGCTGAGTTCTACAACTTTGATGCTGATAAATCTCTGGAAAAGTTTGAGATTGGTCAGATCTGGGCATTGTATAGTGATGAGGATGGCTTGCCAAAATACTATGGCCAGATAAAGAGCCTTGATAGTCACCGATCCAAATTGCATATTGCATGGCTTGCCAACTTACTGCCAGACAGGGTGATCCGATGGCATGATGAGGAGATGCCCGTCAGCTGCGGGAGATTTAGGGTTAGAAGGGGTCCACTCCAGGACTATGATTCGACTTTGTCCTTTTCACACCGGTTAAATGCAGTTTCTATTGGTAAGAATGATTTTGAAATATATCCACACAGAGGTGAGGTTTGGGCATTATATAAGAACTGGACAGCTGATCTCTCGTGTTCTGACTTGGATACCTGTGAGTATGACATAGTGGTAGTGCAGACTGAAAGTGATTTGCAAAGAGAGGTCTTGATTTTAGAGCGTGTGGATGGTTTCAACTCGGTTTTCAAGACTCGGGTGAAAGTAGGATCAGCTGAAACCATGACCGTCCGTGGGGTTGAGCTGCTGAGGTTTTCTCACATGATTCCTTCTTTCCAGCTAACAGACGAAAAAGGTGGCAGCCTCAGAGGATGCTGGGAACTTGACCCTGCTGCTTTGCCGCTTCGTTTCTTCAGTTAGACTTGAGTTGGTAATCAGACTAGCCTTTTGCTTGATAGGCCTGTTCCCAGAATGCCGGTGTGGGAAATGAAGCCGTCTATTGATTGGAATTACGAGGCAGGCGCATTTTGCAGCCGGCTTTTGGTCTTTTGGTGAAGAAGGTGGTGGCTCTGCTGGTTTTGTGTTGCATATTCTGAATTTCTTGTTTATATACCCTTGAATTTTCACTGAACCCTGGGCTACCTATGCTGAAATGTTGGCCGACAGTGAAAGAAACTGAAATTTTTTTCTTGTAACTGGAACCTCGTATTTGAATTCTCTGATGAACAAGAACAACCTCGTCTTCCTAGGTAAATGCTTCTGTTAGCTTTTTACTTTGGTGTTAAAGTATTAGCTTTTCTACCTCTGTCACGGTGGTCGGGAGGACTGTTGCCCTTGCACCATGACGTGGGTTCAAACCCTGTCGACTCCTAATTTATCAATTAATTTTCAAATCTATCGTTTGTCAAAAAAAAATTCACAAAGTATTAGCTTTTCCTTTTCCCTACCAGGCTATGTTTTGTAGTCGTTCCTCCGACAAGTTTGTTTGGGACAGCCTTACTGCTTCATAGATTTTTTCAAAGTCATTGAACATTTAAGTTTTGGAGTGTGTGGTTGGCATTATATTTGTTGTACTTGGCATTATATAGTCCCACATTAGTTCTTTGTATAAACGGTTGAAACAGGTTCTGATCAGAATGTGTTCTGCATGCAAGTTTAGGCGTCATATTAGTTTTCGGTTGCATGCAAGTTTATCTTTTTACTGAGACTTGTCAAATTACGCAGGCTTTTGACTGCTTTTGTTGTTATGTTGGAGGAATCAAGCTCTAGATGACCTATTTTACTTGTAATTTATTTCCCTACTATCCCCTCGTGGCGTCGCCATTTGTGTTGGACTTAGAAGTTTTGAACTCCAAAAACTTAGGCTTTTACTTATTCGAGGATTTGAATATGAACGATAATTAACGATGAAAAGAAGTGATTGCTACCAATTTCTTGGTTGATTTCTAGAACCAACAACTTCCATTTAATCCCACACATCAGATCAATCTTCTTCCCCTTTATTTAAAGATTAAAATTAAATAAAAAGAGAAACAATCAGGAAAACGACGTCTGCAAAGTTAGTCAGTCAGATGCTTGGTTTCCAGGCAATTGACGTAAATGCTAGTGACAGTCGTGGTAAAGCTGATTCAAAGATTGAAAAGGGGGGAGAAATGATGAAGATGAGCTACAGACATATTTATCTAGGGATTTCAAAGTTGAGCAAAAGGTTTTCATCTTAGAGGTTGAAGATAAGTCTTTTGGGGAAAGGATTCGTTTAACCGAGAGAACAAGATTCAGAGGGTACCAGATTTCTTTCGATTTGGGTTGCGCTGCTTGGCTCATTGATCAGGTAAAGGCGGCGGTAGTTACAAGTGGTCAGAATTTCTTCAGAAAATATAGAAGTCAGAATTATCAGCTTTGGGTAGAAAGATTCCACAACAAAAACGGGGATTTCCTTGTTTTGTCCAAATCAGAAAAAGATGGTTTTGTCAGGAATATCTTCGTCCCTAAAGGAAGTAACTTTTTCGGCTGGAGAAGTTTGGAGGACTAAACTGTCTGAAATCCTCCGAGGGGGAAAAAGTGCAGGGGCTACTCAGAGGATTGTGAAGAGGGATGGAATTAAGCGATGGAGCAGCCACTCGGGGTCTGGCCCTCAGGTTTCGTATAGAGACGCTGTTCTTGGAGGCAAGAAGTCGACAAATGTGGCACCCCCTCGAAACGTCAATGAGGAAATATGGATCAAGAAAAACTGGATTAAGAGAGACATTTCCACGGAATCCTACAGTTGGGGGAGTGTAATTGTTTGCGAGAGACTTGTGGTGCATCAGCCTTGGAGATAGGTGGAGGACTCTCTTCGAAATCTTATGGGAAAGGAAATAAGGCTTTCGCCCTTCCAATGCAACAAGGCCTTGTTTGTTTGTCAGAACGAAGAGGAAGCAAACAAAATTGCTCAACTTGGAGTTCTAGCCATGAATAAGTTACCAGATGTGGTGATGTTTGGATGGTGGGACAGTATCAAATCAAACCATAGAAAGGTGGTTAGTTATGGCGGATGGGTTGCTTTGGAAGGTTTACCGCCGCACCTTTGGACCAATGATTTTTTCCAAAAGATTGGTGATGCTTGTGGTGGTTTGGTAGAAGTTGATCGAAGAACAGCTAACTTTGGCTATTTGCTTGAAGCAAAGTTTAAAATCAAACCCAACGACACTGGATTTATTCCAGAGTTCGTTAATGTGGCAGATGGAGAATCAGTTTTCCGGGTTAAAATCCGTCAACTTTCGCCAGCAAAGAGACCTAATCTTTCGGCAACAGAGTGTGGAGTAACTAAAATATCATATGGCTCTTTGAAGACTGAACCGAAGTTACAGAGGATCACCGGAATGATTTCTCCGGCGAAAGCTGCTTTACAACAGACAGCAGCTACATCGGGGACACGTGGCTGCTTCCAGATGAGTTCGGATCACATCAGACTTCGTTTGAGAGGCCTAAACTGAAGGAATGTCAATCTCCCAATCTCACTTTCTTAGAAACTGTTTGTGAACAGATGGAAGAAAAGGAGATCGATGTCGACGAAGATCCAATATGCCCATTGGGCGGGTTGTTTGAGGGGGAATCATGTGAACAAAGGAAGAGGTTGATAGAGGATCTTGGTCTGGATTCCTCTCAATTATCAGAGTTTGTTGAAGATGAATACATGTCACAATCATCAGATTCAGAATAGGAGCTTGGTGATTCTTCACAAGACGAAAAAGAATCCTTCGATGTTTTTGAACGCTCTAACGATGTGCTTAACGATCTCTTCACTGATACATCCACGGAAACAAGGGCGATTTTGGATGAGGTACCTTCTCAGTCACATCATATAGCAGATTTAGACGCTGTGGAACAAGTTGATTTCAAGGATACTGGAAAAAATAAGAAACTGTTAAAGTACAGCAGGAGGAAAAGGTCGGCTTGTGTATCAGTCAAACGTGAGGCACAAAATAGAACTACCAAATTCATGTCAAATATGAAAGTTTCTTTGGTTCCACTAAAAAGGTCTTTATTTCATGATATGAAAACTAGGAAAGTCAATGTTAGAAAGTTTGTGGGTGGAAACAAGGGAGATAAGAAAATTCAAAGGGGTATTGTCGAATTTAATGAAGATAATTAGCTGGAATGTTAGAGGCTTGGGAAGTAGGCAGAAGAGGTTGATTTTGAAACAGCAGTTCCGACGTTTAAAGCCCGATATCATTATTCTACAAGAAACAAAAAAAGCATCAATTGACAAGAGGCTTGTGGCTAGTGTTTGGGGAAGCAGATTTAAAGAGTGGATTTATGCCCCTGCTCAAGGAAGATCTGGGGGTATAGCTGTGATTTGGAATACCAAACACATCTCAGTTATTGAATCTTTGGTTAGAGCTTTCTCTGTTTCTATAAAAATCAAGGCCCTCAACGGGCTAGATTGGTGGTGATCAGGTGTTTATGGTCCTTACAAAAATAGAGAGCGAAATGAATTCTGGGAAGAAATGGCTGGCCTTTATAGCCTTTGTGGACCAAGATAGTATGTAGGAGGAGATTTTAATGTGGTGAGATTTGTAAATGAGAAATCAAATGGGGGAAGGATGACAACAAGCATGAGAAATTTTAATGATTTTATCCAAGATACAAAACTCAAGGATCTGGAGTTGCTTAATGCACAATATACTTGGTCAAATTTCAGAGAAGAATCTGTGTGTCGGAGGTTAGACAGATTTTTGTTCTCTATAGGTTGTGAAGAGATTTTCCCAGAGGTAAGACAAATGGGTTTGGCAAGGGTCACTTCTGATCATTGTCCAATCCAGCTAGATACTAATAAGGTGAAATGGGGCCCAAGTCCTTTCAGATTCGAAAATATGTGGCTACAACACCCAGATTTCATGAACAATTTCAAACAATGGTGGTAATCTGAGCAGATAGAGGGTTGGGAGGGTTATAAATTTTTGAGCAAGTTAAAAGCTATCAAAAGAAAGTTGCAAAGATGGAGTAAGGAGAGTTTCGGTGATGTTGAGAAAGACATTAAGGAAGCTGAGGCCAGCATAGAGGACTTAGATAAGAGAGAAGGGTTGGAAGGGCTAGATGTTGCTGCTAAAAGAAAGAGGGAAGAGTTACTTTTCCTTGTGGAAGATCTGGCTTATAAGGAAGAAGTGAAGTGGAGGCAGAGAGGTAAAGTGGAATGGGCTAAAGAAGGGGATGGTAATACTAAATTTTTCCATAGAATAGCAAGTGGGAGAAGGAAGAGAAACTATATAGAAAGGTTGGAAGCGGATGACGGGGGAGTGGTGAAGGATGCAGAAGAGATAGAAAAACATATTGTTAACTTTTTCAAGTCCCTGTTTAGTTGCAACGAAGAGGCATGTTGGGGCTTGGAAGGCATCAATTGGGCCTCAATAAGTGAATCTGAGGCAGCTTGGCTTGAGAGGCCTTTTGAGGAATCGGAAGTTCGAAGAGCAGTTTTTGATTGTGGAAGGGATAAGTCGCCAGGACCAGATGGTTATTCCTTGCAAATGTTTCAACATTGTTGGAAATCTTGAAAGATGATATTTTGAAGGTCATGGAGGAGTTCTTTGAGACAGGAATAATAAATGCGGTGACAAATGAAACATTTATTTGTCTAATTCCGAAAAAGTTTGATTCTTTGAAAGTGACGGACTACAGGCCTATAAGCCTAGTTACTGGTTTATACAAAATCTTGGCTTCAAGATTAAGGGAGGTTATGGGCAGCACAATATCTCCACATCAAGGAGCTTTTGTTAAAGGTCGATAAATTTTGGATGCTATCCTTATTGCAAATGAAGAGGTAGAAAAGGTGAGGCGGAAGAAAAAGGAAGGTTTGGTGTTCAAAATCGATTTTGAAAAGGCGTATGATCATGTCGAGTGGAGATTTTTGGACGAAGTCTTACAAAGAAAAGGCTTTGGCAATAGATGGAGGAAATGGGTGCAGGGGTGTCTAAGTTCTGCAAATTTCTCCGTTTTGATTAATGGGAGGCCTAGGGGAAAATTTAAAGCTTCAAGAGGTTTAAGACAAGGCGACCCACTGTCGCCTTTTATTTTTACCTTAGTAGTCGATGTCTTGAGTAGATTAATAGAGAAGGCTCAATAAAATCATCTGATCAAAGGTTTATGTATTGGGCAAGAAATGGTGGAGATTTCTCATCTTCAATTTGCTGATGACACCATCTTCTTCTTGGCGGAAGAAGAGGAACTTTGGAACAATTTATTAGAGGTGCTCAATTTATTTTGTAATGTTTCAGGGTTGAAAATCAACAAAGCAAAGTGTTCTTTGGCTGGAATAAACTCAGATTGTGAGAAATTACAAAGGATGGCAGACTCTTGGGGTTGTGAGGTGGGTAGTTGGCCAATTAAGTACTTGGGTCTCCCTCTTGGGGGGAGGCCAAGAGCACTTATGTTTTGGGATCCAGTGGTAGAAAAAATGGAAAAAAGACTTCAAAGTTGGAAGAAGGCATTCTTATCCAGAGGAGGTAGATTAACTTTGATTCAATCTGTTTTGGGAAGCTTGCCAATCTACTACATGTCCTTGTTCAAAATTCCTTGCGGGGTGATTGGACGCCTAGAAAAATTAATGAAAGGGTTTCTTTGGGAAGGGGTGGAGGAAGAAAAGAAAAACCACATGGTGAAATGGGAGATAGTTATTAAAAGTAAGGAGGAAGGGGGTTTAGGTGTGGGGAATTTAAGAAAATGGAATGAAGCGTTACTGGCTAAATGGTTGTGGAGATTCCCAAAGGAACCAAATTCTCTCTGGCACAAGGTGATAAGAAGCAAGTATGGGCTGCAGGACAACGGGTGGAATACAAATCCTCCGCTGCGGGGTTTATGTCGCAGCCCCTGGAAAGATATTTCCAGTGGTCTCCAATCATTTCTACAATGCTGCAAGTTTGAGGTCGGTAACGGGGAGAATGTGAGGTTTTGGGAGGATGGTTGGTTGGAAGGGGGACCATTGAAGGAGCAAATCCTAGATTATTCTTGCTATCGAGAAAGCACAATATCTCAAGTTTTGTGGATCTTTCTATCAATTCCTTGAGCTGGAATTTTGATTTCAGGAGAAATTTGAATGAAGTGGAGATAGGAGAAGCAGCTAGATTATTACAGACAATGGAAAATGTTCACTTGTCTCAACTAAGAGCGGATAACAGAAGGTGGAAACTGGACTTATCAGGATTGTTCACTTGCAAATCCTACTTAAGCAACAATGGGATAGTGCAACATTTTCCACCCTATTCTCAGATTTGGAAATCAAAAGTTCCTCCAAAGGTCAAAGTTCTTGTGTGGCTAGTGGCTATTGGGAAGCTCAACACTTGTGATCAAATTCAAAGGAGAAGCCCTTTTATTTGTTTCTCTCCCCACTGGTGCAGTTTGTGTAAAGCTAAGGAGGAGAGCGTTAACCACATTTTTCTCCATTGTTCTTACACGATTCAACTGTGGTGGAAATTGTTTCAGGATGTTAGAATTAGTTGGGTCATTCCAAAGGGTTGTTTCGAGCTTCTAAGCACCAATTTTGAGGCTCTAGGAAGTGGGAGGAAAGCTGAAACTTTGTGGGGTTGTCTGGTGTCGGCAGTTTTTTGGAACATTTGGTTGGAGCGTAACAAAAGAATTTTTGAGGATTTTTCTAGTGTGGGGGTAGCAGATCTTTAGGGAAGAGTAAGATATTGGGCAGCCCTCTGGGCTTCAGTTTCAAATGATTTTAAGAATTACTCTCTTTCTCACATTCTATGGGATATGTTAGCAGTTGTAAAGTGATGTTGGTAGAGGTTTTGTTACTTGTAATCAGATCTTCTTGAGAGATTTTCTGGTTTTGTTCTTGGTGGATTTCTTATCCACTTCTGTGTAATTCCTTTTTTATTAATATTATAGTTTCTTCTAAAAAAATAAAATAAAAAGAGAAACAAAAAAAGAAACAAAAATAAAAAAAGGGGCCGTTCCGAGAATCGAACTCGGGACCTCTTGCACCCAAAGCAAGAATCATACCACTAGACCAAACGGCCGGTCATGGTATTCCATCATCACTCACCATACTCTACATTAGGAATTTAAGCTGATGATTTTCAGCCGTTGGATTTTGATTTGATCGTTTCCTGGTAAGTGGTGAAAGTTTCCGTGGTATTTTTATTTACAGTCGGAAAAGTAAAAGAGAGGAGAGAAACGTGGGTGGAGGAGAAGTTACCAACTTCGGTTCCGATTATAACAGACACTCACACGGTGTTCCGCTCCTTAATTTTCCCTCCAAAATTTCCCACGGCCCCCATCGCTCCCCCCATTATTTTCCCTCCACCTCCAAAAACCCTAATCTTTCACTCTCTCGCTCCCTCTCTTTCCCCAATTGATCGTCTCTCGCTTCTCACTTCCGCATACTTCCTACCCACTTTCGATCGTCGCCATCAATTTTTCTTCTTTTTTTTCGTATTTTTTCCTTCTGAAATTTCGATGCTTTTTTCTAGGGTTCCGGTGGGTTCTGATCTGGTATCCGATAAGAGTTGAAATGGGTTCCCTCTGGGGCGGCGACGATGAAATCAAGCCGATGGAGAAAAACTCACTCGCCGACTGCGCCGATACCGAGCCCATTGATGCTCAGATTTCAAGCCCTCCATCGTCCGGTAACTTTTTTTTGGTTAAAGGTTTGTCCTTTTTGGTAATTTTAATGTGAATATATAGACAAGGAGTCAAATTTGTTGAATTCATGTTCGCATGGTAAAATTTTCGATTCAACGATTTCTGTTGCGGTTTTTCTCTGAATTTTTCATGGAAAAGTAAGATTTTTACATGTTTGTGCATATGTTCTCTTGAAATTGTGCATATTACTGTGAGAATTTTTATTTGGCTATGTTTTAGTATGATTTTCGCGCATTTTGGGATGTGAATGCTGTTGGCTTTTGGTTTAGGATTACAATTGTTATTGAGATTTCTTTTCTTCATTTTGTTTCATTGAAAATTAGATGAGAAGGGTGAATCAAGGGATGCGGATGAGTTAGTGCAAGACATTGTGCCGTGTGATGATACTGTTCCAGTTGAAGATGCATTTGAAACCCAAATGGTAGATTTTGGTGATGAAACCCAATTAATGGATTTCGCAACTGAAACCCAATTAATGGATTTCGCAACCGAAACCCAAGTAATGGATTTTGGTGGCGAAACCCAAGTTTTGGATTTGGGTGGTGAAACACAAGCAGTGGATTTCGGTGGTGAAACACAAGTATTGGATGATATCAACTGCTTTGAGAACATGGAGGATACTCAGTTATTAGAGTTTGATGATGTAGTTGTCAGTGACAGTGAAGAGTCGGATGCAACTGAAGTTTTGGATGATAGTAAGGATCTAACTGACAATGAAGCAGTACGGAGAGGTTCTGGTCAATTAGTGAATGAGGAGAATATTTGCCGCACTCCTTGTGAAAATAGTGAAAATGGGTTAACGGAGCAAGCCCATCATTTGGTCGACAAGAAACACAATGCAGGTTTGACCTCTTTAATCTAGGGAAGAATGCTAGTCCTTACCTTAGTTTATTTTTTGTAAAGAGACAATTTTGTTAGGAAAAAGGAAGTAAACAGAGAGGGGGATCTAGCAGACCAGCCCAAACACCGCTACCACAACAAGGACCACAAAACCAAGCAAACAAAAACAAACAACAGCCTAAAACAAAAACACAACCAGACTAACTAATAGCTGATTTCCAATCTAAATAAAGAAAGGAAAGCGATATTCCAGTGAACTCATTAGAAACCGAAGCCCCTAATCCTTAGCTTCATTTGCGGTCTAAAGCTTTACTATGCATAGCTGCATAATTATTTGCTTTATCTACTATTTCAATGATGAGCTTCTGGGAGAGTCTGAATTACATAATGGGCTCATGGATTGCAAATTAGAACATTTTCCGACTTATTGAATGAAATATCATTCCTTGGTTTTGGAATGTTTGTTTTATTTAATCTTGAATTCAAATGAAGTTTCTTTTAACAAATTGTGCATATAAATTTATGTGCTAATTCTTAAAAGTAAGTTGGGGTTTTATCTTTTAGGGCTCCATGTTTCTGCTGCAACACCTGTGGATGACGGCTCCCCGGAACTGGGACCAGGTATGAGCTATCCTGCTTCTTCATGGTTAGACAGTGCATTTTTGTTAGTAAAAAATTTGGTAAAATTGTATGGAATATGGATGCTAGGATCTTGTGTATTAACTCCTTCAAATTGCGTGGAATCCGTATCAATTATATATTTTGCGAAACTGGTTTTGGTTTATGGTGCTGCCAGTTTGTTTGAGCATGCTATTGATTTCTTATTTCAAAGCGCAAATATCTATCTGGGCCTAGTTTGTATTATGATTACTTGATTTTCTACAAAAGTAAAATAAATATAAAGGAAACATCGTCTGAATTTATTTTCCAGCTACTTGCATCTGGAAGTCAGAGTTCATGATTGCTCAATCGAATAATATAATATAATACACTCCTAATATGAACTATTATGTCAATCTACCCATTTTGCTCAGGTTCTGTGCATATGCAATTTACCTCAGTCCGTGCAGCATCCTTACAGGCCTCCAGTCTAGCAGCTCGCAGTACAGCTTTGAATGGTACCAACAGTGAGTCTCGTTCTGTTCCAAGTAATAACCAATCTTTGAATCAACTTTCCGGGAAAGATAATGCAGTATCTCTTTTAGGGGGTTCGACCATAGATGGGGAAGAAGTCAACGAGGAACATGATTCAAGGAATGAGAACAAATGGAGGACTGGTAGTTCAACAGCGAGAAAACTTTTTACTGAGGATTCAGATGCTGAAAACATGGAAATTTCCCATAACAGCGCTAGTGATGAAGAAGCTGAAGATTTGCTTCAGTTTCCTAGTAATTTGGCAGGGTTGAGCTATATTGACTCTCAAGAACCAGGTGAATTATCACAGGCTAATGCACTTGATTTTGTGGATAAATTCCTCCACAATAATCTTGATGAGTCTAATAAAGAAGTTGGCCATGGAAAGAGTGCTAGGGACAATTCAAAATTTGTCTCAAGTGCAAAAGGGCCACAAACTTTGGCCAAGAAGGCCAATGACAAAAGCATAGATAAAGGGATTTTCGATTGGGATGATAACCGCGAGGATGAAGAAGGAGGTGAATTTTTCCGCCGAAGAAAAGCAGACTTCTTCGATGGCAGAAGCCATGGGTGGAGATCTCTTCCCCAACCCCAGAAGTCCAAAGAGAAAAGACAGGATGCGGAGAAGGATCGCAAAAAACAATTACAAGGAAAGAACAAGAGAATAGGTGTAGTTCATTCTGATTCAAAACTATTGTTGCATAATTCAAAAGTCGACAAGAAGACAGCACATGAAGATGAAATGAAACATATAAAGAATCTCATCACCGAGTTTGACGAACAGTTTAACAATGACTCCCCTAGAGAGCAGTTGGATGCTAATATTAATAAGAACGATACACCTGAAATGATGAATGTAGGCTTTGATACTCAAATGGCAGCTGAAGCTATAGAAGCCTTGTGTTATGGTGAAGGGATTTCCAATTGTGATGCTAGTGATGACCATCAAGATGCTCAAGGAAATCAGAAGAGTTCTCCTGAAGGTTCGATGGGAGAAAAATCAAAGAATAGAACTTGTTCAACGAAACTGTCTTCTCGAAAAAGAGGGCGTTTTACTGATGCAGGGGTTGCTTCTCGAGAAACTCGACAAGCAAAGAAAACGAGGGTTGGTGGCAGATCAAGTAAACATTCTTCAGTTTCACCTCCAGAATATTCTAAGAATACCAGGAAGGAGTGTGAAACAAAGGCGGTGATAGCAAAATCAAAGAAGGGGAAGTCCAATGCTAAAAAGCATCTTAACATCGTTGGGAACAGAAACATGGAGAAAATACCTTCTGTTGCTATTGACCTAAGAACAGAAGGATCTATAAAAAAGCATTTACAGCAGGATGTTGGTACGTTTACACCGGTCACACGTCGAACTAGACGGTCTGTGGTGGTAAATCAGTTAAAGAAAGCTGACGATGCATCCAGTGATTGTGGAGAAGAGTCGAGCTCTCAAACAGAGGATGTTGCAACTAGAGAAAAAATAATTAGTTTCACAGGTGTTCAGGTGTCTAATGCGTTGAATGCAAAATCTTCAAAATCGGGTCCCAATCGATCCAGAGAAGTTGGAAATTATAAACCAAGCCAACATCATGGTTCAGATCTCAAGTTTGAAGCTATTTGCAATGGCATCAAATTGGATGCTTTAACCTTCCCCAAAGGAAAGAGATCTAGGAGAAAGTTATCTGATCAGGTTTATGGGCCTGATAACTTAAATGATCCACCGACCCCATCTGTTCAGCCAGACAAAGTTGGACAACATGTCACTAGGCACACAAGATCGCAGGGTGCTGCTCAAAGCATTTTTGTTGATGTAAAGTCAACAAGAAGAACCCGATCAGCTACACGTGGTGACAAGAATTGTGCTAGAAAATTTGCACATCAAAGTTTAAAAACTGATCCTTGGAAAGCTCCTCTTCATTGTAATTCTTCTCATAAGGATGGGATAATGATATCAGAGATTACAACTGGTGGAGAGGCAGTTGGAATTCTTGACAGGACGAGTGATGCAAATCCTTCTTCTGCTACTAAAATGGGGGATGAATCCCCACTAGGGAAATGCAAACCATTGGATTCAGCTTGTGCTACTCCAGTTAACAGTAAGGTGCTTGTCAATGATGCATCTCCAGTTTGTATGGGTAATGAATATTTCAAACAGTCATGCAAGAAGAACCCTTCAAGGCCAAGTCTTTTGAAAGAAATCCGTGACTTAAGTGCAAATGGGCATACACCAACTTCAGCATCAAAGGATTTAAGGAAGAGGAGAGATATGACTGATGTTCGAGTATTGTATAGCCACCACTTGGATGACTATGTAATCAAGCATCAGAAAAAGGTATTTTGTGAGTGAGTTCAGTTTTTTTTAAACATGTAAGTTCTAAACTAATCTTATCTGCAAATCTTTTTTTGCAGATTTTGGCCCGACTAGGAGTTTCTGTAGCATCCTCTATGACAGATGCCACACACTTCATAGCAGATCAATTTGTGCGTACGAGGAATATGTTAGAAGCTATATCTGCTGGAAAACCAGTGGTGACACATTTATGGCTCGATAGCTGTGGACAAGCTAGTTGTTTCATCGATGAGAAAAACTATATACTAAGGGATACCAAGAAGGAGAAGGAGTTTGGCTTTAACATGCCGACTTCGTTGGTACGTGCGTGCCAGCATCCACTTTTGGAGGTAAATATTATGTTTATGCTGGTGCGCCCAGATAGATTAGACTTATATTGCATTCACATGAACACATGATTTTGCAGGGTTGTAAAGTCTTCATCACCCCAAATACGAAGCCTGGTAAAGAAATAATTTCAAGTCTGGTCAAAGCAGTCCATGGCCAGGTATGGTTTTCTTTCTTTCTCTTCACGCATGCATACACAGCAACATGCACATATAAAGGTCATCCTGTTTTTATCTGAACTTTTGATTGCCATTAATTCCAGAAATAATTTTGATTTTGTTCGAAATGCTCATTAGGCTATAGAAAGAATTGGTAGATCTGTTTTGGAGGCTGATAAAATTCCAGATGATCTGTTGGTTCTATCTTGTGAAGAAGATTATGAAATCTGTGTGCCTTTACTCGAAAAAGGTTGGCAGCCATCGCTTTTATTTACCAAGTATTTATAAGAAGAATACGAGATTATTATTATTTTTTTTTGACACTGCTTTATACTTTCAGGAGCTACAGTTTACAGCTCAGAGTTGCTTTTGAATGGGATTGTTACTCAGAAGCTGGAGTTTGAAAGGTTAGTTTTACTTCCAGAATTTCATCTTTATCGTTCGAAAGTAACATCTATTGTTCTTGTATATTCATCATTGTATTCAATTGGTTTTGTCCTTTTTAAAATAATGGAAGAAACTAAAGATTATGTGTATCGAGGATTTGTATCTTGGTTTTCCTAACACGCTTGTGCAAATGATGTGGCAGGCATCGCCTCTTTACGGATCAAGTTAAGAAAACCCGTTCGACCATATGGCTAAGGAAAGATGGCAGTAAGTTCCTCCCTGTGTCAAAAAATAAATAAGGTCAATTATATTTGTTCATCTTTTTATACGGTTAGGCATTTTCGTTGCGATAATGTGCATTACCAATTGAGTTTTCTTTTTTATATTTTCCCTGTAAAAAATCTCCATGTTGTATATAACCGTACTACTTGCAAATATGTGAGAAGGTTTCTTTTGTTCTCCCTGTTTCACTGGGTGATGTAGCTAGTCGGTTTACTGCATGTAAAGATTTGCTTACTGGAACGTAAATTATTTTTTTACCATAAGAATATTCTTGATTACTCGGGAGGGACGATGATGCTATTAGATAAATCAACTAATGATTTTCAACGTTATAAATCTTGTACTTTTTAGGCCTAGTTTGGTGCGTATTGGATTGGATTAGATTATGTTTAAGGAAGAAATGGAAATCAACTTCCAATCGTATCCAAGTTGAAAGTAGAAGATGGATTAGTGAAGGAAACGTCTCGCTTCAAATCCTACCAAGATGGACGCAATAAGTTTTCTTCACGTCATTTATCTTCCACCTTTAGCTTGAACAGAGTTTCAAAGTCGACATCCATTTCTGGCATCAGTATACCTAGAATGCGGTGGCTTATTCAATCCAATCCAATCCAATAGAAGAAACCACCAATGAGTTTGAGCTCTCATTGTACAGAGTTACTTGGGTTTGAGCTCATAAAAGCAAACCGATGGTGCTTGCTTTTTTTAACTTGTACATGTTACGTCCTTTAACCAAACCAAAGTGGTTCAAGACAAGAGCATCTACCCTTGTACTCGAGGTCTTCTCCTCCGTTCCCCCGCCCCAATGGCGCGACACTGTTTACAAAACTTAAAAGTAAAAAATTTATAAATATAAAAGACAAAGGATGCCACATTTAGCAGTCGACTCTTTAGCTACAAGTTTCATCTCTCTCTCTCTCTCTCTCTCTCTCTATATACACATTAAACTTGGACAGAGTATTAGATGTACACTAATTAAATTACAATTTACCAACACAAAATGACATTCCCTGTTAAATCCAGGAATCAGTCATACAGGGCTAGAGCTTTGAGATAGTGCAACTTGAACTCTCCATGTGAAATATTTCATGTACAATGAGTTGAGGCTCATCGCTATTCCGAAACCCAACACCGCAGCAAGCAATATCGCGTAAATGGCCATCAGATGAAGCTGAAAGAAAGAACATAAAAGATTTAGTTAATAAGGCAAATTGTGAAATAATCAAGCACACGTAGTCTGGCATTAGGCAGTTTGGTGCACCGTAGAAAAAACCGCAGTAAGCAACAGAAAAACACACGCAGATCATGGAGCATATTATGACAGGGTTTGGATAAAATCACGAATCGAAGAGCATCACTCACTATGCTGTAGAACAGGTGGACGATGAGGGCGACAAACGCAAACTCCAGAGCTGCATATGTCCATATATACTCCCTGATTGCTGCAATTAAACAAGCAAATGGTTAGACAGTTATAAACTTCCACAGAGAGAAGAGAACCAGAAATCTCAGAGGCTCTGCTATACCAAGGATGATGGCGAATGTGGATGCCAAGAGACCCAATGTAAATGCAAACGGTGCTGTAATTACAATCGCTCTAGTTTTCAAGTCACGAATCTACACATTGGAAAAGAGGTCGAATTAGCATCGTTACGCCAACTATCAGTCACAACTTGAACCAGTTCTGTCCCTTCTTTCAATGCGTTCTTTTTGGGACCCTGTACGTGCTCAGATATTTTGTAGACCATACAAATGAACGGATAATATTTCATGGCACCTGGAGCCGCATAATTTAGGTGTTCTTACGCAATGTCTTGCATAGTGCTAGGTATGGTCTAATTACACACAATTAGATTGGATTATTTTGAAATTTTTGGAGGATATCGAACTCATCAGGAGACACAAACAAGTTCAAGTTTAGCGGAAATCAAATTCTTAGTTCAAGAATGGCATACCAGTAGCTGCTCAAGGAAGAAGAAATAGCATATTGTGCTAATCAAGACCATTACCACAAAGTCCTGCCAGGCACTGCATTAAATATGACTTCATTAGCTATAAAAGAGTAAAAAAGGAAGCATGATATCTATCATAAGTTGAATTCTACAAATAATGCACAGGTGTGACTTGATCAGAAAGAGAGCCCTACAGTAGCACTGTCGCCTGCCAATGATGTGGCTATGATGGCTGAAATTTGTCTCTACAAGATAAGAAGATATGATATGGATCCAATTGATATGACTTAGATCCTCTTCTGGCATTTAATGTTAGAGAATTCTAATTGGACATTCATGACTGAATCGAAATGGATGCTTCATGAAAAGGTTTCTACCTGTTTTTTCTTTCCCTTTACTAGTCATGATATCATGAGTCTCCAAATAATACCCTTTATCAAAGTCATAAATGGAAAGGATCTCAATACCGCATTATCTCACCTTATCGTTTCTGGACGCAGATCCTGTTGGTTGTGCTGCTGTGCCCTACCCCTTTGAGCAGTGCTCTGCACCCGAAGCAATGTTACAGGTAAATTCTGAACCTCTTGACCACATACATCACATTTCTTGTTTCCTTTTGTGCTGAACCACTTAATGGCGCACTCTTCATGTAGAAGTCTAAGAGCACCTTTGCAAAAACATTCCATTTTGAGAGTATTTTGTTCATCACATACATCAAGACATATCCTGCACACTGCTTCTTCTTCAGGAATTTCTTCATCATTGGCCTCCACTGGAACTGGAGTTATTTGATCTGATTTGCCGAAAATAAAGTTAGAGAGAGAGAGAGAGAGGGGAATACATAAGCCAAAAGTAGTTGAAATATAGTGAGTAAATTCATTCATTGTTACAAATATGTAAGTTGTATTTGCAGCATGAACAAAAGACCAGAATAATAGATTCACTACATACCATCACTAGGATCTGCTTGAGTCTGCTCATTTCGAGTTGCAAAAGATACGGATCTTACAATGACTTTATTACGTCCAGGCATGGAAAGGGACCTCGAAACAGTTGTAGTTTCTTTCTGCACACAATTAAGCACAACCATCTCTTTCAGTTGGATGACTTCTTGATTAACAAGCCATTTTTAGGGAAGCATTAATGAGGAAAAAATTAGAAGAAGCACAAAGATTCAGATTTAATTTTCTTTTTCATAGTACATACATAGTAGTTTAATGGAAAAATTGACCCGAATTATCATATAACACGGTTAAGAGGTAACTTGAGTGTCTAAACTGGAAATGTAAATCAGATTCCATTTTCGGGGCAATGAATGCTCAGACATCATTCTTGGAAACAGTATTTAGGGGACAAAAAAAATCTACAATGTCTCTAGGTAAATCATCAATCATAATTTTTGTTTGGAAGATTATGATCTTTTTTTGCATTACCAGTTTTATACCTCCAAATGCAAAGAAGTTCATGTGAAATCTCAAAAACTAGGGAAACTGTAGAATGCATGACCACTTACACGTGGCTTGTGCACTTCATTATACATCCTCGCAGAGCTGGGTGTAGCAACAGAGGGGGACAAATTTGATATCGGAGTAACAGGAAGAGAGGTACATCTTTCAGGAGCTCTACTGGGGTCTGAATTAAGGAGGGAGCTTCTTTCACCATCCGGTTGATTGCCCTTTTTCTTGAAGCTTAAACCCCTGAAAAGGCCCCCTGATAACGAGCTGCCCTTAAAGGAACCTTGATACTGCAGTAAACCCTTTCCGCTACGGCTACTGCCAAAACCCACAGGCCTTTGGGGTATCTGAAGTGATATGTCTGGGTGCCTCCCAGTAGATTCCAGGTCGGTAGCTTCTTCATTTACTGTCTTCAGATTTTGGAAACCAGCCTTCACAAAACAAAATATCTAATGCTACATCTCAATTGGTCTATGAACTTTCAGAAGATTTCTTATATCAATTAACAAAATGAAAAGACACAAACTTTTCATACAAAAAAACCCAAATGGCTACAAAGATTTGGGATTTTCTAGTATACTCCGGGTTTTTTAACCATTATTAAAAAACAGATCATATCTGCAATAATCAGAAAGAAAAAAAACAGAAAAGCAGTTTGCAGCACACTATCAAGATCTGCAAAATACTAATAAAGGAGGGCAAAAGAGAATGTAACAGTTTGGGAGTAGTTTTAACTTGTAATGAAAATTAGCATTAAACCAGTGAAACCAGAAACTGGGCAGGGCCACCCCTAAAGTTTAATGATCAACTTCATTAGTTAACATTAGTTCTCGTCTGAAATCCAACCACCATAGACAAAAATAACCAAAAATCCAGCTTCAATTAGGAGTTTAAAGATTTTAAAAGAGTTTACAAATTCTTGTGTATTCAATCAAGAATTTAAATGAATCCATGAAAGTCCATAGGTATTATTCAGTCAAGATTTTAAAAAAGTTTGTAAAACTCCATAGAATCTGAGTCTATTCATTTTGGATTTTAAAGCAGTTCATAAAACTCCATACGCATTCAATTAAGATTTGATTTTAAAGTATTTTCAAAGATGAAGATTTTAATGGATTTGGAGGCATTTTTATAGTGTTTCTAGGCTTTATAAAATCAGACCTCTTCCTTAAAACTCCACTCAAAATTCACATAAAGTCTATGGAACTCCATTAAACTCCATAGACTTATAACTCTTTTAATCTCAATTAAATACACCCCGTAATAAAGCAAGCAACACAGCAAATAAATCGTCCCAGTAAAACTGTTCTTTTCACCCAGTTGATTTCTTGAGCTAAAAATGATAAATCAAGTTCAAATCTTCCACTTTATCCACAAAAAAGGTTCAAATCTTGCAAGAGCAAAGCATAGGTTGCATCCAAAAAGTTGCAGAAACAGTAAATGCAAACATGGAAAACATACAAAAACAGTGAGAGATGGGGAAGTTGAGATATAAACCTGAGGAGAAGGAGGAGGTTCTGCAGCTCCATTGGAGACTGATTGAGCAGCTTGCATTGTTATTACTGAGGACCCCAAGAATTTGTTTTGGGAAGGAAAAAAAAGAACCCAGCAAATATAAGAGTGAGAGAGTGAGAGACTGAAAGATTTATTAAGGAATTGGAGAATTGTAGTGGTTTTAATTTAAATTAATTTATTAGAATAATGGAAAATGCTATTTAATTGGTGAGAAAAAACATGGAATTATCTGGGAGGACGATGGTCTGGTCAGGTTGCGGAGGAAGATGAGAAGTTTTGTAACTTTTGTCTGACGGTGTGCAGAGGTTTTCGTCTCGTTGCGCATTCACTTACCCATTTGTTTCTCGAGAAAATTGAATGAGGATCCTCTCGGATTCCCTTATCCTTCGATCACTTCCGTTCATCGTACATTTTATCGTAAAAAAATATTATAAATTTTTTTATTTAAAACTAAATATAAACAGTATTTGACGAAAACTAGTTACACAATGTACAATGAACGAACGTGATTTTAAGAATTTTCAGGATCCTCACAAAAATGATCCTTATTCCTAATATTTAATTTTTAAAAATACATATATTGTTGCAGTCCTATTGGAATATGAATGTAATTGTGTAAATCCTAGAGAATATGGGAAAGTATATTATATTCCTATTAGAACTAGATTACCTATTAAATGTTGTAATCCTAAAGGGAAATGTATTTACCCTTTCTACTACTATAAATAAAGGCACAATGGGGTGAGATAACACACACCCACAATTACACATCTCTCTCTTCTCTCTCAATTGCCGCACCCCTTCTCTCTCTTTTTGGCCTCCATAATTGTTCAGTAAATTATGCCTACAACACGTTATCATCACGCTCTTGACTCTGCGCTAAAGAGAGTTTGATCTTCAATTAGGGGAGTATTACGTTTTAATCATTCTTTTCATGATTAATTTATTATTATTTTGAATTGATCTACATGCTATTGATTCAATTTAATTTTTCTGTGTTGAACGTGATACAACGCATTGGAGATGCTATTCTGGCTTTCTGCGAAGGAACTTCTACAAATTCAAAGGCTTTTGTTGTTTTCTGCCAATCAGGTACGCTTAAAATAAAGTAAGATATTTGAAACGACTATGAAGCATGAAAACATTCCCCATGATGCATGAACCCCCTATGTTTATATTTTCCTTCATATATATATATATATATATATATATATATATATATATTTTGGAGATGCTATTCTGGCTTTCTGCGAAGGAACTTCTACAAATTCAAAGGCTTTTGTTGTTTTCTGCCAATCAGGTACGCTTAAAATAAAGTAAGATATTTGAAACGACTATGAAGCATGAAAACATTCCTCATGATGCATGAACCCCCTATGTTTATATTTTCCTTCATATATATATATATATATATATATATATATATATATATTGTATATGTTCATATATTTGTTTCATGCATTACGCAATTATGCTATGTGGAATTTGTGAGTCAAAGTATCAAAATAAATTAGAAGCAATTAGGGTTTTTCAAACCCTAGATGTCGGAAAAAAAAAAAAAAAAAAAAAAAAAAAAAAAAGAGGAGGAAAATCGTTGAGCCGCGCCTAGCTGGCCTGAAGCCAAGCCAAGGCAGCAGCTCCCATTTTTTTGGGGCTTTTCTGTGCACGAACCTAAAACCACACGCTGGGTTTATCACCTGGCAGACCTACAGCCTTGGCCCGCATACCAGACGGGGCTACCCCTCTTCTCGCCCTGCTGATTGCAGCACGCTGGGCTTTCTCTTTTTCTTTCTCAGCCAGTGACTGCAGCAAGCCTACAAAGCTTGTTTTGCAGGTTGTTGGGCTGCATGCCGCAGCCTTACAAGGCCCACCTTTCCACTGCAAGCTTGTAGCTTGCACACGCTGATTGGGCTGCCCCGTGTGGCTTGCCCAAGCCAAAATTGGCCCATTTTTGCTTCAAACTGCACCCAACCATGGGGTGCCCACGGCTAAGCTCAATGTGGGCTATATTTTATTTATTTCTTGGCCCATAGCCAATCATATGACCCCGAATGTCATTATCTTGCTTCTACAATCGACCCCGTTTGGTCCCCGATTTATTGAATTAATTAAAAGTAACTTGCAGTCCATTAATCTGATAATGAATCCAAAATTCTTGACCTGAAGATCACTTTTGGACATTAACGATTCAATAATTTATTTTTACACTTTGAACCGTCACATACTTTCGTAGTAACAAAGCTCTCACACTTGAGTTCCCGAAGAACCCCAAATCCACTACACTTAGTTGGTATATTGCATTCTGTGTTTCTTGCAGGAACCTCTCTTTTATGAACTAAACGTTCATAAAGTAAATCAAACCTGTAGTTTCGAATTTAGTGCCTTTGAAACCCGAAGTTTTCATAAAACAATACACCCATGAAAACCCGACGTTTTTCATGCAAATCATGTCATAGAACTTGAATGTTCTAACTTTGATGCTTATGGATGATTCATTCCCATAGCACCAATCATAATCTTGTTCCCTCCAATTATGTGGATTGTCGAACCGTCACAAGTTCGATTTTCCTGATTTGGATGTTTCTCGTAGAAACCACTTAATGTGGGGTACAAGACGTTAATCTCCCATTGACTATTAAGTAGCTGAGAAACCATTGAAGCCAACAATGGCAAGGATGAGCTGAATAAGCCTCTGCCATGATCTTCACTCAAAGACTTATGCCCGAAGCATTATAAATGGAAATACCTCCCGAACGAGTATTCCATGGCTCTTTGGCTCGCTTCTACGGACCGTCTAATCATGAAAAACATTGCCTGAAGCACACCATGATTACGTCCAAGAATAGGTACAATTCTAAAGTTTATAAATCCGATTGAATTTTGACTGGAGAATACTTTTCTCGTCTTTCCATGTTTCTAAACTCGCCCTTGAAGCTGCAGTGTAGAAAGCGGAAGTTTACCAAATTCTCGGATCTGATTACTACCACAAACGTGAGAAAAAGGTATAGACTCAGTTCGGCTAGAGTCTACCAAATGGCTCAACCCAGTTCGGTCAAAGCCTACTGAACCCAAGTTTAGGTATGTCTATCTTATAATCCAATTTCGAGTTTGTTTTTACAACATATGGTAGAATCAGGGCTTGCCAAGGTGTGGCATCATGCCCGAAACATGATCCTTGGTACCTAAGACCTAAAACTTCAAGAATAAGGGATAGTATTCCCAAACCTCAACCCCGCATAATCTACTTCCGTCTCGATGGAATAGATCGTTGGTTATGCACCTGTTCGTGCCTCTACCAATATCGTTGAGGAGTACCATTCTAGTAGTCAATATGTGAGACTGATTTTGCTCCACCAAACATCGTTAGAAGAGCAGAATTTTGACATGGATGACCTTGTTGGCCGAATCCACCTAGTAACTTTGTGAACATTTTTCCATGTTCTTGGATTCAAGTTTGGTGTATGTTTTACTTATGGATAATCTTATTGATATTGTCCTCGAATATGAGTTAATTGAATCATGTTTCTTAGTACATGTGACCGATTCAATTAAACACGTGATTAGGTTGGGATGTGGGAAAGTTAGTTGTCTGGATGAATGCGTACTACGCACACTAACTTTACACCTAAATCACATCTCTAAAACGACTTCAGGTCTATCCAACCTGATTAAGAGCAATGGCACGCTCCTCGTTGTATGAATGGTATTGCATCACCATTTAAGGAACCTTAAATTCTCCCTGACGTTGAGTTTTTAAGGATATTCGAGATGACAATGATCATAAATGAAACCACTGAAGAAAATAGAGTGAAATATCATTGCACCACCTCCAAAAATGAGGCTGAAGCTTTGATTTGGGGCCAATGGGTTGTCTCCCAACTGGAAACACGCCATATATGGCCGGCCTAGAGCCTGGTGATTGAGCAGTTTAATTGCTTTGGCACGACCTTTTGGGACACTTAGGTCGATCAATGATGCTACAACGCATCTCCTTACCCAAAGTAAGGATCTTGTGCCTACAAGTAGGCCTGGCAATTTCTGACACGACCCGATAACCCGACACGACACGAAATTAACAGGTGTTCGGGTCGACACGATAACGAATCGGGTCGTTATCGGGTAACCCGATAAGCACCTGTTAAGATAACGGATTGGTTCGGGTATACACGTGGGTAACACGAAACACGATAAGCATAATATTAATTTTATAATTTTATAACCCTAAAAAAATACTATAAAAATTATATATATTAATTTAACAATTTTATACCCCTAAAAACTATAATATATATATATATATATATATATATATTAAATTAACTATAATAATTATATATACTTGAATAAGTATACCCCCAAAATATTGACTATAATAATATATTTATATTAAATTAACTATAATAATTATATATACTTGAATAATTATACCCCCAAAATATTAACTATAATAATTATATATATATATATATGTATTAGATTTTAAATTAAATTTTATACTCCTAAAAAATATAATAATTACGTACAAAATAAATAGATTTTTCCTTGGTGAATCATCATCATCGTCGCATTCACCATCTTAATGGACACCAACCTTCGAACCCAGATCCCAGAGGAACCATGTTTGCACACATATCCACTGGGTTAGGAAGAAAGAAGACCCGTAAGTATACTAAATACACACACACACACACACACACACACACACACACATACCATTCAACTTTATGGGATACGAATTATACGAAACTAATTTCAATGATCCAACCGTCAAACTTGTTTGTATATGCTTCGAGATCGCATCAGCAAAAAATTGCAAAAAACAAACATTCAGAGATCAAGTAACGGGACAAAACTTTTCGACGGTTATAAACGAAAAATCACGATTTAACGGTTATTTTAACTCCGATTTTGATGATATTTTACAGGTACACTCATTGACCCTATATGAATACAATGAATGAATTCGATCTTCAATTTAAAATATTTACACTAGTGGATACCACAAAATCTTATGTTATACTTAATGAAAGTATGAATAAACTCTTAAGTGTTAGTGAATCTATTGTTTTGAAGAGATACGCATTCTACGAAACTAGTTTCAACGATCCAACCGTCAAACTTGTTTGTATATGCTTCGAGATCGTATACGCCAAAAATTGCAAAAAACAAACATTCAAAGATCAAGTAACGGGACAAAACTTTTCGACGATTATAAACGAAAAATCATGATCTAACGGTTATTTTAACTCCGATTTTGATGATTTTTTACAGCTACACTCCTTGACCCTATATGAATACAATGAATAAATTCGATCTTCAATTTAAAATATTTACATTAGTGGATACCACAAAATCTTATGTTATACTTAATGAAAGTATGAATAAACTCTTAAGTGTTAGTGAATCTATTGTTTTGATGAGATATGCATTCTACGAAATTATTTTCAACGATCCAACCGTCAAACTTGTTTGTATATGCTTCGAGATCGCATACGCCAAAAATTGAAAAAAACAAACATTCAGAGATCAAGTAACCGGACAAAACTTTTTGACGGTTATAAAACGAAAAATCACGATTTAACGGTTATTTTAACTCCGATTTTGATGATTTTTTACAGCTACACTCCTTGACCCTATATGAATATAATGAATGAATTCGATCTTCAATTTAAAATATTTACACTAGTGGATACCACAAAATCTTATGTTATACTTAATGAAAGTATGAATAAACTCTTAAGTGTTAGTGAATCTATTGTTTTGATGAGATACGCATTCTACAAAACTAGTTTCAACGATCCAACCGTCAAACTTGTTTGTATATGCTTCGAGATCGCATACGCCAAAAATTGCAAAAAACAAACATTCAGAGGTCAAGTAACGGGACAAAACTTTTCAACGGTTATAAACAAAAAATCACGATTCAACGGTTATTTTAACTCCGATTTTGATGATTTTTTACAGCTACACTCCTTGACCCTATATAAATACAATGAATGAATTCGATCTTCAATTTAAAATATTTACATTAGTGGATACCACAAAATCTTATGTTATACTTAATGAAAGTATGAATAAACTCTTAAGTGTTAGTGAATCTATTGTTTTGATGAGATACACATTCTAAAAAACTAGTTTCAACGATCCAACCGTCAAACTTGTTTGTATATGCTTCGAGATCGCATACGCCAAACATTCAGAGATCAAGTAACGAGACAAAATTTTTCGACGGTTATAAACAAAAAATCACGATTTAACGGTTATTTTAACTCCGATTTTGATGATTTTTTTACAGCTACGCTCCTTGACCCTATATGAATACAATGAATGAATTCGATCTTCAATTTAATATATTTACACATAGTGGATGGATACCACAAAATCTTATGTTATACTTAATAAAAGTATAAATAAACTATAATAATTATATATATATATATATATATATATATATATTAATTTAACAATTTTATTAAACTCTTATTTTCGAGTGTAGATGTAGTACTTAAACGATAAATGTGTTTTAATGTTTTGAAGTTATATTTATGTGACAATGTGTGGTATGTGCAAATTTAAAAAAAATATATATTTTTCTTAACGGGTCATAACGGGTCGGGTCACTTTACCCGTTGGGTAAAGTGACCCGACCTGTTAAGGACCCGTTAAGATAACGGGTGCGACACGACACGACCCGTTAAGATAACAGATGTTACACGAAAACGACACGAACACGACTGACACGACACGATTGCCAGGCCTACCTACAAGCGCACTTTGCCAAGCATGCTCATTAAGGAAATTGATTTTTATATCATTCCTTGCAAAGATACGACACGACTCGACTCTCTTTTCATAGTGGATTCAAGGGAATATACGTGGACTAATCCAACCAAAATGCGGACCATATAAAGACTTATGGTTTTGGTTGATGAATCGACAAACTGGTCACATGTTTGTCCACACACATTACTGCTAAACCCTCTGGCCGATTAAGGGCTCACCACCCTACTTATCCTTTAAGGTCCGGGAGACTGGATAATGTCGGAGAGTTTATATCGACAGTTTTCGATAAAGTATTGCATGTCGTTTTGGGTTTGTAATCAAATTCCCATGTTCACCCCAAATAGCCTCGCCTAGCGATCATAAAGCGCAATTTAAATGATCGCCCAAATTTTGGGTAAAACGTACCAAGTTTTCAGTTTCTGCGTAGGGCTATGCAATCCTTGTACGCAGTAATGTTGGTCCGCCTTGAGGCCCATTGCCACCCAACCTATATGACGTTACAGTTGGTTACTGGGTATGAACCTGACGATTTTCGTATTTACGCATTTAGGTGCGCATTCCATGTGCCAAGTTGCGCCGCCGCAACGTACCACCATGGGTCCTCCAAGAATGATGTGTATCTTTTGTCGATCATGATTCTCCTTCGCACTAGCTCTCTTCGAGCCCTTGCACGCGATCTCTTTACCGCTCATTTACGGGTTGTCACTTTAATGAGACAGTCTTCCCGCCGTTAGGGGAAGATAAGAACGTCAACGTTCCTGTAGAACAACGCAAATTTGCGTGGATGTTGCCCACTATGTCTCATCTCGATCCCCATACCACACAAGTGTGATAATCAAGTGCGATGAATTCTAGATTTCAGAATGTTGCTCCAGACCCATTCCTCTGATCTAGCTAAAGTGACAAGATCATATACCAGCTGCAAACATGCCTGCAAGGATATACGTACTGAACGGACGTCGAGTCAACATCCCCAGAGGGTGTGCTGCCCCTGTTGGACGGTTTGGATGCCCTTGTTGGACGGTCTGGTACACCGGCGGATAGCCAATCAATCTGTCTTGGCCTGGAGCACGACAGATCATTCGGTTCGTAGGATTCACTTCCCTAGAAGAGGAAGACACGGCACAACAATGAATCTGAACTCGATCGCTGTCTCAAATCATTTTCATCTCATGAGATTAATCCAGATTACTCCCAAGACATGAAGTTCTTGGTCCAGTATACTAGTTTGGGTGAGCTAAATGGAATTGAAATGAGATTATCATCGATAATGTTTTCACTTATATGGTAGCTACCGACATAAATGAAAAACGACGATATCGAATCGTGTTCCTTTGATTAAGTGACAACGTAGAACTGATTGGACAACTAAAGTTATAATCCAGGTCAAATTTCTTACCAAAGTGTGTATTGGACCTGTAATTCCTACACTGCCCGAGGTAACCCTATTATGTTACAAGTGGGAAAGGAAGCGTTATGAGATGGAATGCTAAACGCGGTGAATTGAATAAGAATACTCTCTATCTACCAAGGTAATCTAGAATCTAGGATAGGAGGAATGTTATAAAGCTGTCACAAAAACTGTAGAGTATTCTTCTTTAGTCTACTACAACACTCACAAGTAAGACTCTGATTTTCTGCTTATTTTATTTCTTTTATGAAAGTTGTGCAATTTTTAGAAGGTTTCAACTTTCAACACTAAATTGGAATTTTGAAGGCCAAAATAAGCCAAAATAGAATGTCCCCTCTCCTATTGAAAGAGTATTTCTAAGGGGCAGTTTGATAATCATTTTGCTTTTAGTTTTCATTTTTTTAGTTTGTGGTTTTCAATTTTTATGAAAATGAAAATTAAAAACTAAAAGAAAATGAAAATCCAAGGCCATGTTTGAAAACTCAAGGAAGTAGTTTTCAATTTTCAATTTACAAAAATAGTTACCAAACTAATTTGAATTTTTAATTTATAAAAAAAGGTAAATTACACTTTACCATCTCAGGTTTGGGGTCGATTTCAATTCCTTACAACATCTTTAAAACATTTTACTTTCATACCTCAAGTACTATTTTATTTCAATATAGTACATCCGTTACATTTTCCATCCGTTGGTATGTTAAGAGCTGACGTGGCTGCCATATTTGTGCTGACGTGGCTGCCACGTTTGTGCCACGTGGATAAACACTTAATAAAAAAATTTAAAAATTTAAAAATTTAACTAAAAAAAGTAAATAAAATAAAATAAATAAATAAATAAACCAAAAATCGTCTTCCCCAACCCACCCCCTTCTCCCATCCATCATCACCCACCCCAAAAATCCCACCAAGTCCACCCCTTCTCCCATCCCCATCACCCCTCCCAAAAATCCCCCATCACCCACCCCTAAAAATCCCACTCGAGCCCACCCCTTCGTTGGCCAGAATTTGCCGCAAGAAAAAAAATCCTCGACAAGTTAGAATTCAAAGCTCAGTGCAAGCTCGGGGTGCGAGATTTACCTCCAGATCTAGGAGTTGCAGGCGGCAGGCGGGGGAAACATGGTTGAGGTTGCCATTGACGCCGACTTCGGCCTTAAAACTTTGACCTGGGTTTGGGGGAGTTTCAGATTTAGACGAATACAACCCCCAAATGGCGTCTCTGTTCCTTGTCGCCCCAAAAAATACTATTCACATCGACAAGGAGCTTATCTGTGTTGTTTCCACTCAGGCGAGTTGATTGCTGTTGTCATCGCCGACGGTGGTAAGGCCAAAGTTGGGAGGCTTGGGTGGGAGAAGAGGGGTGGGGGGGGGGAGATGGGTTGGAGCAACGCCGTAGGCCTTGCATCGCCGGGAAAGCTAGAGGAGTTGTGTGGTGGTGAATTGAGGGAGAAACAGAGAGAGGTGAAGAGGGAGGAGAGGGGGTTGCGGGTAAGGGAGGTGGGTTAGGGGGAAAGATGGGTTTTGGGTTTTTTTTTTTTTTAAATTAATTATTTTTAAATGAATAAAAAATTATTATTTTTGCCATATGGCACAAATTTGCCAGCCACGTCAGCTCTTAACGGATCAATGGATGAAAAATGTAACGGAGGTACTATATTGAAATAAAATAGTACTTGAGGTATAAAGTGAAATGTTTTAAGATGTTGTAAGGAATTGAAATCAACCCCAAATCTAAGATGGTAAATTGTAATTTATCCAAAAAAAAAAGTAAAAATTGAATTGAAAATTAAAAACGAAATGTTTATCACACGGGCTTAAATTTTTCACAAAAGAAAAAATCGGTGGGGATTTAGTTTGACATAAAAACCTGGAGCCCAAAACGCAGGCCCATCTCCGAAGTTATCCAGTCCAAACTCGAAAAGACGGAGAAACTCTTCACTCTCGCAGTCGGAGAGTCTCAGCCTCCCAGAGCTCCGTCTACTGTGATCTCGAGCTCTCGTTCTTACCTTGTAATTCTTTAAGCGAAAGCATGCCGTGATCATAATCTATATATATATATATATATATATCTATACAGAAATTGAAGTTTTGATTTTTCTTTATGTGTAGTTGAAAATGAAGTTTCTGGATTGGTATTTGAAGATCGCATTCGGGTCGGCTCTGATTGGAGCGTCCATGGAGTTTTTCATGATCAAGACCGGCTTCTGTGTGGGAACTCTCCATTTCATCATTACCCATTTCTTTCTTTTGATTATGTACCTGTTGTTTCATTTTATGACATAATTAATGGAGCAATATTGCAATAATTGTTCATAAATTGTTCCTGTAATTGTTTTTTTGTTTTTTGTAAATTAAATTGTAGTTTGTGAAACCAAATATCAGAGTTGCAGTAGGGAAATTGTGAAAAGGGATTAGACAGAAATATCATTTGTTTTGGTTGAACTCAACTTAGATGAGGTTTCACATTCACATGGATTTTATTGAATTTAGAACCCTTTCAATTGGAATTTTGTTTGCAAATGTAACCAATTACCAGTTGTGCTGGTTACTGCCAAATGGTTTCTGGGATTGAAAGATTTGGTGTTTGATCAACTAAATATTTCTCTTGATCTGTCTTGCTCCGCATTTGAGCCATCATTGGGGTGCCCCTTGAGTTTGACTATGGTTGGGCCATCTAAGTTGTTCCTTCCCTCCCATCGCCCTCTAACTTCGGCTCTCCACTACTCTTAGCATTTTTTTGTTTTCTGCAAAAAGCCTCCACTCTGCATCGTCCCTTCTTTACAAGTGACTAGTTACCTTCTCATGTTAATATTGTTTCTAAAACTGCTCTTTTGCTTGATTGGAAATCTGCAATTAGTTAGCTTAATGGAGTTTCTCTTCTCATAACTGTTTCAGTTTTAGGGGATTTAGTTTGCTGATTTGCTGTGTGCCTTCTGTTTTTACTTGTGGTCGTCTTGTCCACTTTTTGTAATTTTATTGTCATTTCCGATAAAATTTGGTTTCGTTTTTCCAAAAAATAGATTCCTATTTCTGTTTGGTATAATCGAGTTGAATTGTTCTGCACCACATTATCTGAAAGAGTGCCTCTTGCATTCTTTCTTATGACTATATTTTGTTCTTGCATAATGTAATTCTTAATTGTCCTCTTTTCATACATGCAGATGACAAAGTAACTGTTCTGGAGTCAGAGAAACGGGCTTATGAAAATTCGCCGGAGGCCCAAGCTATCAGGGAAGCTCTCAATCCGTGGAGAAATCGTGATGCAGAAGCAAGCAAGGAATCCTAAGTTGGATGGCTGCATGTTCACAAGGTTTGTTTGACCACATCATAGTTGGGATCTAGAGATTGGCACATTGCTATCCATTTGCTTGGTAGAATTTACGACTTCAAGAACTGATATTTTTTTATCCTTTAAACAATTCGACATTCACAGTTGCTAGCAGACTCTAATTCACTGTCTTGTTTTCTTTATTTCCTATTCCCTCGCAACTTCTGGCTGGGGGTCACGATTCTAAGCCATTTTTATTGGGGGTGTTATCTGCCTTGTTTTGTTTCAAATATCCATTAGAGTTACATAACACAGATATTATTTATGAACTCGGCCATTTCTTTCCATGATCGATTGGTTTTGACTAATGTGTGTTTACAAAATTTTAATGATAGCTGATAGTATTAGATTCTGTTTATTGACTCAGCTTGAACTAAGCGTCGAAAGTATCATGTAACTGAATATATCCATTATCATGTTAAAACATCTGATTTACGAGAATGTTAACTCTCAAAACTGCACCTATGGTTTACTTGCTAGTTGGACGTTGTAACTGCTGAAGATTTTTTGTTAACAAGCTCAGTTTATTAAAAACTAAACAGTTTTTTTGTGGCTCAGCAGGAAGAAGATAACAGTATTATCAGGAGATCAATCTGAGAAATATTGTAAAAGATGACATCGTTTCTTCTAGTTGAACAACGTGAGAGGCGACCTTGGTCATCCCGAAAATTATTTCATTCCTCTTATTTATGTAACTTGTCGTTCTTGTCCTGGGGAACATGACATGATCAACAGTTTTGAAAGTATGTATGTAGCCATTTTGGTTGGTTCTCGTACTCTTGCCTCAGTCTCTTCGCTCTTTATGCACCATGGCTACAAACTAAAACCTTGCTGCCTATGCATCAAGCATCCCATTCCAGAAATTGGGGACTATTATTACTACAACTTTGAATTGCAAATAGCAAATTCAGGGTGTTCTAGTACACCAAAACTTGTCCCTTCTGTTCCGGTTGTATTGTACCAGTCTGTCTTTCTCCTCACGTGCCTTAATTCCGAAGCATTGAATTAGAAAAGCGAGTGCCTAAAATTGTCTAACAATCTCTAATCCGTGCTCTTGCAAATTAACCACAAAATCAAAATTTAAAGCCACACCCTTTGGGGTCAAGGGATTTGAATCCACACATGATCTCTTGAGGATGCGAGCAACAACACATCCTCGGCTAAAAAAAAAAAATTTCAAAATTCAAGAATTTGAAACACTCCAATACTTGTCGGTAAAGCCCCCATTAAAGGTTGGTGAAAAGGGTTAGTTCAAGATTTCAAGTATCCTTGCTTTGCTAGTGCGCTTTCAATAATTACAGCATTACTTTTGTGCTAATGAAGATTAGCATTTGAGGAGTCGGTTCTAATCACAAAATGAACCATCAAACATTGGGATTATCAAACCCACTTTTGAATGATAATCAACTACACGAGTGCTTCATTCCCTTCCTCTATTAGTGCTTTTACTCGTGTTGGTTAACCAATTTAGAGACTTTATATTGGTGTTACCCTAGTAGTGGATCGTGCTTGCACTGGCAAGACAGATCAACTCATTACTAATCAACACCGATATTTTCCTCGATTTGCATATTACCACATATTGCCACAACGTGCGTGAGGTTCTAGCACAAAAGGCATCAATATAATTAGTTACTGAAGATGTTGTAGCTTATCAAACTTTCAATGTGAAATTCTTCCATTCCTCCTTGATATAATTAATCGTGAAGTCATTCATTACATTGTAACGCGTATAAGGCATATCTCCCCGACATGAAATTTGCACTATCTAGCATTCTTGTGTGGAAGATGAATAGCAAGATACTTTGAAAGATGGAGTGGATGGATGACATAAAACCCACCACCAAATTGGAATGTCAAGCAAGAATTAACCTACCACATTTTGACCAAACAGGAGTGAAGAGTGCGTTTTGTCACTATTGCATCAACAAACAGGAAGGTTTTAAACCACAGCCCTAGCTATAAAAAAAAAAAATGTTATAAACGAACTATCAAGATCAAAACCCACCTAATTAAAACCATCACAAAGCTTATTAACTCGATGAAATAGTAGTGGTGAAGATTATGGCTTGCAAAGAGGGTAATTTTGTTGATGTTTCTTGTTTCTTTTTATTTGAAGGCACTGCAGATTCAGAGGCAGCAGACCATCACACTACTAAAGCAGCACTAGTACTACTTGAAGATGAGGACGCAGAATCATGTAGCTCTCATACATTTGGTGCTTGTGATCATAATTACTCTAAGGATCGTGTAGAAGATCAGCATCGGGCGCGGAGTTGGTGTCGTAGCAAGGTGTGGCTGCAGTACTCAGAAGGAGCAGCCTCAGGATATGAGGAAGAAGAAGTGGAATCAAAGCTGGTTTGTGTACTTAGCAACATGGATGAAATGGTGGATAGCCTCTTTTGGGAGAATTGCATGGCAGCAGGGTACCCATGAATTTATTGTGAATTTTAAAGTCCTTTTGAAATCTTCATCTCTTCTACTTTCATTCTTATTAGGATTTATTATAAACCTAATTTAAGTGTTGTTTTATAGATAGAGAAAATGTCATCGTACGTGTGTATATACTACTTATTTTGATGCATGCCATAGAGTTGTGTTAATGTTTGTCGGTAGTAGTACGGTCTAATGGTATTTCTCTTCATTTGTATGTGAGAGATATCAGATTCAACTCTCATAAGTGGCGAGTTCGATACCTCATTATAACTAACTCATTGTGTGACTTAGCTCAAATTACCCCACTAATATTGTTTTATCAGAAAGGGGAGAAACAAAGACAAAGATCAATGTGTATATTATGTGGTGGTTAGAGTGAGAGTCTCGATTCTTGCTGTCCTGTCGCCCAAACAATGTATGTACGAGAAAGATTAATACTGGAAATGATAAAAGTTTGCATTTGATTAAGTAGTATTGATATTAAAAGTTACATGTATATACAAATTGTTTTCAGGTTTAGATGTCACGCCCCAGATCCACGGTCAGGTCCGGAGTGAGAATAAAAGTAAAAATAAAAAGAAAATTGTAGGCCTATTTGATTGAACGATCTAAGGTTTAGAGAGAGAGGGGGCCGGCAGTATTGAGGAAGAAGAGAGAGTGATTTAATTGTGAGGTGTATTTGATTCACCCCATTGTGCCTTTATTTATAGTAATAGGATAGGTAAAAAACTTTCCCTTTAGGATTACAACATTTAATAGGTAATCTACTCCTAATAGGAATATATACATTCCCAGATTCCCTAGGATTTACACAATCACATTCCTATTCTAAATATGATTGCAACACTCCCCCTTGAGTGTGTAAATACTCAACAAACCATCACATCAGATCTTTAGCAAATAAGGTAGAATAGTTGATGAAGTCATCGACACAATGGGTGATCACGAGTCATAAATTTAAGTGAAATATGCATTTGTAGTAAAACTCACAAAAACCTTGCTATGGTAAAACCCAAGGCATAGGGAAAACCCATAGACTAAGGAGAAAAGTGAGAAGTATGCATAATGTCTAAAACAAACGTCAAATAGGACGAAAGTAGTAAAATCAACGGAGTATGATCATCCCAGGATGGGTGCCTCATTAAAACCTCGTTAGGTAACAAAAACTCAATGGGAAAAATGTTCCTAATCGTAGGAAAAAGAGTACATTAAGATCATGTGAGTATGCTTCTAAATACTCCCCTGAGTTAGACATAACTTCTAAATAAGAGAACTATAAGCAATTCAACTCAGATAATTTACGCATACCGATTCCTTGGACAAGCTTCTGAAATGTAGACTTGGGCAACGACTTGGTGAAGAGATCGGCTAGTTTTCTTGGGAACAGATTTGCTTGACTTCAATGTTCTGATGATGCTGCTGCTGGTGTGAGTAAAAGAACTTCGGCGTTATGTGCTTGGTGTTGTCTCCTTTGATGTATCCCTCCTTCAACTACTCGATACATGCTGCATTGTCTTCAAAGATCGTCGTAGGAAGGTCAACGACTGATGTAAGACCACTAGTGCTTCGAATATGTTCCATGACTTCTTTAGCCAAAAGCACTCACGCGATGCTTCATGCAAAACGAGAATCTCAGCATGGTTCGACAAAGTCGCAACTAGCGTTTGCTTGGTAGACCTCTAAGATATAGCGGTGTCTCCAACGGTAAAGATGTAACCCATTTGAGAACGTGCTCTGTGTGGGTTAGACAGATATCCAGCATCTACGTAACCAATAAGGCGATAATTAATTCGAGAACCATAAGGGGCGGCAACACTCGGAGATTCGCCGGTATAGAACAAGCCTAAATCCATAGTACCCTTGAGGTAGCGGAAAATGTCTTTAACACCATTCTAGTGCCTACATGTGGGTGCATTGTTGTATCTTGCCTAAAGATTCACAGTGAATGAGATATCGGGTCTAGTGCACTGAGCCAAGTAAATAAAGCCCCAATTGCACTTAGGTAAGGAACTTCGGGTTCCAAAATCTCTTCTTCATCCTCCTTTGGATGGAAAGGATCTCATTTAGCATCTAGAGTCCAAACGATCATGGGTGTACTCGAAATGACATAACACCTTTTAGGTGTAGTTCGATTGATGTACTAGGATTCCATCCGAACAATGCTCGATCTCCAAGCTGAGACAGTTTCGAGTTTTCCCAAGATCTTTCATCTCAAATTCAGATTTCAAGTGTGCAGCAATTTCCTCAAGCTCTGCGGGAGTCCCAATGAGGTTCATGTCATCGACATAAACTACAACGATTGCAAATTCAGAATGTGACTTCTTTATGAACACGCATGGGCATAATTCGTTGTTCATATATCCTTGACTTGTCAAATATTCACTCAAACGGTTATACCACATCTGCCCGGATTGTCTCAATACGTAGTGTGACCTCCTCAACCTAATTGAGAGAGTGTTCCGTGGTCTAGAACTATTTGAACCAATCAATGGAAGTCCTTCTGGAACTTTCATGTATATTTCCATATCTAGATCCCTATAGAGATACGTGGTAACCACGTCCATAAGCTGCATATTCAATTTTTTAGAAACTACCAAATTGATTAGGTAGCGGAACGTTATAACCTCCATTACGGGAGAATACGTCTCCTCGTAATCAATTCCAGGGCGCTGAGAGAAGCCTTGTGCTACGAGACGTGATTATATCGCACTATTTCATTCTTCTCATTACGCTTCCTCACGAAAACTCATTTGTAGCCAACGGGCATCACGCGTGGTGGTGTAGGAACGATAGGTCCAAACACTTTTTGTTTCACGAGCGAATCGAGTTTGACCTGGATTGCTTATTTCTAGTTTGACCAATTGGTTCTACGTCGGCATTCATCGACGGAACGTGGTTCAATGTCATCGCTAAGCATGATATCAGTAGCTACTGAGTACGCGAATGCATCATTGACGATCATCTCATTCCTATTCCAAACCTCAAAATCTCACGATTCTCGGGAGGCCGACATGTTTCGTCTGAAGCATCACCATAATCTAGAATAACCTCATGCGTTGGAACGGATGATTGAGCGATGGTCAGATTCAAACTAGGGTCACTAGTTGGTGCCATTTTCCTCTTCTGGGGTTGTGAATCCTTTGAACCAAGGGGTCTGCCATGCTTTAGGGTCGGAGCAGATGATTGGCTAGTTGCCAATGTACCTTGCCGTGTGGAAGGTGCGGCCTCCCCACCTTCTGGGACGGTCTGGCCTTCCCAAGCGGGTTGTTGACGTACTCGGGGTACATCTATCCTTGCAGGTGTGTTTGCAGCGGGTATATGTGATCTTATCACCTTTGCTAGATCATTAAAAGCATATGGCATACTTTGAGCAATGCTCTGAAGATTTATAATTCGTCGCACCTCAGTTTCAGACTGGGCAGTGTGAGCATCTAAAATAGTGGGAGCATACCACGACACTTCGCGACGTTCTACGGGAACGTTAACATGCTTATTTCCCCATAACAACATAAAGATTGTCTCATCAAAGTGACATCCACAAAAAGTGCGGTAAAAAGATCTCTGAGGACCCATTTTGGTACGTAGTGGCGGCACTATTGGCACATAAATGGCGCACCCAAACACCCGTAAATATGAGACATCATGCTCGTATCCAGTGACCAACTGTAATGGTGAATGTGGTTGAGTAAAGGTGGGCCTCAGGCGAACCAACATAGTTGCGTGCAATATTGCATAGCCCAAGGCAGATACCAGCAGTTTGGTTCTCATAACCAAAGTCCGAGCTATCAATTAAATGCGCTTTATGAAAGCTTCTGCTAGGCCGTTTTGGGTGTGAACATGGGGCACAAGATGTTCCACATCAATCCCTACTGACATGCAATAATCGTCAAAAGTCTGTGACGTAAACTCTCCAGCGTTATCCTGTCGAATCGACTTAATCGGATAATCAGGGTGGTGAGCCCTTAGCTTAATGATTTGAGATAGGAGTTTAGCAAACACATCATTGCGTGTGGACAACAGGCAAACATGTGACCATAGTGTCGATGCATCAACCAACACCACAAAGTATCTAAATGGTCAGTAAGTTGGTTGGATAGGTCCATAAATGTCCCCTTGAATCCTCTGAATAAATTTAGGGGGGTCATGAATAATCTTTGTATATGAGGGTTGAGTATTCAACTTCCCTAAAGAACACGCTTTGCATGGCGAAACTCCAACATAGGGATGTAACTTATGCCCGTGTGAAGATTTGAGGATACAACGCATTATGTCACGTCCAGGATATCCCAAACGGTCATGCCAAAGCAACAAAGTGTCCTGGAACTCAGGCATAGGGCCGGCCACACTGTGGGCTTATATGCCGCGAATGGTTGTGATGTACAACCCACTCGGCAGACGTTCCAACTTCTCGTGAATACGCTTCTGGCCATATTCGTATGAAGTGATACAAAGAAATTCAGAACCATGATCTTCAGTGGTTTCAATATGATATTGATTATCTCAAATATCTCTAAAACTCAGCAACGTTCTGCCAGAACGTGGACAATAGAGTGCCTCCTTAATGGTCAAGATTATACCATTAGAGAACATGATACGTGCCTTTCCGTATCCTTCAACCAGGTTGGATGGGCCTGATAGAGTTGTCAAAGGAGCTTTCTTGGGTATTAAATTAGTAAAATAATGTCATTCACGCAAGATGGCGTGCGTGGTTGCACTATCTGCCAAACAACTAACTTCCCCACTAGACATACCTAGAAATAAATTGATTGAATTGGTCACATGCATAAATATAAGTCCATTCATTTAATTAAGCAATTCGAGAAAATAATATCAATTCAAATAACAATCCATAATTCAAAACAAACCAAAACCAAACAATTATTCTAAATACTTAGAAAAATTGTTCAAAATTAAACCATAAACCTAGAAAAATAGGGGGGGTAGGGCCGGCCACTCCTAGTTGGTTCGGCCACTAGGGGTAAATACCTAAAAACGTGTCTAATTTATTCATCCATAGGAGCTGACGCCTCATGAAAATTCGATATCTCCATTGATGTAGTTGCATCTTCCAGATGATCCACATGTGCAAAGTTAGACTCACGATGGGAATGATACTTGGCAATAGCCTCAGGGGAAGCTCGGCATACGCGTGACCAATGATCATTTGATCCACATCGATATCACATGTCCATTTTAGTATAAGCGGGCTAAACGGGAGCTTTGGGGCTTTAAGGGCGAGTGGTGGACGTTGCTGGGTCACATTTCTTCCCTTAGGTGTGGCACTCTGTTGACCTTGGGCCCGTGGTGAGGCTTGTCGCCCATTGCCACAGCCACGACGGTTCTTGCGTTGTTTATGGATGCTATAATTAATCGCATGCGTTTCAAGCGCGGCGTTCGAGCCTGTGGGTAAGCTGGTTCTGATTTTCAGCGAAAAGTAAAACAGAGATCAAATCCGAAAACTTGGTGAATTTATGTGCACTATATTGTTGCTGCAAGATAGTATTGGTGGCATGGAAGGTCGAATAGGTCTTCTCTAGGAGATCTAATTCGATTAGTTCCATTTTGCAGAATTTCAACAATGAACAGATTCTACAAACTTCAGAGTTGTATTCATTCATGGACTTAAAGTCCTGGAAGCGAAGGTGCTGCCAGTCGTGTCTTGCTTTAGGCAAGTATATGTCTCTCTGGTGATCGAAACGATCGGCCAGAGCAAGCCAGAGGGTGCGTGGGTCCTCCTCAGTGAGATACTCAGTCTGCAGTGCATCATGGACGTGTCTTCGAATGAAGATCATTGCAGTAGCTTTCAAGCCCTGTTGAGGTGGAGTCCAGCCCGAGGCCTGGTTTTTGCGTGCACAATGATGGTTCGGTGGGTATGCCACACCATGTCTAATTTCCTTTTTTTAAAAAAAAAAAAATCTCGTAGGGTTTAGGAAACCCTAAATTTGCTTCTAATTTAATTTTATACATTGACTCACATATTCCACATAACAATTTAATTGTGCGATGCATGAAACAAATATATATATATATATATATATATATTGACAAATATATGAACATATACAATATATATATATATATATATATATATATATATATATATATATATATATATATATATATAGTAAGGAAAATATAAACATAGAGGGGTTCATGCATCATAGGGAATGTTTTCATGCTTCGTGGACTTTTCAAATATCTTCTTTTATTTTAAGCGTACCTGATTAGCAGAAAATGAATATAAGCCTTTGAATTTTGTAGAAGATAGCCTCTTCCTACGATCCGTCAAATTCCTCAGCTTCTGGCAAGAGTGTGCTAATAACGTGTTGTAGGCCTATTTGATTGAACGATCTAAGGTTTAGAGAGAAAGGGCCAACAATATTGAGGGAGAAGAGAGAGTGATTTAATTGTGAGGTGTATTTGATTCACCCCATTGTGCCTTTATTTATAGTAATAGGATAGGTAAAAACATTTCCCTTTAGGATTACTAATCTACTCCTAATAGGAATATAAGATACATTTCCCTTTATGATTTACACAATTACATTCCTATTCTAAATATGACTGCAACACTTCTCTAGTATAAATAATCCGAAAACATTTACAGTTGTACACAAATAATGAGGTTTAGTAACTAATATAACAAATGGGATGGCGAAAAGGCTTTAGGTCAAAAAGGGACTGAAATAGTAACATTTAAACAAATTCCAAAAATACGGGACCTCACATTAGGCCTTCAAGCGCTTTTAGAGCGATTTGTGGCTAGAGGTTACACATGAAACCCAAGGCTCTATTTTTGTTGCATTTGTGATAATATATGCTCCTTAGATCGAGTAGAGCTATGTTACGGTTAGTCGCTTAAGTATGTGTGGTTACATACTAATACTTACTAATATCCACTTACACTTTGTGTTACAGACTAACCATAGCAAAATCTTGTCACAAAGTAATATTTATGTGTATTCATCTTCACACTACAACAAAAATGACCACTGTGCACGAAAATATAATTGTGCCCTATGAGGTTTAAGGGCACTAACATACGTGCCCATAGACCAATAGCAACAATGCGGCTACTATAATATATTTGTGCCCTCTATAGGCGTCACCTATGGTTAGAGGGCACCATATAACAGTTTGTGCTCATAGATTTGGCACAAATAAGAGCATTTTTGTGCCTTGTTCTGACAAGATTGTCAGACGACTTTCCATCCATGTTAGCACAAAGTTTGTAATTGTGCCATATCAATTAAATATTAAAAAAAAATAAAAAATCTAAAAACCATACAAACTAAAAACAAACATTTTACATATTTTAGCCCTAAGTAAGAAAACACTTGAAACTATCATTTCTGGATAACAGCATCTTCCCCAGAAAGCTTTGTTCATCCCATCTTTGTTGCTCCACAAATAAATTCATCATTCCCACAAGCAGAGTTCCATCAAACTTATGAATTTATGGGCAAAAATAAAAAGAATTTCAAACAAAAATCGTTAACTGAGGTGACGTTGAGTTTCCTGCAAGATCAAATACAAAAAAAAATAAATAAAAAATTAAACAAAACAAAGGAAAAGCCCAGATCTGAGAGAGGTCAGTATTGAACATAGCAGAGAAATGGAAAAGCCCAGATCTGCAAGATCAAATGAACAGCTGCTGCTGCATGCGCCTACTTCTTCCATCAAATTGCAATTGCAATTGCTGCACTTGAATTATCACAAAGATTGCAGTTGCAGTTTGCAAATTCTGAAACACCACCACCACCACCACCATATATATATCTGCAGTAAAAGTTGATCGAAAAGTTCAGGGAGAGACAGACAGAGTGATTAAATTAAATTAGATTAATTAAAATGAAGAACATCGCGGCGCAGCTGAAGCAGGGGATATCGCGGCAGTTCTCCACGGGGTCGCTGAAGCGGACTCTCAGCCCCTAGTTCACCCGCCAATCCTCGCTCGACCCCAAAAGGAACAACTTGCGCTTCAGCTTTGGCAGGCAGTCCTCCCTCGACCCCATCCGCCGCAGCCCTTCCCACGACGATGACGACGAGGTCGATCTCTCCATCCCCGAGAATCTCGACTCCACCATGAACCTCCTCTTCCTCGCCTGCCGCGGCGACGTCCACGGCGTCGAGGACCTCCTTAATCAAGGCATCGACGTCAACAACATCGATTTGGACGGCCGTACGGCGCGTCGGCGCTCCATATCTCTGCATGCGAGGGCCACGTCTAGGTAGTTAGGCTGCCTGCGAGGGTAGAGATACAAAGGGTGGCTGGATTTGGGGAAGGTAGAGATACAAAGGGTGGTTGGACTGAATCTGGGGAAGCAGAGATGAAAGAGAGAGATAAGGAAAGTAAGAGAGAAGGAAAGATGAGAGACAGTAAAAGAAAAATGAGAGAGACGGAGAGAGAGAGATGAGAGAGTAAAGGGAAAGAAAGGGGGGATGTATGGTGGGTTTTGATCAATAAAATATATATTAAAATAATATTTTGTCTTCAGATTGTTGAAGTAAGACAAGATATTTATGTGTATAAAATTAAATAATTTAAATATACTAAATCAAAGGGCACAAAAAATATTTATGTGTGTACGTAAATTAATAAAAAATTATGATTACTGATATTTATAAAAAGTGACACAAATTTTGGTGCAAACATTTTAATGGGCACAAATGCAGGACACTAACTAATGTGTCTTTCCTTCAGAGGGCACATTTAAGATAGTTTAGTGCTCAATGAAGTTCAAAAAGCACAACTATGCATTTGTGCACAATGAAAATGTAAAGGGCACAAATCTTCTGTGTTCTTAGCCCTTTTTTGTTGTAGTGTCACTTCAGTGGCTTAGCTTTCTGTTTAAGGTGTTTCAGCATGGCTTTAATGATGGTTTCTTGAGATAAAAACTAGAAAGTTGATTAGCATTATCATTAACATTAATTTAAATGTTATGAATATTATCTGACTGTTGGACTCCAGTTATCTACACAAGAGCATAAGGATCGACGTGGCGAGATTAACATGTGGTTAATCAAGAATATCCAAAACAAATCTTTGATTTGAAGCTATCCCCAAATCGAAGAGCACATATATGATATATTATGCTTTGAATGAAAGAGATTTTAACTAGCATTTGTGATCAAAGTCCACGAACAGACGTACATGGCCAGAAAACGAGCTGTTCTGACTTTTTTTAATGGTTATGTGTGCTTTATGCCCGTATAGCTATATATACACATTACCAGATTGAAACTCTATATATTGCCAGCCATTACATATTTGTTATGTTTCTTAAGGAAAAACAACAGCAGACAACTTAGATAATTGATCCTGGGACGTGCAAAATCATGCATTATATTAACAGAAAGTATATACCTTAGCTACCATGAAACATTGAATTTCTGTCAGCTTCCAGACATTTGCTCGCGTTATATGTATAGCCATAGGCACCAACACTTACCATGACTGAGTTGACAGAATCTAATTTGTTTATATGCTTTGACAAACTTTGTAATAAAAACCTACACGGATGATACCGATCTTCTTAGTCGGACCTTCTTATTTTACATTTTCGGCTCTCATTTTCATCTTGTAATGTTCTGTGATGATCAATATAATCTACTTTCTAGTTTATCCTTTAAGATTAACTCTGCAAAATAAATTAATTTAGAAATCATTTAACCATTCGAAAAATGTTGTCTAAATTTTAGTGTTTAACTGAATAACCTAGTTCATATACTAGCATATGGGCACACACAAAGTGTGTATTTTTGTTTTTGAAGTAGAAAGAGAGAGGAAGAGAGCGATGGAGGATGTGGGAGTGGGGAGAGGCTTTATTTATTTATTATTTTTTTTTAGTTTTTAATTAGAGATATGTTAGAATTACATGTAGGTGAGGCTTTGAAAAAAAAAACAGCAAAATTTTGGTAGGGTGAAATTATACTTCTGCCCATATTTCATATTCAGTTTTAATTAAAGGGTTAAACTGGTAATTTCATAGGATTTTGGTTGACAATAAGTGTTTTATTAATATGTAGGTGAGGTTTTGAAGAAAAAAAAAGCAAAATTTTGGTAGGGTGAAATTATACTTCTGCCCATATTTCATATTCAGTTTTAATTAAAGGGTTAAATTGGTAATTTCATAGGATTTTGGTTGACAATAAGTATTTTATTAATATGTAGTTTAGATTATTATTGGACAACCGTCATATGACTAAACGGATTTAGATTTGGTTGATTTTTAGCAAGACTTGATCTTTGAAGGACGACTTAGAAAATAAACAGTTTGAATCATTCAGTCACATTGCAAATTAAAAAAGAAAAATGAGAAAGTTAGAACGAAAAATAATAATAATAAGAAGACTGCTAGCACTCTAACCCTAAATCCTAATATGTAAAGTGACGGCTACGTTCTTTCCCCTAGTTGTTGTTCTTCTTTTTGTTTTTCATTTGGTCAATGGCGGCCATTATTCAACGAATAATGAGCGATGATTAGCTAGCAGCTACATGTATGTTGCAATTAAAAAGTAGTTGACTAAACGAATCATATACTTCAATTATATATCAAAATGTATTTGACAAAAAAAAATATATATCAAAATGTATCATGAAGAACATCGAATGTTATACAATTGATAATCGAGATCACATAAATAAGTATTTATTGGGGTTTTTGAAATTTAATCTTTGAAGAAGATTAAAATTCAATAAAAACTACTTGGTGTTAGATTGAATATTGATTTTAGTCCCTTAATGTGTATTTAATTCTAATTCATATTATATTTTTGTTTTTGTATTTAATAGATAACTTATTTAATGTTATTAAATTAAATTTTAAATTTATTATTATACACATTTTAATTCATTAATTTTATTTAACTTTCTCTAATTAGTGTACCTAAAGTCCATATCATAATATATTTTACTAAATTAGTGTACCGAAATGCCCGTATCTAAATATATTATAGTGAATAAGTGACACATAAGAAAATATGTAAAAACATAAGTGTACCAAAAATTATGTACCTAACTATATGATATTAAACTAGTGTACCGAAATGTTCGTACCTAAATATATTATACTAAACTAGTGTACCGAAATGTCCGTACCTAAACATATTATACTAACCCAGTGTACCGAAATGTTCGTACCTACATATATTGTAATGAATTAGTGGTAGATAAGAAAATATGCAAAAATATAAGTGTACAGAAAAATCTCTATGAAAATATTATCTTATATAAGATGCTTACCATAATGAGAATTAAAATTTATGATATTTTCATAAAACTATAAATAAAAAAAGAGACATTGAATACATATGCTAGCATTAAATAGAGTCTAGGGACTAAAATCAATTTTTAATTTTGTATAAGACATTTTTCTAAACTTCATCTTATTTAGGGATTAAAATTTAGTTTTCTATTAATTGATTAATTTATAGCTCAAGGAACCAAGAATAGCTACTTCGAAACTAGGTTTTCCACAGCTATATATACTCCTACAGTTCTGGTGCTTTTCATATTACGCATTCAGAAAACAAACTCATACTCAAAAGTTGGGTTTTTGGATAAATATCTTTGATCATGAAGCCTAGCATAAATGTGGTGTTAGTTTCTCTTCTTGTGCTCGTTGACGTTGTTAGCGTTTGTAATGGCGGTCGCGGTGGGCTGAGTCCGGTGTTCTATCACAAGAGTTGCCCTGAAATTGGAAGAATAGTGAGGAATATCACATGGAGCAAGGTTGCAGAAAATCCTACCATGGCAGCAAAGCTTCTAAGGATGCACTACCATGACTGTTTTGTTAGGGTACGTATGAGCACCAATTCCTTTATCCCCACATGCATGGATCATGTAGCAAAACCTTAAGATGCACCTTAATTACCTTATTGTATGTAAGTGCACACATACACGATTACACGTTATGCATGGTTGAGAGTATGTTATCCTAGTATCATAAAATTGATTTTGGGTTGGATACTCGAGCGTCTACCGGCCTTTTTTCTTGTTATCAAAGCCTCAACACCTGTACAACGTTTATATATTCTAATGTGTGTGTGTGTGTGTGTATCTTGTTGTAGGGATGTGATGCATCACTATTGATAGATTCAACCAGCGACAACACGGCGGAGAAGGAAGCAATACAAAACAGGAATATTAGAGGTTATGAGGTGATTGATGCAATTAAAGCCAGATTAGAAGAAGAGTGTCCCGGCATCGTCTCATGTGCTGATATTGTTGCCTTGGCAGCCAGAGATGCTGTCTCTTATCAAGTACGTGCCATATATATATACACTCAAATCATTCCCATATATATTATTATTATATCAAATAAGATCATTGATATATATTAAATTTGTTTGTGATATTTAATTATTATCGATCATTGGGCAGTTTGGAAGGCCGATGTGGCAGGTTTTAACCGGGAGAAAAGATGGAAAAGTCTCCCTTTCGTCAGAGGCTTCAGCAAACTTACCCTCCGCAGGTGCAAACTTCACCACACTCTACCATCAATTTATTGGTTTGGGGCTGAACGTCATAGATCTTGTGGCATTATCAGGTATGTATCAAGTTTTCTCTTCCCGGTCGATAATCAAACGATCATGTCATGTTACGTCTTTAAACTATCAATCTGAATCACACATTTAAATGAGAACTTTATCTAATCAATGGTTTAGTTCAATTGATTAAATTACTGACTGTTTAACAAAAGAACATTTTTCAGTGTGTACGGGCACATACAATTGTCAATTGGAGTGGCACATTGCGGTGTATTTCAAAGGAGACTGAACGTAACCGGAAAAGATGACATGGACTCTACACTTGATCCAGAATACGCAGAGTTTTTGAGAACACAATGCACCACTCCGGCCGTCGCGGTGGCGCTGGACGCCAACAGCTCAGTTTCCTTTGACAGTCATTACTTTGCGGGGTTGAGGCAAAACAAAGGCCTCTTGACATCAGATGCTGCCCTACTCACTGACCGGCGTTCGGCTCGGATTGTTAGACGTTTTGAGAGGTTCCATGTTTTCATGACCTATTTTGGGAATTCAATGAAGAAAATGGGTGCCATTGGAGTCAAAACACGAGAGCAGGATGGTGGAGAGATTAGAAAGAATTGCAGGGTTGTTAATGCTAATTAAGTATTAAATTCCAGTTTCTGTAATGTCATAGTTGCTGTAATAATATTTTCCAATGGAATAAATAAATAAGCTAAAAGCTGTACTGCGAATCTTTTATGAAATGACTGATTTTTTGTTTTGTTCTTGTCGATAGGCTAATTTATATTAATTTTTTTAAAATTACGAGCAAAAAAAGAGTTAAATTCATAATGCAATGGGTTGAAGACGATTAAATTATTCACTAGAACAATTCATCACTTACAACGCTCTTTTATTTTTTATTTTTAAATTGTTATGATCTCAATAGGCCATAAATTAACTCTTAATATAGTAGCAGACAGTCTCAACTTTGTTTTCATGAGTCCAAATCTCATGTACGACAGTTGCTGAAACAAAAATGTTTGGTAAATAGTATGTTAAATTACATTCTTAAAGTCAAGTGCTTAAAGCCAACGAGGGTTGACTCAGTTGGTAATTAAGGTCCATGTCTTATGTATCGTCCCACCAAGGTTTGAGTCTCGCTGCTAGCGATCCTAAATATTGGTGCGCGATTTGTAAATTCATACTGGTACAACTGTCAGTTAAGCGTTACGTGTAAGTCCTTCTGACTCGACTTTATGAGTACAGTGTGAAGAAAGTTGAAGTTCCAACATAAAACCAATTGGCAATATGGGGAGTAGCCTAACCTCTTATAAGCCCATGCAAGGTCCCTCATCTCATCAATGTGTGACTCATTCTCAACACGCATCCTCATGTATGGCGAATTTTCAAGCCTAACACGTGGACAATACAACGGGATGAAGTAGAGCACATGTGGCCGTTTGGCTTCACACGTGGGATAACCTACTCTGATACCATGAAGAAAGTTGATGTTCCACCGTAAAACCAATTGGCAATATGGGGAATAGCTCAATATCTTATAAACCCATGCAAGGTTTAATGTATGATTCATTCTCAACATAGTCTAACGTTGGTGATGAGAGTAACCCTAAACATTTTGTTCACAAAAAAAAAAGAAAAAAGAAAAAAAAAAGGTCAATTGCATAAACTAAGTTGGGTAAGATTGATGTGTTGAAGTGGCAAAAGAGAAACTCAGCGGTTGGAAACGTTGGAACATCATTCAGAAAATCGCGGGGAAAAAAAATAAGGGACGAAAAAAACAACTGACAAACTGCTAATTTGTTTTCCGACCAAGGAAAGGGGCATGTCCGTAATTTGACCACTCGATTTAATAACCGCTCTTACCAAACACATGCAAATATTTACCGAACCGCTTTTTTGTCTCTTTATGTTCCATCCCTGCATGGTTAATTTGCATGTTTTGCCTTCTAGTCGTCAACACTCAACAGTGTCAATGGGAAAGAGTAAGAAGAAAAATGACCAAGAACTCAATGTAAGATTCTACGTTTTAACCCACATTTACCTTTTACCATCTCATCTCGGACTCAAAATTACATAACTAGATTTCGATTCATTCATCCATAGGTTGTATCAGTACAATTCAAAGTCTCAATGCACTGTAATGCATGCGAAAGAACCGTCGTCAAAACCCTTCGCAAACTCAAAGGTTAACTTCTTTTACAGTTTTATCTTAATTTTGTTTTAATTTTAATTTAGTTTTTGGGTTAATTTAATTATTAGGGGTGGAGAAATTTACAACAGAAATGACGAAACACAAAGTTGTGGTGACTGGGAAAATCGACCCACAAAAGGTGTTGAAGAAACTGAGGAAAAAGACGGGCAAAAAAGTGGAGATTGTGGTTGACGAGGAAGAACAGCCAAAAGATGCGTCCGGTGAGGGAAATCTGTCAAAACCAAATGTTTATCCACCATTTTTAGATTGCTGTAAAGAGAGTGAAATTCTTTTCATGTTCAGTGATGAGAATCCAAATGCTTGTTGCATCATGTAGTAGGGAAGAGGGAGTAACAAAGTTTGTGTTTAAAAAGATGTTGATTGCGCCCGTCTTTCACGTAAATGGTTACGGGTTTCACAACTACGAACTTGTGATGGGGCGGGCGCATGCAATAGACCGTACTTTTATCATTTTTTTAGGGTATTTAGTACACAAATCAATTTATTTGTTTCATATTAATTATAGGTGAAATTAATGCAATATTGTTCATCTTGGTGTATTTTGGGTTCTTCTCAAATAATCAATTTGAGACTCCATTTTATAGTTAAAAACACTTAAAATGGTTTTGAAGAAGGAAAAAAAAAACTTTGAATTCGACTGTTATTTCATCGACTATCATTTCATAATTGGTGAGGAATTTCTTTCTATAGCTTGATTCTTTAAGTAATTGGGGAACTAATTAAGTATATATTTGTTTTGTATATTTTATTTCATGATCAATAGGGCAAAGTGGCCTAACTTATCAATTTACGGGAAGGTTTTGGAGATTTGACATTCATGAGATATAATTGGAGGATTGAGAGATGTGGGTTTATCACTTGGGAATATTTTTATGTGCACCATCAAATTGTTGTTAGTTGTTTTTTCTGTGGGAAGAGATGACATGACATTTCATGGCATATACTTTGTATAACGTGATTTCAAATCAATCACCACTAACTAATTTCCTGCCTACACATGTATGGAATGTTGTTTCTCGGCCAAACCCTCCTAGAAATGCCACAACCCCAATTGCTCTCTCTCTCTATTAAAACGTGTCAACATTAACAATGCATTATTAAAATCAAACAACGGAATCCCACCGCATGATATTTCAATCTAATAACACATGACAGATTCCCACTGCATGACATATCAATCTAATAACACATTATCATGTGTAAATTTCTTTCTACAACTATGCATTATTGAATCAGAACGCTATTGTGACGTTGAAACCAAACTTGGATGCGGATGGGTTAAGCAACTAAGTTACAAACTCAAAAGACACCATGCAAAAGACTTAAAAGAGTTTTCTTCTATTCACAAATCAGTTCTTGCATTTGTAGGACATGTTACAATCTCAGGTGCCTCAACTAGTTGGAGCTCCTAATTGATGAACTGGATTGTTTAGGTTTCCTTCAGCTACCTAATGCAACACCTTCCTCAAATATGGGACTTTTTTTTATACAGATGGAAATAGAGAGCGTCACAGTTCCGGTTTTGTATACAGCGAAAAAATGGCGCTGCTTTGTAAATTTCTGTCTTCATGACATTATCTCCAGGGCCTCTCTTGTCTGTCCAAGCATATTGAATACTGTTGCTGCAATGTGAGAAGGGGTGAGTCCGGCCTCGGCCAATTGATCAGCAGGGGAACCATGGTCAATGTACCGGTCAGGAAGAACAATCGGTCTCCACTACAAGATATTGAGCATCAATGTGAGTTTTTAAGGAATTTGAGGAGTATAATGTTTATGCAAGAGTCATCGAGAAATCATAGTATATCGTAACAAAAATCAAATGCGTACCTTGAGTTTTCCATCAAGAAGGCCATCAAGGGCCAGGAAATGAGCAACGTGAGAACCAAACCCTCCGATGGATCCTTCTTCCACAGTTATCAGAAACTCATGTGACTTCGCAAGGCTGCGAATCAGAGCTCGGTCCAGTGGCTTGCAAAATCGTGCATCAGCAACTGTAAGGCGCAAACCATGGGATTCCACCAAAGAGGAGGCAGCCAAACAGCTCTGTACTGCTGCTCCGTAACCCAAAAGTGCAACTCTTTCCCCTTCGATCAATATTCTTCCTTTTCCTACCTGCAGGCAAATTGCCAACGTTCAATCATCTTGTAATTATTGAAATTTATGGTTACTATAGAAGATATATAGTAGTAGATACTGCTGAAAGTCACCTCGAGAGGAGTGCCTTTATTCCCTAGTGGCAGCTCAACACCAACCCCATTTCCTCTTGGGTATCGGAAACAACTTGGTCGGTCATCTATGGCAGCAGCAGTGGCTACCATATCGAAAAGCTCTGCCTCATCAGAAGGGGCCATCACCACCATGTTAGGAAGGCATGCCATGAAAGTGACATCAAAAGACCCGGAATGCGTAGGACCATCAGCTCCGACCAGCCCAGCTCTATCCATAGCAAATCTAACCGGAAGCTTTTGCAAATCTACGTCATGTACTACCTGAGGCTCAAACATGGAAGTCAATATTTGAGTTTATATACTCTTTCAGTAATATTCTGACCATCTAAGAGTAGCACCATATCAGTTTTTGAAAGAAGATAACAATGATGGATGAAGTTAAGGATGAAAGAAGATAATAACTTGCCTGGTCATAAGCTCTCTGCAAGAAAGACGAATAAATTGCACAGAAAGGTTTTAGGCCTTCACAGGCCAGACCAGCAGCAAAAGTAACCGCATGCTGTTCTGCTATTCCAACATCAAAGCATCTTGTTGGAAAACGGCGGAGGAAGAGATTCATCCCTGTTCCACCTCCCATTGCAGCATGGATAGCAACAATATTTTTGTCCGCTTCAGCTTCTGCAATCAAAGCCTCTGCAAAGTATGTTGTGTAAGATTGTGTACTAGCACTTGCTTTGAATTGCTTTCCAGTTGCCGGATCAAATTTGGCCACTCCTGCAATAGCAAAAGAAAACTACTTCATTCGTCTTTCATTGACTATTCCAGATTACGCATATGCAGACCACATGAATGAGATCTTTTGACGGCATTAAAGACGTTCAGTTTTCCTTTTAAAGAATCATCAGCGAATAACTTGTTTATGTACAATAATGGATTTAATTTCAGAAACAATTCAATAAACAATAATGCACTTGTTGCTTATTTGCCTCTTCAGAAAGAAATGTATATACCATGGTACTTGTCTGCCGCTTTTTCTGCATACGGATATCCCCTGCCTTTCTCAGTGATAAGGTGGATCAGGACAGGACCCGTTGTTTTGGTAATTTTAACCTCTTTGAGAATGGAAATAAGATCATCCAGGCTGTGACCATCGACCGGACCTATATAATATAGTCCAAGCTCTTCAAATAGCGATGAACCAGTACCACTGATCATTCCTCGAGCATACTCATCAACTTTTGCTGCCAGATTATGCACAGGGCCACCAATTTGTTTAGTAACTCCCTGCAACAATCGCATATCAAAGTTGAACCATAATCAGAATCTGCACATTTTTGGAAATGTAAGAGTTTTCTTTATGCTTAAGTATGTTCAGACTTAAGTATTACTTACTTTGGCGACCTCTCTTAATTCTCTGAGCGGCCTGTTTGATTGCAACCTACTGAGAGCACTACTCAAAGCTCCTACCGGCGGGATGGGTCCGTCGAGACTAGCGGTAGGTAAAGAAACCTGTTTATTGTCATTAAGAATAATAATCATGTCAGAATCGAGGTACCCCGCGTTGTTCATGGCTTCATACGCTTGCCCTGCTGTCATGGCACCATCACCTATTACAGCAACTACATGATTGTTTCCTCCCTTTAGATCCCTTCCTACTGCCATCCCTGCATTTTCATTAACATCCTAGATTAAAAACCAAAATGAGGAATTGACCTTTAAATCTAAAAATGTAATCGGGACTGAAATTACAGAAATTAAATAGAAGTCAATCGGATCATTCGGAGAAAAAACTGGCGTGAGGATAATTTTAACATTTTTCCATAAAAACCGATGCATGATGCAAGTATATCAAATCGTAACTGGTTACATGAGAGAGTATAGTAGAAGGAATCAGATTCTCTTCACTTAGACAATTATATGATAAACTGTCTTATAATTACAATTGTGTGGAACTTCCCAAGGGGCATTCATGTTTTGACCCCAATTGTTAAACGGAAACCTTTTACCTCAGATCATCAGTTAATATTCTAATCTTAAATTCAGTTTCTAACCAAAAAGGAACACTTTGAAGTTCAATACATTTGAGTTCTCAACATTTATCAGAAGAGGAAATTACCCAAGCCTGCAGAGATAGTGGTAGAACTGTGACCAGTGCCAAAGCAATCGTATTCGCTCTCAGAGCGCTTAGTGAAGCCGGCTAATCCATTTGTCTGTCTCATGGTGTGCATCTTATCTCTCCTCCCAGTCAATATTTTGTGTGGGTAAGACTACACAAAACAAAAATCACAGTTTACAATCAAACCATGGAAAAATTTGGAGTTATCAAATCACTGCTTATTCGATATCAGACAAAGAAAGCAACCAAAGAGAGAAGGTGAGAAACCTGATGGCCAACATCCCACAAGATTCTGTCCTGAGGAGCATTGAAGACATAGTGAAGAGCCACAGTGAGCTCCACAACACCAAGGCTTGAACCGAGGTGGCCTCCAGTTTTTGAAACATTGAAGATCACATCAGACCTTAGCTCATCTGCTAGTTGTTGAAGCTCCTGAATTAACAGTTAATTAGCACAAGCAAGTTCAATTAAAACCAATGCTTATATATCAAAAATTAAAAATAAAAAAATTATGTACCTTGACAGAAAGATTTTTCATGTGAATTGGATAGTTGATGGTGTCCAAGAGAGGAGTGGGAGGTCTCTGTGAGTGATACTCCCCTCTCTCTGACAGTGATGCACAAATCCCACTTGGCCTTTTTCTCATCACCTGCTCCAAATAACAACAAAAAACAACTAAATTTTTGTTCTGAATTATAAAATTGACATTTCGAACAAAACCCATTTCTCGAAAACTCAAATCATCCATGCAGTGAGTGCCTTTTGTGAAATTCAGAAGAAAGATGCAAACTTTTCTGACCTGATTGAGCTTCTGCTGAGATGGGCATTGAAGAGGTGTTCCCACAGAGAAGTGGGATTTCTGAGCATCAGCGGATGCTGCTGGTTTGCTGATATGTGCAGGAAATGAGAATGCGCAGAGAGCCATTGCATATACAAGAAGAAGAAGAAATGGAGCTCAAGAGCTTCAAATTTGCAATCAGAGGTGAAATGGAGAGGAACCCAGAAAAGGGTATCAGGAAACTAAGGTCTCTGGGAGTCTCAGAGTTTTCCCCACCACTGAAATGGTGATAGTGTCAGTGGAAGTTACTGAATAAAATAAGGAGAGAGAGAGATAGAGAGAGAATGAGTGGATGAGCAGTGTATTGGAAATTAAGAGCCTTTTTCTCAAAGACCAAAAATGGTGACTTAGTATATGTGATTACTCCCATTCCATAGCTGTGTTGTTAACAGCAAGTGTGTTTCTGGGTGATTGTTTTGAATGTGCATTCATTGGGCCACGTCATCAGAAATCACAAGAGGATAGAGTGGATGATAGCTATGAATCCAGCAAAGCAAATACACCAAAACATTTTTCAAATTGTGTGGAATGACTGACGTGTCTATACCAGGATTTGCCACATCAGCAATTTTAATTAGTTAACAAGTCTTGCAGTGTATTGTGTTGGGGATCCACTATCCACCAGTGCAAAAATGCATGCACTGAAAATGAAGTGAAATGAGATGATGTTGATGGTGTATTAGTCAATGCCAAAATAGTTGAAGGCAATTATTATATTAGCATCATTTACACAATTTTTCTTTCTTAGGCGTTTAAAACTAAATGATCACAACAAAACCATCTTTTTCTTGATTTATGCGGTTAAAACTAAACTAATTGGATCACGACAAAGCCGTCATTTCCTTTAAAACTAAAAAGATCATGACAAAGCTGCATTTTCCTTAATTTATGCGGTTAAAACTAAACAAATCACGAAAGAGCCACCTTTTCCTTGATTATACAGTTAAAACTAAACGGATCACGACAGATCCGCCTTTTCCTTGATTTAAGCGGTTAAAACTAAACAGGTCACGACATAGCATCATTTTTCTTGATTTATGTGGTTAAAACTAAACGGGTCATGACAGAGCCGCATTTTCCTTGATTTATGTTGTTAAAACTAAACGGATCACAATGAAATCGCATTTTCCTTGTTTCTGCGGTTAAAACTTAAAACTAAACGAATTAGGACAGACCTGCCATTTCCTTTTTCCTTTTCATTTAACAGCAAACGAATAACGACATAGACACATTTTCTTTTTCTTTTCAATTAACGATAGAGCTGCCTTCTCTCTTTTTCTTTTTCTTTTTGTTTTAATTAAAACCAACATAATCACAACAGAACCGTTGTCACCCGTTTTCTTACCCTACTCTAATGTTTATTTCTTAGCATTTTGGTCTCATGGATGTCGGAAGATGTCTGCATCCCCCCCTTCCCCCCCCCCCCCCCCCCCCCCCCCCCCCCCCCCCCACAAGATGTCAAATTTGAACTCACTGCTAATAGAGTTATTTCATGCATTTCTGCAATGAGTTATTGCCTTGATTAGTTAATAGACAAGAATCTTTGTCGGTTGCTTAATTCTCAAGCAAATTAGGGTTTGGTTTTGATAATTAGTTGGTTGTCTGATAAATTTACTCAAAAAGTTGGGATTTATTGTGTTATTATTTTGAAACTTGGAACAAATGGGAAAATATTAAAAATAAATAAAATGGCTATTATTTTCTGAAGAGATTGGATTTCAAGGTAGGAACGTCTCTGTTGAATGCCTTGGAGGGGTTTGCAACTTTGCATACATGCCCTTTTACATGCAATGGATTTGGATGGGGATAATAAGGTAAGGTTTTCTGAATTCAGAAATGCTGCTTTGGCTGCTTCTTCAACATGCATTAAAATATGAATGAATGGGTAAGGTGTGTTGCAATCTTTGTTCCATGGTCATGAAAATCTTAAGAGTTAAGAAACTTTTTCTGATGACAAAATACTCGAAGAAACCATAGATTATAATATGGGGAACTTTGGATACGGTTCTTAACTACTAATGTTTTTCGATTGAAACCTTTGTAGTTTTCAGTTTTTTATCGAAATCCATGACATTAATGTAATAATGTATTTCTATATAGGTTATTATATGTTTAAATTAAAAATGAAATTTGTAGTTATTTATATTAATGAGATTTTAAATAAAACCCATAATTTATGGGATTAAAAATATTAAAGATAAGTTATACTCTCCAATATATTGTCAAATAGGCCTACAACATGTTATCAACACACTTTTGCCAGAAGTTGAGGAATTGACGCATTGTAGGAGGAGGTTATCATCCACCAAATTCAAAGGCTTATTTGTTTTCTGCTAATCAGGTACGCTTAAAATAAAGGAAGATATTTGAAACGACTCTGAAGCATGAAAACATTCCTCATGATGCATGAACCCCCTATGTTTATATTTTCCTTCCGATATATATATATATATATATATGTTCATATATTTGTCAATATATATATTTGTTTCATGCATAGCACAATTAAATTGTTATGTGGAATTTGTGAGTCAAAGTACAAAAATAAATTAGAAGCATATTTAGGGTTTTCCTAAACCCTAAGGGATTTGAAAAAAAAAAAAAAAGGAATGGGCATGGTGCGGCACACCCACTGCACCATCATTGAGCATGCCAAAACCAGGCTTCGGCCTGGGGTCAGATAATGGGCCTGAAGCCCTAAGCCTGACTGCAAGCTTGACCCGTAGCCCACTGCTCCATCTCGGACTGCACCAAGCTTCGGCTTGGGCTCCACGCAGCCAAGGCCCGCAACCTTTGCTGGGTTCCCCATATGAAAACCCGCAAGACCTTGGGCTTGCTCCCGTGCCCCCCCCCCCCCGGCCCAAAACCGAAACCCAGCTGCGGCTGGGGCTTCGTCCCTCCCCTGTGGCTTGCAACCATAACCCGAGGCTCTTTTTGGGCCGTGTTTTTTTTTACTCAATGGACCCCATGCCTTCCTTAACCCAAGGCCCAAAATTATTTTGGGGCTATATTTTCGATCCAATAATATTATGTTAATATTATTTTGCTTCTACAATCGATCATGTATGGCCCGATTTATTGAATTAATTAAAAGTGGCCTGCAGTACATTAATCTGATAATGAATCCAAATTCTTGACCTGAAGATTACTTTTGGACATGAACGACTCAATAATTTATTTTTATACTTTGAAACCGTAACATACTTTCGTAGTAACGAAGCTCTCACACTTGAGTTCCCGAAGAACCTCAAAATTCACTATATTTAAATTAGTATATTGTATTATGTGTTTCTTGCAGGAACCTCTCATTTTGAACTAATTGTTCATAAAAACCTAAATTGTACCTGTAGTTTCAAATTTAGTGTCTTTGAAACCTGAAGTTTTCATTCAAAACATACCACATGAAACCTGTAGTTTTCATGCATAAATTAAACCAACACATGTCTATAGAACATGTATGTTCTACGATATATGTCTATGGCTTACCATATGACTACTCACGTTTTCCCTCCGTTTTGGGGATATGTCGAACTTGAACAAGCTCGATGTCACCGCTCTAGAAGTCTCTGGAAGAAACTATCTGAAGTGGGTTCAAGACGTGAAGCTCCATCTTACTGCAAAGGGTATTATAACCACCATCGAGACTCCTATCACTGACAAACCCGTTGACGAAGCTCAGAAGGCTACTGCAATGATCTTCATTCGAAGACACATCCATGATGCACTGGAGACTAAGTATCTCGTTGAGGAGGACCCACGCACCCTCTGGCTCGCTATGGCTGACCATTTCGATCACCAGAAAGACATCTACTTGCCTGAAGCAAGACACGACTGGCAGCATCTTCGCTTCCAAGAGTTTAAGTCTGTGAATGAATACAACTCTAAAGTTTGTAGAATCTGTTCTTCGTTGAAATTCTGCAAAGTGGAACTAACCGAATCATATCTTTTGGATTTGATCTCTGTTTTACTTCTCGCTGAAAAGCAGAACCAGCTTTTGATGAGAAACCATCAAGCTCGACCCACTGGCTCGAACGCCGCGCATGCGATTAATTCTCACAGCCATAAACGACGACAGAATCGTCGTGGCCATGGCAATGGGGGACAAGCCCAACCACAGGCCCAAGGTCAACAGAGTGCGGCACCTAATGGAAGAATTGCGACCCAGCAGCGTCCACCACTCGCCCCTAAGGTCCCAAACTTCAAGAACAAGGGCAAAGCTCCTATTCAGGATGCTTCTACTGAATTGGACATGTGCTATCGATGTGGATCAAAGGATCATTGGTCACGCGTATGCCGAGTTTCCCCTGAGGCTATGCCAAGAATCATTCCCGTCGTGAGTGTAACTTTGCACATGTGGATCATCCGGAAGATGCAACTACATCAATGGAGATATCGGATTTTCAGGAGGCGTCAGCGCCTATGGATGAATAAATTAGACATGCTTTTAGGGTGTTTACCCGTTCAGCCGAACCCACTAGGAGTGGCCAAACCCACTAGGAGTGGCCGGCCCCTACCCCCCCTATTTTCTAGGTTTATGGTTTAATTTTGAACAATTTTTCTAAGTATTTGGAATAATTCGTTTGGTTTTGGTTTGTTTTGAATTATGGATTGGTATTTGAATGGATATTATTTTCTCGAATTGCTTAATTGAATGAATTGACTTATATTTATACAAGTGACCAATTCAATCAATTTATTTATAGGTATGTCTAGTGGGGAAGTTAGTTGTCTGGCAGATAGTGCAACCACGCATACCATCTTGCGTGAACGACACTATTTTACTAACTTAATACCCAAGAAAGCTCATTTGACAACTCTCTCAGCCCATCCAACTTGATTAAAGGATACGGCAAGGCACGTATCATGTTGTTTAATGGTACAATCTTGACCATTAAGGAGGCACTCTATTCTCCACGTTCCGGAAGAACGTTGCTGAGTTTTAGAGATATTCGAGATAATAAATATTTTCTTGAAACCACTGAAGACCATGGTTCTGAATTTCTTTGTATCACTTTGTACGAATATGGCCAGAAGCATATTCATGAGAAGTTGGAACGTCTGCCGAGTGGGTTGTACATCACAACCATTCGCGTCATAGAAGCCCACTCTGTGGCCGGCCCTATGCCTGAGTTCCAAGACACTTTGTTGCTTTGGCTTAATCGTTTGGGACACCTTGGACGTGATATGATGCGTTGTATCCTCCAATCTTCTCACGGGCATAAGTTACATCCCTATGTTAGGGTTCCAACATGCCAAGCGTGTTCCTTAGGGAAGTTAAATACTCAACCCTCCCACACAAAGATTATTCACGACCTCCCCTAAATTTCTTCAGAGGATTCAAGGGGACATTTGTGTACCTATCCAACCAACCTGCGGACCATTTAATTATTTTATAGTGTTGGTTGATGCATCGACAAGATGGTCACATGTTTGCTTGTTATCCACACGCAACGCCGCCTTTGCTAAACTCCTAGCTGAAATAATTAAGCTAAGGGCTCAGCACCCTGATTATCCAATTAAGTCGATTCGACTGGATAACGCTGGAGAGTTTACGTCACAGACTTTTGAATATTATTGCATGTCAGTAGGGATTAATGTGGAACATCATGTGCCCCATGTTCACACCCAAAACGGCCTGGCAGAAACTTTCATAAAGCGCCTTTAAATGATAGCTCGGACTTTGGTTATGAGAACCAAAATGCCGGTATCTGCCTGGGGCTATGCAATATTGCACGCAGCTATGTTGGTTCGCCTAAGGCCCATCGCTACCCAACCACATTCACCGTTACAGTTGGTCACTAGATACGAGCCTGACGTCTCGCATTTGCACGTGTTTGGGTGCGCCATTTATGTGCCAATAGCGCTGCCACTACGTACCAAAATGGGTCATCAGAGAAAAATGGGAATCTATGTCGGTTATGATTTGCCATCAATTGTTCGCTACTTAGAACCCTTGACAATAGACCTCTTTACTGCACGTTTTGCGGATTGTCACTTTGATGAGACAGTTTTCCCGTCGTTAGGGGGAGATAAGCATGCTAACTTTCCCGTAGAACGCTGCGAATTGTCGTGGTATGCTCCCACTATGTCTCATTTAGATCCTTGCACTGCCCAGTCTGAAACTAAGGTGCGACGAATTATAGATCTTCAGAGCATTGCTCAAAGCATGCCGGATGCTTTTAATGATCTAGCAAAGGTGACAAGATCACATATACCCGCTGCAAATACACCTGCAAGGATAGATGTACCCCGTGTACGTCAACAACCAGTCTGGGAAGGCCGGACCGTCCCCGAAGGTGGGGAGGTCTCACCTTCCACACGACATGGTACATTGGCGGCTAGCCAATCATCTGCTCCGACCCTGAAGCGTGGCAGACCCCTTGGTTCAAAGGATTCACAACCCCGGAAGAGGAAAACGACACCAACTAGTGACCATAGTTTGAATTCGACCATCGCTCACTCAACCTTTTCAACGCATGAGGTTATTCTAGATTACGGTGATGCTTCAGATGAAACATGCCGGCCTTCCGAGAATCGTGAGATTTCGGTCCACTACACAGTATTGGATGAGATTTGGAATAGGAATGAGATGATCGTCGACGATGCATTCGCGTACTCAGTAGCTACTGACATCATGCTTAGCGATGAGATTGAACCACGTTTCGTCGATGAATGCCGACGTAAAACCGATTGGTCAAACTGGAAACAAGCAATCCAGGTCAAACTCGATTCGCTCGCAAACGTAAGGTATTGTTCGGATGGAATCCTAGTACATCATTCGAACTACACCCAAAAGGTGTTGTTACGTTTTAATGAGGATAAAGTGAAGCCTTCGAGCACACCCATGGTCGTTCGGACTCTAGATGCTAAACGAGATCCCTTCTGTCCAAAGGAGGATGAGGAAGAGATTTTGGAACCCGAAGTTCCTTACCTAAGTGCAATTGGGGCTTTATTGTACTTGGCTCAGTGCACTAGACCTGACATCTCTTTCGCTGTGAATCTATTGGCTAGGTACAGCAATGCGCCCACACGCAGGCACTAGAATAGGTGTTAAAGACATTTTCCGCTACCTCAAAGGTACTACGGATTTAGGCTTGTTCTATACCCGCGAATCTCCGAGTGTTGCCGCCCCCTATAGCCCTCAGATTGATTCTCGCCTTGTTTTTTATACTTCTACATTGAAGGGTTTGATTGGAAGAAAATGTGCAAGATGTTATAATGTTCCAATGTCCTTAATTTTGCAAATCTTTTGAACATTTGATATTTTGTAATGTTCTAATGTTTTTTTTATTATGCTCTTATTTTGGATATGTAAATATACACTTAAAAGAAAAATGTGTTTTTATGTTTTGGATGTGACAATACTTAAAAGAAAAATACGTTTTCACTCAAAAAAAGTATTATATTTTTTATTTAATTATTTATTGGTTTAAAATATATTTTCCTTAACGGGTAACGGGTCGGGTCATATTACCCATTAATATTATCGGGTCGGGTCATTTTACCCGTTTATTTTAACGGGTGTTACACGACACGACCCGTTAAGATATCGGGTATGACATGAAAACGACACGAACACGGGAAACACGACACGAATGCCAGGTCTAATTACAGTGCCTCCAACGGTAAAGACATAACTCGTTTGAGAGCGCGCCTTGTGCGGATCAGATAAGTATCATGCGTCGGCATAACCAACAAGGCGAGAATCGACTCGAGGACCATAGGGTACGGCACACTCTGAGGATTCGTAGGGATAGAACAAGCCCCAAATCCGTAGTACCCTTAAGGTAACGGAAGATGTCTTTCATGCCAGTCCAATGTCTGCGTGTAGGTGCATTACTGTATCTTGCCAAAAGATTAACAGCGAAGGAGATGTCAGGTCTAGTGCATTGATCTAAGTACAGTAAAGCGCCTATCGCACTTAGATAAGGAACTTCAGGCTCCAAAATCTCTTCTTCATCCTTCTTCGAATAGAAGAGATCTCGTTTTGCATCTAGCGTACGAACGACCATATGAGTACTCGAAGGCTTCGCTTTATCATCATTAAAGCGGCACAACACTTTCTGGGTATAGTTCGATTGATGTACTAGGATTCCATCCGAACAATGCTCTATCTTGAGACCGAGACAGTATCGAGTCTTACCTAGATCTTTCATCTCAAATTTTGACTTCAGGTGCGCGGCAGTTCTCGCGAGCTCTTTAGGAGTTCCGATGAGATTCATGTCATCGACATATACTGCAACAATCGTAAATCCTGAATGTGACTTCTTAATGAACACAAAAAGGCATAATTCATTGTTCACATATCCCTGACTAGTCAAGTACTCACTCAGACGGTTATACCACATTCTTCTGGATTGTTTCAAATCGTAGAGTGAACGCCTCAGCCGAATTGAGAGCGTGTTCCGGGGTTTGGAAATATTTGAACCAGTCAATGTAAGTCCTTCGAAAACTTTCATATAGATTTCCGTATCAAGATCCCCATAGAGATACGCAGTTACTACGTCCATCAGCTGCATATCCAGTTTTTCGGAAACTACCAAACTGATAAGGTATCGAAAAGTAATCACATTCATAACGGGTGAATAAGTTTCGTCATAGTCAATCCCAGGGCGTTGTGAGAAGCCTTGTGCCACAAGACGAGCTTTGTAACGCACAATTTCATTCTTCTCATTACGCTTCTGAACGAAAACCCACTTGTAGCCAACAGGCTTCACATGTGGAGGACTAACAGCTACAGGTCCAAACACCTTACGTTTCGCAAGCGAATCGAGTTCGACTTGGATTGCTTGTTTCCAGTTTGACCAATCAGTTTTACGTCGACATTCATCAACGGAACGCGATTCAATATCATCGCTCAACATGATCTTAGTAGCTACTGCAAATGCTAATGCATCGTCGACAATCATCTCATTTCTACGCCACACATCTTCTAAGCTAGCATAATAGACCGAAATCTCACGATTCTCGGGAGGAGGATTCGTCTCTTCAAGGACGCTTCCATAATCTAGAATTTCCTCATGAGTTGGGTAGAATGAGTAAGCGATAGTCGGATTCACGAGAGGTTCTTCAGAACCTTGTGTCATGGGTTTCCTCGTCCGAGGGTGTGAATCCTTTGAACCAAGAGGTTTGCCACGCTTTTGTGTAGGGACAGATGATTGGCTAGCCGCTAATGTACATGGATCACCAGAATTAGCGTCCCGGGCTTCCAGGAGGGCAGTTCGTCGTACATTTGGTACATCTATCTTTGCAGGCGTATTTGCAGCTGGAATATGTGATCTTGTCACGCGCGCTAGATCGGTGAAAGCATCTGGCATGCTCTGAGCTATGCTCTGAAGATCTAATATGTGTTGCACTTCAGTTTCAGACTGAGCGGTGCGAGGATCTAAATGAGACAAAGTGGGAGTCATCCACGATAATTCACGCCATTCTTCAGGAACGTTGACGTTCTTATCTCCCCTAACGACGGGAATACTGTCTCATAGAAGTGACAATCCGCGAAACGAGCAGTAAACAGATCGCATGTCAAAGGTTCTAAATAACGAATAATCGAAGGAGAATCATATCCAACATAGATTCTCATCCTTCGATGAGGCCCCATTTTTGTACGTAAGAGCGACGAGATCGGCACATATACCGCACAACCAAAAACGCACAAATGCGATATATCGGGTTCGTATCCGGTAGCCAACTTAATGACACTAAATGGTTATGTCGTAACAGGCCTCAGGCGGACCAAATTTGTTGCGTGCAATATTGCATGGCCCCAAGCAGCGATCAGGAGCTTGGTACGTATGACCAACGATCGAGCAATCATTTGTAAATGCTTAATGAAAGCCTTTGCCAGGCCGTTCTGGGTGTGAACATGGGGTACAGGATGTTCAACTTCAACCCCAACCGACATGCAATAGTCATCAAAAGTTTTAGATGTGAATTCTCCAGCATTATCCAATCGAATAGATTTGATCGGATAATCAGGATGGTGAGCCCTGAGCTTGATAACCTGAGCCAACAGTTTGGAGAATGCAGTGTTCCTTGTGGACAAAAAACACACGTGTGACCAACGTGTGGAAGCGTCAACCAAAACCATAAAATATCTAAATGGTCCGCAAGGAGGTTGAATCAGTCCACAAATGTCCCCTTGAATCCGTTGTAGAAAAATGGGAGGATTCGAACGAATCTTGTTATAAGAAGGCTTAGTAATAAGCTTTCCCATCGAACATGTTTGACATGCGATTCCTTGGATCGAACCTAAACTTCGGGTTAGTGGATGCCCGTGTGATGATTTGAGGATACGGCGCATCGCTATTCGTCTAGGATGTCCCAATCGGTCATGCCAAAGTGTAATTTCGTGTGCGGTCCCAGTAGTAGGGTCGGCCACATAGTGGCATTCTATGGGGTGTATGGTCGTAGTATACAGACCACTCGGGGTACGCTCCATCTTTTCTAGAATACGCTTCTGGCCATATTCGTAGGAAGTTATGCACAGAAATTCAACTCCGTTTTCTACATGGGTTTCAACGTGGTAATTATTATCTCTAATATCCTTAAAACTTAGTAACAGTTCTTCCAGAACGTGTTGAATAGAGTGCCTCGGCAATGGTCAAGATTGTACCATTGGACAACATTATACGTGCCTTACCGTATCCTTCTATCAGGTTAGATGGGCCTGAGAAGGTTGTCAGAGGTGCATTCTTAGGTATGAAATTAGTGAAATAGATGGGTTCACGCAAAACTGTGTTCATGGTTGCACTATCTGCCAGACAACTAACTTTCCCACTAGTTATACCTAGAATGAAAAATTAATTTGAATCGGTCACATGCATAAAAGTTTATAAAAACAATTATCAATTGAAAGTAATTTCATTTATTCACGAAAAAAAAAAACTTAATATCCAAAACAAATCACTAACTAATAATCCAAAACATAAAGGAAAATTGTTCGAAAATCAACCAAAAACAAGGGGGGGGTTCGGTCACTAGGTGGAATTCGGCCCCAATTGTCTTATTTCAACTAAAAATAAGTCTATGTCTAAGATTCTAATCTTCCATAGGGGTGGTATCCTCCTGAAAATCAGAAACCTTCATCTTTGTAGTCTCTGGTTCGTCCACTTGCATGAAGTTTGATTCAAACTTCTTACGACGAGAATGATATTCATCTACAACCTTCTTGGGAGCTCGGCAAACACGGGACCAATGGTCCTTTGAACCACAGCGATAGCACATGTCTACATCCATGGTTTCAGGTGCTTTGCCTTTATTCTTGAAGTTTGAGGCCTTGGGAACGAGGTTTGAGCGCTTCGGGGCTTTGTTTCCTCCCTTGGATGGGCCTTGACTCTGTGGACCTTGGTGGGATGGCTTCTGACCGCCCCTACCACCCCTCTTTTGGCGTTTGGGGCGTTGGTTTGTGTTATAATGTGCTTCAGGCATAGCAGTGGCCCCAGTAGGTCGAGCTTGATGATTCTTCATCAACAACTAGTTCTGCTTTTCAGCAAGAAGTAGAACAGATATCAAATCTGAGAACTTAGTGAACTTCTGAGCTCTATATTGTTGTTGCAGGACAATATTAGAAGCAGAGAAGGTCGAATAGGTCTTCTCCAGGAGATCATCTTCAGTCAAAGTTTCATTGCAAAACTTGAGAAGTGATCGGATTCGACAAACTTCATAATTATATTCATTCACAGACTTAAAGTCTTAGAAGCGCAAATGTTGCCAGTCGTGTCTTGCTTCAGGCAAGAATATGTCTTTTTGGTGATCAAAACGATCAGCCAAAGCGACCCATAATGCACATGGATCCTCCCTAGCAAGGTATTCAGTTTGCAGGGCGTCATGAATATGTCTTCGAATGAAGATCATAGCGGTGGCTTTTTCAGCTTCGCCAACAGGCTCGTCAGTTGCTTCTTCAATAGCAGGACGCAAATTCTTTGCAGTGAGGTGGAGCTTCACATCTTGAACCCACTTAAGGTAGTTCCTTCCAAAGACCTCCAAAGCGGTGAAGTCGAGTTTGTTCAAATTCAACATGTTCCTATCACAAAGTAGATGGACAAGATGTGGTTAGTGTAATGGAGAATGATCAATCCATTCACGTAGGAGTAGAACAGACATGTTCTAATAGACATGTATTGGTTGAATTTTGCATGAAAAACTTCAGGTTTTCATATGTGATTTTTTAAATGAAAACTTCAGGTTTTCAAACAAGGCATGTTTATAAGAAACTTCAGGTTTCAAAATAATTATGAACTTCAGGTTCATATATTCCTGCACGCAAACACAAGTATATATGCAAGCAAATATGCAACAAGAATATGCAAAACATATGAATTTAGGTTGATAATTATAATTGAATTAATTAGTTGGACTTCGGGCCAAATAATGTGTGTGGAAAAAAAAAATAAACCCATTGGGCCTAAAATAATGAGGCGAAATAAAAAGTTGGAACCCAAAAAAAAAAACTAAGCCACGGGGTGGCTTGAAAAAATGGTCTGTGAGACAAAGGCCCAAAGGTTGAGCTGGGGAGAGTCTCCGGGTGGGGCTGCTGCAGGCAGGTCCACGGGAAAAGGGTTGGGATGCTGCAGGTATATATATTTCAATGAAGCACATATGTAATTTGATGCATATGCAAAATAATATTTTCAATGCATGTACATATGTATGATTCAATTCATGGCAAATATCAAATTCACATAATTGAACAACTATGAATATGAGGCACACACAATTTATGTAGAATCTAAAATTCGTAAAACGTAAAGTTGGGTTATGCATCATGATGAATGTTCATGCTATCAGGGTTGCAAAAATATCGAGTTAAAAGCCGTTGTTTTGAAAGAATCTAATTGCGTATGATATGGATGAACTGGTTTGATGCAGAAAAATTCTTTAACCGTCAGATTCCTAAGCGCAGCGGCAGGAGCGTGCGTATAACGTGTTGTGGCCTATTTTATCTGACAAGGGAGAGGGGTGCGGCAAAAGAGAAGAGAGAGAGAGATTGTAGAATAGGCTTGATGAATTGTGTGTGTTATCCACAGTCCTTGTGCCTTTATTTATAGTAATAAGGAGGAGAGAAGATATTACTTCTTCCCTCAGTAATACAAGTTGTAAAAGGAATAGATAACTAGAATCAAATCTAATCTAGGATTTACACAATCACACTTTAATTAGGAATGTTTACAACACATTTTAATTTTACTTTTAACTTTTTAAGGTGGGTGATAAGACAATGGGGGGTTTAGGGTGGAAAGACTAAACTGCCCTTTCAATCTCCAACTCCAAAGTCGCCTTGCGCATGTGGACATTTAACCATATCCGAGCTTTGTTTTTCAGTTGGATTTCTCCGAATTAAAATTTTATTTTTTTGCTTCAAAGTTTGGATCTTTTTTTATCGGAATCGATCGGAGGAGGAGCCGGATATGGCAAGCGCGGTGGACCCAACAGGAGAACCAATCCCAACGTCGGCGGTTCTGACGGCGGCGGCGAAGCACATTCAATTCAACTGCCAGGCCGAGAACGTGGCGTTTCTCAAGTGCAAGAAGAAGGACCCGAACCCCGAGAAGTGTCTCGACAAAGGTCGTCAGGTCACCCGATGCGTGCTCACCCTGTAAGCCAATCTCAAATCCACTTCCTATTTTTCGTTTCACTTTTCTGAGTTTCTTATGAATTGTTACTTGTTTGTATGTGAACCCTTTTGAATCGAAACGTTTCGATGCTGTGATTTTTTGTGAATTGTGGCTTGGTTTGGTTAAATGAGCTCAATGTGGTTCAAGGGGTATGCAATTGTTCAAATTTTGTGGGAAATATGCAGAAATAGAACCGATTAATTGAAAAAATACAACTGAGGGACGCTAAACAAACAATAAGTCGTATATAAACCACGGTTTGATGTAGAATTCGGAGGTGGAATACCAAAATTTGTTATGTCTAGCTGATAAACCTTGTATTTGAACACTTTTCGGTGCCAAGTGAGTGTTGATCCTCGTCGTTAGAGTCGGTTTAATCCCAATGCTTATTTGACAGGTCAGTTTTAGAACTTGTGTTAAATGCCATGAATTTTGAAATCATTAGTCTTGCTGCTATGGAGAATATCAGGATTAGTCTTTTCTTTTTCATATATATCAACTTAATAAGTTTCATGGGGGAGCAGATTTCGGGAACTTTGTTTCAAACCCTGTTGATTGTAGCAAGCAATGTGACCTTTTGTCCGTGTTTCCCTTGAGTTAAAGAAGAGCTTGTTTGGTAACTTTTTTCGTTTTTAGGTTTCATATTTCATTCTCCTTGTATGAAGAAGGGAGGAAGAATGGTGGGAAGGAGTTGGAAGATATGTGTACGAACGGCACATAATATGGGAACTAAAAATGATTTTGAGCTGTTTTGTTGGGAAAAGGCTTTGTTGTTGTTGTTGTTGTATTCTCTTTCATTTCCCCTTCCTCGCTCCACCCTTCTTCATCCATACTTTACGCTCACTGATTTTCTTTTTATCTCTATCAAAAAAATGAAATCTGAACCGAAAAATGAAAGGGTTATCAAACGGACCTGAAGATACGAAACCCCTACACTGATGATGAAGGATAAATACTCTATATTTTCCTCTGTTGTAACTTGCATCTATTACAAAGTATTCAACTCAAATAGTATATTGAACTTGGGTTTTATGACACTATAGTGTTCTTTTGTTCAATTGCTTTCCTGATTTTCTTTTATATTCTGAACTCTGTCTTGATTTTTTTTGTTTCCCGCTTAACATATCTTCGTTGTTCAGTGGTGATGTTTGTAGCCATCCGTCATCATTCGCCTACATATAAACAATTTGCATGACTTATCCAATGGCCTAGAACGACTAGAGAGTATATCCCTAAACAGGAAAAATGAAAAATCCTACTCGTCTTATACTTGTATGCGACACTCTAGGATTTGATTAGGATAAAAGATGTTCTGTAGACACTCCCTAACAGCCTTTGAATTGGATCAGTTCACAAGTATCATCATTCCCCTTACGTTCTCTTCTCGCAATTTCCTAAAATCTGCATCACATTTTCATATGTTCACTACTTCATATTTGGAATTTGTTGTGATTTGGTCATCCAGTTAGTTTGATGATGTCTATGCAAACGCACACGCCATCACATGCCTACACTGCCCGAAAGAGGTCTGCATTGCTAGTTAAGAGTGGTACGTCTTGTTACACTTGTAAACATGAGGCATTTATTCTTGCAGGCTGAAAGATCTTCATCGGAGGTGCACAACGGAGATGGATGGTTACGTTGGATGCATGTATTACAATACAAATGAGTTTGATTTATGTCGCAAAGAGCAGGAGGAATTCGAGAAGAAGTGCCCGTTGGCATGAGAGTTTCACCCTTATCCCGCCATCATCCCAATAATACGGGCAGTGTCAAATGAGCAATACCGTCTGCATACATTTTCTACACATCTTGTTTCTGGAGCTGAACTAATCGTTGCTTACAGGAAAATTTGAACCGTTTTAAAGCATGATTGATTTCACTTACCTGTGTTGCAGTTGCAGGTGCACTTGAGGAATAATTGGTTTTGTCATGAAAAAACGACTCCTTGTTCGGTCTCCTTTAAATTTTAGTATTACTAAAAAATGAGACCTGCAATTAGACCTGACATTTTGGACCCGACCCGTTAATATTAGTATTTGGGTGGATACGGGTCGGGTCGCTAATGGGTGAACCCGTTAACAACCCGTTAAATAACAGATCACTTTGGATCAACCCGTTAGTTAAGGATGTTTTAGTAATTTCAGTAAAGTCTTAACAACAAAAAATAAACTCTATGCAAAAAATAATAATAATAATAATTTTTAACGAGTGTTAACAGGTGAAACGGGTAACTCGTTAGTTTAATGGGTCGAGTTCGGATGAACTGATCGGATTGAACCCGATCCAAACCCAATAAACCCGATCCGTTTACAGGTCTACTACATGCAACTCAAGACAATATTATATCCTTTTGTTTTCTTGTAGCGGGACTTAATAAATCAAAGAAAAATCAATTAACAAAAGCAAGGAGAGTGCGGAAGGAGAAACTAAAGTGCGAATTACCCGCCCTTTGCATAACAAACTACGCACGCATGGAAAAGCACAATTGAATTTCAAACAATTGTACAAGTCGCATTAAGCTCCACAGAACTTGCATCCATTAGATTCGACTAACATACGAATAGTTTTAAATCCATAGGACAAACTGATATGGTCCGAAACTCATATTTACCAAACATTCATCATCTTCGTGAATACTAAAGCATATCATCTAGTTAACCACGCTCAGAGTACACTCTGAAGCAGCAACCAACGTACCCGACAGGCATCAGCCAGGACTGCACAGCAAAAAATTATAGAGATTACCACCACAGCACTTAATCGACAAGCTAGTGTAATGAAATAGATAGGATGTGACGATGACCGTACAGCAATAGTTGTAGAAATTATCACCACCACTACCTATTTGGTTAGACAATTTAAGTAAATAGGGTCATATCCCCACATTCTTCAGGGGGACCTTAATCACCAGCTACACTGAGACCACGCTATTACCATCCATCCTAGTAGGGACTTGGAACGTAAACTGTTTTTCATTGGTCTAACATTCAGAATTTTGGTTAGGACAGAAAGGTAAACAGGCAAGACTTTCATCCTCGCCTTATCACTAGAACCAAGCCCAAAGTAATTAACAGCAGCACTCAAACTATACAACTAAATCCAACCGAAAAATACCAGAAAATGATTTGGAAGTAGATATTGTTTTCAAAATAAAGTTAACAAAAATACACTAAACTCCACTTCCATAAGGGTATCTCTCACATAATATGAAACTACATTGCGCAAGATTAAGACCATACCAAACTCCACTTCCATATGGGTACCTCTCAAACATAATATGAAATTATATTCGGCAAAATTAAGACCATACTAAACTCCTTCCATAAGGGTACCTCTCACATATAATATGAAACTATACTCAGCATATTTAAGACCATACTGTGTGGCCTCAACAAAGCTTTTTATGATTACACTAGAAATTATTTACATGAGTACAAAGTGGAAGAGGCATCTACCTGTAGGATCGCGAACAAGACCTTGGCGGACTGCAACTGTTACCCCTAGGACTCCTTGATCTGCTGGCTGCATACTCCCTCACATCACGAATACTCCGACCATTCTTCCTGGGACTTGGGGACCTCCTGTAGTCTCTACCATCACGAGGACTTCGACCATTCTCTCTAGGACTTGGGGACCTCCTGTAGTCTCTTCCATCCCGTGGTGAGGGAGATCGTGAAATTGATCTAGATTGCACTGGCGAGCGATAATCATCCCTAGCCCGACGGTCCCTTCCAATGGAAAAAACACCTAATTATGTATTGAAAAAAAAATGGAGATGCAGCAAGAGAATAAAATAGAAATATTCCAAATGAATAAGAGATGCACTAAACCCATCTCCATTTTTCACAAGAAAAAAACTTCCCCAACTAATAATCTAATACACATGCACAAGCAAAAGTAAGTTGGGCACAGATCAACAATTCAGAACCTATTATCTGTTTCAAGATAACAGAACAACTACTTGCATCCTCTTCAAATCTAATTGATCAAGATATAACCTTTACCTTAACCTTTACAGGGTTCTGAACAAAAAATATGACACTTGGTCCAAACACTCAAAGAGTTAGGCTAGTACTGGTTGATCAGCATCTGACAACTTCATAGCTCACTTTGCCCCAACTTTCTAAAACCAGATAATATCTTTTCCTTCAACATGTACCATACTCTACCGGTAAAAACTTTGAATGGCTTCATTTCTTTGTAGATGAATTCTTTCTTTGGCCAACTATAAGCTTTATATTCTTTCTTTACTGGATGGTATATGCAAAACAAGATATCAAACTTAACAAATTTCTCGTTAAAAACTTACTTAGCTAATATAAGAAGGAAAAATCAATAAATATTAGTAAAGATTCCGATATCTCTAACACCCAGTTAGCTTGTCAGTTCAGTCGGTCGTAGAAAGTCTCACAAACCGAAGTCATAACAATAGGAACCCAATGCCATTTGTGGATGAAAGTTGATGGTGGATACAGATAGTACTTATGGAGGCCATTGGTGGAAGGTAAAGAAGTTGCCCGTCACTTTTATGATCTCTTTTCTCATTAAACTTTACTAATCCAAAGTCTTTAAATTATATCTGCATAAACAAGGCCACCAGAAAATATTATACAATTCATTCTCTCTACCTATAAGAGTTCTCATTCTGTAATTTCACCAGAAACACAGGTATGTGAACAAAAAAGGTGGATTCAGATATATTTCAATGAAAATGTGATCACTCTAATGTACTCATCCATGAAAACAAGCATTGAAAAACTATAACCATTGATCGATTTTGGAAAATATTATATCACCACATGAACGTATCGCTGATGAATCTACCACACCTTTGAAAGGAGTAACCACCCTACCATGCAGATTACAACAGTATTATAGAAATGAAACAGTGTTAATGAATAAAAGAAGCATCTAGAGATAATATACAGACCTTGAGTAACGCCTAACAGGTGATGGTGATGGTGATGGCGAGTAAGCTGTGACCAAAAACATTTGATGATAACTTAGAAGAAAGTAGGAGCAAATCATTTCACACAGGACTTCAGAAAAAATAAAAAAAATCTTGCATGTCATTCAGAAAAAGCCAAGTGAAAGTTAAAACCGACAACGATATTGCCGTCTTGGGGACCTCGGTGGAGTTCTCCTTCTGGAGCTTCCTCCATGTCGGCTACTGCAGATAAATATAAAATAAAATAAAAATCACATTTATAAAATGAATATCTAATTATATTTAAGAAGGCATGCCAAATACAACGTACCTTACGCGGGTAGTAGTTGTGCGCATTTCTTGAGGAGTTTTTCTATTCTCCTCAGCAAACACAATTCGTATCTCACGCCCACCAATAACTGTATGATTCAACTGTTGTTTTGCTTCTGCTGCATCCTCACCAAAACGGTACTTCACAAACCCAAAACCCCGTGGCTCCCTACGAATTCAAAGTAAAAACAGTGAGTCAAAATAACTCAAATTTGTGTTATCCAGAAAATTCACAAATATGTCCACTTTCACAGAGTGCAAGTTTTACACCATTGAACCACAGCAGAAAAGAAGAATCACATTACAACTTTAGCAAAATTAACACTATAACAATCAAGAATGGCATACCCCGTGTAGTAATTCTTTGGAAGATACACATCCTTTACCGGGCCAAATCTCTCAAATGGGATCCTAAGATCTTCTTGCCTGCATAAAACAGATAAACAATGAATAAGCCTAGATGTTCAGTAATGGAAATTATCATGTTAGTAATCAACCAATTAGCTGAAGGATTAAGTCTATAACCATGGAAAATCAAGTTATTCTTCGATAATATACTTGTGTTAAAAGTAAAGCACAAAAAATTACAAAAAGGAAAATCATTACCACCCAATTTTAGTCACGCATTTGAAGAATAACCATATAAACAACATGATTAAAAATCTTGACTGACAAAAACCAAAATATACAAATAAATACAAACATATATACATATATATATACATGCAGACAGAGAGAGATAGATACCTAGCGTCGAGAGGGAGATTGCGAACGAGCAAGCCAGAAGGGGCGGGTGAGCTACGGTCTCTGTGAGACCTACTGTCACGGTGTCGATCACGCGGCTCGTCGTCGTATCGCTTGCGTCCACGCGGCGGAGTACGGCTGCGCCGACGAGGGCTGTAGCTTCTGCTTCGGCTTCTGTACCTGGCCATTGTTGCAGCTAGGGTTTGAACCCTGAGCGCGCAAAACCCTAACCCAAATCCCTAGTATGATAGAGGAGAAGAATAGAGTGCGGTGCAGATATCGTTTTACGGAGTGTATTGAATTAGATTTTAATAGATTTAAGGGGCTTGTTATATTAACATCCCTATAATTGTTGAATACATCACACATACTTACTAGACCCTATATTTGTTTTTTCAATTAAAATATATCTTAATACACTCCAGCATACTTCCTCATAATACCCTCACACTTTACACTATCAACATACACTTTGTATTTTCTACACCCCGTATTTTATGCATACACTTCACACTCTTCACACCTAGGTGCAAGTGAAAGATCATAGAAGTATCCTTCTTGTTTCAAGATCATGATGTGTGTGCAGAGAGACATATAGAGAGAGCCAGAAGGTATGTCTATCTCTTGGGTGCCTGCATTGCTTTAATAACAACTCACAGGAGACCGACGGAGCATAACTTATTCGATATTGTACATGGTGGCTTAGCTGCTAACAGTGCTCATTCGTCACATAATTCAATGGTCCTCCCTAGAAACATTTGAGTTAAAACGGAATTTATGTTTGCCTTCTACTCAAGTAGTTGAAAGGTGTTCCTTGAAAGATGAAACTTCAAATAGACAGGGCAATCTAACTGATCAAAGGACATTGAAGGTTCGAATCAAAATGAACCCTAATAACACAGCTCGGAAGAATGTAGCAATATATAGTGGTCTTGAACTTGGCTCTTCATCTTCATCTTTGGAGAACAGCCCTGAGGAAAGTAAGGAGATGATACCTCCATCTCAAGTGATTGTGGATGACTCTCCCACTAACATTAAAGTAAGCTAAGATATTTTAGTGCAGTTTCTATTGCTGCAAATGAACCTAAAATGATTTGTTGCATTGATGGGCGTTGTTTATATTTTGTAACAAGTTATGACTTCCTTCCATAGTCCTGGAGATGCATTGATATCACCACTTCATGACAGTTTTATTTGCTTAATAAGAAAGTGAGAGCTTTATCAACAAAAACCAGTGCCTTCATCTAAGGGTCGTTAAGAACATTCATCTTTTTCTGAGAGTAGAAGAAGATAAAAATCTTAGAACATATAAATTAAAATGATTTGAGGTGTAATTAGAATTTTTTTATTTTTTAAGGTTGAAATTGTCATTGCGTAGTATGTTAAATAACTTATCTAGTATTAAATTTAATGTGGGGTGTATTCAACAATATATGGGGTGCTAATAAAAAAACTCTTTAAGGGGGTGTATTAAATTGGAATTTTGACTTTGGGTTTTTATCACAAATTGTCTTTGAAATCGACCCTCACTATCAAGATAGTTCTTGAAATTGAAAATTAATCAATATAGTTCTTGAAAATAGGTGTCGCAAATTAATGTGGTCATTCCGCCACAATTCTGTTAAGTGCTGATGTGGCACATAAATGGGTCTCATAAGTCATGTTTTCTCACAAATGGTCCTTGAAATTGACCCGTGACATCAAAATAGTTTCTGAAATTGACCGTGTGACATCAAAATGGTCATTGAAATGGAAAATCGATCAATGTAGTTCTGTCAAAAATTCTATTATGTGCTGATGTGACACATAAATGGATCACACAAGTCTAATTAAATTAAAAAAATTACAAATAAGTTTAATAATTTAATAGTTAATAAAAATTTATGAACCCAAAAACCCAGTCCTGCAATCACCTCTGATCTCAGTCCACATTCCTCTACACCTCCTTCGTTGTCTATTCTCTAAAACAAATCTCAATACACTCATCTTTACACACTTCGATACCATTCACAGAATTGAACGTAGATCAAGATCAACTTTGGTGAGGGTCAATTTCATTGTGCAACCTGGATCGACACACTTCGACACTCTATTCGGAGTAGGTCCTACTATAAGAAAAAAGTTCTATTGTGTAAAAAGGTATTTAGACAATTTTTTTAATTAATTATTAAACAGACATCAACACATAACAAAAAAAAAATTCTAGAATTGTAGTTGAATGATCGTATTGATTTGTGACATCTATTTTCAAGACTACATGCATCGATTTTCAATTTTAAGGATCATCTTGATGGTGTGGGTCAATTTCAGGGACCATCTTGATGATGTGAGTCAATTTCAGAGACTATTTTTTATAACAACCAGTAAATCTTGTGGGGCTTATTTGTGTGTCACATCAACACTTAACGGAATTTTTAACAGTATTGTGACGGAATGACCACATTGATTTGCGACACCTGTTTTCAGGGACTACATTGATTGATTTTTAATTTCAGGGACCATCTTGATGATGAAGGTAATTCCAGGGACCATTTATGATAAAGACCCTTTGACTTTTAAGGCTTATTAGTCAAAATGCCTCCTGAAACTGTCATTGAGTCTTAGTTTACCCTCTGAAACTGGTTTTGTCTCACTTTGCACCTGAAACTAACATTTTCAACTCTTTTGTTTCAATTTACCCACTTCTGTTAATGAACTGTTAAATTTAATAGTATTTTAGGCATTTCAGTTTTTACAAATTTATTTACCTCTAGCCCCACACTAAACAAGTCTCAATTTTATTTTTGACAACTCTAATTCAAACGCATAAATTTTGGGCATTTTTAAAAATAAATTATCCAATCAATAGAAAAATTCCAAGCAACAAAATCATTGTATCAACCAAAATAAGAGTTACATTTGTTCGTAGAGTCATTTTACTTGCAAGACATCCATGTATTGGCTCGAAACTTTGCAATTGAAAAATATTCATTACAACAAAATCATAATACCATTAAGCTATCCTATCCAAAATACTTTCAAAACCAAAAAAAATCATTTAAAGCAAATGTGCACAGTTTGAAACAAAAAATTCACATTGTTGAGCACTAATTCCACTAGGCATGAGCTTGTTCAAACTGTGCACATTTGCTTTAAATGATTTTTTTGGTTTGGAAAGTATTTTGGACAAGATAGCTTAATGGTATAATGATTTTGTTGTAATGAATATATTTCAATTGCAAAGTTTCGAGCCAATACATGAATATCTTGCAAGTGAAATGACTCTACGAACAAATGTAAGCCTTATTTTGGTTGATACAATGATTTTGTTGCTCAGAATTTTTGTATTGATTGGATAATTTATTTTTAAAAATGCTCAAAATTTATGCGTTTAAATTAGAGTTGTCAAAAATAAAATTGAGACTTGTTTAGTGTGGGGACTAGAGGTAAATAAATGTGTAAAAACTGAAATGCCTAAAATACTATTAAATTTAACAGTCCATTAACGGAAGTGGGTAAAGTGAAACAAAAGAGTTAAAAATGTTAGTTTCAGGTGCAAAGTGAGGCAAAACCAGTTTCAGGGGGTAAACTAAGACTCAATGGCAGTTTTCGAGGGTATTTTGACTAATAAGTCTTCTTTTAATGAATCTAGGGACATTCAATTAGGATTTTAAGTGATTTTCTGAAATTAATGTGTATTCAATCAGTAGTTTATTAAAATCCTTAGAATTCCATTACAATTTGATTTTAAAGAATTTGAAAAAGTTGAGGAATTAGAGGAAATTAGAGAGGTTTTGTAGTGTATTTTAAGCATCAACAAATCTCACCTCTCTCCATGAAATTTTGAGGGAATTAAATCAAAATTTTACATGGAATCTCTACAAATCAATTATACTCGTTAATAATTCATGAATTTATAAATCCATTGAAATCTCTCAAATTTCTCGAAATATCATGTAAACACCCAAAAGTACATATGTTTTATAAAGCTTGTAAAGGTGAGTTGGATTAAATTAGATTGTGAAGTGTTATTAGAAAAAAAAAAAAAAAAAGGGGAAAAGGACAAAAAAAATTGGGGATGTGAGCACATGAAATAAGAAGACTTTTCTTTTCTTTCTTTTGGGGTTTCGGTGCACTAATTCCAAGCTAGCAGAGGATAAGAAACCACCATGTGAAAACGTGAGGGTGAGTGGGTCTTCCATCTTCCAATCGGTGCAGCTTCTGAAATGGGCAGATAAGAAGAGTCAATTTTGGGGATTTTCTTTGGGGTGTCGATTGAAGGAAGGAATGCATGAGTAAATATCTGAAGGAATTTCAATTCGATTTCAGCTCTGTGGTCACCACTTCGACCACTGCCAATGAAGTGTTTATGGATGAATTGAGTTTTGGAAGTTCCAAGGTTGGTTGAGCAGCATAATTGAAGAGGATCAAGGTAAAATCTTACTTGAATTGGAGTTTTGAAATTCAATTATGCTTGGGTTGTTAGATAGCATTTGTTTTATGATTTATAGATGAAATTCTTGGAGAAAACTTAATTAAACTGGAGTTGGGATTGAGAATTGGATTGTTATCTTGGGGGTTAGTCAGGCACGGTGCATATGAATATGAGATATGTTAATTTCTGCAGTACATGTGAAATTTATGTATTGATAAGTTCTATGTCAGATTAGGCACTTTCTTGGCAAGGCAAGAACAAGTGATAAAGAGTGAGAATTGTGGAGAAAATTGGTACCTGAAGCTTGGAAAATCAGGTAGGGGGGACTCACACCCTGGTTAGTGGATTTCAGTTTGTATATATATTGTATGCAAGTATGTTTGGTTGTAAACTATACGTTGAATTGTGTTGTGATTAGAAATGCATGTCGAGGAAGTAGAGTTTGATTTTTTCTAGCATGTGTTTCATGTTGCTGTTCTGATTTGTGATGACAACCTGAGAGTGAAGGGGGCTGTGTGACTACCCTGGGCTTCGATCCCCTAAACCTCCGGAGGGTCCTGTATGTAAGTAACAACCACTTGTACCGTTAACCATGAGGGGAGGGTACCTGAGTTTAAGTGGTTCAGATTGTAAGTGGACACTCTCACTACCCTTTTCTTGTGTTGATTTGGATTGTGAAATAAGTAGAATTTGGTAGTTGGCTGCGTGTTCGGTTGTCAGAACAAGAAGAAGGCAGGAATCTTACTATATTTATTATTGATTTGAAATAAGTTTTACTCCTACTAAAGTATCTTGCTGTGAAAAAATTTAGTTTCTCTTATATGTAGTACCAATTATACCTAAGTCTAAAACCTAGCTAGGGTGCCTCCCGAGGGGGGGCAAATGATTTTTAGTGATGCTCACCCCTACATTTTCAGGTGTTGTGCGAGAAACAATGGAAGAGTTGGACTAGGGTGTGCTGTGGTAGCTTGTCAACATAAAAGCTTCGAACCAGAAAATCAACTTTTTTTGAAATGTAAATATAAACTTTCTGGTTACTTTGAAAAACGGCCTGTATATTTCTCTTTTGCTCTGTATATATACTTATGTCGAAGCCGATCAGTTCTTGGCTTTGTAGATTGAATATCTTTTGGGATTTCTATTATAAAAGGGTGCTTATGAAACGGTTGGAATGTTTGCTTTTACTTGTTTTATTTTCAAATGCCTTACGGACTTTAAAGATATATGAGAGTTGTTGTGATCTGTGAAAGGAGCATACCATTTTCATACATTTTTAAGGTTCGTGGCACTGTTGCGATTCTTTGGGTCGTCACATATCATGGGGAGATGTGAGATTTGTGAATGCTTAAATTGCACTATGAAATCTCTCTAATTCCCTCAAATTCCTCAACATTTTAAAATTCGTTAAAATAAATTCTCAATTGAATAAACCTAAAATGTTATAAACTTCTTTGAAATCCTAATTAAATACACCCGGATTTATAAGGATTTTAATAAACTATGGAAAAAATTTGATTGAATACACATTGAATTTTACGGAATCACTTAAAATCCTGTTTGAATACCTCTAAATTCATTAAAGGGTTTATATCACAAATGGTCCCTGAAATTAACCTACACCATCAAAGATGGTCCCTGAAATTTGAAAATCGATCAATGTAGTCCCTAAAAATAGGTGTCGCAAATCAATGTGGTTATTCCGTCACAATTTCATCAAAACTCTGTTATATGAGTTTTTATCACAAATGGTTCCTGAAAATTGACCCACACCATTAAGATGGTCCATAAAATTGACCCACAATCAAGATGGTCCATGAACTTGAAAATCAATCAACGTAGTCCCTGAAAATAGGTGTTGCAAATCAATGTGTCATTCCCTTACAATTCTATCAAAATTCTATTATGTGTTGATGTGAGTTTAACAATTAATTAAAAAAGTTGTCAAAAAACTTCTTTGCACAATGAGATTGTTTCAAGGCAAAGCTTGCCATTCTCCGCGTCACCAAGATCACTGGGGGAGCACCTAACAAGCTCTCCAAGGTTAAGGTTGTAAGGTTGTCGATCGCCCAAATATTGACCGTAGAGTCACAAAAATCGTCACCAATCCAAGCTGTCACCAAAGGTGGTCTCGATCCTGGTCAAATTCGATGAAGGATGTGAAAATGAGTGTCTTAAGAATTTTTTTCTTCTAGAGAAGAGAGACAAATGCTGCCATAGATGGAGGTAGAAGAATATAGGTTGGGATTAGAGGTGATTGCAGGACTGAGTTTCTGGGTTGATAACTTTTTAATTAATTATTAAATTATTAGACATATTTATAATTTATTTTTAATTTAGTTAGACTTGTGGGCCCATTTATGTTATACATCAGCACATAACAAAAATTTTGACATAATTACGATTGAAGGATCACATTGATTTGAGACATCTATTTTTAGGAACTACATTGATTGATTTTCAATTTTAGAGACCATTTTGATGGTGTGGGTCAATTTTAGGGATCATCTTTATGGTGTGAATCAATTTCAGGGACTATATGTGATAAAAAAAAATGACTTGTGGAACCCATTTATGTGCCACATCAACACATAACAGAATTTTTGACAGAATTGTGGAGGAAGGATCACATTGATTTGCGACACCTATTTTCATGGACTACATTGATCAATTTTCAATTTTAGGGACCATTTTGATGGTGTGGGTCAATTTTATGGACCATTTGTAATAAAAATCCTTCATTAAAAGAAAGGAAAACTAATGAAAAGGGCTTGAAAACTTTGAATTTTAACGATAAGGACAAAATAAAGGGTAAAGTGAATAGTACCAGGTTTGACTTTTTAGTGTAAAAATGTGGTTTTTCGTTAAAGTGAACAGTACCGCGGACTTTTCGTTAAAACTCCCTTAAAAGAATTAAAACTTTCAAATTTTCAATTGAATACACCCTCCTTAATGATGGGAGTTCTTCAACTAACTCGGTTCGTTGTATTGGCAATAATATTAATCTGACTTACCTAACTACCAAGGCCCAATGCACGATTTTGTTTATTTTTTCTTTCTTTACAAGGAACTTCTATATGCAAACTAAGACTCCAACAAAGGCATTATCAAACCCATCATAGTTCAACTATAACTTTCAAAAGGTGTTGAGAAGAAAATATGCATTGTTTATTCAATAGTCCGGGACTTAATAAATGATGAAGATTGATATTAAGAAATGGAATGGTGAAAATTGTTTAAAAGGTCGCTACTTTGTATTTTGGGGCTTCAAATCTGTTATGCCAAATATTTGTGCCAAAAAGTGCCATCCTCTTATAATTTAATTTGACACATATCCAAGCACTTAACAGCCTAACCAAACAATGTTAAGTTTAACAAAAGTTAAAACTAAGAATTAAAAAACCCAGCATAAACTCAACCCACCTCGACCCTATCAACCACTCGACTCCACCAACGGCAACCTTTCTCCAATTCTCTTTTCTCATTTCTTTCAGTGTGTTAAAAATACTACACCAAGCATAATAATCTAATTTCCAATCAATTATATTATTACACTTGATGTACCGGACGTATTATTGACAAAGTAAAAAATTGCTCCTAGGGCCCTTCCACCCCTGTTAAATCCCCTAGAAGATAGTGGATTAAATCTTCTCCCTCCCTACAAAACTCCTCCATCCCATTCCAATCCATTGGGCTATGGGGGAGCCGCCTAGTTGCTCACCTAGGCTAAAATCTACTAACGTAACTTCTAGGCCATGTGACGCAAGGTTGACGTTAGCTACATTAAAAAAATTAATAAAAGAATTATAAAAATGAATTAATTTTTTTATTTTTTATAAATATATAACCATCTCCTTTCACCTTATACCACATTTCAATATTTTCAAATACTTTCAACCAATATTTTATTATCATATGAAATTAAAAGTAAAATGAACTTTTATTATTTTATAAAAAAAATTAATAATATTTTAATACGAATTACTTGAATTATTCAGTTTAACGGTGAAGATTGATCAGTTACCGTCAATTCACTTGTAGCTTAGTGTTTGGATGGGCTTTTTAAGTGTGGAAAAGCTGTTAAAGGGGATATTTATTAATAAATTGCCTCATGTGGCAAGCTTTTGGACTACCGAAGACCCGGAAATATGATGACGTTGACATGAGTTGTAATAAAACCACAAAAAGTTGCGGTTTCAAGTATTTATTTAGAATGATTGAAAGTAAAATTTGATAATTATTCAGTCTCTCAGAAAACAAAGCAGTAAAAAGGAACTACTGGGGTCTTACCCTTTACCAGCGCCGGTGGAAGGGGAATCTTGACTTCTAAGGTAGGAAGGTAGGAGACGTTAGGTGAGCTGCCACTGCCAATTTTAGGTAATTTTGACCACAAGAGCGATGCAAAGCCCGCCCCCTCTCTCTCCAACGCAGTCGCAACGGCAGCGTTTAGACGAACCACCTAGGGTTTCACTGATGGAAATTCAACCGCCGCTGCCCTCCGACGACACCTCCACCGTCTGGGAATGGGCAGATCTCTTCGATTTCACCGTCGACGATGACTTGTCGATCTCGTGGGGCTCTGCCGAGAATCCGGACCCCGACGTCGGCCCGGCCCCGGAGGACCCGCTGGAGGATCCCATTTCCAATTCGAGTCGGATAAGGAAGCGGGACCCGAGGCTGGCTTGCCCCAACTTCTTGGCGGGTCATATCCCCTGTGCGTGCCCCGAGATCGACGCGAAGATGATGGAGCTGGAGGAGGAGGAAGCCGGGCACGGGAAGAAGCGGGTCAAGACGGGTCGGGCCCCGAACGGGACGGCCCGGTGTCAGGTCCCGTCTTGCGGCGTCGATATCAAGGAGCTTAAGGGGTATCATCGGAGGCACAGAGTGTGCCTTGCCTGTGCAAATGCCAGCACTGTCGATATCGACGGTGAGACCAAGCGCTATTGTCAGCAGTGTGGCAAGTAAGCTGAAGTTTTTTTTGTTGTTGTTAATTTCCGGAATTAGGGTTCTTGATTGTATTGTTTCAGTTATGGCAGTTTCGTTTTTAGTAGTTTGGAAGTGTTTTACCGACTAATGTTTTCCGATAAATTGGTTTTCGGGCTTCTCAATTTGTGAGCTGTGATTGTAATCTTACTTAATCACTAGGTGCTAATGACGAGGACAGCTTGCATGAGTCGTTTTGGCTTCGATTTGATTGTCAATTTGAAGGCTTTACCTAAGTTGGGGGAGAAGGGTTTCTTTGGACTTGTTAGCTCCGAAAAATGCGGAGTAGTGACTGTTTAAAAGCAATGGGAACAGTTTCAGCCCTGCCTCTGTTAGATGGCATGAAGTCTCTTTGTGTTCCCGAGCAAACACAGTAGAGGAATTTAGTTACTCAAGGCTTAGATTGAGATATATTAGTACTAATATGCAAATTCAGTAGTGTAAAAGCACATGATTTTTCTTAACTGAGATATCATTTGAATTTGTCTTTGGAACTATTTCCATGGTTGATTTCTTGTTCTTAGGTGAAGGGAATCAGAGAAATTTTCTTAGGAACAAGACAGGCATCGCTTTATAAAAAAATGATATGCCTTCTCATATTGTAGAATTGTCACTATTCTGTTTTATTGAGGAACTGCATGTATTATTTTAAAATTGTTGTAATGTGCTAGTTTTATGTTAATATTGTTTTTGTAATTTTGTTTCTGCATGTGTGCCCATTCTTTGGCAGGTTCCATGTCTTATCAGACTTTGATGAAGGTAAACGGAGCTGTCGAAGAAAATTAGAGCGTCATAATAATAGACGGCGAAGGAAACCTAGTGATTCTAAAGGAGCGAGTGGAAAGGAATCACAAAAGGAAAATCAATCTGAAGAGACCAATTTTGATGGTGGAGCAACAGAAGGTATTTGATGTTTGTTTTGATGCAAACAGCTTGTAAAAGAGTACTAAAGCTGCAACACTGCTTTGGAAAAAGAACCTACGTCTAATTGTATGTACAATGTACAGATTGTTTACAGTTAAGCAGTCAGTTGAATGAGAAGGAAGAATTGCTGGAGTCTCAAGGTGGGCAAACTCCTATCCTCTGTTCAGTGCCTGAATCCCAGAATATCCATAGTGACAGCGTTGTATCATTTATGGCTTCTGGTGAAACCCAAATGGATGCAAGAAAACATGATTCTAATAACTCTCTTTCTCCGTCAAATTGTGACAACAAAAGCTACTCTTCTATGGTAGGTCTTTGCTGAATGTCGTTGCTTTTGCATGGCTAACATTGATTGTAATATGAGGAGCTCTGTTTGAGGCGTACTGATTTGATACATTCTTGTAGTGTCCAACAGGTCGTATATCATTCAAGCTCTATGATTGGAATCCAGCAGAATTTCCCAGAAGACTTCGGCACCAAGTACTATTAAAAGATTGTCATTACAGTTTAGTATACATAGGGAGAATTGTTTTTTAATGGAAAATATCAGGGAGCAATAAACAAGTGGTCTTATGTGTTTTCAGATATTTGAATGGTTGGCCAGTATGCCGGTTGAGTTGGAGGGATATATCCGCCCTGGATGTACTATCTTGACTATTTTTATTGCAATGCCTAAGTTTATGTGGATGAAGGTAATGGTGTTGGCAATCTTGTCACAGCTTTTCGCTTACCTTCACTCTCTAAATTTTGTTGTACCACTTTGGTTTTGATCAAAATTTTGTTTTTATTATTATTATTATTTTTTCAGTCGCTTGAAGATCCTGTGTCATATCTACATGAACTTGTTATTGTACCTGGGAAAATGCTATCGGGGAGAGGCAATATTCTGATTTATCTAAACGACATGATTTTCCGTGTTGTAAAAGGTAATCTGATGCTTCATATCGGTGTTATGTTTCTATTAGATTATTGCGTTTTATGGTGGGAAAGTAATTGGTCTTTACTAGTAGTTTGAACTACTAACATGCTTCTTTTTATTTTGATATGCACAGACGGGACCTCTGTAATAAAAACGAAAGTGGAGGTGCGGGCCCCAAGGCTTCATTACGTTCATCCTACATGTTTCGAGGCTGGCAAGCCCATGGAGTTTGTTGCCTGTGGAAGTAATTTATTACAGCCCAAATTTCGGTAGGGCTTTCAATCAGGGGTTTCCACATGTTTTTAGTAGTTTATTGTGCTGTACTTTTGATTCACTCCTTTCGGCTGTGTCATGTAGCTTGTTATGCACACACTGTTCCCTATAAACTGTAATTTGTTTGAATAGTTAATAAACTTGATGGAGAGAGGGGAATCTACTGGATGGACACTCTATATAGACTTGTCACTATTTGATAGTAAGTAAAGTAATTGCTAGTCTTCTCTGTTGCTTCTAAACTTCAACACTCATAGTGATCTTGAGATGTATATCAAATATGGAAAATATCACTAATTGTCTGATGGCATCGACTGATTAGTCTTCTACTTTTGAAGCTTAATACCAAACAAAATAATTCTCATTTGTTTAAAGCTTTGCATTTTGGTATGTAATATTCCGTTAGCTGTTTCATGCATGCGGAGAGCAAAACTGCTGTTACGTAAGCTTCCTAATAAAGATCATTATGGTTACAGGTTTCTGGTATCCTTCTCTGGGAAGTATCTGGAATATGATTATTCTCCTCCATCTTCCAATAGTCAGATTGATGGGGACACTGCTAGTAATTTAGACCATCAATTCTTCCAGATACAGGTCCCTCAGACTGAATCAGATTGTTTTGGTCCTGCATTTATTGAGGTAAACATTCTGATTTCTTTTCTCTTCTTACTTTTCCTTTTACACCACGTTCAGCCATCAGTAGGGACATTCTGTCTTTCTATATGGTTGTTGGTCATATGTAAATATTTCTGATACATATTTAGCCTCATTGTTGTGTATATCTTGTCTAATCATGTTTCCAGACTCCAGTGATCATAAGAGTGTTATGACCAGGGATTTTTAGTGGTTAGTTTATTTAGCTGGTTGTGCATTGATGAGAGTGCTCGCTCTTCAAACTGGCATCTCGTATGGTATCTGGCACAATTATGTAGGTTTGCTGATAACATTAGCGACAAGATATAACTCTGGACCAGAATCTGCTGTATCTGTACTGTACCAGACTCATGTAGATAAAATTAAAACTTTAACACTCATGTAGATATAAACATACTTTACAATAGCATCTTAAAGCATGATACTTGTTTTGGACTTACCAGGATTTTCTTTTGTTACGTAATTTAATATTGATGGAATCTGTGTTGCAGATTGAGAATGAATCTGGCTTGTCCAACTTTATACCGGTACTCATTGGGGACAAAGAGGTTTGTGCAGAAATGAAAACTATTCAGAAGAGATTTGATGAATCTCTCTCTTTGCAAGGATTACACTTTTCTTCTAGGGTTTCCCTTTCAAACTCTTGTGAAGCATCTTCAATGAGGCACGCATCATTTTCTGACGTTATTTTAGATATAGCATGGTTACTAAAAAAACCCTTGTCCGAAAACTTCCAACAGATCATGACTGCTTCACAGATTCAAAGATTCAACTATCTATTGAACTTTTTGATATCTATCAAGTCAACAACCATATTGGATAAAGTTTTACAAAATCTGAAGACTCTAATGGCTAACATGGAGTTAAACAGTGCAAATAATGACAGCATTGACGCAGATATGAGGCTATTACAGAATTACATGAAATATGCCCGTGATCTTCTTTGTAAAAAATTCGAAAGCTCTGGGATTTTAGTCAGACAGTCTGGAAGGTTGGTGAAAAAAGAGGATCTTGTTTCTCAAAGTCAAACGTGCTTTCAGAATGATGGAAAATCGGTTGCTCCATTCCACTGTCAGGTGAGTGCTTCAGTTTTCATATTTTGTATCCTCTGATATCGGGTAATCCTAGTTAAGTTAGCTTTTCACTTTACACTTGACTCATTATCAATTTAGCACTTGTTCTGATCTGGTGCTACAAGCCCCTTGCACTAGTCAAGGAATTATTTGATTATCTGGTTTGGCTAGGTTATGGTTGGGCTTACAATCCAGGTTTTTTTTCCTCCCTTTTTAAAATTGAGATTACAGCTTTACTTTGGCCATCTATGATCTTATAATAGCTATTTTGAGTAATTCACAATTAAATTTATATCTGTAAAATGTTTTCGAACTTCTAGCCTGTAAGAGGTCTTCATTGGGACTTGGGAGTATGGTTGTTTTGTTGAGCACGATCAATGACTGTGTATAAAATTTCTGTGCTCGTTATTTTCTCTCATCGTAGTTTAGCGTTATTTATTTCATAAACTGATACGTGTTTTGTTACATAAATTGTTATGTAAAGCAGGATACGGAGATAACTGTAGATGGTAGGCTGGGTGTAACTGTGGGTTCAACTTCTGACGAGAGAAGTGAAACTGTTCCGCTGTTGAGTAAAAAAGCAGTTGGTAAAGCTAACTTCATCAAGGAATTGCCTAGTGTGGCCAAGTGTTGCACTTCCGGGGAGGTCTTAAGGTCTCGCTCTAGTGGGATGTTCTTGAGATTTCGCCCTGCACTTTTTGTAATTTCTGCGACAGCTATCTGTGTAGGGTTATGTGCAGTCCTCATCCATCCTCACAAGGTTGGCAAGTTTGCCGTATCAATACGCAGATGTTTATTCGACAAATTTTAGATGTTAAGGCTCTTTTTTTCCTTCTCCCTTCAGTGTATTTCGCAACCCCTTAATCTTCTGTTCATATATCTCCGTTGTACACAACTTTCTAACACTAGGTTAAGACAAGCGGCTAAAACGTTTTATCTTGTCACTTGTCACTTGTCACCGTGTAGTTCTTCCGGGCGATGTTTGCCCACAGCGTTTGAGGTAGTAAGATTTTTTTTTCTAAATTTTTGTTGTGATGCCCATAGACAGGTTGCCTGTTGTGCTTAGTTAATAAGAAACCATGGTTTTCCAATGGGGATTGCTTCCAAATTGTAAAATTGTAATGATCTGAAATAAAGGGTCTCCTGCTTTTTAAATTTTAGTTTTCAAAACTAGCCATCAATTTTTTTTTATTATTATTTTATTTATTGAATATAATTATCATTTGACGATTAAGTATAACTCATGTCAATATATGTATGTAATACGATCACTGTCTCACCTCACCGTTGAAATGATGATTATATTAAAAGGAAAACTAATAAAAAGAGCTCGTTTAAAAAAAAAACTAATTAAAAAGGGCTTCAGAACTTTAAGTTTTAATAAAAAATCATCTACTAATTTTATTTAATGGTTAGGACAAATCCAACATAAAACCAGCCCAATAAAATTTGTCCAAGCACTGAGTTTCCAATTTTACCCTGACAGCAAACCTTGATGTGTTTATTTGTTTCGTTTCACTTCATACGAAAAGAGATAAAAGCTTTGTACATTTTCTACAGATCTCATATTCTTTTTCTCTATGCAATTTTCTCGTTTCATCACCCCAGTCGCCGATCTTTTTCTCTGTTAAATCAATGAGATCCCATCTCACTTGATTCTATCTCTCTCCGATTGACCAGGTAATTTTCTCTTCAAACTAAATCAAGATCCAACTATTCATTCGCCATGGAAGGGAAGGCCAAGCTTCGGCCTCCTCCAACGCCTTCTCCTTCATGTCGAAAGGTGGAGGGAAGTGAAGCACTCGGCCGATGCGGATCTTCTATCGATGAAGCACCGGCCAAACGAGTTCAAGAACCTAGCGAAATTGTTCGACCGCGAGCTTGAAAACCTCTTCAAGTTCAACTTCCCGCCGTTGTTGGCGGGGATTCGATCGTTGGCATTGCAGTCAACCGAGATAGCCTTCATCAAAAAGTTGCAGTCCCATGTCGAATCTTTCTTCCTATATGTTGTGAAAATGGGTTTTACTGTTTTCTTGTGGAATTTGAGTTCAATTTTGTGTGTTTTGGAATACCATTTTGGGGTTTAGGCTTATTTAAAATGGGTTTTCCAAAGTTGTATCAATGGGGAAAAGATTCGAGGTTTAAGGGTATAAAAAAAAGATGTGATGATGTTAATAGTTGCTTTTGCCACATTTTGTTATGAGCTTAAAAGTTTGAAATGAAGATGAAGTGAATAATTTGATTATGATAACTTGTCAATGTCTTTGGATATTTTGTAGCATTGTATAGTCTCAAAGGTCATATGCATATCCAGTGTTCTAGCTTCTGATTTGAGTCACCCGTGCCTTATATTTTTATTTTGTCTCATGGGATAGCCCAGTTCCAGGATTGTAAATCTAATAATATTTTTATCATAGATTTGCTTGTCTAGACAACTTTGGATTATACTAATTTCGAAAGCATGCAAAAAAGTCCCCGTTGGTAAAATATGGTATCTTTATTCTTGGCACATTTGGTGTTTTATGAGAGAAATTCCAGATCAAAAAGCCAAAAGAGGTTAGTTGATTACTTACGAAGCTGTACTATATCCGACATCTATTTGGTGATTTATGAGGGAAATTCCAGAATTTATGACATTTCTCGAATAATAGTACCACATCTTAAGACACAAAAAACCATAAATCACTCCTCTTAGAACCTCTGTAATAATGCATATTCACCTATTGGTTCAGTTTCAAAAATAGTGCTTAATTTTTTGTTTGGTTTCATAAATAATGTCTATTTGTTAATCCGGTTTCATAAATAATGCTTAATTTTTTGTTCAGTTTCATAAATAGTGTTTCTTTCTTGGTCTTGTTTCATCAATAATTTACACCTTGGTTTTTTTTTAGAAATAGTGTCTCATTTTTATTTGGTTTCATAAATAGTGTCTATTTATTAGTCTAGTTTCATAAATAGTGTCTCCTTATTGGTCCAATTTCATAAATAGTATTTAGTTCTTGGTCCAGTTTCATAATTAGTGGCTTAGTTCTTGGTCCACTTTCATAATAGTGACTTAGTTCTTGGTCTAGTTTCATAAATAATGCCTAGTTCTTGGTCTCGTTTCATAAATAGTGTATAGCAATTGGTACAGTTTCATAAATAATATCTCTTTCTTGGCCTATTTTCATAAATAGTGTCTTTTTCTTGGTCTAGTTTCACAAATAGTTTCCACTATTGGTTTAGTTTTAGAAATAGTATATCATTCTTGATTTGGTTTCATAAATACTATCTACTTATTGGTCCAGTTTCATATATAGTGTCTCCTTATTTTAAGGAGAATTAGATTGATATACTCTAATAACAAAAATATATACGGTCAATCAGAATCGGAGCCACAGTGGGGTCAATGGGGTCGCACGACCTCTTGGAAGCCATGGAAATAACCTTAGAGGTCCCTTGGAGCTGCTGGTGCGACCTCTTGGAGCTGCACTGTCACATCCCGACCCGGGGTCCACCACATCCCGGGCCCGCTCCACCACCGTAGCACGATATTGTCCGCTTTGGGCCCCGATTACGCCCTCACGGTTTTGTTTCTGGGAACTCACGCGAGAACTTCCCAGTGGGTCACCCATCATGGGAGTGCTCTCGCGCGCTACTCGCTTAACTTCGGAGTTCCCATGGAACCCGAAGCCAGTGAGCTCCCAAAAGGCCTCGCGCTAGGTAGGGATAGGAATATACATATAAGGATCACTCCCCTGGGCGATGTGGGATCTCACAATCCACCCCCCTTAGGGGCCCGACGTCCTCGTCGGCACACCACGACTAGGGTTAGGCTCTGATACCAAATTGTCACATCCCGACCCGGGGTCCACCACATCCCGGGCCCGCTCCACCATTGTAGCACGATATTGTCCGCTTTGGGCCCTGATTACGCCCTCACGGTTTTGTTTCTGGGAACTCACGCGAGAACTTCCCAGTGGGTCACCCATCATAGGAGTGCTCTCGCGCGCTACTCGCTTAACTTCGGAGTTCCCATGGAACCCGAAGCCAGTGAGCTCCCAAAAGGCCTCGCGCTAGGTAGGGATGAGAATATACATATAAGGATCACTCCCTTGGGCGATGTGGGATCTCACATGCACGGTTCGGCCAGAAACTGGGATGCACCGCGCCGCGGTGGTTCTGAAACTAGAAGCCTACGCACGCAGGTTTTTTTTAAAATTTTAAAATCCATGCCAAAACGACGTCGTTTTGGGCCTGGTAATTTTTTTTTAATTTTTTGGTAAACGGCGTCGTTTTGGGGGATTATCAAATTAAAAAAAATAATAAACGGGGGACCACTGGTCCCCATCCCCATCCCATTTCAATTAAACCCCACGCCGTTTCAATTAAACCCCCACCCTTTTCCCAGATAACCAATCCTATCCCCCCACCTTTACTCCCTTTCTCCCCCACACGACAAAACCCCAGGGCCCCAGATTTCATTTTTCAAAATTGTTTCATATCCCAGGAACACAAAGCAGCCATCCCGTTCCGCTGGTTGGCCACCAAGACCAAGCTCCATAGTCCAGACACACGCAACAAGCCACGCACACCACTCCAGCCGCTCCAATTAAGGTAAAATTTTAGTTTTTTTTATTTTTATTTATTTCAAACCCTAATTGATTGTTGAATACAATTTTTTGTTTAATTGATATAGGATTATAGGGTAATACATTATATAGTTATTGATTATAGATTATTCACATGAATACTATGATTATTGATTTGTTTTTTTTTTGAAGTATATAAAAATTGAATACTATGTTTTATTTTTTTATTTTTATGAATACTATGAAAATTGAATTCTTGATTGTTCGTACTGATTAATTTAATTCATAGTCTACTTTAGGATTAAGAGTCTAAGATATATATTTTTTATTTCGTTACACAGTTCATTATTTTGTATATGTAGAATATATAATATATTTAATTTAATTGAAATCCAATTCATATTTATTTTGATGGTTTGTTTATATTGTGAGTATTTATTTTGAATATTTTGTATATGTAGAATTATTATGGAACGGTTTTTTAAGAGAAAGTCATCATCGGGTTCGGGTAGTTCGAATAATGTTGATAGTTCAAATACTGTTGGTAGTTCAAGAACTCCAAGTTCAAGACAAAGTCAATTAGATGGTGTTTTGGGTAATCTTCAAGCGGATCCTGGATTAAGAACTTGAATGATAGATTATGATGCTAATATGAGAGATGAGGTCCGAAGATCATATCTACAAAAAGGACCTTGTCAACCTAGAGGTCATAATTTCCCAATAACTAATATGTCGGGAATTAATCGACGCTTCATTCCCCAATGGTTTGATGAGTTTGATTGGTTGGAGTATAGTATATCTAAAGATGCGGCATTTTGTCTCTATTGCTATCTCTTTAAAACCAATTTTGAACAAGTGGGTAGTGAAGCTTTCACTGGAGATGGATTTAAGAATTGGAAGAAAGGGAGAGAAAGATTTAAGATGCATGTTGGACCGGTTGGGAGTGTTCATAATAAGGCTAGAGAAGCTGCTACAAATATGATAAATCAAGCTACACATATTGAAACGGCAATGAGCAAACACTCCGACCAAGCTCGTAAGGCTTATCGCACATGCTTGAATGCATCAATCAAGTGCACTAAGTTTTTATTGCGACAAGGTCTTCCTTTTCGTGGCCATGATGAAAGTGCCACTTCAAGCAATAGGGGAAATTACTTGGAGCTATTGCAATTCCTTGCAGATAATGATGATAAAGTTAGAGAAGTTGTGATGGAAAATGCTCCGGGGAATCTCAAATTACTAGCTCCTTGCATTAAAAAAGAAATTGTGAATTCATGTGCCCTTGAAACACTTGATGCTATCATGGATGGTCTAAAAGATAGATTCTTTTCAATATTGGTGGATGAAGCACGTGATGTGTCGGTAAAAGAGCAAATGGCTATGGTGTTGCGTTATGTGGATGACAACGGGCATGTAATTGAAAGATTTGTGGGTATCCAACATGTTACCGACACTACTTCAAGTTCACTAAAGGATGCTATTGACACATTCTTTTCTCGCAACGGTTTTAGCATTTCCAAGCTACGAGGACAAGGTTATGATGGTGCTAGCAATATGAGAGGTGAGTTGAATGGCCTTAAAACAAAGATATTGAGAGAACAACCTTGTGCATATTATGTTCATTGCTTTGCTCATCAACTTCAACTAGCTCTTGTTGCCGTAGCAAAGAAGAATATAGACATTGCCTCTTTTTTTGTAACGGCTAATAGTGTGGTTAATCATGTTGGAGCATCTTGTAAGCGACGTGATTTACTTAGAGGGCAACTTCAAGAAGAGCTTGTGATAGCTTTTGAAAATGATTGTCTTATAACGGGGCGAGGCTTAAATCAAGAAACAAGTCTCAAACGTGCCGGTGACACACAATGGAACTCACACTATGGTACCTTGATTAGCATCATTTCCATGTTTTCATCCGTGGTTCATGTGCTTCAAATGGTTATTGATGACAATCCCAATGAAAGTGCGGGTGAAGCAAATAAGTTAATGAGAGAAATACGTACTTTTGAGTTTGTGTTTCACCTTTTCTTGATGAAAGTCATATTGGGACTCACAAATGATTTGTCACAAGCATTGCAAAGGAAAGATCAAGAAATTGTGAATGCAATGGCTTTAGTGAAATCATGCAAGGAAAAGCTACATTGGATGAGGAATAATGGGTTCGATGCATTGGTTGATGAAATATCTTCTTTTTGTGAAAAACATCATATTGATGTTCCTAACATGGAAAAGGCATTTATACTTCCAGGGAAGTCAAGGCGTAATGCTCCAATAAAGACAAATCGTCATCATTATCGTGTGGAGCTCTTTATTTATGTCATTGATGAGCAAATTACGGAGTTAGAGGATCGCTTTAATGAGGTAAATACCGAGTTGCTTATTTGTTTGGCATGTTTGAGTCCGAAAGATTCATTTATAGCTTTTGATAAACCAAAGTTACTTCGTCTTGCTCAATTTTATCCTCAAGACTTTTCGGATGAGGATCGTTTGGCACTTGAAGATCAACTTGAGATTTATATTCATTATGTGCGTTCCAGTAGTGATTTCTCTCAATTGGAAGGGATTGGTGATATTGCAAAAAAAATGGTGGAGACAAGGATGCATCAAGTATTCAATTATGTATATTTGCTCATTACATTGTCTTTAGTTTTACCAGTTGCAACTGCTTCAGTGGAGAGAGCATTTTCTGTCATGAATATTGTTAAGGGTCCACTTAGGAACAAAATGGGAGATCAATGGTTGAGTGATAGCTTGCTTGTTTATATTGAGAGAGATATTTTTGCTTGTATTGAAAATGAAGCTATAATGCTTCGTTTTCAAAATATGAAACCTCATCGTGGACAATTATAGTTTGTAATATTGTTTCCGTTATGAATTATGAATGAAAGTACTATGATTTCATTTTCAATATGTTTTTCCATCCTAAATTTTTATTTGGACTTTTACACTAAGACCCCTTGTGGTAAGATTCCTGGCTCCGCCACTGCGGTCAATAATGGTATCATTTAACAATTTGACAACATAAGCATCTAGACATCCTGCTAGCATACATATACCCCAGATTTTACTAAGTTCGTCCTTTTAAATATGGCTAAAATAACAAAGACTTGTAACTCAGTTAGTTAAAAGAATTTCACATTTACTCTCGAAATTTAGAGCTTGTCCCTCAATATCTATAGTAGAAGAAAGAAAAAAAGAAATGGTAAAAGTTATAATTCATACATGATTATGTTAACTATTAGCTATAATTATACAAGAGGTTTATGTCTTTGTAATTGTAAGGTGCTGTTAGTTCTAATTCTCAAGATATTTTCCTAGGCAGCAGATTCTTTAGATGACAGAAAACTTGAAAAGGTAACATGCACTCCATCCATGTTTATTTTCACAAACATACCTTTTCCGCTGGTTTGAACTGGTTTACCATTAGGAGCTAATTAATTACATTGGGTGATTCGTATCCTTAAGAAAATGTTTAACTTTATTTTAAATTTTTATGTCATTTTTAGGCTTTAATGAGGCAATGGCATATTCGTAAATAAATGAAAGTTTAATTCTAAATAATTCTAACAGGTCTAACGGAAGTTAGGGGCATGGCTGGAAAAGAAATTTTTATTTTGCACGTGGGGTTTTATTGTTGGGCTCTGTTCTTTTAGTTTTTGTCATTTTTATTAAGGGCAAAAGACAGTTTACCCTCATGTTTCGTGGTTTTCAACATTTAGTACATCAAATTTTTTTCATCCCAGAGTCATACCTAAAGTGTTAATTTTGGGACAGTCTCATACATCCGTTAGTCAAACCGTTAATTCTCCCGTTAAGTGATGACGTGGAACCCATGTGGACAATGACTGGCGCCACGTGTCACTAAAAATATTAAAATAATTAATTTAAAAAAAAAAAAAACCCCACTTCTCCCCCCGTCCCTAATCCAGAAGAAGAGAAGGAAGGAAGAAGAGGGGGGAGAAGGAAGAAGAGGGGGGAGGAGGAAGAAGAGAAGAAGACAGGAGGAGGAGGGGGAGGAGGGGGAGGAGGAAGCAGGAAGAAGAAGAGGAAGGAGGAAGAACAAAAAAAAACGGATGTGCAACACAGAAGAAAAAGGACGAAGAAAAGAGGAGGAGAAAGGAGGAAGAACAAAAAAAAAAAAAAAAAAAAAAAAAAAGGGGATCTGCAAATGCAGGGGAAGAAGAAGAAAGAAAAAAAGAAGCAAAAAAAAGGACACCCCCCCCCCCCCCCGCCCCCGCCCCCGCGACCCTCTCCTTCTTCCTCCTTCGCAGATCTGTTCTTTTCATTTTTTTTCTTTCGCTTTTTTCTCCTTCCCTCCTCCTCCTCCTACTTCTGAGTTGGGGGAAAGAAATGGGTATTTTTTTCCCTCTTCTTCCTCTTCTTCTGGGCTGGGCGCGGGGTAGAAGACAGGTGTTTTTTTTTTTTATAATTAATTATTTTAATATTTTTAGTGACACGTGGCGCCCAATCATTGTCCATATGGGCGCCACGTCATCACTTAACGGGAGGATTAACGGTTTGACTAACGGATGCATGAGACTGTCCCAAAATTAACACTTTAGGTATGATTCTGGGATGAAAAAACTTGATGTACTAAATGTTGAAAACCACAAAACATGAGGGTAGTTGTGGAGCCAAAAATAATCACAAGGCGACATGTGGACTTTCGGATTAAGAAGACAAGAATGCCCTTGAGGGGTATCAGAAATCCTACGCGCGAGCAGCCGGTAATTATCGTCGGTCAAGTCAAAAGCGCCCACAAAAGGTAAACAAATCCGAATTATTTCATCCATCCGCATTTAAGGCAATTATCTCATAAATCTACCCATTATCCCACATAAATGGAGATAATTGGCAAATTAATGGGGATATTTCCCATTAATTTGTCAATTAAATGAGCCTTGAAGACCCAAAATATACCACAAAGGGCCGGCCCTCTCTCTCCAAAGAGTGGCCGGCCACTTCCTCTTTTATTTCCATATTTCCTTCCCTTTTTCCTCCCTTTTAAGCCAATTATTCAATTACTCCTTATTATCTTTCTTCATAAATATAAATCCTTTCCCTATTTGATTAATTAGCCAATAAATAGGCTAATTAAACCTAGATCTCACACCCAAAAATCCCTCTAAAGGCCGGCCACCTTCTCTCCAAAGGGGACCGGCCATCTCCTATAAATACTACCTCATTTTCTCACAAAACCCAATTCCAATCCTTGGGCAAAAAACACTCTAAACACTTTTTCTCTCTAATTCTAACTTTGGCATCGGAGGTTCTTCGGCCAAAGCCCCCCTCCATTCATCGTGGGCGCGTGAGGCTTTTGGCCTTAACCTAAGGTGTTTATTATCTTGTAGGTGCAAAGTCGTCCAAGACCGAAGAGGAGAAAATTTGCATCCACAAATTGGTGCTTTCATTGAGAGAAGAAATATACGCTCGAAGAAGACTCTCGCACACAAAGGTTTTTTCCTCAATTTCTAGTCCGTTTGTATTCTTTCGTACGTTTTTATTATTAGAATTTTTTACTTGTAAAAAGTTCTTTGGTAAAGCGTATAAAAAAAAAAAGAAAAATACATAATGGTTAGAAACCTAGAAAATTCGATGAGCAACAATTCAAACATTCAAGACGTGGGACCGCGACGATCTACGAGATTGAATATGGCTTTAGGGGAGATGGCGCCACTACCACGAGGCTCCACCATGGGAACCACCGCGGTGACCACCCGCGGCGAGGTCCATGGTACCACCGTTGCAGTCCAAGCCCCGCATTCGCGCGCACCTCATGTTGAGCAGCCTGCTCCTGCCCTCGCAGCCCAGCCTGCTCCTGCAGCCAAGCCTGCACCTGTAGCGCAGCCTGCCTACGCAGCCCAGCCTGCCCCTACAGCCCAGCCTGCCCACGCAGCCATGCCTGCCCACGCAGCCTAGCCTGCCCTTGCAGCCCAGCCTGCCCACGCAGCCATGCCTGCCCACGCAGCCTAGCCTGCCCCTGCAGCCCAGCCTGCTCCCGCCGAGCAGCCTACCCCCGTGGTCTTTCAAGCAGCCCAAGTCGGCCCAAGATTATCTCAGCCATCCGGACCTACCATCGAGCCGGGGGCATTTTCACCATATTTATCCGCGCATTTGACACTTCCCAACTCAAATCCCGCGCCCGAAGTCTACCACTCTTCCATTGCTCAAGGAGGCACATTCCTTACAAGCTCTTCCAATCCAAATGGTGAACAACACTTGTCTCGACAAGTCATAGAGTTGACGAGCGCCCTAGCACAACGGACGACCTTGGTGAACCAGCTCTTACAGCGCACCAAGATGCGACGTGTCCCCAAACGAGGTGTCTCGAAGAAAGGACAAGGGCAGACGAATAACCTCTCCAGCAACGTCCCGACAAGCAGCCACCCGACCAGCCTCTAACCAAGCGTTTGGGCAGAACACACTCCCAATTGGGCCCTCGAGATAGCGTATACTCCCGTCTTAGCGCGCGGAGGAGCGTGCACTCTCCACTAGGCCCACGGACGAGCATACACTCACGGTTGGGGTCACACTCCGATAGTCAACATGAGCAGTCTTCCAAGCGAAGTGTTCATTCGCAGCTAAGTCGGCAAGGAGCATCCTCCACATCACATCAGGCAGCATGACGGACGGAGAGAAGCAGTCACTCAATCCGGCTCAAGTTCAACCAGCAGCTTACGAAATCCCTCGCCTGCTAGAAATCCACCACATGCACCGCTACCGCAGCATAGACGAGCCGAGCACATAGAAGAGCAGCCTAGACCAACAGGTCAAAACTGGGGGCAGCCGAGAGCTCCGCTACCCCAACAAAGGCGAATTCAGGAAGAAGTAGAGGGAATCTTGACCAAGCGATTGAGCGATTTCCAACGCAACGAGGTCGCCGACGAGGCACTACGGAGGGAGATGACCAACACAGGCCGATCACCATCCACAGATGAGATCGAGCAGACGGAACCTCCGCGTAAGTTTAGCATGCCTCACTTCACATCATTCAAAAGGAGATGGAGATCCAGAGAGACACTTGAAGCATTACCGAAGTGCCACAATCCATCCGGAACTTTGAAGATCTTTCCTTGGTCTTCACCAAAGAATACTCATCTTACCGCTCGATCAAGAAAAAATCCGATCACCTGTTCAAGAACCCGAAGGAATCACTCCGCGACTACGTGAAGAGGTTTAAAGCAGAGAAGGCGAAGATCGTTGGATGCGACGACTCAATAGCCAGTGCAGCCTTTCAAAAGGGCCTCCCCTCAGATCACCCCTATTTGGAGAGATGATCATGAAAGAAGACGTGACTCTAGCAGATTCCTTCACCCTAGCAGAGAAGCATGCACTTTGGGATGAAGCCCGACGAGCAGAAAAGGCGCCCGAGCAGCCTAAAAAAGAATCGGTGGTGGCTCAAAAAAAGGAAGATGGAAAGCGGCCCATCAAAAGCAGACAAGAGACCAAGCGGAGGGACAAGCCCATGACCAAAGAAGGCTCCACGACCCGGAATTACTCGAAGTTTCCAATTTCGATCCATTAAATTCTCCGCGACGTGAAGAATGAGCCGTGGTTCAAGCTACCAAATATTGCGCATCTCACCGAGGACCAAGTCACGCCACCGAAAGCTGCTGCACTTGGAGGAATTATCTGGAAAAGCTCGTGAGGGAAGGCAAAGTCGACAAGTGTTTGGACAAGCCGGCAGCGCAGCCAAGAATGAATGCTGAAAAGGAAGATCCAGCAGGCCCCATTGATCCCTCAAGTCCAGGCAGCCGACGCACTACCAGGGCCCATCATCGGCTTCACACGAGAGGTAACTTTGCTCTGATACCATGATCGAGAAGATGGCACTCAAGCAGATCCGAGAAATTCTGGAAATGAAGTCTCCCACAACCTTGAAAGAGATCCAAAGCTTGACTGGACGAGCAGCCGCCCTCAACCGCTTCCTCTAGCGGTCTACTGATAGATGCAAGCCTTTCTTCAAAGCCATCAAGAGGGCGCAACGTGATGAGTGGGATGAAGAATGCGAAGAAGCCTTCCAAGACCTGAAGAAGTATCTCACATCGCCTCCATTACTATCCAAACCGGAAGCAACGGAGGACATATTCGCATGTTTGATGGTATCTGAGGCAGCAATAAGCTCTACCATCATACGAGAAGAGCTGGGGGCCCGACTACCTGTATTCCACAGTTCAAAAGCTCTCCTCGATGCTACCAGAAATTCAAAAAACGAACTTTGGCGATAGTTGTTACAACCTGGAAGCTCAAATCATACCTTCAGACACACGCAGTCATCTTCATGACGCGCTATTCCGCCCAATCTAGACGCACGACTATAAAGGCGCAGACACTGGCGATGCAAAGTTTTCTAACGAACGGAACAACTCAGCCTAAAAGGTGTGCCAAGGGCAGACGAACACTAGAAGGACGCACTCGGAATCAAGCTTTGTCCTCGTCGCCCAAAAAGATTCTACATAGGAGCATCATGTACCAGCAGTTGAGCACTACCTCCTGCTATGTGTCACACGGCCCCAGCCGACCTTTGTTCCATAATTCAACTCTAGAGTGGCCCAATACCGGCAGTTGAGCACTTCCTGCTACGTGTAACATGGCACCAGCTCTACAGCTCCCTACCGCGCCTTCATGCCTAGCCTAGGCAGCGCAACAGAGAGGTCCGACGACTCCCCGGAAGCAGCCGAGCACACCTTAGCCGCAACTGCTCGCCCTGGAAGCAGCCGAGCACACCTTAGCCGCACCTGCTCCCTCAATGGAGATTTCCAGCATTTGCATGTTGACGACACATCCAACTACAAAGGTTCGGGAGCAAACATGGTCCTTGCCACCCCAGACGGTTCAATGCTCGAGCAGACGATCACTCTAGGCTTCAAGGCATCTAACAATGAAGCAAAGTACGAGGCCCTACTGGCAGGCCTCCGCATGGCGAAAGACCTAGCGGTGAAGAAGCTGGCAATTCATTCTGATTCTCAGCTGATTACTAGCCAAACCGCAAGGGAATACATGGCAAAGCATCCAAGGATGGCGCAATATCTAAAGAAGGTACACGAGCAGCTAGAGACATTTCAGACTTACACGCTCACTCGAATTCCACGGACGGAAAATGCCCATGCAGATGCGCTAGCCGGCCTGGGCTCTGCCCTCGATCACCAGCTCAAGCGTTCAATTTCGGTGGAGTACCTAGATAAGCCGAGCATAGAGTCCGAGCCAGTAGCCGAGGTGACACAGGTTAGTGCAACTCCGAATTGGCAAAGCCCTATCATAGATTACTTCGTCAATGGCACGCTCCCCACAGAAAGGTTGGAGTCAAGGAAACTTCAAACCCGAGCAGCACACTACTACATGTGGAAGGACATTTTAGTTCAAAGACCCTACGCCGGAGTGCACCTCCGATGTTTGGCACCTCCCGATGATTTGAAGGTCCTAAGTTCAATCCATGAAGGCGTTTGTGGGAACCGTTCTGGAAGACGATCTCTGGCGCAAAAGGCTCTCAACGCAAGCTACTGGCCAACTACGCATCAAGATGCCCGGGAGTTAGTGCAAAAGTGCGACCGCTGCCAACGTTACAAGCATGTACCAGCCCTGCCCGCCAGCGAGCTACATCCACGAGCAAGTCCCTGGCCGATTCATGCAGTGGGCAATCGACCTAGTAGGACCTATGCCGCCTACTACTAGGGGCAGAGGCATGATGATCGTGGCAACCGACTACTTCACCAAATGGGTAAAAGCATAGCCCACGACAACCACAACTCGGACGAACATAGAGTGCTTCGTATGGAGGAACATCATTTGCTGATTGTCATCCCTCAGTTCATCGCCACCAACGACGGCCCGTAATTTGCGGGCGAAGATTTGACGAAGTTCCTCCAAAAGTAAAACACCAAGCAGCACATGTCCATGCCAAGACATCCTCAAAGCAACGGGCAGGTCGAAGCATCCAACAAGACGATCCTCGACTGCCTCAAGAAATCCCTCGCCAACAAGAAGGGAAAATGGCCAGAAGAACTCCCCGGATGTCTATAAGCATATCGCACCACCAAGAGGCGAGCAACCGGAGAAACCCCTTTCTTTTTGGCGTTTGGCTCAGAAACAATCCTTCCTCCCAACATCATCGTGCCAAGCATCACCACCCTACTGCTAGATGTCGAGCAGAACAGTGAAGAGATGGCCACGAACCTAGACCTAGCGGAGAAAAGGTGCGGGCAGACCATAGCCCGCATCGCATCCAACCAGCAGCAGCTCCTCTCTAGTTACAACAAAAGGTCCAAAATCCGGCAGTTTCAACCCGGAGATCTAGTTCCGAGGAAGGCTTTCATCACTGCTCAAAGGGAGAGATCGAAGAAGATGGACCCTATTTAGGAAGTACCACGCGTGATCTCCAACTACGCTCAAAGGCTCAAGCAGCTCAGACGGGCACAACCCTCGCAAACCGAGGACTACCAGTTGTTCCGCAATCTTTACAATTAAGTTATTTGCTCACTTGTTTTTTTTTAACAAGGAACGCTTCAACTTGATTCCATTGCGGCAACTGACAACTCCTGCGCTTCAAAGAAGCTCGCGCCCTTCTTAGGGACTCATTGCAGGAACAACGGCTCCCTAGGGGCCAATCTACTCTCCAACGCGGGAGGATAAACTCTTGACTCCGAATATCCAGACGTGGATGAGCCTGGCTGCCCTAGTGCAACTAACCATTGTAACTAGCTGCACGATGGCTTGCTCCGGAATTCCCAAGTAGCCACGATGGTCTTTTTCACGGCTTAGCTAACTGAAGGATTTTGGGTCTCTTGGCCTAATCCGCGGGAACCGGGCCCTAGAGACGGGGGGGGCACACTATCCCGGGAAACCCTAAAGCTGCTACCGGACATGCTAAGGTAGCCTACGAATCCGGCAGACTGCCTGCGGCTTGCCCTGGCAGTAAAGTCATGCTAGACTTATACAACCACACATTCTTGTGAAAGGTTAAAAAAGCTAGCAGGCATATGTGAAGTTTTATCCACTACCGACATGCTACGTAGTCGATGAGCTTCACTTGAACCAAATCCGGAAGTGTTGTAGCAATAGCTGCGCAACCTACGGAATTGGGAAGAACCAAGGTTGAAAGCCTAGTGGTTACGCGGATTAGCCTGCTTCTGTAAGTAAGGCGTCTGGCTGCCAACCCTATGGCTGACAACTTCGCAAGGCAACAGCCTAAGGATCGCACGGATGCGGCTGCTGCAAATAAGTAAGGCGTCCGGCTGTCGATCCCGCAGCTAACAACTTTGCGGCAACTTGCGCCAAGTCCTAAAGTGTTGTGACAATTGCTGCGCAACCTACGGAATTGGAGAAAGCCAAGGTTAATGGCCTAGTGGTTACGCGGATCCGCCTGCTTCTGTAAGTAAGGCGTCCGGCTGCCAACCCTACGGCTAGCAACTTTGCAAGGAAAAGTTCTACACCAACACCTACGACCACGTAGGCTACGCGGCCTGTCTGCTTATGAAAAGTGGCGCGCCTGCTACTTGCCTATAGAGTCTAAAGGTTAAGGTATGAGCGAAAGGAGCAAAGACGGAGAAAAGAAAAGGAGGCAACTTTATTATATTTTCTAGCAAAATTGATAAACAACTGACAAAGACTGGAGGAGTCCAAGCACAACAAAAGCAACAAGGAAATCCTAAAGGCTACCTAGAAGACTACTCTTCAGCAGCTTGGCCACCCGACGACTGCTCCATTGTCACACCTTCGGCAGCCACGACAACCCTAGCAGTGGTACAATTCGGCGCTTCACTCCCGGCTGCCCCGTCGTGGACACTCCCTTCTCCAACTACCTCACCGATGGAAGACTCGAAAGTAAAGGCGAGGAAATCTTCTGGAGAAATAAAGAAGGTCTGGTCTTAAGAGCACGCAAATCTTATTAGCCTCCCCAGAAGCAGGCTTAGTGGAACTCTCGCAGCTGCCCACGTAAGCAGTCTCTTCCATCCCAGCAGATTTCGGCATTGGGGGCACATCTAGCAGCCTCATTTCTCTTCCCATTGGAAGAATTCGTGCCAATCACAGACCTCTCGGCAGCAGGCGGACCCTCACAAGCAGTGGATAAAGTCTTCAATTTTGCCCAACCGGCATCTCTTGAGCAGCCTACCTTTCTCCCGACAAAGAAGACTAGGCAGCTAAACACCATTCATGGTACCCGGCAGAGAAGCTCAACCCAACATTCTAGCAGGCATGAGGCCTACACGCCCAACACTCCAGCCGCCCATGAAGCCCGCAACCTTCTCATTTCTTTCAATCGCCAGCCTGGCCCAAGTCAGGTCCAAGAGCCCAAAGGACATGAGCCATGCAGCTCGCCTAGTACTGCGCCCCAGCGCCACAATCCGCGGCCCCAGCCGCTCAAGCTGCCCTTGGCTCTAGACAAGCCGAGCTGCCCAAGTAGTGGTCCCTGCCACGATATCTCCTCGGCCCCTGCCGAGCCAACTCCTGGCCCCTGCCAGCCGACGTGCCGCACCACCCCGACGTCTGCCCCGTAATAGCACTATCCAAGAAGAAGGCAAGAAAAATTAAATTTTTTCTTACATCAGTGCGGCACGGAGAAGACGAAGAAATCAACGAAAGACGGTCCTTTTCACGGGCAAGATGTAGAAGATTGCTAGAGGAGGGGGAACAAATATCCTCTAGTTTTCTCTCTCTTGTAGGGTAGAGTAAATTGCTCTCCAAAGTTGATTTAATAACCCACTTAAGGTGGACTTAAATAGGCTTTGAGAGAAGTTTATTTCCCTTTCCTAGAAGGACCTAATTTCCAATTAAAGAGAGGATCAACATCGAGATAGGAAGCAATCCTATAGTTCCTAGAGCAAGAAGATCTCTACACCTGCTGCCCTTCCTTTCGAGCAGCCCAACAGGTGTGGGGGCATTTGTGGAGCCAAAAATAATCACAAGGCGACACGTGGACTTTCGGATTAAGAAGACAAGAATGCCCTTGAGGGGTATCAGAAATCCTACGCGCGAGCAGCCGGTAATTATCGTCGGTCAAGTCAAAAGCGCCCACAAAAGGTAAACAAATCCGAATTATTTCATCCATCCGCATTTAAGGCAATTATCTCATAAATCTACCCATTATCCCACATAAATGGAGATAATTGGCAAATTAATGGGGATATTTCCCATTAATTTGTCAATTAAATGAGCCTTGAAGACCCAAAATATACCACAAAGGGCCGGCCCTCTCTCTCCAAAGAGTGGCCGGCCACTTCCTCTTTTATTTCCATATTTCCTTCCCTTTTTCCTCCCTTTTAAGCCAATTATTCAATTACTCCTTATTATCTTTCTTCATAAATATAAATCCTTTCCCTATTTGATTAATTAGCCAATAAATAGGCTAATTAAACCTAGATCTCACACCCAAAAATCCCTCTAAAGGCCGGCCACCTTCTCTCCAAAGGGGACCGGCCATCTCCTATAAATACTACCTCATTTTCTCACAAAACCCAATTCCAATCCTTGGGCAAAAAACACTCTAAACACTTTTTCTCTCTAATTCTAACTTTGGCATCGGAGGTTCTTCGGCCAAAGCCCCCCCCCCATTCATCGTGGGCGCGTGAGGCTTTTGGCCTTAACCTAAGGTGTTTATTATCTTGTAGGTGCAAAGTCGTCCAAGACCGAAGAGGAGAAAATTTGCATCCACAGTAGTAAACTGTCTTTTGCCATTTTATTAAAGTTTAAGTCATTTACATTAAAATTTAAGTCTTTTTTATTAAATAAAATTAGTAGATGGTTTTTGGTTAATAAAATGCTTGGAGGAGCTCTTTTCATTAAAACTCTCTAAATTAAATACATATAAATATTGCAGCCAAATTTCTTGAATAGCTAGCTACAATAGTATTGTAGCTAAACTTCGAATTGCTCGTAAGAACACAAATGATTGGAAAAACTATTGTATGGTATTGGAACACCATCACATGTTTATATTTAAAGTATAGTTAATATAATCATTTCAGGTAGGCTTTTAAGTCAAAATGGTCATTGAGATTTGCATAACACATCACTTTGGTCTCTTAGATTGGAAATCAATAGAAATGGTCATTAAGATTCTCCACCATCCATTATTTTGGTCATTCCGTTAAAAACTCCGTTAAGTGGTCTCAGAGCTCATACCGGAAACGGAGATTTTTGGCCAGAAGTTTGGATAATTTTCAAAACTTCGTAACTCAATCGTTTCTTAACCAAATTCGACCCATAATATATCAAAATGAAGATAGGAAAGTGTTGAATAAGATTATACCTATTTGGAAGCCCAATGGTTACCGGAGATAGCCGGAAAATAGCCTGAAAGATGATTGGTCTGTGGAAAAACTGAAAAACTCGCCGGAAACTGGGTAAATTTTAAACGTTCATAACTTCTTCAATCCTCAACGAAATCGAGTGATTCAAAAATGAAAATCATACTTCTTGACGGGACAAAGATAATGGTACTTTTTTCAACGGCTAACTCGCTGTGGTTTGGTTGAAAAATGGCTCGAAAGTGGTTAACTCGATGAGACCAAGACATCCACTTTCGAACCTTTTTCCGGCAAAACCACGTCGAGTTAGCTGTCAAGAAAGCGACCATTATCTTCGTCTCGTTGAGAAGTATGATTTTTGGTTTTGAATCACTCTATTTCGTTAAGTATTGAAGAAGTTATGAACGTTTAAAGTTTACCCAGTTTCCGGCGAGTTTTCTAGTTTTCCAGCGGACCAGCCACCTTTCAGGCTATTTTTGGCCAAGCCACGGTGAGTTAGCTGTCAAGAAATATACCATTCTCTTCGTCTCGTCGAGGAGTATGATTTTTTTTTTATCACTCGATTTCATTGAGTACTGAAGAAGTTATGAACGTTTAAAATTTATCCAATTTCTAGTGAGTTTTCCAGTTTTTCCACGGACCAATCACCTTTTAGGCTATTTTCTGGCCATCGCGGGCAACCATTGAGCTTCTAAATAGGTATAATCTTGTTCAACACTTTTCTATCTTCATTTTGATATATTATGGGTCGAATTTGGTTAAGAAACGATTGAGTTACGAAGCTTTGAAAATTGTCCAAACTTCCGGCCGAAAATCTCAGTTTCCTGTATGAGCTCCGGGACCACTTAACATAGTTTTTAACGGAATGACCAAAATAATGGATGATGGACAATCTTAGGGACTATTTCTATTAATTTTCAATCTCAGAGACCAAAGTAATGTGTTATGCAAACCTCAATGATTATTTTGGCTAAAAAGCGTTTCATGTATTATGTTAGGAGTAAAGATAAGTGTGATCGTGTTTACATTGATTGATTGATGACGACGCTTGACGATGGACTGATGGATCAATCCACTTTGGTTCAAACGGAACCCCACAGCGAAAATTAATTTCACCCTCAAACAATAACTGATGAATAGTTAATTGGTTTTTATATGATCGAAATTTGTAATTGGAGGAATCAAACATTTCTAACAAGTAAGCAAGGAAATTACTTTCTTATAATTAATTAAGTACAGTAATCTTGATAAATAATTAACAACAATCAAATAAGAAAAGAAAACTTCTTGAAGATGCGATGCGAGTGGGATTTGTTGGTTATAATATTGTTTATATATTTTGGCTCAACTTTGAATCTCCCGATCACAAATTATAAGAAGTTTCAAAACTGTTATTCTTACCATTTATTTGCATTCTTTTTAGTATAGATGAGGTTTATAATGAATCATACTTCTATTAAAAATATGATATAAATAGATGATATATTCAAATTAGTCATTTTTTTTGTAATGTTAGAGAAATCAAATTTTCAAACCAATAATGTGCTAGTTGATGATTCAATTATTAATTAAATATTATGCACTATTTGTGATTTGCAAATTTGATGTCGGCTTATATTATTGTTTTTATTTTGTTTGTGTGTTGGGTGAGAAATCCGACGGTAAGCAAATCAGCCGGCAAGGTCCCACTCTTTTGAGTCTGGGACCTCCTAGACTCATCATCTTTGTTTGAGCATGACGACGCCCTGCATTCAAACAAGTAAGCAAATCAGCCGGCAAGTTGCACGTGAACGATTTTTCCTTCCACCCAACTTCCATTCACGGCGGCGATCGCTCGACTCTCCGGCTCTGTCCAAATTCACACGTCCCAATTCGTAGGGATCGAAGCTCGGTTCGCGCAGGTACGTAGCTGTAGCTCTGGTCATCCTTCAACGGTTAAATTTGTAATCTTTTGCCTGCAAATGTTGAATGGGAACTCAAAGTTCGAATCTTTTGTTTGAATATTGTCTGGGTTTGGTTAAATTTTCGGATTAATCTGAGCTCTGTTTTTACTCTGTGTGAAGTGTGAAGTGTGAGTAAGATGCTTCAGGTTTAAACTTTAAAGTTAGGGACTTTTAAGCTCTGAGCTCTGAATTATACACTTCTACTGTGCAGGTTTTACCCTAATCAGACCTAAATTCCATTGATAACTTGATATGAAGGTCCATTGAGTAGTGGGTACTGAGTAAAATTTAGAAAAAATGAGTTACACAGCGAGGTTTGGTAAAGATAATAGCGCCTGCGATGGCGGAAATTCTGCTGAAGGTTCGGGTTCAAGTAAAGGACCTGATGAAGTATCCAATGATTTTGATCATGAAATTGCTCAACTTACTAAGCACAAATCAAGACCCCATCAACTTTTGAGCGGGGATATGCCTGGGAAGTTGAGGTTAACGGTTTCAACGATGAAAATGCTGGTCGGCCGCGAAAGTAATCATTCAGGGCGGGGGAGGTTCTCATCGGCAGATTGTTGCCATGTTTTGAGCCGGTATCTGCCCGTAAACGGTCCTTGGGGGGTGGACCAGTCCAGAAGCCCTGCTTATGTTTCTCAATTTTCCAATGATGGTTTGTTTTTTGTTGCTGGATTTCAGGTATTGTAATTTATTAGCTTAATGTTATAATTGATTTTTCTTGTTGTACTTAAAATTCAATTTCCCACTATGCATGCACGCAAGTGCAGTTTTGAAGTCCTAATTTTCTTCTTCTTTTAATGAAACAGGGAGGCCATATTAGAATATATAATGTTGAAAAGGGATGGAAAGTTCAGAAGGATATCCTGACCAAAAGCTTGAGATGGACGATTACCGATACGTCTCTATCACCGGACCAACGTTATCTTGTGAGTTTCTGATGTTTTGTTGAATACGAAGAAGCTTGTCTATACAACTATGGCTTTACAATCGGAACTTCTTCTTCCTTGATGATATACACATAAATGTAAATACTGCATTAGTTCCGAACCCATATTTATCTTAATGCATGTTTTGACTGCCGATGGAGCTTCATTTATAATTGTCATCTTTCGTAGTGATTTTACTTTTTCTGAGTTTCTTAACTTAATCAGTCACACTTCTAATTTGATAAAATCACAGGTTTATGCTAGCATGACACCGGTTGTCAATATTGTGAATGTGGAATCTTCTAAGACGGAGTCACTTGCAAACGTTACGGTATGTGAAACTAATGGTCCTTTTAGTGCTACTAGCTTTGAGTATCATATGAAATAGCTCGTAGATACGAGTTCAATTGGTTCATCTACAGATTTGGTAATCAACAATGTTCCTGGGCATTCTTTTTTAACTAACCTATATTGTTTTTCAGCATAATCTTGTATGAATCCTTATTATCATCTTTTAAAGTAGATATCTTCATCAATGTTACAAGATCTGGAAGATGTTTATCCGAAATTAGCTAGGGTTAATTGTCTTGGTGATCTGTTAAAGGTGATGGTATCTGAATTGTAGTATATGCTACCATCTGTTGAATCTCAAGGTGGAGATCTTCTGGTAAAGGAAAAGGAAGTATCCAATTTGATGATGTTTTTGTTTCTAAATTATTGTTTTTTCTGGATAATCTATTGTGGTGGCTTCAGAAGATGTTACAGCTCACCCTATAATGCTCATTATAACGTGAATTCGTACTTTTTGGAGTTTACATTTTTAGTAATCAATTGATTATTCACTTCTAAGTCGGTTGCTTCTCTATTATGATTGCTACAAAAAGTCACTTTCAAGTTTGTACTGTTTTTTTTTTTTACATTAAAAATTGCCTTTTTATTCAGGAAATTCATGAAGGTCTAGATTTATCTGTTGAAGACGATGAGGATGAGTTTGGAATTTTCTCAGTTAAATTTTCAACTGATGGGCGAGAGCTTGTAGCTGCAAGTAGTGATGCTTCAATATATGTTTATGATCTACAAGAAAATAAAGTTAGCCTCCGAATACCAGCACACCAGGTAAAGGATCTGACAAAAGAATATACTCAAATTACTTCTTGATGGTGGTTTCGAAGAAGATTTTCATTTACTTATAATTTTAAAGACACAGATTCTCCCATACTGGTTCCTTCCTCCGGAGACTCTGGATGGCACTTAAAAGCATCATTTGGTTATTTTATTTATCCTTTGTTGCAGTCTGATGTAAACACTGTATGCTTTGCTGATGAGAGTGGCCATCTCATATATTCTGGCAGTGACGACAACCTCTGTAAGGTAAGGTTCATCTCAGGTCTTTATATGGTATAAGATGTAGAAACCATGATTGCTTCATTGTTTGGTACTCTCTTTTTTTTTATTTTAATTTTTTTAATTTTTTTAATTTTTTAACTCTGGTTTTCCTTGTTGTAGTCGCTGAAATGTCACTCTTAAAAACTGTTATGTTATGAACGATTTGTTCTTTGCTAGAGTTGCTCAAATCTTAAGATTCAGTAGCGCAGCCTCAAATCCTAAGTAATCGGATGCTTTTCTTTTTTATGTTGTCATATCTCTGTCGTGGGTTGGAGTTAAGTGCCTAATAAGTTATTTACTATTGAGCTATGAAGTCCCCATGAAGTTTGGGCCTATCTATTTTCTTGCATAGGTGTGGGACAGACGCTGCTCAACGACGAAAGGAAAAGCAGCTGGGGTCCTGATGGGACATCTTGAAGGCGTTACATTTATTGATAGTCGGGGAGATGGGCGTTACTTGATATCAAACGGGAAGGACCAGACTACCAAACTCTGGGATATAAGAAAGATGTCCTCTAGAGCCATTTAGTACGTCTGCGTTACTTGTTTCCCTTTTCTGCTCATGTTAACTTATTGGCTTTCCGTTTGGTGCTGTAGAAATATGAAATTTACTGCTGTCAGCATGTGATAAGTTGACTTAATTACTATATTGCCCTGCCCTCCCATTATTATGACTCTATACTATTCTATAGTGTGGAAAATAGTTTTGTGGTATTTGGGCTTAGAATAATGTGGTTAAATTGATGTTTCATGCTTCAAGTTTATATGATCTAAAATACCGGGGAACATATAGTAGTGGAAAAGAGGACTATTTGCGAATAGTTACTATAATTGACGTTGGAATATTTCTTGTATTTATTGAACCATTTATCATATTAAAGCAGCTTTGTGCGATCAATTGAGTACAGCAGCTTCTATTATTAGAGCATGCTGGGATATCTCTTATTTTTGTTGAACCATTCTATTTGTACCATATTAAAGCATGCAGTTCATGGATCTTTATTGGAACCCGTCTGCTCGTCCTTGTCTGTGTTCACATGATTGACTTTTGTTATTAAGGTACCATGTTTTTCTTGGTTCAATGTAATATATTTTTTGGCCACTGATTTTCAACTTTCCAACCAGCAGCCCAAGGCGTACATATCGTGACTGGGATTACAGGTGGATGGAGTACCCAGCTCATGCAACAACTTTGAAACATCCCAATGATCAATCCTTGGCTACATATAGAGGCCATGCAGTCCTGCGCACTTTAATTCGCTGTTACTTTTCTCCAGCATATAGGTAATTTTTATTTCTTTATTCTAATCCTGTATTTAGGAGGTAACGGAAGACTTGGCGCAAAACTGAGCGCAGCGGCATTCTAGGATTCATACAGCCAACCCCACCTAGTGGGATAAGGCTCCATTGTTGTTGTATTCTAATCCTGTATTTAGAATTTGTCTTAAAAACATTGTGCGAATTCAAAGATGCTGGAGTACGTGTTTGTTTCAATTCCTGTTTTCACAGTTATGTTCTGGTCTTGGTTCTTCATTATGTTTGATTCCAGAGTTCTGCCAAGTCCATATATCAGATTATGTTAGCCCTAGGGAAGTTGGTCGAGTAAAACAGCTGGGATGGATTCAACCCGCAATCTTGTTAGCTATTGTTTTGGTTTTAAGGCTTCCGGTTTTTCTGATAATATCATATAATCAGTAGGCTGTGTTGACCGTTGTTTAGGAGTATTGTATATGTTTCTAATTTCTATCCTGCTTATTGCAGTACCGGACAGAAGTACATCTACACGGGCTCAAGTGATCATTCTGTCTATATATATGATCTGGTACATAACTGACCTTTTATGTTTCTCGTCATCAAGACCACGTTTTTCTCATGTCATTCTGTTAAGGAAAACGTAATGGGATGATTCTGCCATCTTGTTTCATATTCATTTCTACCAACCGTAAAAAGGATGTTGATACATAATTGGTTTGTCTTTCCGATTAGTTAGGACAAAAATAAAGATGCTTTGAAAGGTAAATGATGGTACGAGGTTTCTTGTAGGAAAGCAAGAATCGTGGTTGGCAGTCCTTAATGAAATTAACACTCTCGTTAAAAAGTTTCGTAACTTTGGCCTGTAGGCTTGTTATTACTACGAAGGCCAGTAAAACTGGCCATCATGCTCACTTCAAAATGCTATATCTTGAGAATGTGGTATTCGACCTCTAGTAATTTGTTTGTTTTGTTCTATAAAGGTGACTGGAGCTCAAGTTGCGAAACTAGACCATCATGAAGGACCTGTAAGAGACTGTAGTTGGCATCCTCTATATCCCATTTTGGTCAGCTCTTCTTGGGATGGGACCGTTGCCCGATGGGAATTTCCTGGTGATGACCAAGTTCCCACCCTGATGAGGCCAAAATTACGCCGGAGGAGAGTCTTCTACTGAGGAAGGCTCATTGTTTTACGCTTCACAAGATGATTAGGTACTTAAACTGCTTCATGATTTTCATACATTCTGTAATGTTTATACTGCATTTTTTAAAGAAAGTTTGCAGTAAGTAGCGAGAAATTACAGGTTCTTGGCAGCTTTTTACACATGTAAAATATGTAATCTTATGTATCCAGAATCGAAATATTGTATAGAGTTTCACTCGTAATGAAAACGTTATCTGTTAATGATATTCGGTACTAGGGCATGCATGAATTTCGGTTTCACTACTTCAAGTTATACTTGCCAAACAGAATGTTCATGGTGCAGTTAACCGTTTCTCCAGATCGTCCTTTCAGAACATCACTCACAGCCTCCTCGTCCGGCAAAAATCCCTTGCTTTTTATTACCCTTAAAAACTCCCGTCCTCTACCGCCTTGTCCCCTTGCCTCGCGAAGCCCTAAAAAACTGCGGTGTAGGTAGCAGCATTGGGGTGCATCCCCTTCTCCATCATCTCCAGCAAGTACTTCTTGGCATCCCCAAAGAAGTTGGGGTCAGTAGCAAGTGCCTTGATGAAGAAACTATAAGTGTAGCAGTTCGGCATAACCCCAACCGCCAACATGCATTGTTAAGCCTCGAGAGCACCCTTGATCTTGCCGGCAGTGGCATAGGCCTCAATGACAGTGGTGTGGGTGACAATGGCGGGTAGTACGCCTGTGTCAAAGAACGGATCAAAGAGCTCCTTGACCTCATCCTTAAAGCCGTCATCTACCATACCTTCGACCATATGCATGATATGTTTCATGCAGATGGCTGCGTCGGTGCGCCACCTGAAGAAGGTTTTTCGCATCTCCTCATCAGTCGTTTTGGTGGCATAGTCGGTCATCCTATATGCATCGAATGCCTCTTCGAGGTGTTTGTGGTATTCAAAGTACTTCTGATTTTCAAGATCAAACCCCTTATGTTTAATTTGCTTCAGAAACTCCCTGCCCTCCGCCACCACCTTCTCCTTATCGTCCAACTGGCAGGCAATGGCCTCCATCACTAAGGTGTAGGCAGGGGGGATCAGGCTCCATTCCTTTGTCAAGCATTTGCAGAAAATACTTCTTTGCATACTTAACGGCAAGGGGGTCTGGTTTCTGGAAAGCGAGTCTCTTGACGACCATATTGTATGTTTCAGCCTTAACGGGGATCCCACATTATAACCTGTGCAAGATTTCTTGCATGTCTTCCGGGTCTTCTTCTTCTTTCCCTGATAATGTAATGGAAGGAGAAACAAAAAACTTCAGTGCTTCAACTATATTCTCTCGAAATATCAAAATCGATTGCTAACTACCGAGCATGGCAATCAATCAATATTGCAAGAAAACTAAACAAACATTTGGTGTACTTACCAGTATTCTTGTAGCAGATTTGTGACCCCCTAGGCCCTAGCGCTCACAGCCTTAGCAAACTCCATGTACTCATTGTCCTCTGAATCAGCTCCCTTGATCACGGCTTTGAGAGTATCGTCATTGGGCCATGTTCCGTTGTCCATCATCTCAAGAAAGTATTTCCTGGCATCCTGAATGAAATCCGGGTCAGCAGCCAGTGCCTGGATGAGAATGCTGTAAGTATATAAATTCGGTTTGATCCCATTGGCCAACATGTGCTTGTAAGCCTTGAGAGCACCCTCAGCCTTCCTGGCATTGGCGTAGGCCTCAATCACGACAGTGTGGATGGCCACATCGGGCAATATGCCCTTCTCCCTGGTTTGTTTAAAGATCTCATTGGCTTCATCAACCTGGCCGTCCTTTACCAGACCATGGTACATCCTCAATGCATCTTTCCTAATCGAAGTGGAGCGCATCTTTTCGAAAATTTGTTGCATTTCCTTGTCACTAGTGTTTTTGGTTGCATCTTCAAGCACCTTCCTTTGACGAAAATCAGCTTCTGTTGTCATGAACCCCTTAGCTTTAACCAGCTCCACAAACTCCTCCCTGTCTCTGCCCTCATCAATTCTCTCAACCATGGCAAAGTAGGTCCCGGGAGTAGGCCGCAATCCCTTGTCCAACATCTCCACAAAGTACTTCTTTGCAAACTCAACGCAAAAAGGAGAAATTGAGGTTGCTTGGGGAGCAAGCAGCAAGTGCCTTGATGGTTACAGTATAGGTGTATGCATTAGGGTTCACCCCGGTTTCTGACATGTACAAGAGCACTTTGAAAGCATCATTGGTTCTTCCGGCATTGGCGTAGTGCTCTATGACTGCGGTGAGCGGGATGACATAGGGAAATCTGCCAGTATCTTGGTCCTGGGCCTTGATTTCAGCCGCTATGTTACCGGATCTGGCCACTTCGGAAGCCATCTTCACTGAATTCTCCACCATGGTTTTGTGCACCAACATCTTCTGGTAGGTTTCGTCAAAATCCGCCGGGCGGTGTTGCATATCGTCCAAACACTCCAAATCGGTGAGAGACAAGTTAACGAAGTTGGTGGTGACATTGTCGGGCACAAAGGAGAAGGCGGAGGAGGAGCTTCACCTCCTATGGAATTGATGACAACATTGATGATGTCCGTTAAAGTCTCGGTTGGCCGCCGCAGCAGAAGCTATAGGTGCTCTGAAAACACGCCGCTTACTTGTAACGAGTTGAAAAGCCCGAGATAGCATCGCCATTGTTGATAAAGGTGAGAGCTTTGAGCAAGAAACAAAGAAAAAGGAGAGAAATTGTTACCAAAAACTAGGAAAAGGGGATAACTTTGAGTAAACCCATAAAACCCCAATTCATAGAACAAACAAGATAATCTAAAGTCTGAAAGAAACCTAGAAAATAAATAAATAAATAGACAAGAATAATTAAGAACAAAGAAACACACCTGATGGTTTACGAATGGATTTCTTTCTGGGTAGGAGGCTTTCTGAGGGGAGCTCTGCTGCTGCTGCTCAGAGAAGAGAACGCCGAAAGTTAAGAAAGAGAGAAAACTGGATACGAAATTATGGTTTTGATTAATTCTGGGTTCAAACATATGTAAGCCGGCCACAATCCCATAATTTTGATATTTGCCTCTTTAGACATCAAATATAATATGTCAAAATTAAAATATATAAACTTGATTTTAGTGGGTCCTATAGTTACATAAACTATTAAAAATAATTAAACTTGATTTTAGTTTTGGATTGAGATCATCTCCGGATCCCTACTTTCGGGATTCTCTAATTCTTAGCGTTCAACGCACCATGAACCGTCACGATTCAAGTATGTGGGTGAAGAAGAAGCGGATTGTCGGTGCTGGTGTAGTAGGTGCAGAGCTTCTATCTGGGAGGGGTTCAAGAAGGTGTAATGGGTTGTTGGAGCGGAAAAATTTGCTTCCTCCAATCCTCCAACAAGTAAACCTTGTAACCATATTGAGAAACCCACAACACCATCTTCGCTCGCCATCAATGAGGGAGGAGGGGATATGCAAGAAAATACTTCGACACTCAAGTCAGTGTTTGTTCAGAATGCTTATAAACGATCTTATACCTCTCTTTTCTCCCCCCCCCTTTTGGTGGGATTATTAGCCTTTTATAGGCATTCAAGTCTTGGGCTCCAAGTCCCACTTTCCTTCTATTTCTCCATGTTCCACATTCCACATTCCATGAAGTATCGGATTATGCTTTTTATTTTAGCCCCACTCCTCACATTTAGCATGCTAGTGGCTTGTTTAGTGGAGGAGTAATTTTTGGCTCCCACATTGCCCCCTTTTTTCTCTACAAACATATATCATTTAGGGTTTGTAGAGGAAAAATATTTTCTTTGCAAAAATTCATTCGACTTGAGATATCATCATGAGTTTAGCCTTCGAATACAATCATAGTTTAGCTTGTGTCTACGATCATAGTTTAGCCTTTGGTTACGATCACACAGTCATATATTTTCCTTTGGCCATGATCAATTGGTCATAACTTAGCCTTCTGTTATGATCTCACGATCATATTTTAACATTTGGCTACAATCATACGGTCATAATTTAGCCTTTGGCTACGACCAAAGGGTCAATGTTTAGCCTTCGGCTACGATCATACGGTCATAATTAAGCATTCGGCTACGATCATAGGTGAATGTTTAGTCTTTGGCTACGATCATATGGTCAATGTTTAGCCTTCGGCTACGTTCATACGGTCATAGTTTAGTCTTCGACTACGATCATAGGTGATTGTTTAGCCTTCGGCTACGATCATACGGTCAATGTTTAGCCTTCGGCTACGTTCATACAGTCATAGTTTAGCCTTCGGCTACGATCATATGATATTCGACCATGGGTTTTGGGTTTTCAACCCTCGATCTAGGGCTTTGGCTATAATTCGATCTAGGGTTCTCGACCCTCAATCTTGACCTTTCAGCTCTTGTTGGGTCTAGGTCTTCGGCCCACAATTTGTAATCTTCAATACGAATTTGTGCATTACTAACATCCCTCCAGAATCCAAATGTAATGATTTGCTGTCATCTGACAATAACTAAGCAAAAATTTAATTGTAAGCATTGCCATCGATCTGCACATTCAACAAATGCTAAAGAGAAATGCAATAAGTATGAGTTTTCTTTCTGATCTTGAGTAAAGTGATGGCTACCCATTCGATGCAAGCTATTCATCATATAATCAACAGATGTCCGCCATCAAGCAAAGTTTTCCCTTCTTTTCTCATTAGTGAAGGCTTGCGATTCATAGGCCTTGTAGCATTTACTTATTGAGCAACACGCGACCTTGAGGTTCTCCTGTTCGTTGCAGCGGAAAAGAAAGTGCATTTCCTTTGTTAGAAGCCTTGACTGCACAATTCTTGACTATTTTTTTTATTCTTGTTCACTACTTCCACCTTCTGTACTCCTTATACTTCATGTCTTGTCACTAATATTACTATTCCATGACCAAAAAACGAATATGAATCAACAACAAATTGATGTATAAGATTAGCATATGAATGACAATAATTTATCACGGATACGTGAGATTAGAGAAATCAAGATGGGTGGATATCTTATATGTTTTACCCCTCCAAACCCAAGAAATGACAATGCAAAATTGCCATTACAAACATTGTTGGCCCCATTCACGTCTTTTGGTATGCTAATCCGGTCGACCAAATCATCTAAGCCTCACTGGATTTTCCAAACTTCTAGGTATGCTACAAAATGCATTGGCTTTCGCTTTTCTCAGATTATATCAATGAACAACGATTACTTTAGATGCCCCAAAAGTTATTTAAGTCTATATGCAGAAATGATTTTGGAGTTTAACTAACAAAGATTGAAATTCGTATCTGCATGTTGGGCAGTTTAGAGTGCAAGTCCTTTTCTAGAAGCTTTGAGTGCACGTCGTGCACATCGGTTTTCTATCTTCTCCAAAATCTCTATCTCCATTGTCACCCTTTTGACAGTTATAGTCCTACGCAAGCATACATGCCCCCTGCTTAAGCTCCAAGTGAACTTGATGGCCAAGTTCAAAGCCAAAAGGCTACATTCTTTGTTTTCTTTGCCAATGAGAAAGCGAAAATTGCATTAATCATAAATCATGATTAAAAGAATTGAGATAGTTCTTATCTATATAATCCAAGTGCTTGGCGAATCTAACTCCTCTCACTCAGTTCTCTCATCTTTTCATGCGGATTGCATCGCAAATGCCTGTGGTAAGCACTTGTCTCTCTGTCCAATAAAGAAGATTTCTGCCAACTAACCAAGTTGTTTTCATCCCATTATATATTCAAACTTAATAATTTGTATAAGAAAATCTTTAATCCTTGTCCACAAAGGAAATTTGAAGCTTTGCTGTATAGCCTTATGAGAAATAGTATAAACACTCATGGGTTCTTCTCACATAATGGTCAATTGAAGAACCATTTGCCCCCATTCGATCGAGTATTCACTAGACACTTCAAACATTAACTAATCAATGATATGACTCATGCACTGAATATAAGTGTACATGTATAGCACCCTTACTTTGTATATAATAATGAAAAATCATAAAACAACATACTTTCATAAAATTTCTGAAGTTGTAAGAGTGGGTGTAAGAATTCTTGTCGGTTTGGAGGCTTTAATCTGTGCCCCCATTCTCAGTTCGACAAGGACAACATAAGTACTTCAGCTTCAGCACATTGGGGTTTCTCTGATTAGTATGGCCTCACTCGTCGGAGCACTCGTGGTTGTTGGCAGTTGTGCGAATATTAGCGGCGGTTGTGATGTCTCTCTTTGAAGAAGGTTAGTGATTCTTTCTTTCTACTAGAGAAGAAACCACAACTTGAGAAAGACATTAGTAACCAAAAAATTGTTTTCCACTATACTATTAATCCAAGTTCTTTCTCATAATGTGAAAATGAAAAGAACAACGTTGACAAACTCATCCTTGCTGGCTTCTCCCACGGTAAAAGTTCAAAGTTGTATTGTTGGAGTAATTTTTCAATTAGAATTAAATAACACGAAACCATCTCATAAGAAAACAAGTACGTGAGTCGGAATGCTCATCTTTTTATACCTTAAACAAATAGCATGATATATTACTGAAACACATCATTGAACAATTTGGCATCCCCCAAATAAGAAATGTTTACGTTTTTTGACTGCTAATGCATGCATACGACAAGTGAGGTAGAGAATAGTATGTTACTCCATAAGATTTGGCCCTTTCCCCCAATTTGTGTAACCATAGACAATAATCAAAACATCTAGTCTGGGAGAATATATAGCACATGTAAAGAGCTTCATGCAATTATACACGATAGGCATTATTTGCACTTAGCCCCAACGAAATCATGTATGACATTTTTAATAATCCAATATCATGTGAAAATCAATATGGAAGAGGTAAGGGGATTCATATCTTGCTCTGAAAGAGACGGCGAGAATGTGGCCGTCGGTTGTTAGTGCACGTTTCACTTAATCATTCACGACCGAGTGATATTCCTTCCCTTTTGGACATAAGTTTCGGTACAATTGCTTCGGAATATAAGTTGTACCGAAACTTATGTACCGTTGCATTCGTACCGAAACTTATATTCCGAAGCAATTGTACCGAAACTTATGTACGGATTTTTGTACTAAAACTTATGTACCGATACATTTGTACCGAAACATATGTACCAATACATTCGTACCGAAACTTATGTACCGATGCATTCGTACCAAAACTTCTGTACCGAAACATATGTACTAGATAGATAGATGTTTAAGTCCCTTGTACTTTTAAGCCATGATCTAGAGTTCACCCACCTCAAGGCTATCCATCCATCATCATAGGCACATGGATAGCGATTTTCAAGAGCCTTACGATAATTCACAGAGACCACTACAGCCTTGCAGATACCAACTAGTCGGCGACACAGTATATCATATATACCGCTGTTTGAAGAGCAGTGTGCAAAGCTTCCACCATGGAAGAAAACTATGACAGGAATAACCTCTTGGCTCACCGCTCTATCAGGATCAACAATGGTCAGCGAGGATAAATTAGCATTGTCTGGATGATAGATTCGACAGAGCAGGCTAGTTTCGCGGTCGATGATGACATCAAACGAGACAACCCCATCAACAGTAAAATTTAGACCTGTGAAATTACATTATTGCCCATCATTTTTTTGTGTGATAGAAGACTATGTAGTCTTTTCATCCTCTTTTGGTTGACTAAGTAGTCTTTTCACCCTCTTTTGGTTGACAAAGAGGGTTTCATTAATTAATAGAGATATGCATATTAGGTACCTATGTATGTACCAAAACTTATGTACCGATAGATTTGTACCGAAACTTATGTACCACCGAAACTTATATTCCTAAGCAATTGTACCGAAACTTATGTACGGATTTTTGTACTAAAACTTATGTACCGATACATTTGTACCGAAACATATGTACTAATACATTCGTACTAAAACTTATGTATCGATGCATTCGTACCCAAACTTATATTCCAAAGCAATCATACCGAAACTTATGTACCAATTTTTGTACTAAAACTTATGTACCAATACATTCGTACCTAAACATATGTACTAATACATTCGTACCGAAACATATATACTAATACATTTGTACTGCAGAGCTATCGCCAGCTAGATAGATAGATGTTTGAGTCCCTTGTACTTTTAAGCCATGATCTAGAGTTCACCCACCTCAGGGCTATCCATCCATCATCATAGGCCCATGGATAACGATTTTCAGGAGCCTTACGATAATTCACAAAGACCACTACAGCCTTGCAGATACCAACTAGTCGGCGACACAGAATATCATATATACCGCTGTTTGAAGAGCAGCGTGCAAAGCTTCCACCATGGAAGAAAACTATAACAGAAAGAACCTCTTGGCTCATCGCTATCTCAGGATCAACAATGCTCAGCGGGGATAGATTCGCATTGTCCGGATGATAGATTCGACAGAGCAGGCTAGTTTTGCGGTCGATGATGACATCAAACGAGACAACCCCATCAACAGTAAAATTTAGACCTGTGAAATTACATTATTGCCCATCATTTTTTTGTGTGATAGAAGACTATGTAGTCTTTTCATCCTCTTTTGGTTGACTAAGTAGTATTTTCACCCTCTTTTGGTTGACAAAGAAGGTTTCATTAATTAATAGAGATATGCATATTAGGTACCTATGTATGTATTTTGCTGACTAAAGCAGTATACATTCTGAGTGAACTGTGACTTTTTGGGTGTGGCCCCCACACATAGACGTTGTGTGTTGAGATGAAGTGAATCGAAATCCTAGAGATGCTGCTGCATATGCTGAATAAAGTTGCAGTCCCATTTTCTGCTTGATGCCGCATGTTATTGACAAGACAAACTCATGCTGCTGACCATACAAACCCATGTTGTTGACCATACAAACCCATGCTGCAGTTGGCAGCTTTTCTTTTCAATGATGCTAGGCTTTGTTGTGTCCTACCTGCACTTAATGTAGTCCCGTGCTTCCTTCTCAATCTGGCCATCTTCTCCGCACATCTCCCATCAACACTCCCGATTTTCTTTCGCCCTTTCCTTGCTGTGATTATACAAAAATAATAATAATTATTTTTATTTTTTATTTTTGTAATTCCCCAGATTTAGCTTCAGCATCTGTTTTTTTTATTGCTTCTCAATAACATTCAGGGCACAGCCGGGGTGGTGGACTATTGGGTCTTCGCGGGAGGGGAATCTTCACGAGTTGGAGTTGCTGGTCTTGATAAAGTCATCGTAAAATGTAGGGAAGGATCTCTGAATGTTGCCATCCATTCTTAGCATAATATTCAATACTTCCTGACTGTGTTTGTTGTAAATTTGTATGTGGAGGAGTACATCTTCCAAACTTATGCTATGCAGGGAGTTAGTTGTGTTTTTATTTATGACTGGAGTTGTACACAAATAATTGTATAATATGAAAATGGACCTTGTGAATGGAGAAAAAGGATATGAAAATGTGTGTTTAAAGGTTTTGTTCACACATTTGTTGTTGCACAGATTGCTGAGAATCTTGGGTTTTGTGAACAAATTTTGTTTATTTGTAGCAAGCTGTTGTGTTTGGAAAATAGTTTAATGGGTACGGTTTATTGGTGAAGTTTTGATGGTGAAACTTTGATGGTGAAGCTTTGATGGTGAAGCTTTGTGGGTGAAGCTTTTTAGGAGAAGCTTTTTAGGTGAAGCTTTGTGGGTGAAGTTTTTAGGTGAAGCTTTGATGGACCTTGTGAATGGAGAAAAAGGATATGAAAATGTGTGTTTAAAGGTTTTGTTCACACATTTGTTGTTGCACAGATTGCTGAGAATCTTGGGTTTTGTGAACAAATTTTGTTTATTTGTAGCAAGCTGTTGTGTTTGGAAAATAGTTTAATGGGTACGGTTTATTGGTGAAGTTTTGATGGTGAAACTTTGATGGTGAAGCTTTGATGGTGAAGTTTTGATGGTGAAACTTTGATGGTGAAGCTTTGATAGTGAAGCTTTGTGGGGGAAGCTTTTTAGGAGAAGCTTTTTAGGTGAAGCTTTGTGGGTGAAGTTTTGTGGTTGAAGCTTTGTAGGCGAAGCTTTGATGGTGAAGCTTTGTAGGCGAAGCTTTGTAGGTGAAGCTTTTTAGTTGAAGCTTTGTGGTTGAAGCTTTGTAGGTGAAGCTTTTTAGGTGAAGCTTTTTAGGTGAAGCTTTTTAGTTGAAGCTTTGTGGTTGAAGCTTTGTAGGTGAAGCTTTTTAGGTGAAGCTTTGATGGTGAAGCTTTTTAGGTGAAGCTTTCTTTGGTGAAGCTTTTTAGGTGAAGCTTTGTGGGTGAAGCTTTTTAGGTGAAGCTTTGTGGGTGAAGCTTTGTAGGTGAAGCTTTGATGGTGAAGCTTTTTAGGTGAAGTTTTTTTGGTGAAGCTTTGATGGTGAAGTTTTGTAGGTGAAGTTTTTTTGGTGAAGCTTTGTGGGTGAAGCTTTTTAGGTGAAGCTTTGTGGGTGAAGCTTTGTAGGCACCATAAATTGGTTTTACTTCACACTATATTGATCAAGAGTGTGTGAAGCTTTTGAGAATTGTAGTTGCCCTCCATTTGTTGAAGTTTGCTGAATTTTCCAATTTTCCTTTTTCGATTTTTTTTTTTTTTTTTTTTTGGGAAAACAAGAAACATGTGGGAAGGACATCATATAAATTTTTGCTTCCACACTCTTGAACAAGAGATTGTGATGCAAGCCACACCTTGTAGTAGTCGAAGGTTTGGATGAACCATATGAATTGAATTTGCTTCCCACAGTCTTGATCAAGGGTATGTGAAGCTTTTTACAAGTTGTAAAGTTTGCATTGTTACAGAGGGGAAGTGTCTGGAGCAGATGCAAGAGGACTGAAGAGCTTGATCTTCGTGTACCATGCACTAAAGCCGTTGTTAGCTTGCAATAAAACTTTGTTGGTGACTATAGCTCTTGTTGGGCATGAGTGCTCCCCTAGTTGAGTTGTAAGACTTGAGGGTTTTTGATTATTTGTGAATGCTAGGAGTTCACATGTACCAGTTGTACCACTCGTCACCTAGTTGGTGGAAAGAATGATGAGTTGTTGTTGAGGCAAAAATGTTTATTAATAGTACTAGTTGTACCTTTCATCACCTGGTTGGTGGCACGAAGGTTAGTTCCTTCATCACCTAGTTGGTGATAAGAGTGGCAAGTTGCCTAATGATATTAGGGTACGGGTTGTACCTTTCATCATTTGGTTGGTGGCACGAAGGTGAGTTCCTTCATCACCTGGTTGGTGAGAATAAGGGGTGAGAATAAGGGCAAGGTGTCGAGGCACATTGTATCAAGTGTCGAATGACATAAAGTATGTTGAACCCTTTCGAAGCTCAGTTGGCTTATGTATGAATGTGTTAAAATGTATGATGTTTATGTTGATTGACATGAGTGATGCTTATGAATGTTTTGCTATGCATGAAGGAATCTATGCTTTGGATATGTGAACCATGTTGGTTGTAACACTTAGTTTCACTTACTTTGTGTCAAAGTATGCATGTTGAAGCTCTGAGTTAGAGTATATAGGTAGGTTAGCATAGACCAAGTGTCCCAGTGCTAGGAATGTAAAAGAGTTAAAACCAAGTTGTCTGAATCACCTCTTTATTGAGTTCGGGCCAAATGGTCCTCATTACAAAAGATGTTGAACGACTATAGTTTAACCCTTGTACAATGTGAGTCTACTTGTAATAGTACTTCAATTGATCAGTGTTCCATGGATGGCCAGAGACTTTACCTTTGGGGCTTCTCAGTTTGTAAGAGTCGGGGCAATTGATCCTAACAATTTCAAATGGTCCAACCCAGTTTGGGTTGAGTGTGCCTTTGCTCGGGACTCTATCACAGAGTAGTCTTTTCTTCAATATATAACGTTCACTTGGTGCTGGCTACGGTTACTCCTTGAAGGGTGGAGAAGGAATTGATCAATTTTTCCTTCGCATGCTAAAGCTTCAATATGGTCATGAAGGGTGACACACTTCTCGCTGTCATGGCCGTTATGATCGTGGTAGCAGCAAAACATGCTTGTGTTTTTCGTGGGCTTGTAATCTGGCTGCCTCGGCTGTGGCTTTGATATCAAGTGAGCTATATTGGGGTAAATGGCCGCACATGTGGCGTTCAAAGGTGTGTATGTCTCATACCTCGGGGTAGGGCCTATCTTGACGTGTGCTTGGCTCACTGCATTGACTGCCTGGAGGCGGGCATTATTGTGGCGATATCCCTGATTATCTCGATAGTGCCCCTTACTCTTCTTACTAAAGTGAGATTGGTGAGGATGGAAATCTTTCCTCTTGCCCTGAGATTGATACGTCTGTTGACCTGGCGAAGCATTAGGTAAGACATGATCATTTGGTTGGACCTGGCTTCCAATCCCCATTTGCTGATAAGGGATAGCTGTAGGACGTTTCCCTTGGTACGTCCTTACCTCGGCAGAGGCATGGTTGTAAGCCTGTGCCATCACCTTAGAGTAAGTCTTCCAAGTGTTGGCATTGATCATGTACTTGAAGAAACAATCACGTTAGCCCGCCGTGAAGGCCTTGAGGGTAGTTTTGTCGTCTGCCTCTGCGCAACGAGAATACTCGTGGCTGAAGCGGCCGGCATACTTACGTAGGGACTCATCTGGCTTCTGGAAAATAGTGTACAAGTCATCTGCAGAGTGCAAACGATCGGTTTGGAAGATGTGTTGAGAGATGAACATTTTCCTCAAATGAATCTACCGTCCTAGGTGGAAGACGGCAATACCAGTTTAGAGCTCCACTAGAGAGGGTGGAGGGGAAGAGAAGGCATCGTTCTTCGTTGGTATGCATCCGATATGCCATGGTGGACTCAAATAGGTTAAGGTGTTCAATCGGATCCTCCCTTCCGGTATATAGTTGTAAGCCGAGCTTCTGCTTGGTCTTTGCTTGAAAGGGGGTGTCGAGGATTCTTCTTGTAAGGGGACCAGGCCTGGGTTGGTTCCAATCAAGTATCTCAGCCTGACGTTTGGCTTTCAACTTGTTCACTTCCTCAAGGAGTTGTAGGACAAGGGGGTCCTGAATGGAGTCATGTACCACTAGAGTTTTCGTCCATAAATATCCATCACCTCTTGGAATTTGGAAAGTTTGGTCGAGGGTGTGTAGTCTTTCCTTTGACTCACTGTACTGGCTTCCAGGGTAAGCCTGTCGGAACACTTCCAAGTCCCCTATACCTTCATGTTTCTCTGGGACCTATCGCTTGTTCCCTGGCTCGGTAGCTGGCCTGGGTCATGGTAAGGGGCCGAGTCTTTCAGAAACCCCTGGGTCATTGATCTTTGAGCTTATGTGGATGGGGCTCTCTCAACGTTGCCTCAGGAAGTCTCGGCAATCACGATAAACAACTTTTGATCATTCCACTCCCTCTGCAAGGAGGTGTCTCCCTCCACTTCTCCTGCTTCGGGTTGAAGACTGGCAACCCTTCGGGTTGGGGGCTACCCAGATGATGGTTGACTTCCACAGGGGCAATGAGCTCATGTGTTCGAGCATGCCTAGCATCGTGGAGCATTTCGAAGAGCTTCTCATATTGCTCTTGGAGGACTTCATTCTTCATTGTTGTCTTGTTGTTCTGAGCCTCTAGCTCTTCGATTTTAGCTTGAAAAGCAAATCTTTTTCGTTCCTTCTTTTGTTGCTTCGCACTAGGCGCGAGAGGGGTGTCGTTCTGCGTGCTGTGGCTTCCTTCGCTTCCCATGTTGGAGATGGATGCCTGGTTAACAGAGAGTGTGCGAATGGTGGAAACCAGCTTGACAAAGCTGAAGAGAGTAGGAATAAGTGTCGATTCCCACAGACGGCGCCAAATATTGATGCACAAAATCGGCGAGGACTTTGGTTCAACAGAAAGTTTCAAGTTTGTGACCTTCGCTAGATTGCTCCGGTCACTGGTGTTGATAAGTATGTAAAGAGATAGAACCAGGGAAGCAAACACAAGATGTACGTGGTTCACCCAAGTTGGCTACATCCACAAAGTAGAGGAGTTCTTATTAGTAGTGAAGGGTTTTCACAAATACATAGGTTCAAACTCTCCTTTTAGTGAGTTCTAGTGAATGATTCAATACAAATGACATTAGGCAATGTTGTGGGAGAATGATCTCCTTTTATAGAAGAGTTTCTAGCTTTGTTCTGACATTGACACGTGTCGTGTTGTGATTGGCCTCTGATGTTGACGCGTGTCGCGTTGTGATTGGCCTCCTAGTTGGAGGGGAACTCTTGTGGGTCCTTGACGATATAATGTTGACCGGTACTTAGTAGTTTCGGGATTGGTCAAGTATGGTACAAACACATATAGTCATCAAAATGTATCAAATAAATATTCAATGTAGGTATCAAATAACATATTAATGATGAACTGTCTATTTATTTGATGCATTTGGTGTTGGAAATGTGCCCTACAACCAATCATATGATGATACTTTACGGACATTTCACATGTTAAACTAATCTAGTTTAATATAAAGGGCAAAGATTATTGTTTCAAGTTGTCTCATATAAATGTTATGTGCTTAAACGATAAGTCCAAGGAATATGCTATTAGGAGAATGTAATCTAAAGAAGTTAGATTCATGAGACCATTCTCTTTTGTATACATATCCTAAATGTTCCTGATCATAGGATTGCCAATTGGGCATTGACAGTCCGTTAAGATCAGTACGTGCTATGTCTTCTCTTAGGGAGAGTGACAGGTCTCGAGTCATTGGTGTGAATGACACCAAGACAAGCATGTAGGTGCTCGATAGAGAATGAGTCCACTGAACGCGATCAACGAGGAGTTCTCATATTCATGTCATATGAGAACTCATGGTTGGGATAATGCAAAGTAGTCATTTGACCTGAGGCATCACAGTTGTCTTGTGGTTAGATCCTTGATCTTTGACTATGTCAAAGTCACTCCGTCAGAGGGTGTCCACGGCATAGTTGGGGTTAAGCCACTTAGCCATGGAGGCAAGTGAATGCGCAACAAGGGATCTCTAACCTTCAAACTGTTTGAGGGAGAATACTCTATGATATGATTAAGAATCTCTGGCCAGAGTATGAATGAGATTGAGGAAGTCGTTCCAAATCACATTCAAGGAAATCATATAAGTAAATGAATCACGTTGGATAGTAGACATGAATAAACTATCAAACCAAACAATGTGGTCAAGAGTATTGTATTAGAGAAAGACCGTATTGCATTGTAATCCTAAACTGAATAGGTTCTCCACCTCTTCTGATTAGCTTGGGTAGCCATGATACACTGCTAGGTGTCACTCATGGTTTGTGGAAGCCCTAAAGATGTATAATCATTTAAGGGAGAATTGAAAGTATGTTTCAATTCATAATCGATCGTTAAGAGTAACAATAGCCCACTGCCTCGCTAAGAGGAACCTAATGGATCGCACACCGTGTAAGGTAATGATTGAAGGATATAATGAAGATGAGTAAGGACAATTAAATAGTTTAATTGTATGTGGCAAGGATTAATTAAAAGTTAATTAATCTAGAACGAAAGGTTCGTTTTAGGCCTTAAGTTAGTTTTGGGTTTCGGGACACAAAAGGGTTTTGGTCCACAAGGCACATAATGTTTAAGTTGTGTGACAACTAAAACAAAATGGGCAATTAACCCACTAACAATAGGGAGGCCGGCCATGATTAGAGAGGGAGTGGGTTTTGGACTTATTACAAGTTTGCCACTCCAATGAAGGGAGGTATAAATATGACTTTATAGCTTTTTCTTCATTAGGGTTTTCTTTGAGGAAAGATGAGAGTTTTTGGCTCTCTCTTTCTCTCTAGGAAGGCCGGCCACCATGGGGGAGTTTACTAGCATCTAACTCCTCCATGGTCACTCATCTTCTTCCTCAACCATCCTTGGTGTCGAAACTTAGAGGTCTCCAACTTTGGTGACTTTTGGAGAAACCTATTCTTCCATCCACATCCAAGAAGGCATGGATCCAAGAAGCAAAGTTCTTCCACCTTCATCCATGGAACCAAGGAGCAAGGTGACAAAGGAAGAAGGCCCTCACATGGGTGATTAACCTTTGCTAAGCAAAGAGGTACTTCAAAGGTATAAAGTTACTCAACTCTTTCTCTTAGATTTTGAGTTGAGTCTTGGTTCACCATTTCTACTAGGCTTTGAATTTCATGGGTAATGTTTTGTTTTGAGTGCATACAAGCATGATTCCGCCTTTAATTGTTAATTGCATGCCATAGATGTTGCTCAAATGAACATGTTTTTCACAAATTTTCCTTCAAGTGGTATCAAGAGCCTAGGTCTAGTAGTTGGTGAATCCTTTTGGGTTTTGTAGTTCATAGTCTTTGATTTAAATGTTGTAATTGTTACAAGCTTTATTCTTACTTCTTTGAATGTAAATTTTGCTAGAAAATTTGCCATCTCAAATGTTGTAGATGTAGTTCATATGAGCATGAATTTTGGAGCTAAAATTTGGTGCCATGTTTTTTGGGAAATTCGGCCAAATCCAAAGGGTGGATTTTTGGGTTCATGTTTGTCTTGTTAAAAATGTTTTAAAGTGACATTAGGAACCCCTAAGTACCCTAGTATGGTAATATGTTATTTCCCTTAAGTTTGAGATTTTTTGGGATGTCTTTGGATGAAAAATGTTCATGGAACTCTTATGGGTTTTCATGGATGTTCTTCATTGTTCTTGTTATGTTCTTGGCAAGAACAAAAAGGTTGGGTATTTTGATTAAAAGTTTTTGGTTGTTGACATAAAGTTTTGTTTATGAAATGATGGTATGATTTTAATCATCACTAGGTATGTACTTTTCTTACACACCCATACCTTTTCTACTATTCACATCATACCAATCACTTACAACTTTCAATCACCTTTCAAACCTACAAATCAACTTACACACACCATCCCCACTCACCATAACTGGCCACCCTATTAAAGTAGGGTACTTTTGGGGCTTTTATGCAATTACATAAAGTTTTGATACTTTTGTGTATTTGTACTTTGACCCAAAAGTTTACGTTTTTACGTAAAGGCCCAAAAACACTAAAGGACGAATTGTTTTGCTCCTTTAATGAAGTTTTTGTATTTGTTGAAATTTTTGGGTTCTAGTTGTAATTACATGAAGTAGTGGACTTTTGTGTTTTTACAAAGTGACCCCAAAAGTTTGTGTTTTGCAATATAGCCCAATGGTTGAGGTTATTGCTTTTTGGCCCAAATTAGTTGAGAACAAAATGGTTTTGTTTCTTTAAATGAGAATTGGATTTTCATTTCATTTAGATCCTATTAAATCAATTCTATGGATACAAAAACCAAATGAAAATGTTGCATTCAAGTTTAATTAGTTAAAGCGTTAATTAATTAAAGAAAGGGTGATTATGAACCTAAGCCTACGATAATTGAGCTATGTGAAAGGCCGTCTCAAATTTGTTTGAACCATGGGAATGTGTAGATTAGATTTTGGTTGTAATTTGATATGATCAAATGTTGTAAAAGAGCATAAGCTCTTCTTTGCTTTAAAGTAATTTGTTTTGATCAAATGTTGTAAAAGAGCATAAGCTCTTCTTTACTTTAAAGTACTCCTTTTATTGTTTTATTTGATATGCATGAAATTGGAGTAGAGGGTCCAACGCCCAATAAGAAAACACGCCTTAATGTGATTAAACGCGTAACTAAAATCAATCACCATCCCTAGACCGAGATCCAACACTAGGCTCGTGTTGGATCAAATCAAAGGTTCATAGTCATCCTAAGGCCCTAAGGCAACTATATAGTCCATTAATGAATGCAAAGCTTATGTTAGTAGTACCATATATTCTTGCTTTAAAAACCGTTTTACAAACATAGTGGGAGTATCATATACTACTAAATCAATCACATGGACCAATAGTTGTAATAGGACCGAATTGTTTTAATGTGATTAAAATGCATGCTTATATGTGATGAGACCTAAAACCCTCAACAAACCATTATTAAGTTGACAAGCGTGAGAGTGCTTTGAACACTCTTTCGTGGCCTTCCACCGTGGTAGGCTCCAATCGTTTGTGACTCGTACACCGACTTCACCCTATCATGGCGGAGTACAAAGTGCGTGCTTACACTCAAGAGGAGTTCTATATGCATACATGATGTTGTGAAGGTAGGCAACGAGAATGATCAACATCATATCATTGTGAGGTTGTTCTTGAACCCCTACCCGAACTTGCATGGTGGGAATGACTTAACTAAGTGCAATGGAGCCAACATCATATCATTGTGAGGCTTCATTCTCTAGAGGCCAAATAAGATGGGTACTTGCAAGAGATGCAAATGAGTAAGCGTACTCTCTCATTATTATTGATGCTAGCCAACATCATATCATTGTGAGGTGGGCTTGGTAATAGTGAGCCTCCCATACCCTACTAAGAGTTTTCTTCAAAACTCTCGAATTCCGATGAGGGATATGGAATTTGCCGAAAATAGTGGGTGGTGCTATTTGATTTAAAGACCCGGATCAAATAGCTTAAAATCAATCAATTTATATTCGTTATGTATTTATTTACCGATATATTTGCAAACGCTGTCCAATACTTGACAAAGAAAAGCCGAAGGCTTTAGTTTCCGGACTTGGTACCGCAATCCCATAGAATGTCTTGAATGGATTGTATTTGTACCTAAGTAGTCTCATCCTCGCAATCTTCCTATTGATAATGTATCATTGGAAAAATATGTTAGAAAAGTCTATCATAAAGAGGACAACACTTTTAGTGTCATAATTCTTCAATTACAAATTGTTGTATGAAGAAATAAGAGTTGCTTTGAACAACCCTTAGTTAACGCAAACACTAGTGCTTGTTTCTTTGTTACATGAACAAAGAACTTGAGAAGTAAGCACAAAGGCATGGACACTTTATGTACCATGCTTCTTCACTTACAAATTGTTGTATGAAGAAATGAGAGTTGCCTTGAACAACTCTTAATAGTTTGTATTTATGTTTAGAACATAATGGTTGATTGACAAAAATAGTCCATCAACATGGACTTATGATGATTTTGAATCATTGAGTGTTGAAGTGTTAAACCACTTCTAGAGACGGAAACTAGGCAAGGACTTCACTTTTGTGTCCCTATCCAAATGGTTCACTAAGTTTATTATAAACTATATAGTGAACAATAACCGCATTCTCTCCAAATCGTTTGATGTGTATAACACGATTGAAATAAGTTTCAAGAGAGATAGTGGGAGTTTAGGGACCATGACTATTGTAGTCAATGGAGAAGTCAAATGAAGAAACCTAAAAACTCCAAGGGAACAAACTTTCTTTATGAAAGGATGGACATTGGAAGGGGTATTTGCAAGAAATGTCTTGCAAGTGTCAAGAACACACTTTTCGAAGGTGTTGTAAAATGTTCTTGAATAAGTTCAAAATAGTTGGTTCTTCTACTTGAATGTTTGATTCCGTATTAGTAACTATGTTTTACAATCGTTGTAAAAGTGTTGCTAACAAGAAGTAGAAGATTAATGAGAGAAGAGAAAGTACTTCACATTCGGAACGTGAATCAAATAATGATCTCTGCAAAAGCAGAGAGTACTTACTTCCTCATATGAACTACCAAAGAAATTGGAAAAACAAAGATTGTCTTTACATTCCAATTTGAATAAGGAACATAATTCCGTCACTAAAATGTTAGGAGATGGATGAATGTTTTGTTTGACAAAACAATTGTTCTTTATGAAAGATTGGATTATTGTAATCTGATTGATTGTCTCTATAATAGAGATAATGTGGTAGTGTTAACTGTTTAGAATATAACGATGCTTAAAACCCAAAAGGTTGCAAGGAAGTGACTAATCCCACTAAGTTGTGACACCTCTAAAACATAAATTACGAGTTGGTCATAAATGGATGCTATGGATCGTTAGATCCGGATCCGATGCCTTCTTGTTAAAATTGTATAGATGTGAAATGTTCAAATCTTTATTCTTTTTGGAAAGAAGAAAGAATCACAAAGTCATTGAGGTTAATTCACTTACATGTTAGTGGCACATGTCCACAACATAATACTACTCATGTTGTATGACATTCACCGAAGATAGCTCTCGGTTGGACTATTGTTTATTTTGAATAAACACAAGTTCGAATACTTTGCAAAAGGTTTCAAAGAATTCAAGAATGTAAGTTGATGAGTAAGACGTCTAAAGTTTTTACTCCTTAGATTTGATCCAAGGAAAACTAACACTTTAGATGAGTTTCCTTGAAAGATATCAAGGAATGTAGCATCATAAGATAATGTATTTCTCCATTGGGAGAAGAACGAACTCGAATAAGATTTAGTTCATTGGATGTTATCAATTACCTATATATAGGATATATATTTCTAAGTCAATATGATTGTCAATTAGAAAATCTTCCAAAACGCTTCATAACTCCATATGATGTAGTTGGAAAGAAAGACAAGTCTTAATCGTGTTAAGACTTGAGGTTATGTGCTAATTAGCAATATTTGTTATAGAACAATCTTGTGGGATATCCTTAAATTAACTTTTGGATATCACTTCTATGAACCAACTAACAAATGTTGTTTGTTGGGTAGTTCATTGGAATCCTACACTAGGATTTGCCTAAGATAAAGCAAATGAACGAAAGATAGAATTCAAAGAATGGGTTCTTTGAAAAACAAGATGATAATCAACAAATATGACAACCTAGTTCCTACACCACTAGCTACAAGGTAGTCGAGAAGGATTTATAAACCGTCTTAGTTGAATGGTTTGAATTTTATGACTATGTCATGGAGTTACACCTCTTAATTCGAAAGAAATAAGAATGAAAATCCTTATGACTACATTGAGTGTATATATGACATATACTCAAGGAAATGGTATAATACCATTTGACCCGAAATAATGAAACCTTCATAGCTAATTGGTAGCTTAAGGTGACTACAATCAAGGAGATTGGTTGACTTGGAAGAAACCATCTTTGATGTAGTCTTGGTTTCTATTTATTCGAAGATTGCTAGGTACAACAAAATAGTGATTCAATGTTTAGACGTAATATAGGTTTCCGAAACCATTATCAAGATAGTCTTGATAATATATGTCTAAAACTAGGAATCACAATACTTGTAAGTTGTAGAGATCCATCCATCATGAATCTTAGCAAGCTAGTGGGAGCTATAAACATCTTATGAGAGAAAGATCAAATCGTTTGATTTCTCATAAAGATGTAAATGAATCTTTTGTTTACTAGGTTTACAAAAGATTAGTGGGAGTTAATCATATTCCTAAATTTGAAAATATATTTGATATATTAATTTTGGAAATGAAAGGAATTCTTCTTCGTTAAAGTTATGACTTTAAACGTTCTATAATAATAGAATGTATATGGGAGACATAGTCTATATACATAGGATGGAAATCTATAATGATCGATTTCAAGATATAATTGGATTATATCGAGACCTAATGATAGACAAAAGATGGTAGGAAGTTTCTCATATGATGATAAACTTCAATAAGAAGGACAACTCTAGTGAGACTAGGAAGTCGCTCTTCTCAAAGGGGACGTACCCTTTGACTCCCAAAGAAACATAATGCGTAACTGGAATCCTTTATGCATACGCATAAAGGCGATTTACGTATATCATATTGTATAAAAAACACTGATATGAGCTGTACCTAGAACGGTACAAGATAATATCAGTACAAGCCCAGGATCAGAACCATGGCAACTGTCAAGTTGGTCCTTAAGTATTTAAGAAATACTAAAGGATAGATTCCTCAAGAATGAGGAAGAATTAAAGTGACGCAATGGAAGCGTAAAAGTATTAGATTATGAATCTAATATCGTATCCATCATTGGATGTTTCTTCATTATGAATGAAGAGATAATAGGATATCTCTTTATTATGACTAAAGGGATATTTGGGTGGAAACATTACAAGTAATGACTTTAGTGTGTTCCATCATGAATGTAAAATATATCGCCATATAGAAGTTTACAACAATGTTGTTTGGATGGGAAAGTTCATTTATGAACTCTCTATTCGGTTCCAACCAGAAAGTGTCTCTAGTGTACATACACTACGACACTAATGGGGCGATAGCTCAAGCCAGGGAATCAAGGTCTCATCAAGATCCGAACTCAAGTGAGAGACTAAACCACATGATTGAGAATCATGTATAATGGTGATGTCGTTATTCTCAAGGTTTCTTCTATGGATAACATATAGATATCCATTGTCTAGGCCTACTACTCAGCCATTTTTGAAATGAATTCAGAAGAGGTATCATCACTGATAACCAAGCTGATTGGCTCTAGTGCAAGTGGGAGATTGTTGGAAATGTGCCCTACAACCAATCATATGATGATACTTTACGGACATTTCACATGTTAAACTAATCTAGTTTAATATAAAGGGCAAAGATTATTGTTTCAAGTTGTCTCATATAAATGTTATGTGCTTAAACGATAAGTCCAAGGAATATGCTATTAGGAGAATGTAATCTAAAGAAGTTAGATTCATGAGACCATTCTCTTTTGTATACATATCCTAAATGTTCCTGATCATAGGATTGCCAATTGGGCATTGACAGTCCGTTAAGATCAGTACGTGCTATGTCTTCTCTTAGGGAGAGTGACAGGTCTCGAGTCATTGGTGTGAATGACACCAAGACAAGCATGTAGGTGCTCGATAGAGAATGAGTCCACTGAACGCGATCAACGAGGAGTTCTCATATTCATGTCATATGAGAACTCATGGTTGGGATAATGCAAAGTAGTCATTTGACCTGAGGCATCACAGTTGTCTTGTGGTTAGATCCTTGATCTTTGACTATGTCAAAGTCACTCCGTCAGAGGGTGTCCACGGCATAGTTGGGGTTAAGCCACTTAGCCATGGAGGCAAGTGAATGCGCAACAAGGGATCTCTAACCTTCAAACTGTTTGAGGGAGAATACTCTATGATATGATTAAGAATCTCTGGCCAGAGTATGAATGAGATTGAGGAAGTCGTTCCAAATCACATTCAAGGTAATCATATAAGTAAATGAATCACGTTGGATAGTAGACATGAATAAACTATCAAACCAAACAATGTGGTCAAGAGTATTGTATTAGAGAAAGACCGTATTGCATTGTAATCCTAAACTGAATAGGTTCTCCACCTCTTCTGATTAGCTTGGGTAGCCATGATACACTGCTAGGTGTCACTCATGGTTTGTGGAAGCCCTAAAGATGTATAATCATTTAAGGGAGAATTGAAAGTATGTTTCAATTCATAATCGATCGTTAAGAGTAACAATAGCCCACTGCCTCGCTAAGAGGAACCTAATGGATCGCACACCGTGTAAGGTAATGATTGAAGGATATAATGAAGATGAGTAAGGACAATTAAATAGTTTAATTGTATGTGGCAAGGATTAATTAAAAGTTAATTAATCTAGAACGAAAGGTTCGTTTTAGGCCTTAAGTTAGTTTTGGGTTTCGGGACACAAAAGGGTTTTGGTCCACAAGGCACATAATGTTTAAGTTGTGTGACAACTAAAACAAAATGGGCAATTAACCCACTAACAATAGGGAGGCCGGCCATGATTAGAGAGGGAGTGGGTTTTGGACTTATTACAAGTTTGCCACTCCAATGAAGGGAGGTATAAATATGACTTTATAGCTTTTTCTTCATTAGGGTTTTCTTTGAGGAAAGATGAGAGTTTTTGGCTCTCTCTTTCTCTCTAGGAAGGCCGGCCACCATGGGGGAGTTTACTAGCATCTAACTCCTCCATGGTCACTCATCTTCTTCCTCAACCATCCTTGGTGTCGAAACTTAGAGGTCTCCAACTTTGGTGACTTTTGGAGAAACCTATTCTTCCATCCACATCCAAGAAGGCATGGATCCAAGAAGCAAAGTTCTTCCACCTTCATCCATGGAACCAAGGAGCAAGGTGACAAAGGAAGAAGGCCCTCACATGGGTGATTAACCTTTGCTAAGCAAAGAGGTACTTCAAAGGTATAAAGTTACTCAACTCTTTCTCTTAGATTTTGAGTTGAGTCTTGGTTCACCATTTCTACTAGGCTTTGAATTTCATGGGTAATGTTTTGTTTTGAGTGCATACAAGCATGATTCCGCCTTTAATTGTTAATTGCATGCCATAGATGTTGCTCAAATGAACATGTTTTTCACAAATTTTCCTTCATTTGGTTGAGTAAACGATCTTTGATTTGAAAGATTTTTTTTATAGTGATGATCTTTAAATGATGATTAAAACTTTGAACGGTTCCGATTATAAATTTTTTGTGGTGAAAATACGTTATTTGTAAGTGGGGTGTGGGACTATGAATTTTACTAGGCTAGAATAAGGCGGATCGAGATACAAGTGTCTTAGAAGTCCGGTCATGGACTTAACGGCTTTGAATCGAATTAAGCCACCTAAACAGACTAACGATGCCGCCACACCCAGTTGAGCTCCAGAATGATACGCAAAGCCCGTAAGCCTTGCTGATATCGACCATGCTTGTTCCGTAAGACATGAAAACCTGATTCGACAAGAGATCATATTGGTTTTTTATATTCTTGGACAATCCTACAAATTAGGAATTGGCGTGCCCATCAAATAATCACAATATAAAAAAAAAGAAGCAATATCTTATGTTAGATATCTTTTGGAATTCTCCCGGTTTAACTGGATTCTATATCTTAAAAGGGTTACCCCTCCACTAGAATAAATAACCCTATCTAGGGCTCATCTATGGTAATGCCTTCATAACCCATACTTTACTCTAGCCCACTGCTTGAATTAGAAGTTTAGAACTTTACAAACATAATTAATTTTTTCTGATAATCGCTTGAGTGCTTGGATTAGAGACCACTCGTCAAAGGTCAACCTAAACAATATATGCTTGCTTCCATTAGCAGTATCATTTGATGATATTACTCTTCAGTTGTAAGAGCATTACAATAAAGACATGCAAATTTAAAATGTAAAAATCACATCTACTTCCAATTAAAATATGGAGATGTATTGTTATACATCCTCAACTGAAGATGCTCTAAAATAACGTCTAAAGTTCGATTCATATAAATAACAAGTTGTTACCTAATTATAGCTGATCATCTCTAGTAATATACCAAAACAACCATTTTTGATAGCAATCCAATTGTGGAATAACGTAACCTTGCCTACACAGACTAGACTATACTTGGAAACCACCACCCTCCTCGCACACCAAGACAACAAAATCTACTTTCCCCTCCAACGCCAAAGCCAACGCCCAACTGACATAACCAAAACACCCAAGCAACGGAGGGCTCGAAAAGCAGACGAAAATGGCGTCGCCGGCAGCAAGGATCACCTTCCGCATAGTAATCATAGCTCTGGTTGTCCTCGTCCTCTTCTACATCGGCCGCCCTCTCTACTGGAAAATCTCCGCCACCATCCACGAGATCCGCCAAAACAGACAGACAGTTAAACAAGGTACCATTTTATTCACTTTTATTTTTTTTTATTTGCGATTTTTTTCTTCTGAATTTTGTGTTTTGGGGGGCCGAATTCTGTTCAGGTATATCGCAGATTGTTCTGGAAGCTCAGAAATCGGTCGGTTGGTACCACGACGAGTCGGACTCTGGTGCCCGCGACTATCGGGCCGCGCAGAATGTCGGGTTGGCCACGAACCGGAGGCTGCTGCTCCGCCAGGTTTCGTGAAAACGCTTGATTTTTCCAAAATTTACTGCTTTGTAATAGTGAGGTTACAGTGGGTCTGTTCAGATCTGGTCACATTTCGAATGAATCGGTTAAATTCTGTTGAATTAATGTGTTTGGGGGGATGAAATGCTTCTTCCTGAAACTACTAAATGTTAGAAAAGTTTGTACAACTGCAATGCTGGATTATGTATCAGTCCCGGAAAATATATAGAGTTCTACTCAGTTTAATTATATATCTATATTGTTTTGATTAAGTTTGGTGTTGCCTTTGTGTTTTGAATTTCGGTATGCTTTCGAATCTGAAGTTAAAGGCGATGAATTTGATTATTCTAATGCCCTGGATTGACTGTTTGTGCATATCATTCATGAATGTTTCTCTGCAAGTTGTTATGTTAGTTATTTTTCATCGTAGTCTTCAATGCCCAATAACTTTTGGTTTATGATCCAACAGATGATAATTATTCGAAACATAAAGACAATAGTTCGCATTTGAGTATTAGTTGTTGCATTTTGATCCAATAGCGTGAATAAGAAAGAGTTTCGTGTTCCTTGATCAGTAAGAGAACAATGTTGTTGGAAAATAATAGTATTAGGATTCTATGAATATGTCATTTCCCTAGTTGGTTTGGGTGCGAAGGCTAATTTTCTAAAACAAGTACCCTTTTGGTCCAGAGGGTGAGCCTTAGCACAATGGAAAGGTTGCTCCTTTGTGACTGTGGAAATAGCCTTTTTGCAAAACAAGCCCCCCGACCCTGGCTAAGCGGGAGCCTTGTTGGCTTGGGATTGCCTTTTAAGTACATTTGTGGTCCTCAAGGGACCTCAACAAGCACTAGGTATTAATATAACTACATATCATCAAAGTTCAGCAAGAAGGTCTAGATCTTTCTTCAGGTTATTATGAGTCATGGACCATGGTTAATGATGTAAAGCATCTCTAAAGGTTAAGTATACCTCAAAACTCCCTCGGTTTGGATTAGGCACCTTTTTGTTAACGGTTGCATTCAACCATTTTGTTTGCTAAACCGCACTTAGAAGCTTTCACTTCCAGCAGTAGACAAGTCCTAGTGTTGTTTCCTTCATGTGGGTTGCATGTGTAAACCAGGGAGGGAAAATGAGAATTGCATAGCAACGTTGATATTGGATGTTAGAACTTATAAGGAATTTTTTTTGCAAGAATTTTTGTACATAGATGATAGATTTGTTGTGTAGAAACTGAGGAAGCCAGTAAGAACTTCCTAGTGTAGGGTGATTTTGTTTAGGTAGCTGTTCTACCTGTATGGGCCACTACAGTATGCTGCATTACAATGTCTGTAGATTGTGGCCCAACCAAAGCTCTAGTTCTTCCAACTTCCTTTCAAATTCAACAACCAAAGTTGCGTGTTGTTGCAAAGAATGGAACTGATAACTTTTTGTTTGGGGTTGGGGGATGGTTGGAGGGGCATGCTGCCAGTGGTCTTAGAACTTGGCTAAGATCAGTCGTCCAAGCGCCTTTTGATCATCGATCAAATTGGGTTCCACAGCTCTATGGTAATGATTATAGGATAATAGAGTTTGCCATGTGAGCGTGAAATGATGGCATGATATAGCATGGCATGGGGCAGGAGCAATGAGATGATCCAAGACTAATAAAATGGGCCAGAGAGAGGGAGAGATTGGGAGGAATGGGACCTTGATTTTTTTTCAACACATGGCTTGGCTTTTTCTCATTATTTGAACATTTATGATTAATTTGACTGCCAAAGTTCATTAGGTTCCGATTGGGATTGCTTTCGTAAGAAATACTTTTGCTAATAAGTACCTATGATAAATTACTTGCATTACAAACTCTGTTGATATTTTTTTATAAATTAAGTGTTTTCCCAAAAAACCACTTAGAAGTGCTTCTTGAAGCATTTGAAATGTACTTTCCAAAAAGCTTTTATATGACCAATGACTTGTTTGGAATTGTTTCTTTAAAAAGAACTTATGTTCATAAGTACTCCAGTAAAAACACCCATTAGAAGCACATTAAACTTTTTTTAATAAAGATGTAAATGCTTCCTGAAAGCACTAAAGTCTTTCCTAAAAAAACATGAAGTGCTTTTTATTAAGGCTTTTTAGCCAAAATAGTCTCTGAGATTTGCATAACTCCTCACTTTGGTCCCTAAGATTTAAAATCAATAGAAGTGGTCCCTGAGATTATCCATTATCAATTATTTGGCTTTTTAGCCAAAAATAGTCTCTGAGATTTTCATAACACATAACTTTTGGTCCCTGATATTTAAAATCAATAAAAGTGATCCTTCAGATTGTCCACCATCCATTATTTTAGTCATTCCGTTAAAAATTTCCGTTAAGTGGTCCTTGAGCTTTTTAACGGAAGGACCAAAATGATGGATGATGGACAATCTCAAGGACCAAAGTTATGTGTTATGCAAATCACAGGGACCAAAATTATGTGTTATGCAAATCTCAGGAACCAAAGTTATGTGTTATACCCTCAACTTAACGGAGTTTTTTTAGCGGAATGACCAAAATAATGGATGGTGGATAATCTCGGGGACCACTTCTATTGATTTTAAATCTCAAGGACCAAAGTTATGTGTTATGCAAATCTCAATGACCATTTTGACTAAAAAGCCTCAATTATTTTGGTCATTCGGTGAAAATTATGTTAAATAAAGATCAAAATGACAAAATTACCTTTAAGTTAATAAACAATAGGCCAAAATAATTTGACAATACTTAAGGGTATTTTTTTATAATCATTTTATTCTTATTTTATGGAGATTTTTCAAGGAATGACTAAAATGATTGATTGTGGACAAACTCAGAGACCAATTCTATCGATTTCAAATCTCAATGACAAAAATGAAGAGTTATGCAAATCTCATGTATCATTTTGAATAAAAAGTCTTTTATTAAAGCACTTGAAGTGTTTCCTAAGAAAACACACAACATGTGTGCTTCTTCCAAAAAGAAAATGTATTTTTAATCCAGAAATGCTTCTAACTTTTTATACCGAGCATGGTGAGAAAAGCTTCAAGTACTTTTAAAAGGTACTTCCAAATTAACACACCTTTATAAGTATTATAAATTTTCTGTCAAGCACAGTTGGGAGTGTTTTAGTTGTTATAAATCTTCGACTTCAACTACCTGCAACACAACCATTTAAAGCTTTAATCCTTTATTATTTTTTTGAACAGAGCTTGGCTGTTGAAAAATCAGCAGCAGCTCCTGCTGCTAACGAATCACGGGTAGACACGTGTCCAAGTAATTGATTTTTTAATCATAACTTGGACACGTGTTCACCCGTAATTCGCTAGCAGCAAGAACTGCTGCTATTTTTTCAGCAGCCAAGCTTTCTCCTATATTTTTAATACAAATGATGTAACTACTTTTATTTACATAATAGGGAGAAGGGAGACGATTTAAACGCAGTTGATTGAAAAGAAGTTGACATACATGTCCTATCGTGAATATTAAGACACGTTAATGTGAGCATCACACTCTTACAACTCAGACGATTTTCTTGAATGAAATTGAATCATCTTCCTTAGATTAAACTTGTTTTTCCGATAGTTTAGTTGTGAGAGTGTGATGCTCACATTACTTTCTATTGGTATGTATTTAATAGCTCAAGGTTACCTAAACATGTCTGCCGGCCGACTAATCTTATCAAAATTCATACCTTTTGAACAATTCGTATCCATTGGTTTTTTTTTTTCCTCTCTCTCTTTCAAATTTGTTTGTTTTTTAATAAAACGAAACTGACATGTATGTTTTGGAATTCATCTTAGATAAATTATACATGCCCATGCTATCACGATTACTTTTTTCCCTAGCTTGTTGACTATTCTGCGCAGATGTTTTGCATCTTCAAGGTCATGGCTTTCCGGTTCGCATTCGTACACACATGCCTGCACCATACCTGTCCCCTTCCTTACATAAAAAGAAATGAAAACAAAATTGAATGGTCATGGAGAAACCCATAACCCATGCATTGACTTTGAGTTTTCTTAGTTTTATATTAAATTCCAACTATCGAGGGTTTAAGTGTACACATGATCCAAGTATTTTAGCAATATCTCCTTATTATCAATTTAACAGAGTTTTTTTTAACGGAATGATCAAAATAATGGATGATGGATAATCTCGGGGACCGCTTCTATTGATTTTAAATCTTAATGACCAAAGTTATGTGTTATGCAAATCTCAAGGACCATTTTGACTAAAAAGCCTCAATTATTTTGGTCATTCGGTGAAAATTATGTTAAATAAAGATCAAAATAACAAAATTACCTTTAAGTTAATAAACAATAGGCCAAAATAATTTGACAACACTTAAGGGTATTTTTTTATAATCATTTATTCTTATTTTATGGAGATTTTTCAAGGAATGACCAAAATGATTGATTGTGGACAAACTCAGAGACCAATTCTATCGCTTTCAAATCTCAATGACCAAATTGAAGAGTTATGCAAATCTCATGTATCATTTTGAATAAAAATCATTTTTATTAAAGCACTTTAAGTGTTTTCTAAAAAAAACACACAACATGTGTGCTTCTTCCAAATTTTTTTTTTTTTTAATCCATAAATGCTTCTAACTTTTTATACCGAGCATGGTGAGAAAAGCTTCAAGTACTTTTAAAAGGTACTTCCATATTAACACGCCTTTATAAGTATCATAAATTTTCTGTCAAGCACAGTTGGGAGTGTTTTAGTTGTTATAAAGCGCTCTTGGCCTTTCCACAAGCAACCCCAAAACATGTCTAATCATCTTCGACTTCAACTACCTGCCACACAACCCTTTAAAGCTTTAACCCTTTATTATTTTTTTGAACGAAGCTTGGCTGTTGAAAAATCAGCAGCAGCTCATGCTGCTTGCGAATCACAGATGAATACGTGTCCAAGTAATTGATTTTTTAATTACAACTTGGACACGTGTCCACCCGTAATTCGCTAGCAACAAGAGCTGCTGCTATTTTTTCAGCAGCCAAGCTTTCTCCCATATTTTTAATACAAATGATGTAACTACTTTTATTTACATAATAGGGAGAAGAGCGACGATTTAAACGCAGTTGATTGAAAAGAAGTTGATATACATCCTATCGTGAATATTAAGACACATTAATGTGAGCATCACACTCTTACAACTCAGACGATTTTCTTGAATGAAATTGAATCATCTTCCTTCGATTAAACTTGTTTTTCCGGTAGTCTAGTTGTGAGAGTGTGATGCTCACATTACTTTCTATTGGTATGTATTTAATAACTCAAGGTTACCTAAACATGTCGGTGGGCCGACTAATCTTATCAAAATTCATACCTTTTGAACAATTCGTATCCATTGGTTTTTTTTTTTTTTTTTTTTTTTTTTTCTCTCTCTCTTTCAAATTTGTTTGTTTTTTTTAATAAAACGAAACTGACATGTATGTTTTGGAAGTCACCTTAGATAAATTATACATGCCCAATCTATCACGATTACTTTTTTAACTAGCTTGTTGACTATTTTTTTTTTTTTTTGACAAAAGCTTGTTGACTATTCTGCGCAGATGTTATGCATCTTCAAGGTCATGGCTTTCCAATTCGCATTCATACACACATGCCTGCACCCAAGGTATTAAATATCGGTAATATCAGTAGTCCGAAAACACGAAAATATCGATGGAAATATCGGGATAATATCGATATCGATAAAATTTCCATGGAAACCACGGAAATTGTAAGAAAAACTTGGAAATTTTTATTGAAACTTTGCAGGATGTTTATTTAGTCAATTATCTATTAGTTTATCACAAAAAATTAGAAGGAAATGCATTGCATGATGGATTTAACATTATCAAGTTGATTATATAGCGAGCTGGCAAACATTGTGAGTGTAGAAAATATATAGTAATTAATGAAAAAAGTTTAAACACACCAAAATCATTTATATATAATGAATTAGTGCAATATTTTACACTTTATACATTACATGGTAAGATACATGAGTGACTTAGTACCACATAGAGTTCCTATGAGGTTCAAAATTTTCACTATCTTCATCATCTCTATGTGTAGAGTGAGTGTATTGTGAAGAGTAGTTATCAAATGATAAATCCCCAAAATAGTTTTGCATGTAATTGTTAACATGCCACCCATATGGATCCGAGATTGGTTGACGTTGTCCATAACCAAAATCATTTGAAGATTGAGTGTCGGATTCTTTCCATGAGTCGCTCGATTCCATCCCAACATGAATGGGATATGAAGGGTAGGGAAATGGTTGGTTAGGAGTATAACCATAGTTACTACTTCCTTCTTCACTTGACAAAGTACCCTTGCCTCTTTCTGTACGAGTATAGTCATTCCCTAGTCCAGAAGTTCATTGCTTTTTTCACATGCTTTTTTCACACACACACACTGTTTTTTCACATGCCTTCTTCAATATGAGTACCTACCTACCCAGTAGAGCAGACCAAACACGCAATGCACTGCTGTACACTCTCACACACACACACGCAATGCACGCAGCACACACGTGGCACACACACACGCAATGCACGCGGCACACACGCGGCACACACGCACGCAACACACGCACGCTGAGTCTCTCGAGCCTTCCTCTCTCCCTCATTCTGTCCTCCTCAGTCTGAGAGATCTCAGACTCAGTTCAGTCTCTCTCTCTCTCTCGATGAGTCGATCCTTCTTCTCCGACCGATCCCTCACACACTCCTCACTGCTCAGTCATCCTTCTTCTCCGATCCCTCAGTCTGATTCAATAGTACTCACTCAGTCCTCAGTCTCTCTCTCTCTCTCTCGATCCTTCTTCTCCCTCATGCACAGTCCTTCTCCGATCCTTCTTCTCCCTCAGTCCTCAGTCTCTCTCTCTCTCTCTCTCTCGATCCCTCAGTCCTCAGTCTCTCTGAGAGTCTCGAGTCGATCCTTCTTCTCCCTCATGCACAGACACACACTCACCCCACGAGGCTTTCAAAAGATGATTCAGATCCACCAAAGCCGTGGATTGCCGACGATGACGACGGATCCGGCGATTACTCAGTCTCTCTCTCGCGATAATATCGCTAATATCGCGATATTACCGATATTATCGATATTATCGCCGATATTTGGACGAAATTCAATTGTAACCGTGCGAAAAAATCGTTGTCTCACAAAACCGATATTATCGGCGATATTTCGCCGATAATATCGATTTTTAATACTATGCCTGCACCAAACCTGTCCCCTTCCTTACATAAAAAGAAATGAAAACAAAATTGAATGGTCATGGAGAAACCCATAACCCATGCATTGACTTTGAGTTTTCTTAGTTTTATATTAAATTCCAACTATCGAGGGTTTAAGTGTACACATGCTCCAAGTATTTTAAAATATCTCTTTATTATCAACGACATAACGATTAAATATTACCGAAAAAATAATTAAACATTGACAATATAACGATCACATACGATGATATAATAAAAACAATTCATCTCAGCAAGTGAGATGAAAATTAATCATTTTAGTCAATTGTCCAAGAATATTACAATGTATGAATCATATTTCCATGTGCATCACCGCTCACCACTTTCTTTGATGAGCAGTATTTAATTTCATTTTCTGCATCAATGGAATGGATTAATTTGCGATCAATCTAGAAGACTTGAAGTGGATTGGTTAGGTTTTATAATGTTTTAGAGTTATCTATTAGTAGAAATTGCAGTGAACACCTGAAGGTTATGGAGCATGAGCTATATGAACACTAGCAAGTGTTGTTGCTTTTACATGTGTGGGTTTGACTTTGTATTCTCACTTTAATTAAACTATAGAAATTGATAAATTATTTTAACACTTAAGCTCCAAGCCCTTGTGATAACAAGTGACTTTAGTGTACTTGATATTTAAGCCTAGAATACATCAATCAATCTACAGTTTCTAACAATGTTCACATGGAATAAAATTATGACATACCCTATTATTAAATCACAAGCCACACAATCTTAACCACACAATTTCATTAAAATCAAATCCAACGGTCAAGAGGGTGTCCTCATTTTTTTAGAAAAATGAGGATCTCTCTTGTTAAAGGAATATATATATGCTGCATTGTGCAACATGTGTGTGTGCAAAAAATAATAGTACCGAAAGGTTGAATTTAATTCAACCTTGTACCTTTTGGTTGAACTGCAATTTTTGGTTAAAAGACATGATGTTTACTCAAATTGTATGAATAGAATTAAAAGATATAATTAGTCAATATTTATTTTTGGAAAATTCTAAATAGAAGACATGTCTTTTGGGTCAACACTATTAAGAAGGGCTGTATATCTTCAATTAAAATGAAAGGGTTCGATTAACGGGTGCTTTAATGTCTATAAATACCTATTGTGGCATGATGTTTCACACACAATTTTCAGAAATTTGTTTCTACATTCCTTGCTCTCTTCATTCTCCATCACATTCATACAATTTCTTTCTAGTTATTTATAAGGGAATACAATTCGGTTTTGCTAATCGAATATTCCATACTTTGTTGTATCCTGTCAGTGATTTTCTAAGAACCCTTTAGCAAACTCATTCGAGTGGGGGCACATAACACTTTAAGGAAACGATTCAAGGCGTACCTCAAAGTCATCATTCGGATTATTCTCCATATTTCTACATTTACCCCCAAACACTTTTAAATATTTTGGCATAAATTAAGGATAGTCTTCCTATACCACCTTTGAATTCAATTAGGGTTGGTCGAGGAGTATGATGGCATACAATTTGTCCAAAATCGCTCAAACGCCATGCACCCTACCACCCCGCAACTGCCATGAATTTAAAAATCCCTCCACTATTGTTAAGGGCCATATCAATTGAGATAGAATAAAAGGATCCCTTTAGAATAATATATATCAAATGTATATGTGTAAATATAGGATATGCCAAGACTAATGAAGCTCCTTTAAAGCATACACGAACCAGTTCTATTGCGCATGCTCAAAAGAATCTGTTTTCAATATTGTCTATAGTTTGAACGATAACGTCGGTCGATTGATCTTAGCACTACTTTTCTTCACTAGATGTGAGATCTCTCACTATTACTTAGAGACTAATTAATCACTTGAGTATATGATTTTATATTAATTATAAATGATAAGAAACTTATAAGGTGAGATGGTATAAATACTAATATTATCAATTAATTACTATATATTAGAGTAAATGACATTCTCTCCTTAGCTTATATATGCAATGATTGTTAATATTGCACGGGACCAACGACCAACTAATTCCCATATAATATATAAACTTATGATTTGTAGTGCGATATTGGGACGTCCAACGACTAGCCTTCACACCTCATAATCATATTATCCTTATGATGACAACTAGGTAGCTTAATTAGGCAGCAAATTAAGTAAGTTGCTAACTCTGATTTAATTACATGTGTAACATAAGTACTTTGTCTAGGCTCTAGAATTTGAAATTTTCTTATTGTTTTGTTCCTTGGTTCACAAACAATCACAATTGGCACAACCTGATTTTCATTGTTCATATCTATTGGTACACAATAAATCTGGTTAAATCCACGAATGATTGAGAAGGACTTGCCCGGCATTGTTGAATTCGACTTTATGTTATGATATGAATGGACAAATATTTGAAAATATACAAATGACACAGCGGAGAGTATAAAGGATCACGAGAGATCACCCTAGAAACCCTAGGAATCCTAGGAAAGGAATCAAACAAGTAACAAATATCAGAAAGATCTTACAAATCCGAATTAAACACATTAAACGACATAATTCGCCCAAAATCTGACTGGGCTTGTTGCAAGTCTTGTAAATATCTCATCGATCGTTTTCTTCGAATCCATATATTAAGGGTCCAAAATTTACACGGACAATGAAAGTAGCATTAATCCGAACAGCCTAAAAAATCCAAAACATCCACTTTCGATATATTTGTAAACAATTTGTTAACTCGTGAACTACCAGTTCTCCAATCACTTTTCTTAACTAAATGACGCTTCCTTCTTTCAACCTTCCCGCATCTAATATAATACCAATTCCGTTTCCTTTTTTTTTTAAAAAAAAAAGGAAACTAAATTTCAAGATCATTTTATTTTTGGTCCTAAGAATTTTCAGTCCCATACATACTATAGCCTGTACGTGTCCAAACACCACATTACCAAGGAAAAAGTAACATTGATTAATCCATTTGACCAAAACAAATGATATATTTGTCCTAGTGGTAGAAAGTAAAGCACCTTTAGTTTCCTCTTCTTTTTTGATAGAGATGTGTATATATGAAGAATCATCATGTACAAAGATATCTACAATATATTAAAGAACTTATTTTGTGTGTGTAGTATTTATCATATTTTGAAAACGCGTCTTACACCCTGATAGTGAATTTGACGTATTATTTGTAAAATTGTCTTGCACCCCAAACCGTTTAAATTTCGTTGTAATTTTAGATTTCTTGTATATTAAGTAGAGTACGAAATGTCTTGTACAAATGTTTTATTATTGATCAATGAAAAATTGGCTAGGAAATTCAGCTCATTCTATATCTCCTTCTCATTATTCTTTCACACACTTTTTTTTTCTCATCATTCCCTCACTTTTTTGCCCATTAACTAATATGCATATTGGCCCAAATGGGGTATCTTTAATTTCATCCCAAATATTCTTAATCTTAGTTAAGCTGAAACTTAACCCTTCATTCTTAGCACTTAGAAATACCAATAAATTATTGGAAATTGATATGACTTGGAGTATGGATTAATATTGAACACCTAATTAATTAGTACCGTTGACTGTAGTCCTCCATCTTCGAGTGCACAAGAACAAGATAGCTTTTAGGCCTTTAGCCTTTTAGATATTGCTTCTAAAATCTTCTAATCACTTATTTGCTGTGCGCCTAATTATGCTTAATAGTCAATATATTCAGTTTAGCAACTAATCCAATATATAATAAGTTGAAATTTCTTTCACTGGATTGCCACCATTGTCAAAAAATCAATAAATAATGGCAATGCGTGCAGGAAATATAATATATATTATATATCCTTCAACTATAAAGTTCATGCTCATTCAATGGCTTCAAAATAGGGATCTTTACGTGGTGGGGCTTCCCTCAGCATATCGGAGTGCATGTATTGTCTTGGAGAACAATCAATCATTTAAAATTTAGGGTTCATAAATGATTGAAGATGAATACGTGATGTATCTTCAACTTATAATGTGAACATTCGATCCAAAACCAAAAGTTAATGAGTGGAGAAGTTCAACATCTTTTTGAGCATTTTATAAAAGACTTCATAAATATTAATAGTCTCCGACTCCTCTAATGTAAGATACTCTCAGCAACACATATGTTTAGTGATGTATCATCTTATATAGGTATTACTAATGATTTTGGAGAAGTACTTGATCAATATTAAACGTAATCAGCACTTATATTAAGAACATCTTAGTATTCTTTTGTATTGATGATGACCCTTAATTTGGATTTTGGTATAGAGTAGGAATAGGGATGCTACTTAATTTGCAACCCTAGTTGTCAAATTTTCAATAATCGTAATTAATTTATGGGTCTGATTTTCAGATTGTTCATTTGGTGAATTCCTTCCTCGTTCCTAAGGGTAATGCTAGGGAGACTAAATTTATAAACTAAATGATGTGTCCCTAATAAGAATTAGCACGTTTATTAACACGTAAGTAATAATCCAATCATCAAATTCCATGTCATTTAGTTCACAAAATTTTGTCTACAAATTTAATCTCTCTAGCATTACTCCGTTCTTAATTAGTGGATATTAAGATACTCGTGTATTAATTAGATTTTAAGATCGACCAAAAGTGATATTATATATTAATGGAAAGTTTAAATAATGGATTATAGAATAAAAAGGAAAGTGAAAGAATCAAATATATTCCAACCGCCAGAACTGAAAATGGATGCTAGAATTTGGAACCAAAAATGTGTCGTGGGAAGCTGGGAATCCCCATAACGACGAGAATAGAAAAAATGGTGACTGGTGAGGTGTATATAGAGTCCCACAAATGAGAAAGCAATCGGTTCAAATCAAAATGGAATTTGCTTGTAACACGTTGGCAGATGCCATTGGACAGTTTGGAAGTTGGAGTTTTCTCTTGGAGGTGATATGGGACGAAGTATTATGTTGAATTGTATGACATGCACATACAAATCAAGATTCAATGTTCGATCAATAATTCAATGATCAACCGTCAACAACTTAATAATTGCGGTGGAAGGAGAAACCCAAAATTATTTAAAACTAAGCCAAAACTTCCTTTATCAAAAGACCTAATAGAATAGTAGTGATGATGAGAAAAATAGAAATTGAACATTGAAAACAGAAAATATTACCAAGCTTTAAACAATGGAAGAGGATTTTCTCCGGATTAATTTTATCTAGATTCAGGGGATCAACAAATCCTGACCGTTAGAAATAGATCTTACGGTAAAAAATTCTTTACTTTTTCACCCGCAACACTCTTTCACATCTCTCTCCTTCTCGCATGCACTGGATTCCAGAAAGAGGATAGCCACCATCATCCCAACATGTAGTCGCCAATACATGTTTGTTGCAACAATTTTTTTGTGACAGATTAGTATGGTGGCGTTTGTAGTTTTCGTATATGTGGTAGCTGTTTAGAGGTTTATTACAGTTGTCTGTTTGAGGAAATTCACCCTAGATCATTTTCTCGATCACTGGAGCTATTAATTGGGACAAGTGTATTTGTTTCGATTGATCAACGAAATATCAACCATCGTTTCTTGTAAAAAAATTATATTATTCTCTATTAATTATATTTCTACTCTATTTTATCTGATACTTGAGCATTTAGAATTTGTAAACTCTTGATTGGTTCTTCCTATTGAGTTTAATAATTCTTTCAGCTAGTATAGATAACAAGGTTATCATGCAATATAATTATGAATAAGGTGAACATATAAAAATATCAATGCATATGTTATTTTGGATTTTTGATTAATGTGGATAGATATATTATCATATTTTGGTTAATAATTTTATAAATTGTTGGTGTGGAAGCCAGACTTGTGGTCAGGAGGAGGCTCAAATGCTTTTGTAAGTCTTCACGACTCCCGAAAAGGGTGGGAAACCGTGACGTGCCACCATTTGTCCCTCTCTTTTTTTTTAATAAATAATTTTATAAATAATTATCCGGTTTTCTTTCACATTTGTGAGAAGTGAAGTATGACTCCACACAATCTTGCCACTGAATATTATGAAAAATAAATAAATAAATAAATACCCCCAAACTTATACTATCCTCTTTACTTGGTAACAAAATTCTTTTCGACAAAACAAAAGTGAAAACAGATAATATATCTTAAGAAACTCATATTTCAAAAGTGAAAATGATTTGTGTGCTATTTTTGGATCACTGATATCTCTGTAGGTCCCATTATTTCCGTTCCCTTTGTTTGTTATGGTCTCTTAATAATTAACATGTGTTCCTTGTTCTGAGGCTTGTCCTCCTCTTTGGTTAATATATTATTTATTTAAAAATTTTTAAAAAAAAAAAACCTACAACTGGGGATATTGTTTAAATTTTAACACAAATTGACATACAACTGATTAAATGAGATAGAGTTTACACATGGTTTTCAGTGTGTTCGGAATATAGAATGGTACACAAATAATGAGATACTTGTGTTAAAAAATTAATTACTTAAAAAAGAAAACTTTCTACCACTTATCCAATAATACGTGGTACACAACCCGTGTTTCAGACATAAAGAAAATTTCCTCGTCTACATTAGCCACGCTTCTTAGTGTTTCTGGAGTATTTTGCTCGCATTTACTTATATATACACAGTACCAAACATGTGTAATGCAATCTTACAAAAAGAAGTATAGTTATATACAATGTCATGGATTGTCAAGTAAAAAGTTTTACTTATTTCAAAGAAAAGATCTCTGAGTTATGTTATGATGATTGATGGACCTTTCTATTGTGATATTTCTTTTTACACATATGCAATTGACATGGAAGTAGTTTTATTCTTTAGGCGCCTATTCTTTATAAACACATATAAGATATCCTTTTTTTGGGACGTGAGATTTATAGTCTCAACACACACTTTTATGTATGATGAATTTTCAAGATTAACACGTGAAACAACAAAAATCATGTGACGTGAAGTATGTGTAGAGGTTGTGCTTCACAAATAGGCAAACATGCTCTATATCATGAAGGAAGTCGATATGTCATTATAAAATCAATTGGCAATATAAGTAGTAACTCAATTCCTTATAGAGAAAAAAATTATATAGATTAGTAGCGAATCCTAGTTGCTTCCCCTTTTCTCTCCCACAGAAAAACTAAACCAAAACCCTTGTTCTTCGTTGCCGACTCCTTCCCTTGATTGGGGTCGGCAACAACTCCATTTTTTTATTGCTTTTCCTCCGTTTCTTCTCTTTCTTAGTATTTATGTATGTGTCCCTCTATTCCGCTGCCTATGGGTGTCGGATTGTGAGGTCACAGCTTTTTCACCATTTTTCGGTGTTTTTCATCGTATCTTTGTATTGACCCTAATTCCCATCTTACAACCACCCTCCTTTAACCCCCAACACCCATTCTCTTATATCTTGTTCATTTGTTTCTCCTCCCATTTCATCCCTTCCTTATCTTTGATCAGAGCCAAGAGTAGCACACTAGTTTTGGTCATCAGATAACCCTTTTTTCTCGCTCTGCACCTGATCGACCGACATGCTGGAAAATCGGGGCCAAGTGTGTGGCGGTTTTGCCCAAAGCTATGGTGTTTGAGATGCCCCTTAGCCTGATCCCATTCCTTTTTGTTTTGGTTTTTTGGTTCTTCTTGCAAAGTCATGTAATGGTGGTTCATATCTAGGATCTCCACCATTGTGGCGGTTTTGGTGGCGAAATTAGGTTGGTTTTTTTTCCTTGTTGAGGGTAGAAAAGTTTTATGAAGTGCTACCTTCGTCGATTCAACTATTAAGGGTACAAGTGTAATACAGTTAGAAATACAGTCAATAATATAGTTAGTAAGGTGGTTAGCATTTGGTTAAAGTTGTTAGGATTTCTCTTATAAAAACTGTGTATGTAATCTTCATTTAGTTAGTTAATACAAATCCTATTTCTCTCTCTAAACTCTCTCTCTCTCTCTCTCTCTCTCTCTCTTTGTCAAACTCTTTGTGTTCATCTTTCTTCTCTTCATCTTTCTTCTTGATTTTCTCTTCAATTCCCAAACACTACAATGTGTTAATCCTACATAGATGTTGATTTTTTGTTGTTGAAATTGTGAAGGCAGATGCCATTGTTAAGAGTAGTTGTTTTTTTTTGGTAAAATCCACAAAAGGGCGATCCCGTGGTACTATAGTTAAGGCCGATGCCACACTATAGTTTGTTAATTTTCTGTTTTAAAGGCCGATGCCAATGTTAAATGAAGTTGATGACGGTAATCCCACGAAGGGTAATCCCGCAAGGAATTGTTATAACCGGTATGAGGGTGTGTTACAACTTTATAAAAGGCTATTCTTTGATTTTGTATTCTATTGGAAACATAGGCTTCTGCATACAAAATGGTTCCATAATCTTGCTGAGTATGTTGAAAGAAATATTGGAGAACATTCTGTCTTTGGAAGATTGTATCTGCAAAAGTGATGTGTGATGATAATGGGATGAGCAAAGAAAACAATAGCTACAAAGTATGGATTTAAGTTCTAAATACCTGTCAGTTTAGTGAGCAAGTAGCATCTGTGCAAGTAGCATGTTGAGTATGGATACCTGTCAGTTTGAGGAAGGTGCAAATCATGCAGTTGAATGTGATTTGACTGTTACAAAAACCCATGAGAGAGTTGAGAAGAATTGGGTTTTTGGTGCACTTATGGTGAAGAAAAATGAAAATTGGAATTTGATATTGCGGTTGAGAATTTGAGATGGTATCACATAAAGACTGTCGAAATTATACCACTCTCCACTCACTTTCTGGATACAAAACCAATGGTCCTGCAAGTGACAGCTAAATGCATTTTCAAGCTCAGGATCAATCTGCACTGCGTCCATTTGTCCATATTTCAGTGTTTGCTATTTGAGACTTTGCTGCAATCTCAAACTGGGATAACCTAGTTGAGATTGAGGGGGAGTATTAAGGGTACAAATGTAATACAGTTAGAAATACAATCAGTAATATAGTTAGTAAGGTGGTTAGTATTTGGTTAAAGTTGTTAGGATTTCTCTTATAAACACAATGTGTGTAATCTTCATTTAGTTAGTTAATACAAATCTTATTTTTCTCTCTAAACTCTCTCTCACACTCTCTCTCAAACTTTCTGTGTTCATCTTTCTTCTCTTCATCTTTCTTCTTGATTTTCTCTTCAATTCCAATACACTACAATGTAGTTAACATTAACGTGGTGTTGGTTTTCTTAGGGCGGTTGCTCTTATGACTGTCGGCAAAGTGGTTGCTGCGATGGTGGCATTTTGCTGGATAGGACTTTGGGTTATGGTTTTTCTTTTCAATTTTTGTTCTTGTTAAATGGATTTTTTTGCTATCCTTTGTCGAATTCAACGTGGTGTTGGTTTTCTTAGGGCGGCTGCTCTTGTGACTGTCAGCGAAGTGGTTACGGCGATCGTGGCATTTTGCTGGATAGGGATTTAGGTTATGGTTTTTCTTTTCGATTTTTGTTCTTGTTGAATGGACTTTTTGGCTATCCTCAATTTGCATTGGATTGTTTGATGTAACTTGTCACATCCTGGCCCGAGCCCCCACCACAACCCGGACTCGACTCCGCCGTAGCACGATATTGTCCGCTTTGAGCCACGGCCACGCCCTCACGGTTTTGTTTCTGGGAACTCACGTGAGAACTTCCCAATGGGTCACCCATCATGGGATTGCTCTCGCACGAACTCGCTTAACTTCGGAGTTCCTACGGAACCCGAAGTCAGTGAGCTCCCAAAAGGCCTCGTGCTAGGTAGAGATGAGAATATACATATAAGGCTTACAAGATCTACACCCCTGGGCGATGTGGGATCTTACAATCCACCCCCCTTAGGGACCCGACGTCCTCGTCGGCACAGATCCGGCTAGGGATTGGCTCTGATACCAAATTGTCACATCTCGGCCCGAGCCCCCACCACATCCGGGGCTCGACTCCACCGTAGCACGATATTGTCCGCTTTGGGCCCCGACCACGCCCTCACGGTTTTGTTTATGGGAATTCAAGCGAGCAGAACTTCCTAGTAGGTCACCCATCTTGGGAATGCTCTGACCCAATTTTGCTTAACTTCGGAGTTCCGATGGAATTCGAAGTCAGTGAGCTCCCAAAAGGCCTCATGCTAATTGGAGGTGAGATGTACATATAAGGCATAGAGGATCCACTTCCCTGGGCGATGTGGGATCTCACATAACTTGTATTGGGTCTTTTCCCATTTAATGAATTTCTATTTCCTTGAAAAAAAGAAAGAAAGAAAGAATTATATAGTTTATAAAGAGAGTTGACTTATCAATGTCAAGGGTCCCTTGTAAAAGAGTAAAGTGAAATGTAGAAAAAAGAAAGAAAGAAATTGGAGGAGAGATTTGTTGGCAACTCGAATTTCAAACTCATCGATTGGACATCCATTGTCTACACTCTTTATGTCTCTCTATAATTGACCAAGAAAAACAAAAATGAATGCAAAATTATAGAGTGTATAAAGGGGGGAGTATATTCGTTTTAATTGACTTGGTTACACTCGTATGAGTTATGTTTACAGCTTCAATTTTATTTATTTTAACATAACTGAATAAGAAATTAACATGTCACTGTATTTGAGCGGCAAAATTCTTCTCTCGCCCCAACTCGGCAGAAAAGTGGGAAACACATTGAGTAAGCAAATTTGGGACGAATAATGTTGATGAAATAAAATTGTTCTTGATATATAGTCCAATAAAATTCTCTTATGTACACATATTTTTGTTATTTACTAAACGAGCGTACTAACACATTATTTGGTTAACAAATTTGACAGTTCTAGCCTTGTTGATGAAGTTATAACCTTCTCACCAATATAAAACTGTGGTTTCCATATAGTCCAATCAGACAATTACATATGTCCTTAAAAATTCTCTCAACTAAAAATCATGGAGAGGAGAAAATGAACCCAAACCCATGTTGAATTTGAAAGGGTAGAAATGTGAAGTAGGACTATAGTGGTTGGGGGTGGCCTTGAAAAAGGAACTTAAAACTTATGTAATAAAATTCGATTGGTGCGATTCATGCGCCTTCTCGTTCGTCACGTGCCTCCGGCGTGAGTGACTTGTGTCCCATCCCATACATACTTTCATCATAAATATTTCTAAGACTCTCTCGACCAATATCTCTCTAATTCTATAAATCTCTTCCCATGGTTAAGTTGCAGGCTTAGCTCCAACCAGTATTAAAGCATCATATCTTTGTAGTTTGGAGGGAAAAAATTTCTGGGTTTTGGTTGAAATTAAGAAATAGAAATGTTGTGGCAGAAGAAGCAGCGTTTTAATTGGGTAGTGCAGATGGTAGTTGCTGTGGGATTAGTACTAGTTGTGATTGGAGCTAGTAATTTGCAGACTGGGGAAGGAAGGCCTCACCGGATTCTTATCGATACAGATGTCGATACCGATGATTTCTTTGCTCTCTTGTACCTCTTGAAGCTTAACAGATCAGAGTTTGAGTTGGAGGTGAGTTCATCATCCATCATCATCAATTGTTTGTGTTCATCCAGAAAGTACTTAAGGCTATAAGTTGGATCTCCAAATCTGCAAATGCTTAGAGCTCTCAAAATTTACATGTCTCTTCGATGTACGTCTTTCCAATAATTGTATATGTATGCATATATATGCATGCATGCATGTATATATACACACGCATATATATATATATATATATTCATTTCTTCCGTTAGGAATCTAAGCAAGTGATGATCACCAGAAAAAACTCATCGAATTAGTTTTGGTTGATTTAAATTTTAATTGATATTTGGCTTTGAAGGTGCAGAACTTGATTTTTTTTAATGCCTTGAGGACCGGGTCAAATGATTCATACAGTTGAATGGATTCTATATTTGGGAAAAGGTATAATTTAATAAAAAATCAAGACAGTGTTCTTGGAGTTTTAATATTTTTGCAAGCTAAACCTTGTTTAATTAATTAAAAATTAATCTTTTTGGTCAAACGACATGTAAAAGTAAAACAACTTTGATTTCCTTTTTGTAAAAGTGAATCATTGTTTTTACCTTAAACATGTTTTCTTGCAAAGTAGAAAAATAAATTCCGACTCTAGTTTTCTTCCCTCGTACCTAAATTCTTGTCTCCTTCTACAGTTTTCATCTCTTGCAAAGTAGAAAAATATATTTCGACTACAATTTTCATCTCTTGCACCCAAGTTTGAGTCTTCTTCTACGACAATTGGAAAAGCGTTTTATTTTAAAAGGTAAAAATAAATAAATTATTATTGTTTCCTTAAACCTTGGTAATTATAGAACTGTAAATTTGTTTTACCACAGGCAGTGACTGTAAATGCAAATGCTTGGACCAATCCTGGGCATGCTGTGCATCAAATCTATGACATTTTATACATGATGGGGCGTGATGACGTGAGAGTTGGAGTGGGTGGTGAAGGTGGGATCAAAGAAGATGGTACAATTCTGCCAAATGTTGGTGGATATCTTCCAATTATCGAACAGGCATGAACGGATTATATATCTCAACTCATAAATCATAATTATGCTTAATTAATCATGTTAAATTCATATTTACGGACACTAATTTATATTACTTTAAAAAACAATTAACTTCAGGGGACTACAACAGCAGGAGGATGCAGATATAGACAAGCCATTCCTGTAGGTGCTGGAGGTCGATTGGATATTGATTCTAATTTTGGCCTCAGAAAATCATTTCTCCCCCAGGTAAAAATAAGGGTTTATATCACAAATGGTCTTTGAAATTGACCCCATCAATCATGATGGTCCCTGAAATTGAAAATCGATCAATGTAGTCCCTGAATTTTAACTTGCGAATCAATGTGGTCCTTCTGTTAGTGTTCCGTCCAAATTAACTTTAAAAAAAGGTTAGAGAACCAATTTTTCATGGTAAAATGATCAAAAATAAGTTTTCTTTTTTTCCATCTTCACTTTTCTCTCCATTTTTTCATGGATTTGGTGCTAAAACTAAAATAAAAACAAAAAAAAGTGGTTCTCTAACCTTTTTTTGGTCATTTTACCATGAAAAATTGGTTCTCTAATCTTTTTTTAGTGTTAATTTGGACGGAACACTAACAGAAGGACCACATTGATTCGCGAGTTAAAATTCAGGGACTACATTGATCGATTTTCAATTTCAGGGACCATCATGATTGATGGGGTCAATTTCAAGGACCATTTGTGATATAAACCCGAAAAATAATGTACACAGTAATTTTAAGCTGTATTTCTTATGTATTCTCCGGTTATTTTTTTTCTTCACTTTGAGTCTGCCAAAGTTTCGTATACCTTTTTTCTCCTTCTGCATATAACTGTTTAAAAATGTATCTTATTAAAGAATGAAGTGAATGAGAAGAAAAAGGGTGTGCAGAAATCATTTCTCAAAATTAAATCTTTGATTTGAAATATGATGACCCAAATGGCTCTACGTTGAAAGCTGATAGGGAGAAATTATAATTAGCACTATTACTGTAGTAAATCGACATCATCGATTAAGGTTCTAAAAAATACTATGTGCTAGTCAAGCGGTGGGCATGAACCTAACGCCTAGGTGGCTAGGCTTGGGCCTAGGCAAATTAGACGGATTTAATTAAATTTATCATATAACATATAAATAAATGTCTACTTACACTCTAAAAAATAATAATATACTTGTATTGAGAATTTAGAAAACTTAAAACTTAAAACTTAAGCCATATTGTCACCATAACTGAAAAATGCAGCAAAAAGATAAGAAAAATTGAAAAATCAAATTTGAAAATTCACTAATTAAGTAGGTTATTCAGAAAAACTTTAACTTAATTAAAAAAAATTAAAAACAACGGAACCGCCTAGCCTCTGCCTAGCCCCCACCTAGCCTGCCTAACTCGCCTAACCCGCCTAACCTGCCTAACCCGCCTAGCCCGCCTAACCCACCTAGCCCGCTTAGCCGCCTAACCCGCCTAGCCATTGCCTAGCCTGCCTTGCCCCTACCCGATTTTTTTCCATGTTTCGGCCCAAATCGCATTGATCCTTGGTGTAAATTTGCAAGTGCACAAGATAGTCGTAATATAGCGTTTTGCAAGTCCAAGTATCATTCCCACAAGGATTCTAATTCAATCTCCAATTTGATAAACTAAACCAAATCTAATTATATTAACGACACACAAACCCAAAAATATACACTCAAACAATGGACTAGACTCGATCTTAATTAATAATTTAATTAAAGATGTGAAAAGTTTGTTGTGTGATGATTTTATAAGCAAATGAAAACATAACCTTAAATTAAAACTAAGATTAAAGAGAATAAAGCGTTGAGTTTTAAGGTGAGTGATGAAAATCTAGGGATTCGGAATCAACCACAAGCAATCTAGTTTAGGTTTCAATGCATTCAATGGATCTTTCGATTCTTTAGATGATAACTCCCGTATCTAAGTCCTTATCAGGCACATTAGACCATAGTTTTCCTTAAGTGAATGATTCTCTCCTATTTCAGGCAGAGGTCGTATATCCTAACATGCAACTTATCTTGGCTAAGGCATAAATTTAACAAGTAGGACTCTTTACGCTCTAGAAAACAAGGGAACCAAGCAAACCATTATCCTTTGTCAAGCAATAATGTAATTTACCACACTTAACCACAAGAAGCTAATTGAATTATATTGCTAGTTCAGCCTCAAATTCATCTTCCAATCTTACTAGATGCAAAGTCCTAAGGTGATCAATCAAAGAATTCAAACAAAAAGTAACAATTCAAACAGTGATTAAGCATTCGTCTAAAAGAAACTAGAAATCCAATGAATAACATTAAAAACCATAAACATCCATGCTAGCTAGGGTATCATCCTAAGCCTAGAAAAAGAGTTTAGTTACTCCTAAAATGCGAAAACATAATTAAAATTCTGAAAAACATGAAATACACTTCCACATGATGATGATGGATCGCACAGATGATCAGCGGCTGCTACTTTCCTTTTTACTCCTTGCTGCGACCTACTCCTTAGACTCCTTTGAATCCCAAAAGGACATTCCCAAAAACTCTGTCCACCGAAAGTCCCTCTGTCTCTCCTGTTTTATTCCTGAATAAATGGTGAAGTTCTTACTTGAATAGGACTCTTGAATATCTCTTCTGACTTGGATTAGTATATTGATGATGTGGCACACCAAACTATTAAATATATTAAATCTGCAGTATGCACCTTTTAGGATAGTCTTGAACTCTTCTGATAACTTTCCTTTTGTTCTGCACGTTTCCTTTTATTACACTTTGTAAATCTGAAATCTCTTTGCAAATTCCGCGTAAACCTTGCTGGCAGACGTCCGGTACAAGAATCACTATAACGGCTTCTAGGAAACTCGGAATCACAAACCGTAAAATTCCTCTGAAAGCTAACTTCCATATCTTTCCAATGGTTAAGGCTCCACAGCTGGTTCATTATGAGGAAGTACAGTTTAATCCGTAAAGTTGGCTGCTCTGCACAAACAGCTTCTGCTTCCAGCATGCCAAACTCATTTCAATGGCAAAAGTGCTCCTTTTTCTTCTTTCTTCATCTTCACTCTTCAAATCTAAGAAAAACATAAAACTAAGTGAAACACACTAAATTCACTCAAAAACATAACAAGAATCTAAACTAAAGGGCATGAAAATGTATGCAATTATGATTATATCAGTCCTCCACCGTCTAGCCACCTAGATTGATTTTTAGAACACTGATATCAACCCATACTGATACTTAATTTATGTTATATAACGACACTTTAAAGCTATTAAGTTATTACTACACCAATATATATGTACAACATATAAAGACGATATCCATATAATAAGACAATATTGACAACATATAAAGATTATATTGATATAATACGACTATTTGATAACAATTATAGTGTTATGGAAGAACACTGCTATAGTGATAATGTTATATGATTATGATAGCTTGTCTGATAAATTCATACATGAACTACTGAAGAACTGTTTTCTTTATTCAATTTTTGGTGTTACATTAATTCTATATCTTGCTCAGGAATTTTTCATTTTTTTCTTTTCTTTTCTGTAAATGAAATTAGGGCAGCAGGAGATATACTCCCTTTCGACAACCTACTGCTCAGCAAGTGATGATTGACAAAATATCTGCAGGTCCCATTACTGTATTTCTGATAGGAGCACACACGAACTTTGCCCTTTTCCTTATGAGCAATCCACACCTAAAGAAGAATGTTGAGCACATTTATGTCATGGGTGGTGGTGTGAGATCGAAAAACCCTACTGGTTGTTGCCCGGAAAATTCCACGTCGTGTGTTCCTCGGCAGTGTGGTGATCCTGGCAATGTCTTCACAGACTACACTAGTAATCCTTATGCAGAGTTCAATTTCCTTGGTGATCCCTTTGCTGCGTACCAGGTAGTACTACAGTTTAATATATATTTTTCGGCCGTGAATCATTGCTAGACGGTGAATTTGGACCTCACATTTTGACAACAGCCGTCAACTGAATCAATGGTTCAAATTTACAGTTTTACAACATCAACATCTTATGTTGCCAAGCAGTGACAGAGAACATTTATATAGTTTTATGGAAAACGAATTATTATGTCATCAAATTCACACATTCAGGCGAGAATCAACTTGGTTAATGGTTCATATTCACAGTAGGTTTAGTCTAGTACATACGTCGTCCGATAGTTTGAGAAGAGAAAATTTTCCGGTTTTATAAATGGTCGCATTGGTGACAATGAAATTGATATATTTCAGGTTATACATTCTGGGATTCCAGTCACCCTTGTTCCCCTGGATGCAACAAACACCATTCCAATTAGTCAAAACTTCTTTGATGCCTTTGAGAAGAGCCAGAACACATATGAGGCACAATATATCTTCCAGTCCTTGAAAATGGCTCGTGATACTTGGTTTGATGATCAATTCTACACGGTACATCCACGATTATTCGATTTTTGGGTGTTTAATCAAACTTTGCATACCTTTCTTAAGGAATCAAATAATCTGATATGATACAATGTGACTATTTTCAGAGTTATTTCATGTGGGATTCATTCACAGCTGGTGTGGCGGTATCAATCATGCGAAACAACTCGAATAATCCTAATGGAGAAAATGAGTTTGCGGAAATGGAGTACATGAATATAACTGTGATTACTTCAAATGAACCTTATGGGGTAACTGATGGCTCTAATCCTTTCTTTGATGGCCTCAAAGTTCCAAAGTTCAACTTAGACAAAAATGGTGTGCATAGTGGTCATGTTCAAAAGGGACTAAGAGATCCATTTTGCATTGGGCAAAATGGCAAAGGGAAGTGCAAGGTAACTAACTTGCTTTCTTGTTTACAACTTCCAAAATATAATCTAGTAAGCCTCGTTTGGAGTTTGGTATTGAATTGGAAGGGATAACTCACTAGATTTAAAGTTTGTTGAAAGAAGAAATGGATGTCAAATTCTAAATTTTCATCCAAGGTAGAAGATGGATTAGCCATGAAGGAAACTTATCCTTCCGAGTCCTATCATTTTGTGGGGATTGGAAGAAATTTGTTTTCTTTATGACTAATCCATCTTCTACTTTTGACTTGGACAAGATTCGAAATTTGGCGTCGGTTTCTTCATCCAATCCCAATTATAGAAACCAAAAGAGGCTTTAGTGGTTGTATGCTTAACTTAAACGAATTCTCATTTAAGGCAAAGTGCAATCAAGTTTATCGATGATATATCCACATTCTGAAAAGGTGCGGATAACTACACTACCCAAAACTTTGCTTGCTTATGTTATAATCTTTGTAAACTTGATTTTGTTTTAAAATATTAAAAGTGCTTAAAATAATGGTAAGCTTGATTTAATGAGCAAGAATGTTAATGTTTAAACATGATCTTCAAATGTTGATGAATTTCCTATTTTGACACAGGATGGTTATACAGAAGAAGTAACAGGATCAGAGGCAGTGTCTGTGCTTGTTGCTACAAAAGCCAAGCCAAATCAGGACCCTCAAAGCCCACTTGACAGAGAATTCTTCATAAGTTTCTTGGATGTAATTAAGCTCGCTAAAATCCTTTTTCCATTTAATTTTTGCAGGTTTGAATAAATTTTTTTACTCTTTTCCATTTTTTTTTTCTTGCAGGTTCTGAACAACCCTCAACAAAAAGGGAGATTCAATTTAACAACCCAATTTCCATTTTACAAGGAAGTTACTTACAAACCAGAATTGGGAAACAGAAAACTTGGAAAACCTGTTGTCTTTGACATGGATATGAGTGCTGGAGACTTTGCAGCTCTCTTCTACCTCCTCAAAGTACCTATTGAAGTGATTAATCTCAAGGTAGAATTTTTGTTGCTTCTTTTTTCTAACTTAACTAGGTTAGTCCCCCGAAAACTGATAATGTTACCGAGGAACTCTTAAGCAATCAAATTATATGTATAGAAAACCACTCACCAATAGCACAATAACAGTTGGGTTCAGGGTCTTTTCTTCGAAATGGAGCTTTAAACCCTGAAGATGCTTATTTGCGAGAACCCCAATTTTTCGAGAAAATAGATTGGCGAAAAAACTTAAGATAGTAGCTTAATTTGTCATTGATTTCCATATATGAGAAAAACCTGTTTGTGTTGGTTTCAGGCAATAATAGTAAGCCCAACAGGGTGGGCAAATGCTGCAACAATAGATGTGATTTATGACTTGCTGCATATGATGGGCCGTGATGACATCCCAGTAGGTCTTGGAGATGTATTTGCTACAAACCAGTCTGATTCAATCTTCTCTGCTGTTGGAGACTGCAAATACCTGCAGGCCATCCCTCATGGCAATGGTGGATTGCTGGACTCAGACACTCTCTACGGCCTTGCTCGCGATTTGCCACGAAGCCCACGAAGGTATTACTTTTCCGTCGCTCACCAAATTTGAATAAACGAAACACTACCATATTATTTAGTGAACTTAACTTAGTAAACGAATTTGGTGAGCTTAGCGATACTCTATGCAAAATCGTATGTTCCCTTAGATGGACCGGGAGTGAATTCTTAAGTCCTTTTTACCAGGTATACAGCAGAAAATTATTTAGAATTTGGAGCCCCTCGGGATACAGATCACCCTGAACTCAGGCAACCACTGGCATTGGAGGTTTGGAAGGCTGTGGTGAAAACACTGGATCCAGGATCCAAGATTACCATACTGACCAATGGACCCTTGACTAATTTAGCAAAGATCATTTCGTCGGAAAAGAATACCACCTTTCTAATACAGGTGAGTCCATTGATCTTAATTCGTATATTCTCACATCAAGTATTTGCAGCAATGATGCCAATGTTGCTCATTGCAGGATGTATATATTGTTGGAGGGCATCTCAGCAGCAATGACAGGGACAAAGGAAATGTGTTTACAAATCCTTCCAATGAATATGCAGAGTTCAATATATTTTTTGACCCTTTGGCTGCAAAAACAGTCTTTGAGTCTTCACTTAACATCACACTCATTCCCCTCGGCATCCAGCGCGAAGTTAGTTCATTCTCGAAAATATTAGAAAGGATGCGCTGGAAGAAGAAGACACCTGAGGCCAATTTCACCCGGCGTTTGCTGTCAAGGCTCTACCGTTTGCAGCAATTGCACCACAGATATCATCACATGGTAAATTAGCTTCTTATCTAAGAATATATGCATGAAACACTCTTAATCTATGGTAGGGAGTCTTCTCCAACACTACTTCACATATCGACCAGTTTATTGTCAGACTCACAGTCGGGCAACCATCCACCTGATTAATGGTCCAGATTTATGGTCTAACATCTTATGTTGCCAGACAGCCTGACATCGTATGTTCTCACTTCTCATATGTTATATTATGCTGCAGCAAACTTTCTTGGGGGAAATTCTTGGAGCAGTTCTCATAGCTGGTGATTCCCATCTGAATGAAACCTTCCAAGTGAAGCCCATCAAAGTTTATGCTGAAGGTGTTGAATCCAGTGATGGACAGCTTATGATCGACGAAAATCAACCGAAACTGGTCAGACTATTGGACAGTGTAGATCCTGAGGCCTATTACGATCTTTTTGCAGACCGGCTTAGCGATTCAAACCAGTCTGCTGTATTAGCTAGTTTCGAAGAGCAAGTAAACTTCTGGCGGAAGCCTCCGAATCAGTCCGGCACTGCTCCGTAAGACGTAGAAATTTGTATGAACAAAGTAGAGATTCTGCTTCAAATGTAGCACAAATGGCAAAAAACAAAGAAAGGAATACGAAACGGAAAATGCCATTGGAATTGTTCATTGGCTTATTTGTTTAACAAGGTAAATTGTTCATTGATGATTCACTGTACTTGCACAGAGGCGAACCTACTACATCATATTTTTATAATGCAAAAGTTGTCACTAATAAAAGTAATTATAACAATAATTGATCTCATCTCAACAGATTAAGCTTTCAGGAACATGATCATAACCATGTCATTATCACTAATCATTATTATAATCTCACCACCCCAAGCCTGCCAACTTTCCATGCTTTATCCGTTGTTGCATCATTGTTCGATTTAACCAACCGTTGCACGGAGTGACAGCTCTCTGCAATGAGGATATATCGCTTTTCTTCCTTTCTCACACACCATGCCATGTGTGAAAATGAAAAGAAAAAAATGTATTATTGATGTGTGAGAAAGGAAGTGAAGCGGTATAACCTCGTTTCAGGTAAGTTATAATTCATTAACAAAAAAACCTTTAATATGGATTATTTCCCTTTTTCTATTTTATTCTGAGAAAACAAAGAAAGATAATATTGTTGAAAGGAACAAAATGTTATTGTCCAGTTGTGATCATTGACCCTTCTCATTGATTCTCCTTTCCTTAAAGAAAGAATTTGACGAGAAAAGCACGTTTTAGCGGCAAATAAATGGCCAGCAAAGCAGATTGACAATTAGCTTCAAAGAATCAAATCTTTCACATCTATTTTATAATATGGATTTATTAAACAAGACTTCATGAGTCATTTGTTTGATCTCTGCTGGCATTGATGACAACTAAGGATTGATACGAATGGTAGGCATGTAATTCTACTAATAATACACGGGAAATGATTTTCGCACTCTCTCTTTTCTCCTCCCGCACTTACCTGCTTGTTTCTGTCCTTGATTTACCGTTTGATTTATACAATCCTGTGGCAGAAATAGGAGGGGGAGTGCACGAGGATAAAGAGTGGGTGTAAAATCATTTCCCTAACACAACAATACTAACAACGAGGAACAGCCAACACAAACTTGAGCCATGTCAAAGTTTCCACAAAAGCAGAAACTGCAGGCTGGAGATTTCTCAAGATCAAAACCCTAGTCAAATACAAAAACTTGGGATCGGTTTGCACAGCCGCAGTTTCAATCACAACGACCCAAAGACATGAATAGGTAAAGTAATTAAGCAATAAAGCATATCACCAGCTAGTATTGGAAGGGAAACTCCTTTTCATGATAACAAGGTTAAAGGTTCATCAAGAAGTGGCACCGGATGGAAAAACTACTATTCCTACCATTCATACAAGCACAAATTCAACAGTGAAGAGAAATTTCAATCAATTAAGAGAGGTGTTATACAATACGCGTGTGACAAGATCTCTCTCCAACCACCCTAACCTTCTTGTTTCTTTTCACAATTGTAGGCTTAGAAATTCAATTCCAACATAGGAATCGACCCGCCAGCTGCCATAATTTGCTGCTCCATCTGAAATCAACAATATTTAATTTTGGAAAAAAAGAATAAGTAAATGGAACAATTAAAGTTACACATAATAAGCAACATTAAGCGTCTATACAATTCTACTCACCGCGAAGAGAGTTTCAAGCTTGCTCTTCACGAGGTAGTACTCCTGCTTTACTTGTTGAACACATCTAACACACCTGCTAACGAAAAGCCTTTCAGTTTTCATGGTTCAAGACCTCACAACTTCGAGAGCTGATTAAGAAAGAGTTAAATGCAAAAGAAAAACACTAAATAGGAATGCTTAGAGTAAAGTAAAATCACCCTTCAGTGTTCTGTTCCTCGCAGAAGTTGCGGAAAGCAATGCAGGCATTTTTAACTCTTTGCGCACCAATACTGTTGAGCACAAAAACTCTCATCAAACACATTCAATTAAACATGAACAGAAATTTGCTCTCAAACCTATGTCCCTATATCTGAACTAGATTAAGTTTAGGGTAATGAATAATGATCACACTCCCATTTTCTCCTTCTGTACTCTACCCTTTTTCTGTCCCTTGATTCTCTTTGAACTATTCAATCCAAAGACTAGAAAAGAGGGAGTGCAGAGGGAGAAAGGGGCGTGTGAAAATCATTTCCCGGATTTTAAACTATCCAAGCATGTACAAATTGGATTTATCTCAGGTTGAACAAAATGAAAAACTGTCCAACAAACTATACAACTAGGAGTTCGAAATGGTAAAACGAGCAGTTCCGGCTATAAAATCAACTAAGAAATTCAAAAAAGGACCAACTTTTGCTACTTCATTTCATCTTTCTTTTTCATAGGCAAAAAAAAACAAAGCAAAATTGAAGTGTACCTGGAGCTACTACCCTTGAACTGGTGAACATGGGCATCAACCCTTTTGAAGTCTACAGTTGGTTGTTCTCTGTGCAAACAAAAAAAAGGGAAAATCATGCACTCCTCAAAGTATCCAAAGCAAACTATGAGCACCACACAAATCAATCCAGTCCAATCCAATCCTAGAGAAGAAACGATAGTGAAAAGGTAAGATCTTGGATTCTTACAGAGCTCTGGTGAGATCATTGAGAAGCTTCTCAGAATCTTCAAAGAAAAGGGACACCACTTCAACAACAAAATCTGGGTTGCTCTCATCCTGCAGCTGTTGGAGCTGCAAAAACTGACCATCCAGAAACCCCTTCTCTCACCCAAACCACAAAAACCCAAAAATACAAAAAATCAGGAACAGAACAAGCAAATACAACAAAAACAAAACAAACCCATCTGTGATTTAGCTTAAGTTTCAAATTTCTCTGTTGCGTTTACCTCCAGGAACAGGGATTTTGTGTAGTCAACCCACTGTCTCTGCATTTGCCCCACTTCCATGTCTTTGCTTTTGTTCCTCTCCACACAGACAGAGTAAGCGAAAGAGAGCCAGCCAGCTGAGAAAAGCTTGTGTCTTGAATTGCAGATCTTGAGGAATTATTGCACAAATCAGAGAGTATAAAAGTATAAAAACCTAGAAAAAGGGTTTGGTGAATTCAATGTGAAAAAACAAAATCCAAAAGCTGCTTGCTTTCGGGTATTTGTCTACTGTCTAGTACAGGTAGAGTCTGACCTCCCCTTCTTACGTGGGAGTATGATTCTCTCTCCTCTTTTTTCTCTTTTTTCTTCTCTCATCTTCTATTTGAACGATCATGGTTAAATCATATCAACATCTTATATTAATTTTTTATAGCAAGAAAAATGCAAAATAAGAGAATATGAGATGAGGGGATGAAAAAAAGAAGTAGGATTCTCTACCCTCCTATTCTCATCTCATTTCATCCCCTCCTCTTACACATTGTTTTTTATCTTATTATTTTTATACAAAAATGGTTTTTACCATTTTTCCCACAGAATCACAGACCCCACCACTTGCCCTCCTTTATATATAATAATAATAATAATAATAATAATTTATTATTAGCATTTAACCTCCTGCACAATACACTCTCTCTCAACCTTTGTTTTTCTTGTAATTTTGTACATTTTTCAAGTCTTTGGGCTTTTTCTCAAGGAATAAACCCTAGGGTTGGAGAAAGACATGTAGATCTGTGTTGTTATCATTTGGGAATGGTGCGGTTCTGCTTTGAATCAAAGTTTTTACACAGTTCATTAGCTTATTTCATAAATATATATTATCAAGAAAAACAAAATCAACCCAGTTCTAGACATGTTCTAGTTTGGTTCGATTGGGTGCCAGTTCTACTTGATTTTGGCCTTAACCCATTTGATTTGAAGGGCTTTAAAGAGCCCTAAGTCCTAATAAAAAAATTGGTTGCAAATTTTTAAAGGAAAACTAATGAAAATGGCTTGAAAACTTTAAGTTTTAACGATAAGGACAAAATAAAGGGTAAAGTGAATAGTACCAGGTTTGACTTTTTAGTGTAAAAATGTGGTTTTTCGTTAAAGTGAACAGTACAGCGAACTTTTCGTTAAAACTCCCAATTTTTAATTAACATAAGACGTAGGATGAAACTCAAACGAGTTGGAAGGTCAACCTAGGCTTCACAATTTGGACTCAAGTTTGAGTTTGGGATCATTTGGCATCGTTAGGGCTTGAGTTCACTTGGGTTATAGGCTCATGTTGCTCAACTTTGTATTCAACACAGCTCGTTCTAATTTGATTTTTTGCGCTGGTAAATTACACGATAATGACCAAGGAAGACTGAAATATCTCTGTAAGCCTTCCCGATCATCGAAATGGTAAACTGCCGTGATTTCGCTACCAAATATCCCCTTTATAAAGAGAAGAAAAAAAAAAAAAAAAAAAAAAAAAAACTCTCTTTTCATTATCAACTGTTTATTTCGTACCGCCCAATGCAGTATTATTAAAGAGAATTGTATAACCGGATACAAACGTAAATTGCATCACCCAAGAAAATAAAATCCGATTAAAATCTTAGCTAATTTTCTACAACTTATTAAAAAAAAAAAAGAGTCGTGGTCTATGCTCCACATATAGAGGGAACAGGACCTGTGATTTACAAGCTGTTAGCGGTTTTGCTGGTTGGAACTAAACCCCCAGCCAGCTTGTTAGGGATTTTAGGGTTACTAAAACTAAAGATTATTATTAGAATAATCCCCAACTAATCAAATGCCACCCCATCCCAATATCCCATGTGGCAGAATTATCATTCGCCAAAATCGTGAATTAAGCAGGTTTGGTAAGACTATTGAGATCTCTCCTGATTTCATTGTCCGGAACTTAATGACTAAGAAATCTGCACCACTCAAATTAATTATACGGTCCTTATTAACACATTGTATTAGCCCTCCTCACACTAAATAAGGGTTCAGATCTCTCTTGAACAATCCAAATTTCTTAATCCTTGAGCTTTGAACAATGGGATCCGAAGATCTCAACTTGATAAGACCACCTGATCTTCAAGACTTGGAAGTTGGAAGCTCTACCATGTTAAATGTACCTTCCAATCTTCATGCCATATTTGATGAATGTTTGTGTATTTCTCGAGACTTGTAATTCAAGTAATTCAAAGCATTCACATATTCAATACCTATCCTAGAATGTCGCTCTTGTATCTAAATAAAAAATTGTTTGTTTATTTCTTAGTCCAATAAGCAATCCCCAAATATAAGAGAATCTTGAAATCTTCCTTACAGCTGTTGTTGTAGTAATCAACTGTCGATTGTGTTTTGTCAACCAAAAACACAAAGGGCCAGTTGTGTTTGTCGAAGCCTCCTCCTTAAACCTAAACCTTTTTCAATTCAGGAAAATTGCTCCATTGGGTGAGCTTTGGACGGTTCGGAAATGTCAAAATTGTTGAGAGAGAATCCTCCTCTATATTTTCTCTTTGTTTTTTTTCTCAAAAGACAAAGTAAGGTATCTTGTTTATATTCTAATTTTTTTTTTCAAAAATGGTGATGAAAATTGTAGTATTTGGGTGGAAACATATTCTTATATTCCTATAGATAAATGGAACATATTCTTATTTAGTTGTTTAATGCTTCAAAGGTTGTAGCTATTTGTGCTCCATTCATATAGTTGGATATTGCCAAACTCAAAAGGTCAGTTGTCCACATGCGAGTGGATGGTTCCTGGCCGTTGATGCATTGTTCGACATACATCAGCGTCTAGAAACTTGACCATCCCAAGTAAAATTCAAGTTACAAACTCATGGTTGATAAAACACGATAGGGAATCATTGGCGTCAACTTAATTCTACAAGTAACAATTTAGCACCTTCCTTTCTTCATATTCAAATATCATGTTAGTGGAGCCAAAATCCATTACCAATGCTTCTACTATGCCCTAATGTACAGACCGACTAGATTAATGTAGCGTTAAATGTGCAGCTAATGATTCAACAATGAATGACCCAACGGTTACATACGTCAGTATATAGTATACACGGTATATACTAGAAAATCTCTTTGTTTACAACCTCAACTCTCCTGTACTCGAGCACCAGGGGGGTTGAACGAGCTTGAACACAATATTGACATGTGTCCCATGCTTTTTCTACGAGTTACCAAATCATAGCATGTATCGGATGTGCCAAATGACCTAATGGTAGGACAGACATGCAAAGGATTAAGGACCACTACTCCTACTTGGAGGAGGGCCTCCCTCCCTTCTAATCTTGGTGGTGGGATTCTGAGTGAGGTCCTCTCAAGTTGCAGACATCATGGCATGGCACGACTATTTCAACCCCCAATCAAACAGATATAAGAAAGTACATCCTTTAATTTATGTGGCTAACAAAATTATAAGAAAATCTATGCATGACACCACTAAAAATCTGGATGGATTGAAGCTTGCGAAAATTCTACTATGATCCGGTGTATAAGCATATCAAGAACTTGCATCTCTCTTTCTCATGATGCGCAATAACGCATGTAAATGGCGGTGCGCACATGCAAACGTCTCAGCTCTCAAACTTCAAGCATGTGAAATGCGAGTTGCGACATGGATAATATTACAACTCCTAATGGATAACAAAATGGTCGAATAGTGTGAAATTATAAATATAAACATAGCTGCGTAATACTCCAAGCAATCAGCTAGATCTTTAAACATAGTGTAAAACTTCAAGTCGTTATTTCAGGTCTCAAGTATATACATGGACACATTTCTTTTGGTGGTTTCTATCGCCGAATTTCGTTTCAAATAGTAACAGTACAGTTATAACCGATACAATTAACAAAGATAAAAGGTCTATTCAGCTATATACGTCTGTGGAAGTGCTTGTAATGAAAAATAAAATTACAATCCACCAAAAAATTAGTGAATGACCGCAACAGGAACAGGAAGCCTCCAACAGATGCTCCGCGTGGAAATCACGGAGTGAAATCTAGCATACCTTACAACTCCTCCTACAGTAGCCAGGAAGGTCAGGAGTTCCAACCATATACTCTCGGTTCTTGGTGCATTCCCCAAGGGCAGCCCATCTCTCACAACTCTCATTCAGATCTCCACAGTTCCCGCCAGCATCCAAGTTCTTGTCAAATGAGTCAACATGAATCCACTTCGTTGCTGACCATTTCTCACCTTCAATCACTGGGCAGCCCGCATGGAGACTGTTCGGGTCTGGAACAGCATGTGGGGTGAGACTGAAGAAAAGAAGGGCATCTCCTCGTCGTGGTTTCACTGAATATTTCCAAGGTGAAGAGAGAAGCAACAGAATACATCAACTTTTCTACAACAATTTCTATATTTTGATAAAAGCTGTATTAACTTATAATTTTATATAGAACTTGCCTGCAATTCCTTTCTTTGCACACTCAGAGAGACTATGATCTATTTCTGCAGCCTTACGGCGTGAAGGTATCTGCAGCCAGAGTGGTTTACAAAAATAATTATTAAAACAACATTAACTAAAGCATACAATCAAGCTGGTAAAAACTTCTTTATACTCTACTACCCAACCCCGTCTCAAGACTCTCAACCAATTAACAGAACTAGTAATTTTTTTTATCTTACTTTCTATGCCTCCGTATCCTTTTAGTTTTTCATAATTTTTATAACAGACAATTGTTGAAAGAACTATAACCATTACCAACATTTTTGTTAATTCAAATGCAATATAGAACAACGTAATGCAGATTCACGAGCACGTCAGTCATGCTAATATTACCAATCCAAAAGCAACCAGGGGTGGCTTATGAAAATAAATCTTCCAGGATACAGATTAGATGATCCCTATGTTGTTAGACAACTATCACATAGAAATTCTGGTAACACTAATCTGTTCAATGGTGCTCAAGTTAGCTCAATAAAAATTACAGAATCCAGGAGGTGAATAATGCAGCTAACCTCTGCTTCAGGGAACACAGTTTCACCACCTTTGGCCACATCAGTGAGATACATCAGTACAGTTGCTACGCGGTGTCCACCCCTAGCAATATTGACCTTGTCGACAAAGTAATCATAGTGTGGTGCATATTTCTGCCCAGGTTCATATCTCAATACTTGTATGTCTTCACCATTTTCTGAAAGTCAAGAAACACATCACATGTAAGATTGCCCCAGCAATGAAAATGAAAACGTTTTTTAAATTTTCGTTCTTTCCTTCTCAATCCAATATTTGCAATGCTCAGTTTTTTATGTCGGAAGAATAGATAACCTCTGAAATCTTACAAACATGGCTCTCCAAACATTCAAGTTAGCATCTGTTTTTCCCACGTTCACCCAATTCAGTAGCAGTAACAATATTACCAAAAGTTATGCTTGTCGTATTTTGATTTTCATCCCTTATTTATACTCGGTTTTCACTTCAATCTTCTTCATCAAAACATCTAAACACCAATTATAAGCAAAGAAGGAAAAGAAACACGTTGTATTGCTAAAATCTAAATATATGGCCCTCTCAATGCAACATACGAGGACCTCAATAAAGGGACAACAATTTTGATCCATGATTCGACAAGGTATGACTGAATATTAATTGTATCATTCAAAGTTAACTACCTGTTGAAGGTTATAAGAAAAGAACAATACAAACAGTATTCTTCGGCAAAGGGTTTACCTTTTGGAAGAAATGTCCATGTTGCAAGCTTATCCTCAATACCAGCAACAATGGGATCCTACATAACGAATTTAAGTTGTTAAAAACCACATTTGATATACATCCATACGTTGGTGACTTGCAATCCAATTCATGACCGATGATCATCCCGTCAACAATCAAACATCCACGGCGTGTATATATACACACATTTATAATGCAATCAATGCACTTCGGGCTAAAAACGTAAAATTGAATGGCAACTGGCACTTAGCAAAGCCTAACAAAAGTAGTATATATAGTTAAGGAACACTTACATATGATATAAAAATGATCAGAAATGAAAAAGGGAGAGAGAAAAGAAGCAGAGACCTTGGCCTTGGGAATGAACATTCCGGAGCTGGTCCGGACCTCGCTGAGCTTGCTCTGACCGGACAAGTTATCGGCGACGGCGGATCTCTTCAGCTCTGACTTCGCCTATTCACAATGAAATCAAACACAATGATAAAAGCGTGAGAAAAAAAAATCAGAATTGAATAAATTAAAAGATTGAAATGCGCGTAAACTCACGATGGAGATCAAGTGATCGCACTCGGCGTCCGTCAGCAGACCTTCGTACACGAAAGCTCTGCAAATTGATCATCCAATCCATTCCAATCACATCAATCCAATTCCAATCGAAAAAATTAAAAACAAAACACTGTTAGTCTAGAGAAAGTGGGAAAGAGAGAGACCTGGGGTTCCATGAGATCTGTTTGACTTTGGACGGATTGACGGTGAAGGTGGAAGCAGAAGAGGAGGTGGAGCAGATTGAGAGCAGGAAGAAGAAGAGGAGGAGGAGGTGAAGGCAAGCCCTAGTCATCAATGCTCGGTCGGATTCTCAATCTCTGAGATGGAGAGAGACAGACTGTGTCAATGTCAATTGAATTTCTAATCCCGATCCTAAATTCCTAACCCATATCTCAGTGCAGTGCTGCTGTTAACCACCTGTGGCTGCCGGCTAGCGGATGATAGTGGTTCGGTTTGGCAACGAAAATGTTATATTCATCCTTATAACCACGAAAATTAACCATATTCATAACGTCAAGTAACCATAGAGTATTATCTATAACCATACTCACCGGATAACGGATTCCCTATCGGTTAACTGTTATACCCATTTTTCGTCAATACAAAAAATATAGGTTAACTGGTATATCCATTTTTCGTCAATACAAAAAATATATTCGTTCAATTAACGCATGATAATTTAGTAGATATTAATTTCGTCACTAAATATTTGATGTATAAAATGATTTAATGAATGGATCTTATGGAGCATAAAAATTAAAGCTAAACATTGATAATATTGGCTGATCTTTGATATCTCCCATAAGTACTATTGGTCTGGATTCTCATAGATTTTGATTCATATCAAAACTTTTTAACTTGCCTACAAAATACAACTCAGACAATGCAACTTTTGTATTCTCAAGGTAATGGATTTAGTGAATAATAAATAAATAAATATATATAGATATATATATTATAATACAATTATATTAGATATGATTATATATAAATACTATTATATTATATATAATTCGGTTCGGATTCGGTGAGTGATATGGATTGGGGACACCTATAACCATATCAAAAACCATAACCGAATATTATTCACGGTTTTTCCCCATATCCAAAATATACCCAAATCCAATCCATTCGGGCGGTTATCCACGGTTATCGATTTGAACGGTTAGAATTATCATCCCTACTGCCGCCATGTCTTTTTCATGTTAGTTTCAAGGAACTCTAGCAAAAAAATCCAGGTATTGTTTATTTTACGAAAAATCATATTTTTATATTAAAAAATCAATCTTTGTACTATTTATTTACCTTTTATTTTGTCTTTATCGTTAAAACTCAAAGTTTTCAAACATTTTCATTAGTTTTCCTTCGTTTTAAGTTCATTGTTTCGCACATTTATATTTATTTTTCACACGATATCTTCTTAATTTTTTTGTTATAATTTTTTTTCAATTCATTCGATTCGATTGCTGAGACATGAGTTTTCATTTTAAAATCTTTGTCCACTAGGGCAATATTTATTACTTACAATTGTTCTGCTTTTTCTTACGTCAACTAAATAACACATACAAAACAAAAAAAAAATACATGTAGTTCTTGTATCACGATACATAATCTGATACCGAGAAGTTGAAAATTAGTTTCGTTAAGAGAGTAGTTAATCATACTCTCACTTCTATAATTGACATTTTTTTCTCCATCTACATAAGCATGTTATAACGAGTAATGTCATTAATTACATGTTTACCTATTTAAAATGTAGAACTCATGAAATAGAAGTGAATATGATCAACTACTTTCCTTAATCAATCTAATTCCTCGTTTTTCGAATATCAAATAAGGAATTGTGTTATTAAATACACAAGAAACCAAGAATCATATATCAATTCTCATTTCAAGTAAGTAAAGATTTCATAAGTTCAATCTTCAATCACAACGAAAATTCTAACTTGAGATTTCTTTCAACATTGGAAAGAACTTGAATCATTTTCTTTTATGGCTAATGTTTCATGTTTGTTAAACTTTTGTATCTGTTAGATAAATCATATTTTTTGCGATCTCATTTTATGATAGGTGATAAATTTATCAACAATTGAAGATAATAATTAAGCTTGAAACGAAATTGATTCGCCAAATGAGTGTTTCATTAATTCATATATAGATTTGTTGTGAAATAACAAAGCATAGTGCATAACCACTTCAAAGTTATACAACACGTCATTTTGGTTTATGGAATTTAAAATCAATGGAAGCGGTTTTAGAGATTGTCCATTGTCAATCATTTTGGTCTTTCTGAAAAATCTCTGTGAAATTGAAAAAACCATCAATTCAAGTGAAGATGTTGATTTGATAAAAATACCCTCAAATTAACATAGATTTTTTCACAGAATGATTAAAATGATTGACGGTAGAAGAGACCACTTATATCCGTTTTAAGTCTCAAAGACCAAAGTTAGAAGTTATGTCAATTTTAAAGACTATTTTGACTAAAAAAAACCCAATAAAAAACACTGTTCGTTTAATAGTGTTTGGACGGTTTTACCACTATTTTTAAAGGAAAACTAATGAAAAATGCTTGAAACTTTGAGTTTTAACGATAAAGATAAAATAAAGGACAAAGTGAATAACCAAAATTTATTTTTTAGTGTAAAAATATGATTTTTCGTTAAAATAAACCGTACATCTTTTCGTTAAAGTTCATTATTTTTAATACTCTTTCCCTTTTAATCTTTTTCCTCGAGGGTTTTCTGATTCGAAGAAGTTCACCCTTCATGAGAAATCACCTACTCACTTGTTCCAGCAGCTGTACATACATGCTCACTAAAACCACTCACCCTCTCCCTCCAAGGTTTTCTCTCATTCAGTCGTCGTTTCGATTACATTCATTGTACAGACGATGAGTAATTAACAAAGCACATATAACATTAACATCTCCAACAAACGTCCTTTGCTCTTCTCTTCCTTCTCTTGCATACTCATCGTTTTCTGCTTCTGAAACTGTCTGGTTTTCAAGTGATCGTTTTCTGCTTCTGAAACTGTCTAACGTTTTTGGTCCGTGGACGGATTTCAGCGCAATGTGAATCCGGCCTTAAGAAACAAATTCAACTACCCCAACACCCCATACATGGAAAGTTTAGGCCTCATTAGAAGTGCCCAAGATAAACTCCAGTTGTTTCTCTTTATTACTTAAACACTTGGTTGAGTTGTAGTCATCTGCATCGAAGAGCTCCTCCGAATACGTCCTTTGAAGTTTAGACTTTTGACGTTTTGTAGCGTACTCCAAACTGCCTTCATCGCCTTCTAAAATTTCGACAATCTGCAACGGATTTTAAACAAAATTAAAATAAAACGCGACATAAACTTGTTAGTTAAGTTTTGACAAAACAAAAAAAACTTGTTAGTTAAGTCATCACATATATAGGCACTGAAAAATCAAACTTGTGAGCAGTCATTGCTAGAAATAATTACATGCCTGGCTCATTTGCGGTCGATTCACTGAAGACTGGTGTACACAAAACGAAGCAGTTAACGCAAGACGTTTCATTTCTTTCAAATCATAGGCATCGCCAAGACATGGATCAACTAGCTCATTCATGTTATTCATAGAGAGCAAAGGTTTCGCCTGGAAAGTAATGTTTCAGTCAGATCGAATTTGTCAACAAGTATTCCAGTATATTTATTAACTACGTACTAAAATTAAACTAGAAACCGAGGTACACAGAAGCGAACGTACCCACATGACAAGGCTTTTATGTGAACTATCCAAAGCTTGCCTGCCGGTGATGAGCTCTAATATTAGCACCCCGTAGGCATAGACATCGGTTTTTTCATCTACTATGCCGTGCATGAAAAACTCGGGAGGAAGATATCTGTCATGATTGGGGAACGGAATGATGTCAACTGATCTAGAAAACAAAACTAGCTTAGTACAAAAGCAAAAATCTAAAGATTTTGGATTGACAAACCCAAATGTGCCCTCGAATTTCGATACAACATGGTGAGTCCATGAATCTGGTAGCCATTTTGCAAGCCCAAAATCAGATATCTGGATTCAAATTGGAGTAACAGAGAATTATTAGCGTAATGTAGCTTTTTGACAATCCTTTATAGGAATTGACCAAAGAGCGTGTACCAGAGGCTCAAAATCCTCTGCCAGCAAAATATTAGAAGCCTTAATATCTTTGTGAATAATTCTCCTCTGGCACCCCTCATGAAGATACAGAAGGCCCTTAGCCGTCCCTAAAGCGACTTTATATCTGATGCCCCAATCCAGATTCTCTCTCGGTCCTAGAAAACACGCGACGAAGAAACAAAACCAATGAGTCACTTGTTTGTGAAATTGGAAGAAATTCTGATGTGCAAAAGACGAATTCACAATGATAAACAAACCGTAAAGTATAGACGATAGGCTTCCATGGGGAGACAAATGTAGAACAAGATGCATCCCTCCTTCAACCCCGTAGCCAATCAATTTCGCAATATTGGGATGGTCAACATGAACTATGACACCAAGCTCAGATAAGAAGTCTGCAGTCATTTCTTCTTGAGTACCGCGAGTCAAGCATTTGATCGCGACAATCTGTCCATCTTCCAATGTTCCCTTGTAAACGTCAGCGAAGCCCCCCTCCCCAATCAAGTTCTCTTCAAGAAGACAAATCGAAAAGTTCTATGAACATATAAAACAATGAAAACCTTTCTAAAAGATCATAATTCTAGCGATATACGACTAATGCAATGTAATTGCTCTAAAGAAATGTGAGTACACACCGTGGCTGAAGTTATTGGTTGCGGCTTGGAGCTCTAAGAGAGAGTAATTCTTCCAGGAAGATTTGAAGCGGCAAAAGTCAGCATCGAAAGACCTAGGGGCAGGAGAGTTGGGCTGTGGAATGAATTCCTCTCTTATTCTTTTGGTTTTCCTTCTGGTGAGTTTTGGTTTTTGAGCACCTTTAGGAGGGAAGGTTGGGAAGGGATTTTGGGGTCCTTTTTTCAACATTCCAAAAAAACCGCGCCGGTGATGGTTGGCTTTTGGATCCGAGTCTGAAGTAGTAATGCTGCCTCTTCCATCCGAATCTGAAGTGCTGGCCTTGGAAGATGATGTTTCGGATCCTAAGCTTCTCGGACAGTATTCATCCTCGGAAACTCCTCTTGAAGAGGGCTCATCTACTGAGACATCCTCATCCAAATTTAAAGATCTCAAGTCTATCATGACAAATCCCAAAAGAATTAGTACCACATTGCTATATATCTGCAATATTAGTAGAAGAACAGGAAACAAAATCGTTACCTTGACTTGAAAAAGAGTCGGAGAATCCAGCTCGTGCTCTTCTTGATCCTCCGAGAGCAGAAGGCTTTGTTGTAGCCTGCGCTTCTTCATTGTCTTTGGCCGTTTCGCGGGAACCATTGCTGCCCATACGAAGCAATATGTCAGCAAAGAACAGAAAATATGCCAAAATCTAACAGATTAAGTAACCTAAAGAGCAAATTCAGCCAAACCATGGTAGTATTACTAGTACCGACCATCCAAGTGGGGAGGGAAATAGGAAGAAAAGGGCCACAGAATATGACACATGCATAAATAAATATCTCTAGATATATAGAATCAAACAAATGATTTGTGTATGGATTATAGAAGAACCGTTGAAACATCATCTCTTGAGAAACAGGGAAATTCAAGCCAAAAAAAAAAAACCCCGCAAACAAAAGAAAAAGACATTTTAAACCAACAAAACCATGTGCAAATGAAAAACGTAACCTTAATGCTTAGCTTCTCGCATGTAAGAAACAAACCATAATTGGACATATATACAGAGATATAAACCACAAAATAAAGAAGCAGACGTAGGCGTAGTCATATTGGCTAGAGTGGATGTGCTACCCTACGCAATTTAAGTTGGCTTAAAGCAAAATGTCACTGGTATAAAAAAAAAAAAAACGTCGAGAAAATTTTCTACACGCAAGTCGCATTTTGATTTGTTTGCAAGGAGAAATGACTCCTATTTTTACCCTAATGAACGCAATGTGACAAGTAAATGCTACCTCCTAGGATAGACATTCATATTACTAAGAGGAAATGAAAATTTTACCATTGCAGGATGAGAGTTTGAAAAGCTTACTACTTAGAGACAAAAGCCGCCAAACCAGAAGCTATGATCTGAAAAGCAGGCACGGAGGCGATTACCATGAAGAAGTTTCTGGTTCAGATTCTGGGGCATCTTCCATGAATTCTCAGTGGCTGCCACCAACCAAAGAGAGCCGCTGAAGGTTTCAGAAGCCAAAGGAAACGACACACCACGCGCACAGAAACCTAGAGAGAGAAAATCAAGAGAGAGAAAGCAAGAGATAGAGAAATGGAAAATAGTGGCTGCCATGATTTTTCCCTTTTTTCCCTCAAAATATTCCTGCATTTTTGGACAATCAGCGAATATTAATGCACATAAATCGGCTTTTAATTGTTATTGGCACAGCGTTAATTAGCTTCTTAATCCAGTCTATGTGATCTGTCTTAAATAAATAGAAATAACAACTTGTAATTTTTGCATGTTTGTGAAAAGGCTTTGCAAGCAAGCACATATAGTTATGGAGATTTCCCCAACTCCTACAGTTTACACGTCTTCTGGGTATTTGACACGTGGCAATAATTAACAATCAACGGTCTAAAACGAGGGAGGGAGTATTCAGTAGAATGTGTTGTGCGTGGGGAGAAGGACTTGTATGGCACAAGTATATCGTCACGATGGTGTTCTATTCTAATAATACAAGGACAAGTGTTAGTTTCTCTTCACGTATCATTATTTTATTGGACGCTAACGGTATACTCGTATCATACAAGTTGCTCTCATACGTAGGACGGATGAGTCATGTGGTCCAGATCTCGGATGCGTGTAGCGAAGTTTTTCTCTTCATGTATCTTATTGGCCTAAAAGCTTATTAAGACTTGTCTTAATTTGACCTGAGCATGGAATGATAATGTATCTCTCTATAGACATTTAAATTTCATTGCATACAAATGGTGCATCACAAAGCTTCACGTGGCATATAACTCATCACAAATGGACAAGTCATCAATGACATGTGGCATGAATCAAGCAAAGGAAGTAGAAAACTTCCCCAAAAAACTCTGCAAACAAGGGAGAATCCATCTTAAATTCGGCAAGGGCTCAAATTGCTCTCAAAACCGGAAAGAAAGTTAAGGCATCTTCATAAAACAAGCAAGAATTGAAGATTGCTCACAAAATAGGCAACAAGGCCTCATAATTTTGCCCAAAGGAGTAAAGTGGCTGAAATTAAAACACAAAACATCCCTAAATTGTCCCATGGATGAATTAGGACATAAATCAAAGCCAAATCCACCCAAAGGCAAGCTTTTAGAAGCGTATAAATACAAGGAAAAATCTTTACACAGAAGAACCTCTGCCAAACCTTTGAAGACTCATACGTTGCCAAAACTTTCTTCAAAGAACATTTAACCAAAGCCGAAGTTTTCTCTCGACCAAAGCCGAAGTACTTCCTTGAAGAATCAACAAGAGCTCGTGCCGATTCCTTCAAGACTTTGTTGCGAGCTTATAAACTTGTAGCATCGTTCGATTCAAGATCAAGTCGTCAAGACCCTTGAAGCAACGAAATCCCGCATCAAACACTACCTTTGCCGCACCCTTGGAGTGAAGATCATCCACGTGTTGTTTTCAAGCTCAAAACTTGAAGCAATCGTTCAACCGTTCGTCCGAGATCAAGTCATCGCGACTCTTGGATCAACAATCACGCATCTACATCAAATTTGAAGACTAAAATCAGAAGAAAATTGTAAACAGAGATGGTAACCTACAAATTCAAATCAATACAAATTTACTTTGTACACGTATTCTCGTTTCATTTGATACAGAATTTTCGTGTCTACACTCTCGTCCACTAAATTTATCCCTCGTACTATTTAGTATTGACAAAGAAATCACCTCTTCACTGTGCTTTTGGTCCCTTTGGTTGTTGCCTCTTTGTAGGCCTTCCTTTCTTTGGCTCCGGCCCCGGTAATACTATTTGCCGTCTTTCCAAAAAAAAAAAAAAAAAAAAAAATCATCTCTTAATAATGTCTTATCCTATCAACTCGTCACGTTGTTAATTTTATATGAATAAACCATAGTGCACTCAAAAGGATGCACTACGTTAATTGCCTAAAGTACAATTTCAAAAGCATTTCTTGACGTTGTGAACATGTGAAAAGCCAATCTTCAGGGAAACACCACTTACTTAAGGATGGACTCTAACGTAAGTAATATCAAGTCATTTAACGAACCACTGAGTGATACGAGTTACGTAAGATTTAACCACCGATTTTTTGGGCTACTCAATAGTACGTAATTTCGCAAAGTTACTAGTCATACAGTTAAGTAGCAGGAGTTCAAAGAATGGTTTTAGACTTCGAGTACACGTTGAATTTGTATTTAATTACAGCCAAAAAACAGATTAAAGTGGTAAAACTGGCTTTTACAAGCTTCAAATTGTCAATTTAATGGACATTGCGGCTGATTAATCCTTCAAAAATAGCATATAGGTCCTTGTTATCTGGCCCAAATATCTCATCTGCCTTCTGTAGCGTCTATTGAAATTTTGCACAAGAGTCACTCAAGTGGTAATGGAAAACTTAAAAATGAACATACGCAGAGCAGAGGGAGAGAGCGAGGATGGAAGGAAGGACATACCTCTTTTGTTTGCTTGTTCCCGTTTAGTTCCTTAACATTTGCCAGAAATGCACCAAACTGCTCGTAAGACAGACGACTCCTGGGGGGAAAAGAAATAAAAGATCATCGGTGAGAATAACTTCCTCAATAATAATAGTTTGAATAGCAAAGTAAAAATAGTTTGTAAAGTACTGGATGCAGGCCAAACCCGAAATTTTGGATTTTGGTACTGGTAGTGAATCTTCGGTATTGAGACTCAAAACCGATTCCATACTTTATGACCGTATCAATTAGTAACAAAGAAAATCGAGATGGCAATGCATCAGGCTTATTCCTTGCGCGGCTCATAAGCATTCATGGCCAGTTACTTGGAAGTTGCTCAGAACTACTTGAAATATTGTCATAAGCTGCTAATTTTGGCAGTGAATGAATTGTAAACCTGGTTCAATTGATTTAAAGCTCGTAAAACAACCTAAGCGATGTGGGGCTGTTCTACGTTATTACTTACGAAGTGCATGCAACTGGAGATACCTAGTCAGAATGAAATTTTTGACTATCTAAATATCCTTCACACAAATTTCTGTGACTCGTTCTTTCCCACCAGATTCAAATTCAAAACTTAATCGGTGACTTTACCTGACTCGTTCTGTGACTCGTTCTTTACCTGACTTGACCAAATTATTTAACATTGTTGCAGGGTGACACCCCATCCTACCTAAAAAATTATTTGAACCGTGATTAAGCATTTTCTACGGAAGGTGTTTGGGTTAATATTTAAACTTTGAGCTTAAAGAAAGAGAAGCTCAAAAAGATGTCAAGAAACATTGGTTTGCCCAAGGCCCAACACCAAACCCAGGTCACCCATCTCAAGACAAATGATGGCTCCCCACTAATGCAAGGGCTAGTTGCTTACGCAGGAAGTGACAACCGATGAGAATCAGCCTAGTACCGGCCCAAAAGTACTTTCTGAGGGGCAGAACATGTAAATAAAATGCTAATGGCTCATCACCTCCAGCTGTTTTCCGGCAAAGGCAAAATACTACAATTGGGCTGATTCGTCTACAAAAGGAGGAAGAGGGCCCAGAGATAAAGACACTCAACCAATCAAACAAACAAACATACAAACTTGCCTCTCAGTCAAGCCAAAGACCCAGAAAGCTGCGCTCTGCCCAGATTTTGCACCCTTTTAGCCGTAGTTCCCTCCTAGAAAGACATTTTCTGTCTGTGTAAAAGCTCTGCTACCCTTTCCTAAATGTTGTAGTATCGATATCTCTTGTATAAACTCTTCACTAGTCATCCCCTTTAGTATTTAATCCTTTTGTTACCACAAGAAGAAGAGACCGCAAGACGTTTAACCTTGCCCGACAAGGTGAAATCTTGCCCGAATCTCTTTGTTTCGTCTTTCAATCTATAGATCTGGTGTTATAATGCATTTGCTAGTATATACTCAAGTCATTTCTAGTCTTGTGATGATCCAAAGTTCCATCAGTTCTCAGATTTGGTTCATTTAAGTGCTTCTACTATTATAAAGAAGATTAAACCGAGATTAAACTGATGACTTAGCCAGATTTTGACCTCCAACCTTCCAAGCATACAAGATAAACAAAATTCCTTGATCTTAAGGCATAGAAAAGAACTTAATGTAGACTTAACCCATCTACGACTATCCTTTGATAACAAGAAGTCAGAATAACTTGGGGCGCAAGTAATCGGCTTAAATACACTTGTTTTACATCTGCCATACAGAGATGGCAGTGGAACGCCCTCACACTTAGTTAGTTCTGATTGTGAGCCTCAAGGCTTACACCTAAGGCCCCACAAAGGCACCTTTCAGGACTAACTTTGCCCTTCTTTTGCAGCATCCCGACAAGCAGGAGCCCGACAACCAACCAAAGTGCCAACTCCTCGGGGAGCTGTGTGCTCGAGCCAGGGACCATTCCCAGCAAAATTCTTGCCCGAACAGAAGGTTCTTGAGCTAACCGCGTTCTTGAGGGCGCACAAACATGCCTCTTGAAGGTCAGAATGAGGCGGGTCGGCGATGGCTAGTTTGTCGACAGTCATAGAGAGAGAGGCGTCGAGGGACTCTACCTGCGATTGGAGGTCGGCTATGATCTGGTCCTTCTCGGCGAGTTTCTCGCGCAGAGCGGACGACTCTGATCCCAGGGCCGAGACACGTGTCGAGAGAGCGAGGGACGTGATTTTGTGGGCCACATCGAGCTGTTCGAAAAGATCCGACGACAGTAATACCACCACTTCCTCGGAAAGATCGAATTTCAAACTGCTCGATTCCTTCGCAAGCATCTCTCATTTCTCTCTCTTTTTCCTTTTTTTTTGTTTTCGATTTTTTTTTCAACTTTTTTTGTTTTTTAATGAGATATTGGTTGATTTGATTGGAGGGAAACATGTGGTTTGGTGATTGGATAGGATTTTGAGAACGAAGGGACAAACGTGTACACTTGTACAGTTTGAGAATGCATGTAAATCGATTTGTGATTTCAAGTTTAATTTGCTATCCCGACTAAGAGAGTTTTTTCAATATGTCGGGAACATGTATTGTTACACTAAGTATTATAAATTATAATACCTATCCCAATTTCCAATCTGGCGAGCTCTGAACCTCCGATACCTTGAAATTTTTACCACCGTGTGTCCTTTTGTGTAGCATACTCAATTCTTGCGATATTGTGACCCTTTTGTGGTTTGTGTGTGAGACAATTTGTCTCTTGTGTTACTATAGCGCACCTTTGTTTTTGTTCCTCATGATGGCTCAGCCAGATCTCCCCATTGATGAGGAATTTGTTGACTGCCACCTGGTGGTTTTTTAGGATGAGTTGGGGCTTGAGGAGAAGATTTCTGAGGCCGTCCACCTGGTGGGTCTCTTAATTGCAGACCAGGAACCCTCCCAGATAGTTGTGAAAGATGTTCTCCCAAGCATCTAGATGAAGATGGGCAACATCAAGGTATCATGGGCCAAAATAAATGTTTACTCTATCCAAGTTAGGGATGAAGGGGTGGCAAGATGGCTCTTGGAGGGGAACCTCTGGTTCATCAAAAGGGCACATTTCACTGTCAAACTCTGGCCTTTGTATCAATCTTTGGATGAGATTTATGCAAACAGAGTAGTTTTTTGGGTTCAGGTCCATGGCTTACGACGACACTTATGCACTGCCAAGAATGCTAGGATGTTGGGAGAAAAACTTAGCTCTGTCATTGAAATTGAGAATCCGTTGGAATCAGGATTCCAGGGTTTTTTTGAGGTTCCAAGTGGATCTAGATGCATCTAAGCCAATTCTCACTACCTTCTATGTGCCATGTGCGATGAAGGGATCTCGTTCTTTGCTGTTGAAGTATGAGGACTTTAGGGATTTTTGCTACAACTATGGGCAGTTGGGTCATGTGCGTGACTACCACTAGAGGGCTACGACCAGTTTGGACGGAGTCAACCGTTTCAATTCGAAATTGAGGGCATTGTCGATCTCGAAGATGCCCACTTACTTGTTCCTAGACAGAGACCGGACGTCGACAGCTGCCGGAAAAGATGGTAATTTGTGGCGGAGGAAATGAGAGATTGAGAATTCAGAAATTCAGGCTGACGTGGACAGTGAGGTACGTGCACGAGTTGGCAATGTTTGACCTTAAAGGAATTTATTGGGAAGTCATGGTACCTCTGTGCTTGTTTCTTCTGGTGCTGGCCTGACCATGACTGCAGGGGAATGACAATCTGTGACCTCTGCAGCTCATTCAACTGGGAATGTGACACGTTAGGTCTCTTTGCTCGATTGGGGACACAGATAGCTTTGGGACACACTACCATAATAGTACGTTGACCCTTATTGTGAATGGGCTCTCCCAAGATAAAAGTTGGTTCGACCCAAGAAAGGTACCCCCTTGGGCCTTTGCTAATTCTGAAGGCTTGTTGGAAAGCCCATTTATGTCAACTGCTAGACCAAAGAATGATGGGGTGGGCCACAAGGCTTTATTGAGAATTCTTGAACTGGAGCATGGAGATACTTTGGCCCAAACTTATTCACCATTTGAGCCTTGTGGTGAAATGCCTTCCACTCAGGATATCTCCCCACGTCCAATTGGTGGAAAGAGAAAGGGTGAAGAGGTTTCTCCCGTGCCGCCCACCGAGAAGAGATTCAAGGCTTCGGACTATGAGGGGAGCCGACCACAAACTCGTGGAAGATCCATAAAGGGGGTCGAGAAGGGCGATTCTCAGGCACAAAGAGATCTAATCGGGGCGAAGAGGTTTGTTTGAATGAGGTCCCTATTAGCCTATCTAGGGATCTGCAAGAGGTAGAAAGATTGGGACTACTGGGGAGGAAGAAAGCTGCAAATGGGAGTCGAAGTTGAGCGATGGAGGCTGGCGTGGACTAGCCCTACAGAAAACAATGAAAATCTTGATGTGGAACTGCCGAAGGCTTGGGAACCCTCGAAAAGTTCAGGACCTACTTAGCTTCATCAAGCAGCAAGATCCCGATTTGGTTTTCGTGAGTGAAACTAAATGTAGCGTTAATAGCCTGAAGAAAGTACAATCGAAATGTGGTTTTTCTAGAAGCTGGGGTGTGACTTCGAATGGTAAATCTGGCGGGCTTGGATTACTATGGAACGAGCGTATTTTATCATCTTCTTTCCACCATATTGATGCTGAAATTGGATGTATTGGTGATAAAGAACATTGGAGATTTACTAGTTTCTATGGCGCACCAAACACCTCGGATAGGCCCCAGACTTGGAATCTGCTTCGTAGTCTCGTAGTTACATGCTCTCTCATTTGGCTATGCAGGAGGGATTTCAACGAGATTCTCCGGCTTTCGGAGAAGGGTGGAGGCCATGCCTGCCCTATGAGACAAATTCTAGCATTCCAAGAGATTGTGGCAGATTGCAGACTTGTGGACCTGAGGTTTACCGGGAACTTGTTCACATGGAAAACAACTAGGAGAGGTGGAATAAAAGAAAGATTGGATTGTGTATTCGCCAACGCCTTGTGGAAAGCCCTGTTTTCTGCCTCAAAGATTACTCATCTAAAATCTGGTAAGTCTGACCATATTCCCATCATGGTTGAGCTGCACCAACCCCCTCCTAAACGCCCACATCGTTTATGTCGGTTTGAAGAGATGTGGACACAACATGAGGAATGTGAAAATGTGGTTAGACACGCTTGGTGTACCGAAGTGGAAGGATACCTGATGTACCAAGGGTGTGAGAAGATCATAGCCACAAGAGTTGCCTTACTCAAATGGCAGAGGGATACCTTCAAGGCTAGACAATTTGAGATTGAAAGTATTCGAGATCAGATTACATCCATTGATGCCCAAACATACACAGCGAGCTCCATTGAGATGCGGAAGGGATTAATGTTGCAATTTGATTCCTTACTCATGCTCGAGGAGTTGTACCGGAGACAAAGGTCGAAGGTTAATTGGATGAGATCGAGTGACCAAAATACACGCTTTTTCCACCAGCGTGCAAGCTTTAGAAGGCAAAAAAATAGATTGTCTGGCCATTTGGACATAAATGGTGTATGGCAGAGTAACGATCAGAAAAAGGAGCAGGTGGTTATTGACTATTTCTCATCCATTTTTAGCACCAATGGGCAATGGTACGATTCGAATGAGGATGTGTTGGTGGCGATCGAGTGTAGAGTAACTCCCGAGATGAATGAAGTCCTTAACAAAAGTTTCACTGTGGAGGAGGTTAAGAATGCATTATTTCAGATGCATCCTTCAAAGTTTCCTGGTCCAGACGAAATGTCTCCCCTGTTTTTTCATAAATATTGGTTGATTGTAGGAGCTGATGTCTCAAATGCAGTGCTATCAATCTTAGTCGATGGTCGGATGCTTAAGAAGATTAATTATACATATGTTGCTCTCATGCCTAAGCAACAACACCCTTGTGAGATGTCTCAGCTGCGCCATATAAGCTTGTGCAATGTGTTATACAAGATCATCTCAAAAACGATTGCAAATAGGTTGAAGTCACTTCTGCCGCAGATTATATCTCCGAATCAAAGTGCCTTTGTTCCTGGATGGAACATCGCCGATAATTCTATTCTGGCATCAGAAATTGCCACCTTTCTGCACAGCCGAAGAATGGGAAAAATGGTTATTTTATGCTTAAACTCGACATGAGTAAAGTGTACGATAGAATTGAGTAGGGGTATCTGATTCGGGTTTTGGGAAAGATGAGGTTTAGCCATATATGGATTGACCTGATGTGGATGTGTGTGTCCACGGTATCCTATTCATTTTTGGTGAATGGTGTCCCATAGGGTTATGTTCACCCTACTCGGGGGCTAAGACAAGGAGATCCGATGTCCCCCTACCTGTTTTTATTATGTGCGGAGGGGCTTTCTGCTTTAATCGTAAGTAAAGAGAGATTCGGGGCTATACAAGGTGTCTCCATCAGCCATGAGGCTCCATCTATCCACCACTTGCTTTTTGCTGATGATAGTTTTATCTTTGCAAGAGCTAAGAAGGAAGATTGTCTGACGGTGAAAGGTATACTGCTAAATTATGAAAGGGCATCAAGACAAAAAATAAACTTCCAGAAAAGTGTTATTTGTTTCAGTCGGAACATAAAGAGAATGGCCCAAGACCAACTAGTTGCTATCCTTGGAGTTGAACGAGTGGCAAAACATGAGAGATACCTTGGGCTTCCTACAGTTGTTGGAAAGAAGCGAATGGCTTGCTTTAGTCATATAAAAGAATGACTTTGGAAAAAGCTTTAAAGTTGGAAAGGTAGATGCATTAGTGCTGCTGGAAAACAGTTGCTTGTCAAAGTAGTGGCTCAAGCAATCCCAATGTACTCCATGAATTGCTTCTTGTTGCCTAAGTACTTTTGTGAAGAACTCCACCAACTTATTGCTTCTTTTTGGTGGAACGAAATTGAAAACTTGAGAAAAATTCATTGAATGGTCTGGGATAGGCTTTGTTTTCCTAAGAAGCATGAGGGACTTGGGTTTCGAAATTTGTATGCTTTCAATCTTGGCCTCCTTGGTAAACAGGGATGTAGAATCATTCTCAATCCTTCATCTCTTGTCGCACAAGTTCTCAAGGCTAAGTATTTTCCAAATTCGTCATTCTTGGAAGCATCTATCAGAACTAATGCTTCGGCCATGTGGCGTAGTCTCTGTGCATCAAGGGAAGTTATACGAAGGGGCTCATGTTGGCAAATTGATGATGGAAGTTTAGTTCGCATTTGGGAGGACCAATGGATACCACTCTCTTCTCTGTTCCAACTTTTTTAGAACAAACCCGAGACATGCAGCCTCAATTTGGTCAGCGACCTCATCACTGTCAAGAGGCTGTGGAATCTTGAGGGCCTTCAACCTTTTGTTTCTTATGGGGAGCTAGAGGCAATAAGATCTGTTCCTTTGAGCTATCGTAGAATGAAAAACAAATTAATCTGGCACTACGACAAACGTGGGCTATTCTCAGTAAAGAGTGCCTACCACTTAGCTCGTAGGTGGACTCTTCATGTTAAGTTCACTTCGTCCTCTTCTAATGGGGATCCACCTTTCGAATCTCTCTGGGACAAGCTCTGGTCTGCAAATGTATCTCTCAGAGTGAAAATGACGACCTGGCGTATTCTCTCGAATATCAGTCCCACATAGGTTAATCTTCGTAATAAGCACGTTCCCATAGACCTGATGTGCACCTTTTGTGGGGTGGAACCTGAGTCCGGTTGGCATATGATGATTGAGTGCCAATTTGCGAAAGGTATTTGGTGAGCCTCACCGTTGCACCTGCAACCTCTGGTAGTCCCTGGGGGTTATCTGAAAGATTGGGCTATTACTATGGCGAAAAACCTCACAATGAGTGATTTCGATTGCTTGCTGATGACATTCTAGGCAATCTGGACAGCAAGAAACCTTAAATTCTGGGGGGATGATCCTAACCCTTCTCTTATTACTGTTGTGGAAAGAGTAATGGATTGGTGGCAGGACTTCATGCTTGTTAATGCTAAACCTACTACGACGGGTCACTGTTCAGTTGTTCCGAGATGGTCTCGGCCTCCCCCGGGATGTCTTAAGGTAAATGTGGATGATGCCTAGAACAAGGAGTTGAAGATCAGAGGAGTGGGAATTGTTATTAGGGACTCGAATGGAGTGTGTGTTCCTGCGGCGAGTAGGAGATGTGAAGATGTGTTCACTCCTATTCAAATTGAGGCTTTAGCAGCTAGAGAAGGGCTTGTGTTGGCGGTTCATAGGGGTTTTCATAGTATTTTCTTTGGAGAGTGATTCGCTTTAGATCATGATAGCTTTAAATGGGGCTTCTACGGATGTGTCCCCCATTAGACCTATCATAGAGGATGCCAAGGTTCTGCTGCTTTCGATCGCTGAAGTTGTCCCATATCCGTCGCCAAGCCAATTTCGTAGCCCATAGGCTAGCTCGTTTTACCCTTCACTCTGGAGGAGATGGTATATGGGTTGAAGAAACTCCCTCTTTGATTAGTGATTTAGTTGAGGAAAACAACTCCACCCATTGTACTTCTTTAGCCTATTCTGGCTCTTTTGAAATATATATATCGATTTTCATCAAAAAAAACATAAATTAAAAATTTATAATACCAGTAGTTGAATGTTTGAAAAAAAAAATGTCAACCATTTGCATTGATAACACTTGAGGTACCAAGCCATGTTACTGACACATCGAAAAATTTCTCATATAAATAGATTTTAAGTTAAATTTGTATATAAGTTTTAGTGCAAATACATTTTAAACATGTTTTTTTTTTCTTGGTAAAAACCCATTTTAAACATGTTAATGAGTTTTTATCACTAACACAATGATCCAATGGTATTCTGCTCTAATTGTAAGTGGAAGGTTTCAATTTCGACTTTCATAATGACGAGTTAGATAACTAATTACTACTTCAAAAATTGCCCCAAACTCCCCAGTATTATTGCATCACAAAACAAACAAAAAAAGGATCGGACAATTAAAGATTGGGTATGTCACTAGCATTGTGAGTACAATCAACGAGATAGGCATTTTTAGCTAGATTAGGAATAGTTATATCCCACAAATTTGTCACAAAAAGGGATATTTCTTTAATGCTACATAACATTTAATGATATGAGAAATAAATAACTGAGATTGAAAATAATTTTTAACTAATTGTGAAAATAAAATCTAACGACTAAAACACCCGTAACAAAATCGCAACAAAACTGAACTAAAAGATCTTTCAAGATGTGGAGCATCGACACATAATGCAATCAATCAATAATTCGTGATACGAAAATGCAATAACGCATACACACCCGTCTCATTAAGGTAGGCTCACGAGGGTACGTGATGAGTCAATATTATATTATATATTTTACCCTATTTTTAGTATAATTTGGTAATTATTTTGGTAGAATTTTTATACTTTGCTTTATATTTTTAATATAGGACATTCAATTTCCTCTGGAGCAAAATGTGACCAAACGGACGAATTTTGGAGTGATTCAAATTGGAAAATGTTCATGTGTTCCTTAGCTTGTTCGTATCAAAGTTTCATAATTTTCTACCAAGGGTTATTTTTCTGGCGATTAAATAAAGAAGCAGTGCGCATTGCTGGAAAATGACATTTTTGGACTTTGATGCAAGTTTTGGAGCCCAAAATGACCTCGAATGGGTTTGTGGCCTTCTGGAGAAGTGTTCAAAATAATCGAAGCTTCAAATCTAGCTATTTTGGGCCAGTTTTGGAGCTGATATGAGTCCAAAATGTGGCTGTGCAGAATTTTGGGTGAATTTACCAAATCAATTTAAGATTATGTTTCCAATTTTATTTCAATTTATTTGGTTTCCTAGTCTTATTCTAAGACCTTTTACTAGGATGATTTTATTTGGAGTAGTATAAATAAGGTTTTTTTAGCCATTAGGGTCTTGGACGCAACATTGGGGGAGATGCATTATTTTGGAGACCTTTAGATTTTTTTACTTACAAGGTGTTTTCAATCTTTTTTCTAGTTAATATATTTTCTTTAGTTTTTATTACGATTGTTCGTAACTAGTCCTTTTGCTAGCGTTAGGCCACAAACCTTAGCATGAATATGTGATTTTATTAATTTGTGTTATGAATGGATGCATGCTTGCTTTGAATTATTAATCACCGTGATTAAACTATCTAATTGTCTTAGTGACCATTAGGGTTTTTAGACAAGTAATTTGATGCCATTTATGTTGGAACATCATCCTGAAATTGAGAAGGGCTTCTTGTGATTAATAATTGTAAGTTCACTTAAGGTGAACATCACGCTCTTCAGGGTTACATGGTTTTTCAAAGGGTTTTCACAAAACTTAATGAGTCTTGCATGTTTATATTTGATCTGAACATCACAGACGTGTTGCATGTTAGATATAGGTTTTCGCTTGAACATCACGAGGAAAATATGTATTAGGAAAACCTAACCTTCAAAGCATGTATGTAGAAATTCATAAATAATTGGTAAAATTGCATAGGATTGTTAAGAAGACGGCGGAACCCTACGCTTTTACAATTTGGTTTTCAAAATGTTTTCCTTTATTTTCTTTACTTTGCTAATTTCTTTAACCTTTTTAATTAAATTCGTTTTTATTATTTTTAAATTCAAAATCAACCTTTTCCATTCTTTGTTTTCAAATAATTAATTAAGATTTGGTATTTACATAAATTATTCATTCAATCCCTGTTGAAAACGACATTGCTTGGGCTGCTATACTATGATAACCTTGTACTCTTGCAAGTGTTTTTAAGTGTTTTTATCCCTACTTTTATATGTGGTAAAAATTCCTATCAGTACGTACTGGGATTGGGAATAACTTGTCATCATCCAGCTGCTGCTAGGTCGTTTTGTGTGGTTGGAATTGCAATTTGTTACGTTGAATACTGGCCAACCAAAGTCATCTTTACCAGAGAGGTTGATGACATTCGGAGGTCCATGTACGCAAGGGCGGATCTATTAAGGGACCTAGGTGGTCCCAGGACCACCTAAAAGCTCGGATAAGTGGTTGTGAAGATGTCCAATGACCACCCAAGTCCGGGCAGATAAGGGAAGAGATGAGCAACTACTGCACTCTTTTATGGAATTCAACAAACCAGAAGGAGAAGAAGAAAAAGATTGATTATTCCTTTTTAAGACTTGGCTAGACGAAGTCGTTTTACCCAAGCCATTTGAGTGAAGCGGTGCAGTTTGTTATGGGTTTGAAAACAATCTTTAGGTCACGTGGGAGGCTGAATTTCGTAGGGGCCTGACTTTCAAAAGAGCCCATTTTACCAAATCTTCTTATAACCCTTTAATTGCTTCCCATTGGGCCATTCCCCAATCCCCATCCCACCCAACCGAAGGCACCACCAGCCAACACCAATCACCACTCCAGTCTTCACAGACCATGAATATCATGACACATTTTTAGGTATGACACTTTATCATAAAAAAATTTAGTCTTTGTTGCTCGTAATGTTGTTGGTACAAAAATTATGAATGAAAAGTTGTAGTTTACGGTTTCATTTTTTAATATTATATTAGGACCACCCGACCTTAAATTCCTGGATCCGCCATTGCACGTACGGCTAAAGCTAGAAGAGTAGAGTGTTGTGATTGATTTATGGACTCCTTTTTTCTTTTAACCGTTAGATTAAATCAATTAAAATAAAAAGAAAAAAAAATGATAAGTTTTGAGAAAAAATAAGAATGCGAAAATATATGTTTTAATTTTATTTTTCTAGTTTCTGCTATGGAGTTTTCTTCCATTGAGACTTTGAATAGGAACAATTTTGCAAAGTAGAAGCTGGACGTAGAATTTGCTCTTGGAATCAGGGATCTCGACTTAGCACTAAGGGAAGATAAACCTCCTAAGCCGACTGAGGATAGCTCTGATGAACAAACAGCAAAATATGAAAAATGGGAAATGTCTAATCGCTTGTCTATGTTGACTATGAAGAGAGTCATGTCTTACACTAATCCTGGAGGAATTCCTAGTTGTGACAATGCAAAACAGTTCTTAAATACTGTGGAACAAAACGTCAAAGAGTCGAAGAAGGCTGAAATCGAAACCTATTGTCACGCCTCAATCCCTCCACAGTCGACTCGATGATGTGCCCTACGCCCCCGTGTCGTGTGTTGATCCTAAACGTATGACATGATCGGGACGTGACAACTTTTGATGGTGTTAGTGCTTAGGTATTGGATGCCTATACCTTTACCTTAGAGTGAGGAAACCTTGGGTAGGTCATGGGTAGCTAGACCTTTACGTAAGCAGTGTGGGTTCATCTCGAGTCTTACTTATTCTCTTAATTACACTGAATTATTTCATTCTTCAGTCGTACAATAACGACTCCACATGGTTCTTCCTAGCCAATTGGTATCTTGAACGTATGTTAGGATCGGAGCGTGACACCTATTGAGTTGTTTAACGATTATGAGGTATGATGGCAATGGCATTGTTCACGAGCACATCTTCAAGATGTTAGGTATGCCCTATAAGTTGAAATAGTTCGATATTTCGATACCGGATTCATGTTCAGTTCATATCACTCTTAACTCTATTTCTCCACGGTTTGGACAACTTAAGACTGCTTATAATGCGCAAAAACAAAAGCGTACCAAAAAAAAAAAAAAAGTCTAAGCACCAAACAGTAAATTAAGTACCGAAAGTCTGTCACTTGTGTCTTGAACTGGATAAATCACATATTGATGAGGAAAACGTTTTCTTGACATAAGTGGAACTCAGCAGGTTGTGTTAAAGGAAAGAAAATCCCATGATCTGATTGTGATTAGTCAACTCTTGGGCTAGAGTAATTGTAGGATGTAAATACAATTACCTTGATTGTAGGTTCTGTTTACTCTAAATAGCTTATAGCTTATGTATAAATCTATCTCCATGTATCAGTATTCAATTAATGAAATATACCATTCCACAATTCATTATGGCATCAGAGCACCGATCTTGGTGACTCTATTACGCTTCCGCCATAATAAACTTTCCTAACCACCAAAATCTGAACACAGCTTTTCCTCAAGCACCATAGCCACCACAATGGCAGAACCAACCAAACTTGAAATCAAACCAATTGAGAATTCCATGGAGTTCTCAGACCCATATACCTTACACCACTCGGATCATCCGGGACTGATCCTAGTTTCCAAAACACTCTATGGAGACAGTTACGGACAATGGAGTCGTGCTATGCGCATGGGTCTTAGCGCAAAGAACAAGATCGGATTTATCGATGGAACCATTAAGGCTCCAGCACTCTTAGACGCGAAACATGCAGCCTGGAAGAGATCTAACGACATGGTCACACTGTGGATTGTAAACTCAGTCCACTCAGACATAGCAGGCAGCATCATGTACACCGAAACCGCAGCCGCGGTTTGGAACGATCTGACGGACAGATTCTCACAAAGCAGCGACTCAAGAATCTATCAAATTCGACAAGAAATTATCGAGAGCCGCCAAGGGCAGCTCACTGTTTCTGCCTATTACACCAAGATGAAAGCATTTGTGAGAATCTGACGGACAGATTCTCACAAAGCAGCGACTCAAGAATCTATCAAATTCGACAAGAAATTATCATGACCCACTCGCTTTCACTTGTGAGGGTTTGAAAGGGCTTGCTGAGCGAGAAGAGAAGGAGAGAGTTATGCAATTCTTAATGGGATTGAACGACTCTTACTTAGTCGTACGAGGCTCGATTTTGATGATGAGTCCACTTCCGGATACACGCCGAGTTCATGGCTTAATTCTCCAACACGAACGGCAAATGAATGTGGCAAGCCGTTGTGAATTGGGGACAAGTTCACATGCAATGCAAGTTCAACGCCCCCCAGCGTCGTCATCATCTAATGACAGGATTCCTAGCCTTGCTGCAAGTTCATTCTCATGCAAATCACTTAAGTGCACTTACTGTGATGGAGATGGGCACTTGGTGAACAAATGCTATTACATCATCGGGTTTCCAGTGGGCCACAAGTGGCATGGCATGAATGTGAAGCCTAAGAACAAGAAAGCAGCAGCCCATAATGCCGAGATCACCAAGCCTGTTGCGACCACCAAACCAACCATTTCCAACGGTCCAACTTTCACTATCGAGGAATATAATCAGATAATTGCCATGCTCCGCAACGGTAATGGTCAACCACTCGCAAATGCGACAGGTATTTTCTCACCTACATGCAACATAGCGCAAAAGGATGCACACTCAACTTTATATTGGATTGTTGATAGCGGAGCAACCGATCATATATCTCATTCACCACCAACTCACAACATCGTTGATACTCAGCATGACTTTGTTGGTTTACCAAATGGGGGGCAAGCGGAAATAAAAAATATTGGCTCAATAAAATTGTCGCATGACTTATCCCTTGATAAAGTTCTTTATGTACCAAAGTTCCGTGTCAATTTGTTGTCTGTTAGTAAGTTGACAAGAGCTTTGCGGTGTATAGTGACATTTTATCCGGATTTTTGTGTTGTGCAGGACATGGATACGAAGAGGGTGATTGGCCTGGGCAAGCATTTTGATGGGCTATACTACCTTACACCAAGTCAAAATCCTCACCTCGCCAACCATATTACCCACACCACCAGTCTTTGGCATCGGCGCCTCGGGCATCCCTCATCCGCACCCTTACTCTCGCTAGCTAAGAATAATATTGAAATAATGTTTGATTCCAAACACATTTGTGAAATTTGTCCTTTAGCAAAACAAACTCGATTACCTTTTTCTACTAGTACTATTAAATATACTGCACCTTTTGATTTAATTCACTGCGACATTTGGGGGCCTCACAAAATTCACACACATTCCGGGGCACGATATTTCCTTACTATTGTAGATGATTTCACTCGTTTTACATGGGTACATCTTATGACTTTTAAGTCCGACACACAAATGTTATTGAAATCATTTTTTTCTTGGGTAAAGACTCAGTTCCACATCAACATTAAGGCTCTTCGTGCCGATAATGGTGGCGAATTCCTTTCCATGCATTCTTACCTAGACTCTTGTGGCACTACTTTCCAACATTCTTGCCCTTATACACCACAGCAAAATGGGGTAGTCGAACGCAAACATAGACATCTTTTAAACGTAGGTCGTGCTCTCCGTTTTCAAGCCAACTTACCTTTAAAATTTTGGGGGGAAAGTATTCAAACCGCTTGTTATCTTATAAATCGCCTACCTACACCCTTGCTCTCTCACCAGTCTCCCTATGAGATTTTACATGGCAAACCACCCCCTTATGAGCACTTGCGTGTTTTTGGCTGCCTTTGTTAAGCCACCAACCTCACACCCATACACAAATTTGACATCCGTGCTCGACGTTGTGTTTTCATTGGTTACCCTCTTGGTCAAAAGGGTTATACAGTATATGATCTAGCCACCCAGAAAATTTTCCAATCTCGTGACGTTACATTCATGAACAAATTTTTCCTTATGCCACTTCACCACCCACAGACCAAAATGATTTTCCCATTTTACCAATCCTTCATTCATCCTGTTGCCCCACCGAACACACTGACCCACCTGAACCTACCATTCCCCATGCAAATGCACCCCATCCCACAAATGACACCCATGGCCCATCTGACACCATTCCCACCCACCTACCAGATAACCCCACTACCTAAATTCCCATTCCAGCTCACCTTCCCGAACACCCCTATCACTTATCTGCTATTACCAACACCGACCCACCTTCTGACACTGTGCCACCACCGACCCACTCCCCGCCACCTCTCCGTCATTCTACTCGCTCCACGCACCCACCTCATCATTTCAAAGACTATGTGGCTCATCATTCCGTCTTGCTCACGCCCCCGGCTTCCTCTCGCTCCATGTCCAACACTCGATATCCCTTACATCGGTACGTCTCTTATTCATGTTTATCTCCTGGATATCGACAATTTGTTTCCCATATTTCACATCTCGTGGAGCCAACCACTTATGCACAGGCCTGTCAAGATCCTCAGTGGGTTGTGGCCATGCAAGCTGAACTTCGTGCTCTTGAAGACAACAAAACTTGGAGTTACGTTCCTCTTCCGCCCGGACAACGACCTATTGGCTGCAAATGGGTTTTCAAACTTAAGTACCACTCCGATGGCACTCTGGAGCGTTACAAAGCCCGACTCGTCGCAAAGGGATTCACCCAACGTGAAGGCATCGACTACAAAGAGACGTTCGCACCGGTCGCTAAACTAATCACTGTGCGATGCTTATTAACTGTGGCTGCTGTTCGCCACTGGCCTTTGCACCAAATGGACGTTCAAAACGCCTTCTTACATGGTGAACTTCAGGAAGAGGTTTATATGCTGCCACCTCCGGGTTCTAGTCGACAGGGGGAGAATGTCGTGTGTCGACTCCACAAATCCTTATATGGTCTCAAACAGGCATCGAGAAGTTGGTTTCGAGAATTCTCCACAGCTATCTGTGACATTGGTTTTTGTCAGTCCAAGGCAGACTACTCTTTGTTCACTCAAGTCAAGGGCAATTCTCTCACTATTGTGTTGTTATATGTTGATGATATGGTCATTACAGGAAACAATGAGGCTGAAATCAACAACCTTAAAGCATTTCTCAGCAGTCGATTTCGAATTAAGGATCTCGACCCTTGAAATATTTTCTTGGAGTTGAGGTTGCGCGTTCGAAAGCCGGCGTCACGATTTGCCAAAGAAAATACACACTAGACATATTGGAGGAGGCTGGATTGCTTGGTGCAAAGCCTGCGAAGGTCCCCATGGAACCTGAGTTGGTGTTAACACCCACAAGGTAGTACTTCGATTCATGAACCTGCTCGATATAGACGCTTGGTTGGAAAATTAATCTACCTAACGATCACAAGGCCAGAAATTGCATATACCGTCAACACCTTGAGTCAATTTATCCAAGATCCTCAACGACACCACCTTGATGCAGCATATCGACTTCTTCGATATTTTAAAGAGGCTCCTGGACAAGGTCTGATGTTTTCTTCCCAAAGCAACTTACAATTAACTGGTTATTGTGACGCAGATTGGGCCCGTTGTCCCACTACACGTCGATCAGTGACCGGTTACTGTATCTTTCTTGGCAAATCACTAGTGTCCTGGAAGAGTAAGAAGCAAGTCACGGTGGCTCATTCATCCGCAGAAGCGGAGTATCGATCGATGGCTGTAGCCACTTGTGAATTAAGCTGGTTGCGGTACTTGTTGGAGGATTTACATGTTAAGCATCCCCAGCCAGCAAAGTTATTCTGTGACAATCAAGCCGCCTTATACATTGCTGCAAATCCTGTGTACCACGAGCGTACAAAGCACATTGAGATCGATTGTCACACTGTCCGTGAACGAATCCAAAAGGGAGAAATCAAGACTGCTTATGTTCGAACAGGGGAACAAGTCGCTGACTTGTTTACTAAACCACTACGCGCACCTGTTTTCCATTCGCATCTAAGCAAGTTGGGTGTCATCGACATCCACACTCCAACTTGAGGGGGAGTGTTAAAGGAAAGAAAGTCCCATGATCTGATTGTGATTAGTCAACTCTTGGGCTAGAGTAATTGTAGGATGTAAATACAATTACCTTGATTGTAGGTTCTGTTTACTCTAAATAGCTTATAGCTTCTGTATAAATCTATCTCCATGTATCAGTATTCAATTAATGAAATATACCATTCCACAATTCATTAGGTTGATGTTAAGATTTGCTGTTAAAAATCCATATTCTATTGGATATATACCAAACAAACACTGAAGAAACTGGACTTCTTGCTTAAGTAGAAAAAAAAAAATATGCTGTAATCCAATGGACATGGCCAGCCACTTTTGACTAAACACATGTTCATACCTTTACTAAACTCTTATTAATACATGGCCACCAAATAATCAAATAAGAACGAAGCTTGGTTGCTGAAAAATCAACAGCAGCTCCTGCTGTTAGCGAATCACAAGTGTAATTGATTTTTTAATAACAATTTGAACACATATTCACCTGTGATTCGCTAGCAGCAGAAGTTGCTGCTGATTTTTTAGCATCCAAGCTTTCTCCATCAAATAATCATTGTTATGATGAAATATTTATTTTATAAAATTCAAGTCATTAAGTGGAGAAGCACTTTTGTTGCACGAATACATTGTTACTGTGACGTTTTGGGTCAATAATGTAATATTATTATATGTAAATTTCATTCTCTGACATTATATCACTGACACAAAATGTCATAGTATGTCCGTATAGTCATCAATCATTGAAAGTGACCATTAAAAAAATATAAAAAATATAAAATAGAAAAAAAAATGAAAAACCCCAAGGTGACATAGTTGGCTCAACAAGAACTTAGGTCAACCGTTCAACTCCCAGTTAGAAAAGGCACCGGACCAAGTGGTAGGTATCAGTTCCATCCTTCAGGTGTGACCAAAACATCTCAAAAAGCATTAGAAAATGAAGACAATATAAATCTTCCATGATTCTTCAGGTAACTTTAACTTTAGTTGAGCTAAAGAAACAAAAGAAGAAAAATTAAACAAAGCTTTAGCTTGAGTTATATAAATTATTTGCATTTTGGGAGGACGGTTCCTCCACAACTTCCCAAGAAAATGTATGAATATAGGAAACATCAGACAATATAGTATGATGGCTTCCTTGGCTTCCTTGCAATTCACTTCTTTATGAAAAGGGTGTTCAACCCCAAAGCTAAAAGCTGCCTTTCTTTTCTTTCATTGGTCTCGTTTTTAAAATTTGAAGAATTATTATTAATTAGACCAGAAAAAACTGGGTTAGTACACTTGTTGGAAATAGATTGCTTACATATCACTTAAAAAATTATGTTGAGTCAATTCAATGTTTACAATATCTATGAAATTAGCAATATTTTCATTGAAGTATCCGAAAAATCAAGAATCGATATGGAAATAGAGGTGAAATGTAAACTTCACCATATACCGGCTTGATATAGGAAAATCAATTAATATTGATAATATTTACCAGTTTATTGCAGAAAATTTACTGGAACTCATTGCAAATCTAGAACTTTTGAAATTTTTTGAGAAATTTTTAAATATTGGTTCAATCATCCATTCACAGATGGGTGATTGTAATCTGTTAATGCATATATATAAACAACTTCCAATCACTCATGACAACTCACATAAATCAAGCATGCAAATTAGCCTTGCATTTTCATCATTTAGATTGCATTTTGTACGTAATTATTTCGAGCATTCTCGAAAATAAACAAATTAGTGAGCTCCTGCTTTTTGATGCTGCATGCTTGAGTTTACTGATTGGAAGGGGAAAAGGGAAAGGCATAAAACCAAAAGTAGATTAAGTCATGGGAAAAAAGCTTTGATGGGATGGTAAAGTTTCATGAATCCAGTAATGGAATTAGATATTGCGGGTAGAGATAAAGGCGTAGATAAAGATAATGGTGCGTTTTACTTTTGTTTGACCAAAAAAAAAAGAAAAAAAGAAGAGATAATGTTGTATTTTGTTGGCAGGCACTGAAACTAATAATCTAAAATTAAGAAACACCATTCAAATCTAACCTCAAGATTTCCTAATTATTATATGTATTATTTTTCAATATAATTTAGTAGTAAATAAACACAAACTGATTACATGCCTCGTTTGGAGTAGCAAGACAGGGATGTGTTACACAAACTCATCTATGAGATATATATATATATATATACAGACCCCTTACCAAGAGGGATTCTCATTTTTCTAAAAAAATAGGGACACCCTCTTGACCGTTGGATTTGACTTTAATGAACCAATCCAACGGTCATAAGGGTGTTCCCATTTTTTTAGAAAAATGGGAATCTCTCTTGTGAAATGATTCATATATATATAAAAAGAGAGTGGATCCCACAATTTTATACAAGGGAGTTTTAACGAAAAACCACATTTTTACACTAAAAAGTCAAATCTGACACTATTCACTTTACCCTTTATTTTGTCCTTATCGTTAAAACTAAAAGTTTTCAAGCCATTTTCATTAGTTTTCCTTTTATACAAACGTTCTTGTAGGGCTCACTTCATAATGTATTTTAACGATCCGAACTGTTTATTTTTAGAACATCATTCATAGCTCATTCTTTCTTGCAAAATAAAAAAATAAAAAATCATTAAGACATTCATTTGTACTTGTAGTGGAAAAAATTGACCAATATGGATCTACAAAAAAAAAACCCTAAACTCTTCATCCAATGATCATATGATTTCATATTTGAGTATCTTTGGCATACATGATCTTTGAGGAAATACCTAAAAGATAAACCAATTGCATCGTTGAAATATATTACAAAATAGACCCCACAAAAACGGTAGCAAAAATTGTCACGAATTATTTCCCATACATAAAATAAGAGAAAGAAATCTATAATAATTTATAACATTTTTTAAGATCATGCAGAGTCATCTCTAATGATTTATCACTTTAAAAAGAAATGATACCTTTATTTAAATTACTGATTAAAATAGCTTTGTGCACGTTAGTGGGTTTTTTTAATAATCATGTAGTGGCAAGGAAGTTCATTTATTTATTGATAAGGGTGGCAATGAAGTTGTTGTTTACAATGTTCTAGAGGAATTAAAAAGAAAATAATTATCATAATACAAGAACAATGACATGGCATTCTAATTATTGTCCGTACAAACTTATCAGAGCATCTTCAAAGAAGTTAGCAAAAATTGAAACATTAAAGTAATTACAAAGCAAAAGGTTATGATGTGAATATGGATTAAAGTAACAAAGCAAAATATTATGATGTTTCAAAGATTATGTGCGTACTATATATTTATATCTTTTACAAGATGGATATATATTTTAAGTTACTTTAATAGTTTAACTTATAAGATGAGAGATTCAAACTTTAGTTGCAAAGATATAACACACTTTGTCTTGATTCTGGCCGATTTACGTAACCAACATGTGCCAATTTAACAAGAAATTATGGTAAAGAGTTATAAGGCATCCGTCTAAACCGGGCTATACTTCGCTGCTACTGAATTTGCAGCAGCCAAGTCCAGACTACAAACTTGGCAAGGTTTCCTTTTACATTTTAAATTTTTACCAATACATGTTTGTTTTCTTCTTATAAAAAGAGTAAAACATTCGAGGCATTTGTTTAATCTTTTTTCTTCGGAGGCTAATTTTACTTACTATTTAGAAATTTTTCAAATAGATGGTACTCAGGCAATATTTCACATCTTTTTTTTTAGAAATAATAAAATATATTTTGAAAAATAATAAATGTAAGCACCCATAGTCCACCAAGTGAGTTTTTTTTTTTTTAATAGTATTATCAAAGCTTGTCCCATACAAATAGATACATAACTAATTAAAAACCTAAACAACACTATAAAATATAACTCTCTATATAAATCTATGTGCGTAAACTGATTCACAAATAATTTCGCATATAATTCTCTTTTATATGTAAAATTATTTACGAATATGAATGGTTAAAACAGGTTACGAGCTTGATAAATCACACTACTAATAATTTATAAACACAACATGCCAATATCCCCCAGTGTCCAAAACAAGACATTTTTTGTCTTCCACTCCACGCAATATTATCTTTTATTTGTTATTTTGTCGCATCAAGTAATAAAGTATTAACATTTCTCCTGTATGACATTCACAAGGCAACCGCAACACCAAGTTGGTCAGTCTACTTGACGCCGTTACAGATGACGGATACCAGACCCAAGAGCCAAGAGTCCAGACCCCAACGACTCCGTTAAAACGGACTTCAAGTAGGGCCGACTGGTGCGAAAGACCAAGTCAGCTTCGGCCGGATTGTCTTTGAAAATAAAAAAAGTGGCGGGCCCCTCACGCGTCAAGCAGCGAAGGTGGGTAGTCCTTATCTATAAATCCCTCATTTTCTCCTCCATCACACAAAACGGATTTGCAGGGAAAGATCCAACAGAGCGAAGAATTCCTCCTTCTTCCCCTTCATGTGAGGAAGAAGAAGAGGCCACGAAAAAAATCAAAAAGCCAAAAAAAAATCTGGAATTTTGATAATTTCTTCTGGTTTTTTTTTTTTTTTTTTATACATTTTTTGGTATTTTTAGGGGTTTTGTTTTTGGATTTTAGGGTTTGATATCATGGGGACTGAGATCTTACGGCCTCGGGATTGTCTGATCGAAAGGATCAGAGTCCCTCCGGCGTCGTTTTCGCGCCGGAAGAGCAGCTACTATGGGAACCCCGTCGTTAACCAGAATTACGTTTCTAACCCTAGATCTAGAAAGCCGGCGGTGCGATATGAACAAAGGAGAATCGAGGCGCAGCCGCCGCCGGCGGTGGTCGCGAAGAGATCCAGCTCCGACGATGAACGTCAGGGCTTCAACATGGAGAAAGTCACAATCTTGAGGCGCGGAGAGTCGCTGGACTCGAAGATGAATGAAAAGGGCGGTTTGGCTGCTACTGGGACCGAGAGGCTCCGGCCCGGCCCGGAAATGGTGCAGAAGCAGGTGCGGATCGTGGATCTGAGGTCTCCGGTGGGTGGTAAGACCGACGTGTACGCCGGATCGTCGTTCGTGGTGTCACCGGAGCCGATCGCCCTCCCGTTGCCGTCGTTTTCGAGGAAGAAGCAGGTGTCAAAGGTCGTTGACGACGACTCGGCGACCCGAGACCTGAGGCGGTTGCTCCGGCTGGGTTGAAAATGGAAGATCCGGATCCGAGGACCCGAGAAGGACCCAGAATGGATCCGGACCCGATACAGTTCTGTCCTTGGTCGTCTGCTCGGTTTTTCAGGTCGAATCTGTCCGTGATTTTTTTAAACGGCGGTTGATCTGGAATTCCGGGAAAGACGGGGGCGAATTAGTAATTACCTACTGTTTGGGTACTTGGTAGCTAAATCTTATCACGTTGTTGTGGGAGAAGGTGTTTGTTGATGAATTTGGGGTTTATGGGTAAATTAAAAGTTAGGATGGGGTGAAAATGGGAGGTAGAAGAAGAGAAAAAAGTGGGAAGTGTTGGGGTTGATTTGTAATATGTGAAAAATTAATGAGTGAGACTTATGTGGTTTGTGGGTGGGCTGTGGAATTGTGTTTATGCTCTGTTTGGAAATTGTAGTTTGTATCTATAATAATGGATTATTGTAAAAAGAAAGATGAAATTTGGGCACGAGATTTTTCTTAAATTCATTATTCACTCATTTTTCTTTCCATTAACAATAACAACTAACATTTATTAAAAGTAAGATTTTGTATAGCGTAAAAATGTCCCATGAAAACTAAAAGTAGGGATAGTCGAGCGTTGGGAAAAAAACTTATGCGTGACATTATATTATACGCGTGACATCAAATCATTGACTCATGAATGCTACAGTGAATTGGTACCTTTTTTTTTATTTTTTATTTTTTAATTTAATTTTATTGAAGTGCACCAGCACTACTATGGAAGTTGCTCGAGTCAATAAGGCTGCATGTGTATTTGTTCAGGGGAGAAGACACCGCGTTGGTGGTCAATCCGTTCCAAACAAGGCTCTTCGATACAAGGATTATTCTCATCAACTTCATTTCATGTTCCTCTCCTACTTAAATAATCAAGTATTATTCTCATTCATAGTAAAACAAGTGATTTCCGCACTCTACTTTTCTTCCGCCACACTCCTCCCTTTTTTCCCAAGTCCTTGGAATCAACAAGAGGAGTGCAGGAGATGAAAATCACTACCCATACACGTTTACATCTCCATAAATCAACGGTATCAGGATTCAAGAATGGGCAATATTAGAGAAGAAAATCTTTACATCAAGTAGCAATACTGGAAACAAATCGAATTTCGCTGAAAAAACATCGACCCGAAATTCTTCAACAGCCTCACATAACCAGGATTGGATCGTAGAGCACAATGACCAAAAAGTAAACAATACAACCTTAAGCTGACTGTTGAATGTAACATAAATATCTTTAGAATCGGTATAAAGAGGTTCTCAGAGTTCAAAAAAAACAATTGCTGGGATCCAAGGAAAAGGAAACACAAATGGAATGTCAAGAAGGTGGCAAGGCTACTCGGCCAGTCAGATTAGATTAGATTAACATACAAGAAGAATTTCCGCCGAATGAGAAAAAAGAATAAAAATGTCAACTTCTATAACCGAACAAAGAAGGAAAGTCAGGTCTGTTTTCGCTATTTTTTTTTCTCAATTTGAAATGGAGGGGATGGCCGAGCAACATTTCCGAGTATCAGAATCTGAAGTCAGGCTCCACTCGCATTGCCCAAGAAAACTTTGCGAGGAGCGACTTGTTGAATATCTGTATCATTGGCAAATGGTCAAAGCATATAGCAGCTTAAACAAAGAACTAGCCAACATTTTATCTAAATGCAAAGTATCTATTGATCGGCTGAACTACTGTCGATAGTAATATTTATTTCAAAAACAAACTCACGAGAAGATGTTACCTTTTCGATGGGAACTTCATGTCGCTTGCACCAAGCAACGGTGATCCTAGGGTCAAGATAGTTGATTTTCGACGTTCCCAATGCCACTGTTTTCAGATCCTCTTTAGTTCTCATATCCAGTTCCATTTTTTCTATCTTTGCATTTGTTTGAGCTATCTTCCTCTCCAACCTGTGTCAATCCAAAAATTACTTCACAAGGCAATATCCGGACGTGATGGAAACTTGGTCCAACTAAGCAAAAAGGTAAACTTACGCTTCCGGGGTCAAATTTTTCTTTTGCTTTCCATCAGCATCTTTCAGTGGGGGCTTTCCTTTTTTGGCCCTGTCCAAATCTACTTTCAGCTCTTTCAGGTTGCCCTACCACCAAAAAAAAGAATTAGTTCCACAGCAAGAAATAAACATGCATTTCAAATTAATTTTCAATGACATAAGTCTATTAAACCCACTCAGACAAAGAGGCAAACTTTATTCTCGTACTTTTTAGCTACGTGATAGAGAAAGGGTGGTTGGTCTAACACTCTAACTTCCAGATCATCAACCAAGACTTTTTCCCAAAGCGCAAGTTACACCATCACCTACTTTTTACTTACTTTCAGTTTACAAAAGCAGCCACCTAGCATTTCAGTTAAGTCCCAGATAAGGTCATTACCTGAAGTTCAGCAATCTTCTCCGTTAACTTAGACATTTGTGCACTGTGAGACTTTGAGACAGTACGCTGATGATTACAAATAATGGCGACCTGCAATGAAATGCCAAAAATTGTAGATGCCGCTGAGTAAGTAACAGTGCTATTGGCTCAGTACAAATTCTCAAGGGATTGACTGCTACACCTCTTTGTTTGCATGCTGATAAACAACGAGTTTCTCTGAAAGATCTCCGTCTTTGGTTTCCTTGTTCAACTGCCATCAGGCCAAGGCAAGGAAGAAAAATAAGAAGAATCGTCATAACAGGAAACTGAATTAAAGAGGGGAAGGAGAACAAAAAAGGGGAACCACACAAAACTAGAAATTTGGTAGAAATCAAGAGCAAGCTAAGAAATCCCTTAGTATTCTTGTTAATGCTGTATATCGTACAAATGAGTCCCATAACCTAAGTAACGAGGATTCAGGATATGACAAAGGAGGAGCCTCTCATCTCAACCATACTGAATATTTGACAATAACAGTGTCATCAGATACATACAAAAAGTATTTAGTCAACAAAGCATTTACAAATCATCAAAAAATTTACGAGACGCAACTAAATTTAGGGAGGTTCCCTCAATTTCTACCAAATGACACTCTATACTGCACCCCATTTTGGTTATTGCTCTGTTTCAATAATGCTTGCATGTAGATCATCTTTAATTTGCTTTGACAACAAATAAAAGCAAATTTTCTAAAATTTTCCCAAACCAAATGTCATTAAGTATAACTGCACTGGGTTTGTATATGTAAGAACAGTAATTTTTCTAATCTGCATGAAAGCTCCTCATGATTCATGATTAGGATTTTCTCCCATCCTGAGGTGAGACTGAGAATTTTCTTCTGAATCATTAACTCTTGTTCTTATATTATAGAGGATATAAAACATATAAGAGCAGTACAAGGTTCAAAGACAGTGAAAGCCAGTATCAACTTACTATGTTATCCAATGTAATAGATGCATTGTAGGTACGAAACACTTTCGCTGTAAGACCATCCATTTTTTCCTTTAGATGAGCATTCAATCTACTGGTATCCAACAAGTCAAAGAGATCATCACTGCCACTTTTCCCTGAAGCAAATAGAAAAGGAAAGTTGAGCACATTCATGGGCTTCAATTATCACAAAAAGAAAAGAAAAGAAAAAGGAAATATCAAAATTAGAAAGCCACCTACTCACCAGACTGGAACTGCATAATTGCCTTGTAAACAGGAATCTCAACTTCAACAGTATTTTCATATCTGATTGAATCTTTACCAAGGAAGTTGAACTGAAATTATAAAAACAAAAGTTGACCGGTTCTTTAATGGTGATAATACAGTGGAAAACTACCTACAATGATTTTAAATTTAAGCATTAGCATCACCTCCAACGAGTTAGGGGGGATTGCTTTTACATTCTCTACTTTTAAAGTGCAGCAACCAACAGTATCGGCTTCATCATCATCCTGCAAGAGAACAACCAGTAAATTCAAGCATACAAAAATTCTGTCCACTTCTTTGTGGACAAATGGTTTGAAACTATGATTCTTAAGCTTGCTCTAGCTGGCCAATTGCTTCTATGTACAGCTGAAGTAAGGTTCACATACTATACCTTCTCATTGCCCGCCCTGAGGGCAAGTTTATCAATGAGATAGGTAGCAACCGCAATCTGCCGCTTAGATACATCTTTACTAGTAAAATCCTTGGTGTATGAAGCCCTGATTTTTCCTATGCAGTCCTGCACTCAAAATAGCAGGGTTTTGTCAATATGAAGACAAGCATCTTCTCTGTTATCCAAAGAAACTACTAAAAGCTCATGGGCATATCTCCATCTACGCACTGTCAATCTCCTTGCTTTATCATATTTCAGCTCGTCACTTTTCCCCTTCAAGGAACTACTAGGTGCCAGAAATACGTATTTGAATTCCTTTTGATTAATTGGATCATTCCAGAAAGCTAACCATGTAACTGTATTGTCATGTCTTACTTCTTTCCAGCTGTAGCACATGTTGATTAAAATCAAAATGAATTAATACGGAAAGCACACAAAAATAAATATAGTACGAAAGCATCATCCTTTGAATATCTGAAAGTAAATGAGTTGTTTTGCTTTCTAATTGGAGATCATGAAGAACAAAACCTTTCACCAGGGATGGGACATTCTGGAATTGGGGCATCCTTTCCTATATTAATTGTAACATCACTTGGACGAATCCGTCTTTTCAGCTTTCCCGACTGATACCATACATAGAAAGCATTAACAACGACATATACAACTGACCAGATGGCCACCATATATCAAGCTATCTTCTCATGGACAACTCTGAAATATGTATCACAAAGAAAATAATATCAAACCTTTGGATGCTCTCCACGGCCTCGAAATAACCCAGGTGGTTCAACTCTGAAGTTTCCAACCTATATTAATATTGCAATCACACAAATCACTCATGCAAACTTTTCATGTAATGATAAAAGGCAAAGAAAAGAGGTATGCTACTATCTTCTTATTATAACAAGGAAACCTAATTCATATAATCAAATTGGGAGGATTGACCGAAAAGCACCATAAATTTTGTAGATAATTACGGATGGGATAATCAGATTGAAACTTAGGCTACAGGAGAAAAGAAAGTAAGAGATAACCTTCTCCTTATCACGATCAACCTCAGCCCACATATACTTCTCCTCTTGTTTCAGTTTCTCCTCCTTCAAGGCCTTCTTCTCCTGAATCAACAGAAATGCGTTAACAATTTAAGGAGGCATAAGGAAAATCTTCCGCATAGAACGTAACAGAAGATGACCTATAAATTTTGACTTAAATATATAAAACAACTAGCATAGCATATGAAGCCCTGGAGGACAATCAACGTATAATATATAGAATAGTCAAGTGATACTTAAAGAATCTTTCATATGTAAACAACCGAGTATCAGGAAAGGAAAGCACTGGTAATTCTTGTTATTCCATCTTGACTTAACAAAATATTGTGGCTTTTTATGACAAGCGACAACTGATGTTGATCGCAAGCATGCTTGGGAAAGATGCAATTGGACAAAGACAGTAAATCCTGTCTTGTGATTTAAATTATCGTATCATCTTTCAATAAACATTCCACTATTTAATTTACAAAGACTGTCAATCCTATCTTGTGATTTAAATTAATGTTTTGAATTGTAATCAAACTCAAAATGTTAGCTTTATTTGATTTGTTTATGGATATATGTTAGAGCCACCAACTTACTTCCGTGCTCATTTGTTTCTTCTTTTCCTTTTCATTCTGATACCAGTCATATATTGGCGTAAAATCACAAGCATCCAATTTCTGAATTACATGATTCTTCCCAAGCAACTTATGCCAATCAGCCCAGAAATTGTTTCTGAATGTTTCTTTGTGCACATAATCAGTATCTTTCATCACTGCATACATTGTTGCAACCTGCACTTATAAAATTTCAAGTGTGAGTATAGTAACTTGCAGAAACTACGAGGAAAGTAATCTAAATTAAAGAGAACTGAATTCATTAAGGTACTAGAATATACAAAGCAGAAATAAAGATGAGTGAGACAGACACCTCCTCTTGTTCAGGAGTCAAGGTGACTTGCTTCCCATTATAGAGCATCTTTACCCCATGAGGGTTGTATGGAGGCGGAAAAATGACACCATTGTGTTTTAAAGTAGTCCATTTTATCTGCCCATCGTTAGAGCCCGGTGGCTTTGTTGTCGACTTAGAATACTTTGAAAATTTTGAAGCTTTTTGGCCCTTCTTGATCGTTTTCTTGATTGAGGATGAACCAACTTTGGTTACCTTTTGCTTTGTCAGAGATGGTTTACTATCTGATGCAACCTTCTTACTCCTCTGGGAAATTGGAATGAAGTCATCATCATCATCATCTTCTTCCTTTGGTTCTTGTTTGGCCGATACCTGCTTATTCTTTGCAGATGTAGAAAAATCTGAAACTTTTGGCCTTTTAGCTGAAGAGTTCTCAGAAGAATTGACCTTATCTAGAGGCCTCTTACTAGAGACCACAGATGAAGCTTTGCCTTTATCTATTGTGCTGGAACCATTCTTCTGAACTTTTGAAACAACGGGCTTCCTTTCGTTAGAATCATAAGGCCGACTGCCTGATGTTCCCACCTTGGACTTTGGTGCAATCCTTGATGATAAAGGTTTATCATCATCCGAATCTTCAGAAGGTTTCATTTTCCCCAGTCTGGCACCTATCGGCTTTTCATCTTCAGAATCACTATTTCCTTGAGCAAGATGTTCAATGGAATTAATTTCCTCCTTAATTGTGGTAGACTTATTCTGTTCGGACAACCGCTTTGACTGACCATCTAATGTAGCCGACGGTGGTGATTTGGGTACTGGTGATGCCCTAGATGAAGTTGAAGCTTTTGAATTTGATACTGGTGATGCCCCAGCAGATGAAGTTGAAGCTTTTGGGCTTGCTAGCGGAGATTTTACTGGTGGTGATTTGGTTGATGGAACCATCTTACCCTTTTGAACACTCGAGTTTAGACCATTGGAAGAACGGTGCTCAGATACCTGCTTCCCTGGTTGTCCAACTTGCCTCTCAGCCGATAATTTCTTTGCTTCAGTGTTTAATTGATTCGGTTTAGATTTTGTGCTGTACCTTTTGAAAACTAAAGGTTCATCATCCTCGTAGCATGTAAATCACCTAAATTTGTTCAAAACATAACTGATCTTTCAAGATGGGTACAACACCCCAACAACAATTATATCAAAACCCCAAATCTGAGGCTAAATCATTAACTATCGACAACGAAAGAAATATTCTCATCGTGATAATCAAATACATCCAATTATATGATGACACCAGAACATAAACTCTTGCACAGATTGTAAAAAATTCGAAGCATGATGATATTTTCAGATTCTCTGCTACTTGAATTTGTTTCCCTATTGATATTCCAATTCAAACTTTAGCATTTAATCAATTACCCGGTTATGTAAAGTGATCAAAACTACAAAATAAATACAAATTGCACAGCCAAGTAACTGAAAAAACTTAGCTGACCTAATTCCTATACTTCTAGGGCAGCCTAAACAATGAACAAAAGGGGTAAAAGAAAACCCTAAAAAAAATTAAGAGTTTGCCTACAAAATAAATTAAGGACTGGAAATATTGGTTGGGAATCTAATAGAACAAACCCTAAATTTGAAATCACCGTGATCGCCATCAGAAAGAATATCGTATGCACATGATGACATGCAGAGAAATCAAACCCTAATGGGGCAAAAATCAAAAGAAAGAGATTAAGGCGTACTTGTTCGTCAAAGAATAAATTGAGTTTGCAGCTTCTGATCTCTTAAATTAGGGCAAATTCGAAAGTCTTATTGAGCTGATTGAATTGATATTTGGGAAAAGATGGCCACCACAGTTACCGTCTTAAGTGAGAGAGAGAGAGAGAGAGAGAGAGAGAGAGAGAGGGCGAGCTTCGGTTTTTTGTGATATCAGATTTGTGGAAAATCAAAATTGGTTTCGGCCCTAGGCCTCAGCGAAAGGCTTTTACAGAGGTAACAATTAGGGGTGGGCACTTGGAACCGAAAACCGAAACCGAAACACGAATCGAATCGAACTGCACCGAACGGTTTGATTTTGCGGTTTTGAAACGGTTTCGGTTTCGAAACCGCACCGCGGCAAAGAAAACGGTTTGGTTTCGGTTTCGGGTTTTCAAAACCGCACCGAAACCGAAACCGAAACCGCACCATATAATAAATAAATGTTATATTTTAAAGTTTAAATTATTTCAACTAGGTTAAGTTCGGTTTTGGGGTTTTTGGCCGTTTGCACTTCGACTCCCTCCCTCCCGACTCCTGAGTCCTAAGACCGACTGCTTCTCTTGCATCTCTGCCTCTGCCTTTGCGACCTCACCTCATCTGGCTGCTTCTCTGCTTGCATTGCATCTCTGCCTGCCTCTGCCTCTGCGACCTGGTTAGTTGCTGCCTCTGCCTCTGCGACCTGGTTGGTTGATGCCGCTGCCTCTGCCTTTACAACTGCCTCTGCCTTTACAACTGCGACTGCGAGTCTGCGACTGCCTCTGCCTCTGCCTTTACGACTGCCTGCTTGCATGCATCCCCAGATCCTCAGATCCCTTTGCATGCGACTGCGACCTCAAGGACTTGCATCCCCAGATCCCCTTCATCTGCAAGCCCTAATCTCTGCAAATATGGTAAGAACTTGTATTAGTTAGAACTTAGAACTTGTATCATTCATCAATTTAATCTGTTTTGTTGCGTTTGCTGTGTTTGCTGTATTAGTTCACACGAATGTACCCAGTTAGTTTGTTCAATTCATCTTTGTTTTAATAAAGCTTCTAAAAGTATGTTTAAGGATTGTAGTTCGCGCTTTATGTCATATGAGAGAGAGAGAACTCGTTCAATTTGTTGGCAAGCTTGAAAGGCTAAATTGCTGGAGTCCTTCCCCTCTTCAGGACCTTGTTTTGCATCTGAAAATCCTCCTTTGGCCCCTCTTTATTGGAATCAGATTCAAAACCAGATTCAAAACGCGCACACTTAGAGTTAGAAATAACCATTCTATTTTCAAATTCACAAATCAAACACAAAAAATTAGCAATAGTATATGTGCATTAGTAGTCTTATTAGGAAAAAAAATTACTCATTTCCTCATCAGATTCCTCATCTGAAGAATCATCTAGGCTAATAATTTACTCTTATCTTTCTCGCTACCAGAATCTTTTTCACCTTCCTGAATAGACAATTGAAGAGCTGCAAGCACCAAATATTAGGAATTAAAGCTTAATACTTACATAACAGTCATTATGGAGCACTGCCCTTCCCTTCCTTCAAACCTTTGACAACAATATCACAAGCTGAAAGTTTTAAAAGTGGTTGTACTGGTTAGAAAGGACGTTTAGCTGTGATTTTTGCCTCTCTTTTACTGCATTTTTGCTGCAGTTTTTGGTGTTGTTTTACTGCTATTTTTTATGCAGTTTGGCTGTATTTTTGCCTCTGTTTTACTGCATTTTTTTGCCTCTGTTTTTTGGCAGTTTTGATCCCTTGTTGCATATTCATTAATTAATATACAAGGAAAATAAGACTGTTTTATGCATAAATATGTGTACATTTTAAATTGTACATTTTTTTCTCAAAAACCAAACCGAAACCGTTTGAAACCGCACCGAACCGAACCAAACGGTTTGGTTTCATTGCGGTTTTGGCTTCAAAACCGCACCGCAAAATGTTTCGGTTTTGGTTGTGGTTTCACTCGAAACCGCACCGAACCGCACCGCGCCCACCCCTAGTAACAATGACAAAACAGATAATGGGCAGTGTTTATTGTTATAAACATTGTATTTAAGTGTGATTGTCTTAGATTTGTTATGACCCAAATTATTACTAAGGTTTTATGCTTTATTACTGTGAGGAATTGTTAATATGCCAGCTGGCATTTAAAAGTGTAGAGGCTGTATAAAAGGAGCCCAGCTCCCTCAAATGTAGCAGATCAGAATTTTACAAAACAAATTAATACAAAAATATTGGAGCTCTGCTCCTTCTATCTTCCTCCTTCTTTCCTTTCTATGTGCAATGGTTAAGGTTTGAGTTAGGGTTTGAGATTTGGGGTTCTAACAATGGTATCACCCATATCGATTCCTGGATTCCCTTCTGTGCACACCCGCCAATCCGCTGCTACTTACGACGCTGCCTTGGAATCCCGTCTTGCTTCCTTGGAGGCTTGCGTCGCCGCTTTACCTTCCCTCATCACCGCTGCTATCGACCAGGCCTTCGCCGACTCTCTTACACAATTTCGTCGCGACATGTTCTTTCGAGGTGTCAGGGAAGGTATCTCGGCCCCTCTTGCGGCCGATTATCATGGTTCTTCTGCCGTTGGTCCGATCCATCTACCTCGGAGCCCAATCTGTGCTGACGGAGCCCCATCACAGCTTATTCCGTCGGCAATCCAAGTTCCACCGCTGCTCTCATCTTCACCATTGTTGCGGGAAAACGCAACTCCGTCCGTCAAGCCACAGTCAATTTTGAACGCTTCAATTGCAGCCCACACCAACAATAGCAAACCATTTTTTAGCAATCAGGAAGCTCCAACAAGTGTGCAGGGTCTGGGTTTAACTCTCAGTAATGAAGAAGCCAAAGCTTCAGGCCCATTTCAATGGTTCCTACATGACGCCAGTGATAACATCAACATTAAGGGCTATGGAGACCACATGAGCGTCAAATTACAGATTCTTCGCCTCTGCAAGCAGCCGTCAACGAATACAAACACCACCAAACGTAGACATGAGGTATTGAGATCTTTTATTTACAAGTTTAAAAATTGGAAGGCTATGTGGCATTGGTTTTTCCATGGTTTCCTTGCGTGTTATACTGATGGCAAGATGATCATGAATGATGCTTATTTGAATGAGATAAATGGTTGGGTTAGCATGTATGAGGTTGGCAAGTGTGTGATGGTTTTGAATGCAGAGAAAGTGCTTGATGAAATGTCTAAGCGACAGAATGATAATATGTTTATTCAGCCACTGGTTCACAGTATTGAAGTTCTCCATCTCGACTGTCTTGCCATCCAGCTCCATTATTTTGACTTAAATTGCTACCTTGGTTTTGAATATGGAAGTACAATTGCTTTAGGTAGAGATTTTGCTTGTTCATCTGGTTTTAGTCTGAAGCCTATGTTTGGAGCATTTGGGTCCAATCTTGCTCAAACAAATCATTTTGAAAGTCCAACTCAAACATCACAGACAGCATTTGGGGGCAATATAATTGGTTCCTCCACGCCAATTGGTGACATGTGCTGCTGTAATGGCATTCGGGATAAGGGTGGAGGTTCTAAATTCAACAAAATGCAATTGAAGATGGCGGTGGCTCGAATAAAGCTGCTGAGGAACAAGGGGCAGGTAGTAGTGAAGCAAATGAGGCATGGCATTGCCTTGCTCTTACAATCTGGTAAAAACGCTATTGCTTGAATCCGGGTTGGACATGTGATCAGAGAACATAACATTTTGGCTGCCAATGAGTTCATTAAGCTTTTCTGTGAATTAGTAGTATCTAGACTTTCTATCATCGCAGAGCAAAGGGAATGTCCGCCTGGTCTCAAAGAAGGAATTGCTAGTTTAATAATTGCCTCTTCCAGGTGTTCTGAACAGGAGCTGTTCAAGCTTCCAGAAGAGCTTATACAAGGACGCAATTTTGGTAGTACTACTAGCATGTCTGTGCACAGTGTGCAGCCTCATTCTATTCAGACTAATAAACCAAACATTAGTTCTTCACGCATGACAAGTGGTGGTGGAGAACGCAGAACAAGTAGTGGTGGTGTAAAATGACGTATGCAGTTTGTAGACTCAGCACCAGCTGCTGAAGCAGCTTCAAAATCTGCCAATGATGTAATGGCTGCTGCACAAGTTGCTGCATATCTGGCCAACACAGACTGCAATCAGGACATTGATATTGTATCTCTCAAGAAAATAAAAGAAGCCTCCCCGTTGAGCTTGATAGTTTCCTTACGATCGATAGTGCATAAATTTGTTGATGTGATTTCCGAATTCAACAGTATGGTTTCTGCAATTCCAGCGATGGTTACAAAGTCTGATGAGCTTAAGCTTAAGTTTGATGACGGGTCCACAATGAGCAAGCCTTGGATTGTGAATTTGGGTGGCAGTGAGAGTCTACCAAAAACTGCAGTTCAAGGGGAAAACCTTAAGGAAGCTCAAAACATCAATAAATCTCTTTCAGCTCTTGGGGATGTGATCTCAGCTTTGTCAAGAATTAAGGATTTGAAACGGTTGGGACATGTGGATGAAGGGAATGCCAATGCCATATACCTGTTTGAGAATATAGTGGGCCTTAGTGATGCTATTGAAGATGAAGTCAAGTGGGTAGAGAATCTGATTAAAGGAATATTTGCTGGAAATATATTTGATTTCGGTTATGCACAGCTTGCAGAAGTTTTCTCAAAAGAGGGTATGTCTTTTTTAGTTAGTTGTCAAAACCTTGTCCCTCAACCTTGGGTTATCGATGACTTAGACGCGGAAATGGTTATGTGTGTAAGATTTGTGTGCGGGCATTCGGGTGCATTAGACCATGGAAGAATGGTGTACTCTGCCTTCTCCATAAATTCACATGGAAATGAACCTGTGGTTGCTGAGATTTTGCGGAGAGGTGGTGGGGCTCTTCACAGTATCAAATTACAAGGAATGTCAACATCCATTGAGGATAAGATCAAGAAAAAGAACCCTAGTGTCTTCTTAGATATATCAATTGATAGGGACCCTGTGGAACAACTTATTATTGAGTTTTTTGTTGGTGAAGTTCATCAGACAACAGGGAATTTCAGGGCTCTCTGTATAGGTGATAAAGGATCAACATGTCATCGAGCAATAAAGGTTGATGTGCATGACTTGATTTTTATTATGAAATTTGGGAATAAAAGTGATATCTTGCAGCCTAGCCACAATGTTGTGAGAAATGATGCTAGGGACCAAGAATGTAAGGGAACAAATGGAGTTGAGCCTCATGACTTGCAACTTTATGGATTGTCAGACATTGAAAACGTTATATCTGGTACATGAGTAAATTTGAGTTGGTGAATTTTGGGTCGAGCTTTATCCATTCTCGAAAGTTCGAAGCATAAAGTCTTAAGGCTTGTTTGGTTTATGGTTTACAGTCGTCAATTCCCTTGTTTGGTATAATCCATGTTAGGAAAGTATCACCTAGCACATTAGTATGAAATGCAATGCCTTAAGGCTTGTTTGGTTCATGGATTAGAGTCATCAATGACTGTTTATGGTACAATCATTTTCAAAATGTAATTTTATGTTCATTTGTAATAGATGCGACATGTCACCAATGCATGCACTACACTGCACTGCACCCTACAAGATTTTTTCCAATAAAATGAAATATTTGTTGTAGGCCTATTTAACTGAACTATTCTAGAGGAATAGAGAGTGGGAGGTCGGCAACAATAAGAGAGAGAGAAGAGAGATTTAATTGTGAGGTGTGTGTTGTATCACTCCATTGTGCCTTTATTTATAGTAGTAGGATAGGTAGAATCCTTACCTTTTTAGGATTACAACTCTTAATAAGTAATTAACTCCTACTATGAATATAAGAGATATTCCTAGATCCACTAGGATTTACACAATAACATTCCTATTCTAAATATAACTGCAACACTCCCCCTTGAGTGTGTAAATACTCAAACAAAACATCGCATCAGATCTTCAACAGATAAAGTAGAACAGTTGATGAAGTCGGCGACATAACGGGCGAATGTGAGTCTCAAATTTAAGAAAGTATGCATTGGTAGTAAAACTCACAAAACCTCTTTATGGTAAGACCTAAGGTGAGAGAAAAACCCATAGACTAAGGAGAAAAGTGAGAAGTATGCATAATGTCTAAAAAACATCAAACAAGATGAAAGTAGTGAACTCAACGAAGTATGATCATCCCAGGATGAATGCCTCATTAAAACCTCGTTAGGTAGCAAAAACCCAATGGAAAAAATGCTCCTAATCGTAGGAAAAAGAGTAAATTAAGATCAAGTGAGTATGCTTCATGATACTCCCCCTGAGTTAAACATAACTTCCAAATAAGAGAACTACATGCGATTTAATTCAGATAATTTATGCATACCGATTCCTTGGACGAGCTTCTGAAAAGTAGACTTGGGTAATGACTTGGTGAAGAGATCGACCAAGTTGTCTTAGGAACGGATTTGCTTGACTTCAATGTTCTGATGTTGTTGTTGCTAGTAAGAGTAAAAGAATTTTGGCACTATGTGCTTGGTGTTGTCTCCCTTGATGTATCACTTCTTTAACTACTCGATATGTGCTGCATTGTCTTCAAAGCTTGTCGTAGGAAGGTCAACGACGAAAGTAAGACCACTATTGCTTTGAATATGTTCCATAACTGCTATCAACCAAAAGCACTCACGCAATACTTCATGTAGGGCGAGAATCTCATCATGGTTCGAAGAAGTCGCAACTAGCGTTTGCTTGGTAGACCTCCAAGATATAGCGGTGTCTCCATTGGTAAATACATAACCCGTTTGAGAACGTGCCCTATGTGGGTCAGACAGATATCCAGTATCTGCGTAACCAACGAGGTGAGAATCAACCCAAGAACTGAGGGGGCGGTGTGTCCTCTCGAGGATTCGTGGGTGTAGAATAAGCCCAAATCCGTAGTACCCTTGAGGTTGCGGAAAATGTCTTTAACACCATTCCAATGTCTGCGTGTAGGCGCGTTGCTATATCTAGCCAAAAGATTAATAGCGAAGGAGATGTCAAGTCTAGTGCATTGAGTCAAGTACAATAAAGCACCAATTGAACTTAGATGTGGAACTTCATGCTCCAAAATTTTTTCATCATCATCCTTAGGATAGAAGGGATCCCATTTAGCATCTAGAGTCTAAACGACCATAGAAGTACTCGAAGGCTTCGCTTTATTCTTATTAAAACGACGTAACACCTTTTGGGTGTGGTTTGATTGATGTACTAGGATTTCATTCGAACAATGCTTAATCTCTAGGCTGAGGAAATATCGAGTTTTCTCAAGATCTTTCATCTCAAATTTCGATTTCGAGAGCATAGCAATTTCCTCAAGCTCTGTGGGAGTTCTGATGAGGTTCATGTCATCGACATAAACTGCAATGATTACAAATCAAGAATGTGACTTCTTAATGAACACGCATGGGCATAATTCGTTGTTCACATAACCCTGACTTGTCAAATATTCACTTAGACGGTTATACCACATCTCCTGGATTATTTCAATTTGTAGAGTGGTTTCCTCAATCTAATCGAGAGAGTGTTCCGTGGTCTAGAACTATTTGAACCAGTCAATGGAAGTCATTCTGAAACTTTCATGTATATTTTCGTATCTAGATCCCCATAGAGATACGCAGGTACCGCGTCCATAAGCTACATATATATTTAGTTTTTCAAAAACTACCAAGCTGATTAGGTAGCAGAACGTTATGACGTCCATTACGGGGGAATACGTCTCCTCATAATCAATTCTAGGGCATTGAGAGAAGCCTTGAGCTACGAGGTGTGCTTTGTATCGCACTATTTCATTCTTCTCATTACGTTTCCTTATGAAAACTCACTTGTAGCCCACAGGCTTCACATGTGGTGGAGTAAGAGCAACAAGCCCAAACACCTTACATTTCGTAAGCGAATCGAGTTCGACCTAGATTGCTTATTTCTAGTTTGACTAATTTGTTCTACGTCAGCATTCATCAACGGAACGTGGTTCAATGTCATCGCTAAGCATGATGTTAGTACCTACTGTGTACACAAATGCATCATCTACGATCATCTCATTCTGATTCCAAACCTCATCCAATAATGCGTAGTGGACCGAAATCTCACGATTCTCGTGAGGTCGGGTTGTCTTATCTAAGACATCACCGTAATCTAGAATAACCTCATACGTTGGAACAGATAAGTGAGCGATGGTCAGATTCAAACTAGGGTCACTAGTTAGTGCCGATTTCCTCTTCCTAGGTTGTGAATCCTTTGAACCAAATGGTCTGCCACACTTCAGGGTCGGAGCAGATGATTAGCTAGTCGCCAATGTACTAGGCTGCACGGAAGGTGCAGCCTCCCCACCTTCGGGGATGGTTCGGCCTTCCTAGACTGTGTTACGACGTATGTGGGGTACGTCTATCCTTACAGGTGCGTTTGTAGCAAGTATATGTGATCTTGTCACTTTAGCTAGATCAGTAAAAGCATCCAACATGCTTTGAGTAATGCTCTGAAGATCTATAATTTGTCGAACCTCAGTTTCAAACTTGGCAGTGCGGAGATCTAAATGAGACATAGTGGGAGCATACCACGACAATTTGCAGCGTTCTCCTAGAACGTTAGCATGCTTATCTCCCCCTAACGACGGGAAGATTGTCTCATCAAAGTGACAATTCGCAAAACGTGCAGTAAAGATATCTTCTATCAAGAGCTCTAAGTAGTGAATAATTGATGGCGAATCTATAACACTTGGAAAATATATATATATATATATATATATATAAATGATAGTAGTAGAATTAATTTAGTTTTTAATATATATATAAAAAGAAAAAAAAAGACCAAACAAAACAGACAAGGATAAGCTAGCGTGTAGCCATCCCAAACTCTTCTTCTTCTTCCCAACCATCACACGGTGGGGGAGCCAAGGGAATCTGATCTTGTTCATTAATTTTGGGGGTGATGTGGGTAGTCTAGAGGGGTGAGTAAGCATTCTAAAACAAAGAATGCAATGATGGGGTTAGACAGAGAGTATTTCTATTTCTCACAAAAGAGCTAGATGAGAGCAAGAAGTTTTGGAGAGGGAAAAGTAGGAAATCGGGATAGGGGAGCTGAGAGGGTGCCTGGTGTGTTCTTCAATTGGTACAGAAGGTTAGCTTGAATTTGTTAATTTTCTATTTTCTTACCACTTCAACTTTTGATTTCTAGAAAACTGCAGTTTCGTGAGCCTCATTTTGGCTCTTGTTTTCTCTCAATCCATTACATGTTTTTTAAAAAGTGTTGAAATTAGACATGACAAGGATCAAAGCCCAATTTATTTCATCGATTTTGGTTGAGATCTTCTATGAAAAAATATGATTTGAAAATGTGAAAAAAATCTGGAAATCTGCAGACTTTATGCAGAAAAACTGTTTGTGAACTTAACTTTGGACCTTGATTATTTTCTTCTCTTAAATCTGTTTTGAGAAATTCCTAGTAGATTAGAAACTAGGTTTGTTAAGGTTTAAAATCCAAGTAATTTCATCATTTTCCATGGAGTTTTGAGGGATGAAAATGGGGTCACAATATGAGGACTTAAGCTTGGTTTTTCACAGGGTTGTGACATAGGTATATTTGGGTAAACTTTTGTTAGGCTGAAATTGAATCTTCATTCTAGTAACTTTTACTATTATTTGACTCCGGACACTTCGGAGGCTTAGAGAGGTATTATAATTAGCTGGACATGAGGTAGGGGCTCTATTTCCGATGATAGGTCTATATCATGGTTAATCTTTGTGATATTAGTAATTATATCTAATACAGTAATAATGAAATGCTTGGATGAAATTGAATCATTTGATTGTCATGGTTGTGTTATGGGTTGATGGTTTCTTTTTCAGTGTATTTTATATATTGACTGTGTTAAATGTTGTTATGTTTTGATGAATGGTTGAGCTATGTAAAATTGTTGGATTGAATGTGTTGAGGTTTACAATTATGTTTGCCAAATTGAAATGCTCAGGTTGCATTACATGATACAAAGTTAAGTGTTGGGTTGGGAAAACGTGGTTAAGCAAAGTGTTGAAAACTTATATATGATCAAGCATAGGGTGAAGGGCTTGAACGTATAGTTAGGCGTCGGGGGAAGGGCCCATAATAATGAAATTGAAACTACTAATAAAATTCGGGGTTAAGGGAGGAATGGGAATTAACTTATATTCTATGGTGTTCGGAACCAAGTGGTATAAGCATGGTATGGGACGTGCGGGTTTGGATGCCATAAATATAAGTTAGCGGGATTAGAAGGGGGTGAGTTCATGGGTACTTCTTTGTCATATCACCTATATTTTACCATATTGTTTGATACATGGCACTTTGATTAACTGTGATAAATGAACTTGAAGGACATATGGTTCCTGCTGGGCATAAAATGCTCACACCCTATTAGCTATTGCAGGTACCAGTATGGAGGAACATGATGATGACCTATCTCTAAATGAATAGCCATATCATATGTGTGTTTGGTCCCTAGTTGTAATTAAAATAAAGTGTCCTTGTATCTTAAGAGTGTGTTGTAAGAGTTGAACTCTTTAAACTCATGATGTATTAAATAAGCAGGTCTAAGTGAACTTTTAGATAGCTCCAGTTCCATCATACTTTTGTTGTAATATTTACATAATTTTTTCCCCTTAAGATACTATTCATGCCCTAATTCGATTATCATCCTTATTTTCGAAATTGGGGTGTGACATAATCATAATCGATATAGATTCCTATTTTTCTCTGATGACATACTTTGGTACGTAGTGGCGGCGCTCAGGCTCGTATCCAGTAACCAACTGTAACGGTAAATGAGGTTGGGTAGAGGTGGGCCTCAGGCGGACCAACATAGCTGCATGCAATATTGCATAACCCCAGGCAGATACCAGCAGTTTGGTTCGCATAACCAAAGTCCAAGCTATCAATTGAAGGCGCTTTATGAAAGCTTCTGCCAGGCCGTTTTGGGTGTGAACATGAGGTACACGATGTTCGACTTCAATCCCTACTGACATGCAATAATCGTCAAAAGTCTATGACGTAAACTCTTTAGCGTTATCCAGTCAAATCGACTTAATCAGATAATCAGGGTGGTGAGCCCTTAGCTTAATAATTTGTGCTAGGAGTTTCGCAAATGCAGCGTTGCGTGTGGACAACAGACAAACATGTGACCATCGTGTCAATGCATCAACAACATCATAAAGTAAGGGTGGGAACAGGTCGGGCCAGGCCCAAATTTGGAGGGATCAGACTGGACCCACTTAAAAAGGAAACAGGACGGGCCGAGCCGGGTATTGCAAATCTGATCACTGAAACCGGACCTAACCTGGCCCGTTTCGAACAGGCCTGTTCGGGAACGGTCCATGGGTATTTTCTTACTTCTTTTTTTCTAGGTTTGACCGCCTCTCAGACTCGTCATCCTCCAGATCTTCGACTTAGTTTCCAACATCAAGACCCTCATCCGCTGCCGCGTGGTTTCCAAATCTGGTACAAAACCATAAACCCAATTCACCACGAAAATTCTATTTTCTCAATAGCCAAATAGAAAACAAGAAGGGAAGTACATGTAACTTATGGTGTCCCAAATCTGGAGCTTGATAGGATGACCATCGATGGTGACCATTCGAGCTCCGAACTTGACACTGATGGTAAAATCATGCACAGGTTGAAACCTCTTATCCGTGAATTGCAACAGCAAGCAAGATTTTCCAACATCTACAAATCCAAACCGAAAACCGAAAACCAAAACCCAATTGTTTTAAAACCTCAATTTTCAAACCAAACAAACACACAAAAATCAAGAAAAATCAGAAGGCTATGGATTGGAGGAATTGAGACCTGTGTCGCCAATGATAATGTACTTGAAAAGGTAGTTGTAAGACTTCATCCTCAAATCGCTATAGGACCTCATCTCGGCCAAGCCCGACCCAACCCAGACCCGCTCTCAGAATTCACCTGCCCAGGTCCTTCGTTCATTCCACCGCGTCCGAAACTTCTTGATCGAGCTCCTGTCGAGTGATCTCCGATTTGGGAAGAGCAAAAATCGACGAAGCTGCTCAGATCCGAGACAGAGGCATCGGGAGAGAGAAAGAGATTGGGGGAAAGAGAAATCGAGAGGAATGAGATTGAGAATTGACAGATCCGAAAGGTGTGAGAAATTGGAGATATAGGCGTCGAGAGAGAGAGATCGAGATGGAGGAGACTGAGGAGATGATAGTCTTCGAGAATGTGTGAGAAAATAGGAGAGGAATGGGAAAATGATACAAACTGGTCGATTTGGGTACCTTTTTTTATATACTTCTGCCCCATTTCTCTTTTTAAAAATTAGGAACCGGTCTGTACCCGCCCAAAACCTTGATTACCCGCCCCGACCCACTGTTCCTATACCTGTTTGCCCACCCCTACCATAAAGTATCTAAATGGTCCGAATGTTGGTTGGATAGGTCCACAAATATCCCCTTGAATCCTCTAAAGAAACTTAGGGGGTTGTGAATAATCTTTGTATGTGAAGGTTGAGCATTCAACTTCCCCAAAGAACATGCTTTGCAAGGCAGCGAGCCCAAATGGTTGTGCGTCTTGTCCAGGTGCCAATACGACACCGTTTCCCCATGCCGTTGGGCTTCAAGCCTGCGCGGTGGTCCGTCAGTTCCTTAGCTTCTGGCAAGAGAGTGCTGACAACATGTTGTAGGCCTATTTAGCTAAACTATTCTAGGGGAATAGAGAGGAGGAGGCCGGCGACAATAAGAGAGAGAAGAGAGATTTAATTGTGAGGTGTGTGTTGTATCATCTCGTTGTGCCTTTATTTATAGTAGTATAATAGGTAGAATCCTTACCCTTTTAGGATTACAACTCTTAATAGGTAATTAACTCCTAATAGGAATATAAGAGATATTCCTAGATCCACTAGGATACACAATCACATTCTTATTCTAAATATGACTGCAACAATATTTACATTATATTGATTGGAAATATTGAAAATAACCGTAAGAGTTTAGGATTCATAAAATATTCGAGGACCTAATGACGTTTATTTGCTTTTTCGGTTATTAGAACATGTTTTATATTTACTTAAAATGTGAAATTCGTACTAATTACGTGTCTATTAGGATTACAATTTTTTCTAATTCCTGACTTCATTTTTACGTAAGTGACAATGTCACAAGGTAGACGAAAAGATCAAACTCATGACTAGGCTCAATTAGGTTAAGGTTAGTTGAGCCGAGTGATTCCTCGAGGGAACCCTTATTTTTTTAGCAATACTTGATGTTAAATAAAAATGTATCCAAGTCTTCCAAAAATAATAAAAATAAAAATAAAAATGTATCCAATTACAAAGCTAATGGTATTTTTTCATACAAATAAGTATTAATGGTTAAACTAATTTATACAGTGAACAAAGCCCTCCTCTAATCGTCTCTTTTAACACACCAAAATAATTAAGTTTTGGCAGGGCCATGAAGTAACCTCGACATTCACGTGCCTCTTAATTTACGTTATAGTGAGATTATTCACTTGTAAGTGAGAGGTTTAGGTTCAAATATCGTGAATGACGAATTTAAAACCAATTTATTCCTTCAATTCTTATAAATATATCGTTGTTCCAAAAAAAAAAAAAAAAAAAAAAACTCCAACATGTCTCACGTACATGTAGGAATGTTATAGTTGTGGCCACATAATTGACCACGCCTAATTAGAGCGTGAATTATGAATTCAATATGACAAAATATCTTTGAAGGCATGAGCAGACCATTGTCTCAACCCTAATGGACTAAGTAGACCAACTCTTTGAAAATTTGTGAAAGACCACAAACTATCATGCCCAAAGGCCCAAATCTTGCCGAGCACTCATGTAGATAGCTTGGCCCACATGCGGACACTGTGTCCTACTTTGTAAGACATGGTCGTCGACCTCTCGCTGAATTCGACCTTTCGGGCAGTTGAGAATTAGCAACGGAAGGTTATACTAAACCTATATTAAGATGCCTTCTGCCAAGGCATCTCCCAAAGGGATACTCCCTCTACCCGGTCAGGGAGACTAATCCATCAATCGGTCTGCCGAGCATAGGGATGGCAATTCTAACCGTTAAAACCGATAACCGTGGATAACCGTCTGAATGGATTGGATTTGGGTATGAAAATTCGGGTATCATTTGGATATGGGGAAAAACCGTTAATAATATTTAGTTATGGTTTTGGATATGATTATAGGGGTCCCCAATCCATATCCGTAACCGAATCCGAACCAAATTATATATAATATAATAGTATGTATTTATAATATAATTGTATTATATATATATATATATATATATATATATATATATATATTATTCATTGAATCTATTATCTTGAGAATACAAAAGTTGTAATGTGTGAGTTACATTTTGTGGGCAAGTTAAAAAGTTTTGATATGAATGAAAATCTATGAGAATCTAGACTAATGGTACTTATGGGAGATATTAAAGATCAACAAACATTATCAATATTTAGCTTTAATTTTATGCTATCCATTCATTAAATCATTTTATACATCAAATATTTAGTGACGAAATTAATATTTACTAAATTATCATACGTTAATTGAACAAATATATTTTTTGTATTGACGAAGATGGGTATAACCGTTAACCGATGGGGAATCCGTTACCCGGTGGGTATGGTTATGGATAATACCCGATGGTTAATTTGCGGTTATGGATATGGTTAATTTTCGTGGTTATGGGGATGGATATATCATTTCCGTTCCCAAACCGAACCGTTGTCATCCCTAGCCGAGCACTGCCCTATTGGCAGATAACTAAAGAACTTTATACCCTATAAATAGCTAAGTCGCACAAGGAAATTGGTAATAGCAAACTAAACATAGAACTATCTACTTCTATTCAATTCTCTCAAACTTAAGACTTAAGTATCGGAGGCCATTTGACAAACATTCTCCAAAAAATTTCAATTGATCTGTAAACACGAATTTTTCCTGAAACGAAACGCGACAAGAACCAACGTGTACAAAGTAATATTTGTATTTGATGATTTTGGGTTACAATCTCTTTGAAAATTTGCCTCTGATTCTATCTCCGTAAGAACTTGATTTGGTGGTTTGATTGTTGATCCAAAGGGCCGTCGGGGGCTTGATCTTTGATGAACAATTCTTCAAGGGCCTTTGGAGGGCTTGATTTTGATGAACGGGGATATGTGGATTTGTTGATGGGCTGTTGATCCAAAGGGCCGTCGGGGCTTGATCTTTAGGATGAACAGTGGATGATTTCCTCAAGGGCCGTCGGGGCTTGATCTTCGAGGATGGATGAACGATGCTTCGAAGGGCTTTTGAGGCTTGATCTTCGAGGTGGATGAACGGATCTTCAAGGGCTTTTGAGGCTTGATCTTGAAAGTGGATGAACGGATCTTCGAAGGGCTTTTGGGCTTGATCTTCGAGGATGGATGAACGATGCTTCGAAGGGCTTTTGAGGCTTGATCTTCGAGGTGGATGAACGGATCTTCAAGGGCTTTTGAGGCTTGATCTTGAAAGTGGATGAACGGATCTTCGAAGGGCTTTTGGGCTTGATCTTCGAGGATGGATGAACGATGCTTCGAAGGGCTTTTGAGGCTTGATCTTCGAGGTGGATGAACGGATCTTCAAGGGCTTTTGAGGCTTGATCTTGAAAGTGGATGAACGGATCTTCGAAGGGCTTTTGGGCTTGATCTTCGAGGATGGATGAACGATGCTTCGAAGGGCTTTTGAGGCTTGATCTTCGAGGTGGATGAACGGATCTTCAAGGGCTTTTGAGGCTTGATCTTGAAAGTGGATGAACGGATCTTCGAAGGGCTTTTGGGCTTGATCTTCGAGGATGGATGAACGAATCTTCAAGGCTTTGGGGCTTTGTGCTTTGAGGTGGATGAACGGATCTTCAAGGGCTTTTGAGGCTTGATCTTGAAGGTGGATGAACGATGAACGATGAACGATGAACTGTTCTTCAAGGCTTTGGGGCTTTGTGCTTTGAGGTGGATGAACGGATCTTCAAGGGCTTTTGAGGCTTGATCTTGAAGGTGGATGAACGATGAACGATGAACGATGAACTGTTCTTCAAGGGCTTTTGAGGCTTGATCTTGAAGGTGGATGAGCGGATCTTCAAAGGCTTTGGGGCTTTGTGCTTTGATGAAGAACGTGGTTGAACGGATCTTCGAGGGCTTTGGGGCTTGTGCTTTGATGAAGAACGTACAGAACTTCGAGGAGCCTTGGGGCTTGATCTTTGATGAAGAACGGACAGAACTTCGAGGAGCCTTGGGGCTTTGAACTTTGATGAAGAGCGGACAGAACTTCGAGGGAGCCTTGGGGCTTGATCTTTGATGAAGAACGGACAGAACTTCGAGGAGCCTTGGGGCTTGATCTTTGATGAAGAACGGACAGAACTTCGAGGAGCCTTCGGGATTTGCTTGAGAGCGTTTGGAGTTTCAGAGCTTCAACGCTTTTGTGTAATGTGAATTGGTGAATTGAAATGAATGAAATGGCTTCCTATTTATAGAATTCCAAAACTTGATTTTTGGGTTTTAATAATCAGATGAAATAAGTCACTTCTGCCAGGCGTTGACAAGTGTCCTGTTTGATGACTTTTCTGAATTATTTTGATTTTTTCGTTGATTCACATGCTATGTATAAAATTTATGTGATACATGAGCGTTGAAATTTTAATTTTTGGTCAACATTTATTTCACGAAATTTCGATGTCTACATGATCTTACGCGATAATTGTTTTATAGGTTTTCTAGTTAATTCTTACTTGACTGAAATTGCACCCACAATAGTCTTTTTGTGTCCCATTTCACGTGATGTGGAACCTGTACGTGGCTAATTCTCGCGTTCCAAATCCAACAGATCTACTGTGTAAATCTTCAACTTGCGTCAGTACATTAAACTCTTACTTTGATTTTCTATTATAATTGAGAATTCAACGCAAAATCAATTTATCAACTGGAAGGGATGTATTACTGCACAGATGCTAAAATAGACCTTAGCAGCAAGTGTCCATCTGATTAGTGAAAAAATGTCAAAAAAGTTGTCACTGATATTAAGGTAAGAGATCTTAAATTTGATTTTCATATATGATGAGTTCGATACTAAATTATTTTGGTTATCTAATTGTGTAATTAAGCCTAAATCTCGCTAACACTTAATATAGAATATCGTTGTGTTTCAAAAAAGTTTCCTAACTACATTTAGCAGCAGGTAGATTGTTGTCAACTCTCTTCTCTGTCTTAAGCTATTGTCAGCTATTTTAGAAGGGTACTGGAAAGCTAGCACAAAACAAAACTTCTGTAACCTGCAACCTAAAGCAGAGAGTCTTTCTTCTTTTTCGAGGGTTTTGGGGGTGGAGTAGGGTAAAGTAAAACTGCACCGCAAGAAATACGTGTTCTGACGAAATAATGCCATCAATATCATATATACTTTTTCGTTTTGGAAAATATTAAGGAGATCACATTTTATACATATTTGTATATCACTTGATATGACAAGTGATGTGTACATGTTACGTCAATTAATTAAGTTATCTCATTGAATGTTGTTATCACTTACCGTATAAATATGTGATTTTTTAGCATTACTCTTTGGTTTATGAGAAAACATTGCCTTCCAAGTCTCTATGTGTGTGCATATATATACACGTACACACACACATACACAATAGTACATGCTTTCAATTTCAGCACGAACACACACACAATATTAATTCTTGTTTCTGATAACGTGCAAAACTTAGAAACAGTTATCATGCGCCCTAGTATAATGAGTAATTTTATAGTGTTCGTTCGTTGCAATTCACTTATGTACTTTTGTTATAATGCATGTTTTACATATTTTTATTTTTCCATGTTATAACATATACATGGACTAGTTATAGTAAATGGGGATAATATAGTACATGTTCAATTTAAGTTCATAGCGTGCAAGCAAGTTGGTACTCGCTTTTCTTGTACAAGCGATAGTGTTAGGAATAAAATGGGAGGGAAGAATCGCGAACCTAACTAGCACTTAAGTTATAAGCTCCTATTGTAACCGTTTTTTCATTTGCTTCTTGCTCACTCCAAAATATATGCAAGAAGTTTGCAGGTCGAACGAACAAAAACCTGGGTCGATCGAGCATTACATGCACTGTCAACAAAAGGATAACAAATTATATAAAATAACAACTGAATTGAGCATACACGTAAGCCTAGAAATTCCTGAAATCATGAGTATATAAGTTCATACAAATCTCTAGCTACATCGTGTACGGCATTGACCCAAAAAAAAAAGAGAAGAGCCTCCATAGCACGTCAAGACATTGCAATTCCCAAACATGTCTGTATGCATGTGTAATTGCTCCTTGCCCAAACAAACGAAACCTAATTTTCCTTGCAATATCAGACTGTTTAAGACTAGTAGATATATTTTGTCATGGTTGTTCAACTTTTTTTTCATTGGTTGTAGATATATGATAGAAATACGTACATTACTTCACCTAAGTCGGCAAATCGCTAAGAAAAGTTGTTCAAGTGCATGCGCATGCATGAGCGATTATCAGCTGTAGATTCATAAGATTTCATACTGAACTAACGGCTAACAGTCGCTCACGAGTACCCCATACAAACAACTAACAATTTGCACATATCTGAGGAATGGATGTAGTATAGTTAAACCTACTAGTCAATTAACACTACCAAAGAGTTTGAATTGTTCTTCATTTCTACAGTTGATTAGTGAGCTGATCAAGATCATTTGTATGCCATAACTAGTCAAATGAACTGCACTTAGCACGGATGCTCTTAATATTATATTGGTTTATATCTTTGACACGTTCGCTCTATTCTGCATTCAACATACTTTAAATTAAGTCATTTAAAACACACATTTGTATATTATCGTTAATAACGCATGCATTAGAATCCAAATTTTGATTGTTTTATTTTAATCCTCAATATTGCACCTGGGTCATGATCGATCAAATCACTTAATAAGGTTCATGCACGTTTTATGTTGTAAGAGTTCGTTAAAAAGTAGGTCGTCATTGGGTAGAATACGATTTGTAGGATTGAAACAGGTTTTCGTTTATCATAACTGTATTGGAGGGCTTCTATCTATTTATATACTTAGTGCTTCACATTAATATATAGGAAATTAAATGGTTTACACTTACTCTTAAGAAAATTCATGTCATTGCAGATCAAGGGCCGAGGTTGCAGGGCTAATTTTGGTTATTCAGAGAATAGCATGTAATTTTATATGCTAGAGTTGTCTAATTCAATAGTACAAGCCTATTTTTCTTTGGTCAAATTAGTCTACCTCGAACAAAAAAGAAAAAAATAGCCTACCCCTTCAAGCGTATAAAATATACTCATATCCCACGTGTTTGTTGCATATTCAATGATAATAATCATGATACTCATATCTCACATGCTTTAAACATATTTACATACAAACGTACAAGTAATTTTTTACTTACATAATATTGTCATGTACTGTTACCATTGGTTAAATGATGAGAAATAAAAAGAAATCAAACAAGGTTTATACTGGGAAATGCACTTGTTTTTCATGCATTTCACCTTGGTTAAAGCTCTTATCACTGTTTAAGCTCCTAAGTCGAAGTCAGGTATATTCCTCTTCAAGCAAAGTCGTGCGTACACGTTTTTCGTAAAAATTAAGTTGAATAACTGTACCTAAAACGAAATTAAGTTACTGATTTTTTTTAAAAAGAAAACTCTACCGATAATTATAAGATAGTTGACGTAATAATATATATATATATATATATATATATAATTGTCATTATTTGATTGTTAGTGGGAAAGTAAGTTTATTTGTCATTATATGTGCTTGGTGGGAAATTAAGATGGAGTCTTTAGCTTTTCACCTTTTGCCTTGTAACATTTTTTATTTGTTAATTTGTGTTTATTATCCTATTCACCAAGGGTGATAATAAAACATATAATTATTAGCATTTTCTTATTGTCTTTTATTTATGATCTCACTGCCAATTTCCTAACAACTACAATCTTTATTCCTCCATACTTTGTATATTTTATTTATATTGACCAAAGAAAGATGTTCTTGTGGTGGAGCTTTGGATTCTTCTCTTTTGTGCAGAAAGGTTTGAGTCAAACACAATTTAGTTGGGCTGTTGCATTCTAGAGGGGACAAGTCAAGAGATATACTGATGCACCGGTTCTTGAACTTTTGTAAAACCATAGTGGGCTTGAATCTCTTTACAGATAGCAAGATACCAGCGCCTCAACCTAATTGTCTACGTTTTTAGAAGAATATTACAATTTTTATTGTAATTTTCCCAACACTAACTTATCCTGTTTATGATTTATTCAATCTTCTTTTATGCATCCTTATCTTGGGGGCACAGAAAATTCAAAAATATTAATTCTTAAACTTGGATTAGAAATGAAGCCCGCCCTTTCTAAAAGTAAAAGCCACCTTTCCATCTCAACACGACAACGCCATATTTCAGTTAACGTGGAAGCAATTGCACTTCCATTCCATCAACGAAACGCCCATCTCCAAAGAGTTAGCAAAATTAACTTTTCTACCCAATTGTTACCTCCCTGGGAAATGTCTAATATTTCTCTATAAATACGCACCAAATCTGTCACAAAAACCACAATTTAGAACACACACACACAAAGTCACAAACAACACTTCTAAACTCCCTCGAAGAATACGTTAGTTCCAAAAAATGGGGGGCTCTTCCTCTAAATCCAAGACAACCACCACCAAAAACAAAAGCGCCAAAGACAGAACATTCACAGGCGCAGGCAACCTCATCAAGCTCCTCCCGACCGGCACGGTCTTCTTGTTCCAGTTCCTCAACCCTGTCTTGACCAACAACGGCAACTGCACGGCCCTCAACAAATACCTAAGCGCCATTCTCATCGTCCTTTGCGGCTTCTCTTGCTGCTTTGCTTCCTTCACAGACAGTTACACTGGGAGTGATGGACAAACACACTATGGGGTGGCAACATGCAAGGGTCTTTGGCCATCAACAAACTCCAATTCTGTAGACTTGTCTGCTTATAAGCTTAGGATTGGGGACTTTGTGCATGCCTTCTTTTCCGTGATTGTGTTTGCAGTTATATCACTTTTGGATACCAACACTGTCAGGTGCTATTATCCAGGGTTTGAGTCCACTGAGAAGACTTTGCTGCAGGTGTTGCCTCCGGTTATTGGTACAATTGCCGGTACTGTTTTCGTTGTGTTCCCTAACAACCGCCATGGAATCGGGTACCCCTCGTCAAGTTCTGATTCTTCACAAGACTCAGAGTCGGCGGCTTCCTAAGCCTCTTGAATTATTGCTTGATTCGCAAGACTCGAGTGCTAAATATAGCATAAGTGTTTGCTCATGCAAGTTTGTGCTTTTCATTGTTTGTTTAGTAGTCGTTTGCCTAAGTTTGATTAATTCTTTTTCCTTCTCTATCACTTTTGAGTGAATGTAACAAACTATTATACCATTGGATAAAATTTGGACGCTAAAATTAATGACAAAGGCCACCTAGTACTACGTCTAGTGGTATTCCTCTTCATTTGTGAGTGAGAACTGAGAGATCTTAGTTAGATTTTCGTCAAAGACGAATTTAAACCACATTATTACTAGCTCATATGAGGCTTAGCTCACTCTCCCATCCCTTTAATGTAGCTAATATCGTTTGTTCAAAAAAAAAAATTAATGTCAAAGACTTAGAGCACATAACTAATTGAAACAAACTCTCACTGTACACATTCCTCCAAACTCTAATGGCCTGATTACGAAACCAGAATGAAATGGGAAGAAACGGAATTACACTTCTCCCAAAGCATTCCAAAGTTTACCAAGCCTGAGGGGAATCAGAAAATAGGTGGGGTTCACCTAATATCAGTAATCAAATTGGATTACCTAGATGGAGGTGATATGGGGTGAAGACTCCATCCGGACTCTTAAAATGGGAGGGACATAACCTCTCTCTTTTGCTGGGTTTTGTTCTCTCAGCCAAAAATAAATAAAAATTAAAACTTTTCTTACAAAGTTAAAAATTTATTAAAATAACTAGCTGCAATACTTACATATATTTAATAAAATTAACCATCTAACAGTCAGATATAATTCATGTGAATATATGTATTTAATACAATTATCATTTGACCATCAAGATAGTAATTGTATTAAATACGTGTAAGTATTGTAGCCAAATCCTAAAGCTTTATCCAAAAAAATAAATGAATAAAAAAGAATTAGCATATAAAATAGATTACTAGAATATGAGCAGTTTAGAAATCAAATTGATTTTCTTTCTGATTCATGTGAATTAGTAAAGAGCTTATATGGTTCAATATCTTTCTTGCTCTAATTCCAGAAACTTTAATAAACAGTTTCAACAGGAATCGACTCTATCTCATTCCAACTCCTCAATTCAGTTCCTCCTTAGTTCAATTCCTCTCATTCCGATTACAAATTAGTAAACAACCCATAATAGTAACTTTGAACAAAACCCATGGCACTAACATTATAAACTATGAAACTAGATCTTCTGCACATTGCAGATGATACATAAAACTCATAAACTGTTCCTTTTGTTAATCGGTTACAACAGTTGAGGAATGTGTACTAACAATCTAAACGATTTTCAGCATGTATGATACCTAAGATATTATATTCTTACATCAGCAAACAATCCATCTAGAAGGTTAGAAGATGAATTTTCATTTCCACTCTCATCAAAGAAACCATTAGCAGCAAATTCTTTTCTGCATTTTCGCTCTTCAATGACGGAATCTGCTGTTTCTGCACTAAAACTTCGTCTTGTCTGCTTTTCAGGTTTCTCTGCCACAATAAACTTGTTCCCTTCACGAGTTCTCTCAGGGAAGCCAGCCCAAACTGAAGAGAACCGTGGGTGGGAAATTTCATAAGTTGTGCACAAGAAGAATCATTAGTAGTGTAAAATTATACCTACATGCTATTGGCATGGTTCAAAAGAAAGATTTTCTTATTCTGATGGGTGTTGGTTATCAAACGTAAACTCACTTTCAATTCAACAGTGAAATAATCAAGTTAGAAAGAAAGGAATCGTTACCGTGTGCACTACTAACTAAGATTGGTACCAGTCAAAGTTCAAACAATTTTGGTCATTAAGAAAAGTAATCTTATTGACTGATCTTGTTCTATTTTGTCTGCTTAGTTAGGTCTAAAAATTAAAGGCCTACCTAACACCACCTCTCCAAGAATTCGACTAGTGGATGCCAAGTGACAGAATAAGACTCCAAGAATTTATATTGGGTGATGTAGAATATTCACAATAATAAGTTCGATAATGGTAGGAAGGACTGGCGAGACAAGGGAGGGCACACAAACGACCTGCATATTATATTTAAGATGCATTCTGGAGGAGGATAGATGAGGTTTGGTGATTCAAGATAATGATATGGGAACGTAGAAAATGATATTAGGGCACCGATTAGATTCTAGGAAGATAATCTAAACAATACATTATCCTAGTGACGGTAACTTCTTTGCTTATGCAGTGAACCATCACATAAAAGTGCATAAACCACAAGGCCGTAAAAGAAGAGAAGCAAAACAAAAGGGATGAATACAGGCCATGTTTTTATAGTTACCTCCAAACTGATGCAGCACGATAGAAGCTGCTACGGTCACATTCAAGGAAGCAGTACCACCTCCATACTGCGGAATATACACAAAGAAGTCGCATATTTCCAATTCTTTAGCAGAAAGGCCCGTTCCCTACAAACAACACAAAGAAAAATATAAAGGGATTATCACCTAATCCTAATGCAGCTAATTTACAAATGCATAACTGATTGCACAGTGAAGTTTAACTCAAAAACTGAAACACATAGCACCAGATTGTTAAATTGCAGTGGAAAAACCTTCTCAAACTATCGAATCATATCGAACAAAATCCCAACCAACATTTACCCAAAACCGATGATCAAAAGTACATTGCTTGACGAGCCTAAATGCCAACAACAAAGTTACTGATCAAAACTCCCAATCGAGCCAATAGTTACAGAGCAAATAACACACATGGGTAATTGTAAAAAATGATAATTACCTCATTGCCAAGAAGAAAAGCAGTGCTCTTGGTGAAAGGATGATGATTTACAGGCAGAGCATTATCAGTGATCTCAACGCCGCATATATCACAATCTCTCTCCTAAAACCCACATACACAAAATCGAATACTCATTATTCAGTGAGATTTATACCCAAAATAAAAGAAATCAAGGAGAGAGAGAGAGAGAGAGAGAGAAAGGACCTTGAGATAGAGTCGGGCGTCTTGAAGGGAGTGGAAGTGGCGAAAGCGAAGGTGTGTGGTGGAGCCATGACTGCCGAAGGCGTTGAATTCTCGGCGGCCGACCAGAATCAGCTCAGAGACGCCGAAGGCGGTGGCGCTCCGGGCGAGCGTGCCCACGTTGTGCCTCTTCGCTATGTTGTGCACCACCACATAGCACTCTACCTCCATTTTTTCCCTCTTTCGCTGATTTCTGTTCAGGCTCAGTCGCCGCAAAGTCCAACCGTAAGAAAGTTACAAAACCAACCCAACAAACTAACGACGCCGTTTAGTTATTTTTACTTTTCATTTCGAGTAAAATTCAGAATTAGTCCTCAACTCGCACATAAATTTAGAATTTGTCCAATTCAGAGCTCTTTTTTCTGTAGTACTATTTATTTGTATCATATCTCTAATAAAGCAGAATTCACCAATATATACATGTGAGTTTCATCTCTATTAGAAAGTACAAATGATAATATAATAGATAGTAAAGATAACATTTTACTTTTTTTTTTTTTTTTTTGTCTATTTGGGTTGAGAAAATAGATGTTAGTGATAAGTGTAGACATCAAATAGAGTGTGAGTGTGTGCCATGTCAGCTAAATATAGTTGAGAATTGTTAGTTGTTAAAAGTTAGTTAGAGGTGAGCTGTCTAAGTGTAAAATGCTATATATAGCATATCTTGTAAACATTTACATTTTACAAAAATGCAATCTGAAAAGTTACAGCCACTTCTTTCATTCCTCTCTCTCTCTCTCTCTCTCTCTCTCTCTCTCTCTCTCTCTCTCTCTCTCTCTCTCTCTCTCTCTCTCTCTCTCTCTCTCTCTCTCTCTCTGCAATTCTTCATACACAGTTCTTCATTTTCTTCATCTGATTCATAATAGTTAATAGTTAATAGTTAGTAGTATTGTTGTGGCAGCATTAGCGAGTAGAGTTGAAGGAATTACGTCACCATTTCAGGACCAGGGTTTTGAATGAGCAACCCTTAGCTTGTCCACCCTTCCACATCAATTTGCTAAGTTGAGGGTCTTTGTAAAGATAGATTTTTTAGTGTGTCGAGAACATAGTCGAAACATCACATGTCATTATATAATTGAAGAAAAATTTATTTTGTTCAATTGTCCTTCCAATTGGAGTAATGACATGTGTCCTTCCAATTGTCCTTCCTATAGCAAAAGTCGGCTCTCTTGAGTTGCACTTGGAACCAAAAATCACAAAGAAAAGGCTGACATTTTGGACACTGTTGAAACAACAGTAGGCTACCAAAATACCTCACCTGCGCAACAGGTGGTCTTCTTGCAACAGAAATTCAATTCAAGGACGAATTCTAAACTCGAGTACGAGTTCAAGGATCAATTCTAAATTTTACTCTTTTTATTTCTAAAAGTGCTAAGAAGGAGGTTATTGTTTTGTTTATTCAAATTTTATTGTGTTTTCACCATACACCCTAATTTTTTTCAAGTAAATTCTGGTTTTAATTTTTTTTTAAAATCATAATTTGTTATAGGCATAATTTACTGAACAATTATGGAGGTCATAGAAAGAGAGGGGGTGCGACACATGGAGAAAAGAGAGAGATGTGTATTTGTGAGGTGTGTTGTAATACCCTGAAAAATTTAAATATATGAATTTGATATTCATAATTATGAATATGTGGAGAAAATTGAAAATAAATTGATTTGTTGTTATGAATTTCGAATGGGGAAAATGCAAAATTCCGCTTCCAGATTTTGTTATTATTTATGAAGGCCCAATAAGAAAAGGGGGAAGGAGGGAACGTGAGAGAGGGAGAGCAACACGGGATCATGGATCCCTTCCTGCTTCCTTGCGACCCGACCCGCAGATGGGTGATACCCGACGGATTCCAGCGGCTCCTCCGGCCAAATTCCGGCGATTTAAGCCTGAGCTACCACCTGGAAATCACTCCACAACCTTCCCTCAACCCATTCCACCTTAAAATTGGTAAAATTTGGACTTGAAATGGTGAAGAACCGTCGGTGGGTGGGACGGGTTGGTGCGAAGATTAATTAAATTCTGAAACGCCTCCAACTACCACCACCATTAGACTCCCCTTGAGGGCTGGAACAAAGCCCATGCATTAGTTGGGGGGTCGGAGCTGTTTTGGAGTTGAATCAAGTCCCAAATTCAAAGGTTTCCGGCGGTTCAAGGGCAATTTGAGGTGTTTTCTGGCCGAATTGGACTTCGGCCCAGGTATGAAAGTTGTTCATCTCATTGAACTCTACTTGTCTTTAAAATTTGGTAATTTTTAGAGTTAGTTGAAAAACTGGGTTATTGTTCGACGGAAACCGACACCGGCGGCGACGCGTGGCCAGTGGGCCGATATTGCCTTTTTACATAGAATTTGATATTTTAAATCCGTAATTAGTATCCATTATTGAATATTTCCGCCACTAGAATATTTCCAAAAATGGACTAGAGATGAATTGTGAACTACGAAAGGCTTAATCCCACTTAAGGGTACGTAGGTAGTCTAACAGGGTTACATGTAGCCTTAAATAATCGAGAATTAATCTTTAGTTGGAAAATTTGATCTAAGAGAAGAAAATGATGATAAATTGAAAATATAATCGTATGTGTTGGTAAGTGAATCATGGTTATAGATCACGTGTGGGATTAAGGAATTTAATTAAAGAATCGAGATTAATGGTAGTTAAATAAAAAAGAGTTTAGTTTGGGCCTATCACCAATATTATTTTCCGAAATAAATATTTCGGGGCGGAACGTTACAAATGGCATCAAAGCAAATGATCCTACCTTACAATATGCGATAATATTGATGGTTGTGGATGAGAATTGTGAATTGTATTGATATTACACTATTTCATAAGTTCTTTGACTAATGATGAATTTATGCGAGTTGCCTATGTTGTGAATCATTATGAAGTGAATGAATTGTTGAAGTGAAATGTGTGATGTGTGTTGGCCAGGTATATTACGATCTTTTCCAGTCTACTAGTTACTGATTGGGATAAAAGAAAAAGGTGATGAAATCATTGTTTTGTCAATGATAATTATGGCTAGAAATTTTAAAATATTATGGCCAATGATAATTATGGTTGGAAATTTTAATATTTATGAAAGTCAAGATGTTTATTCAACAAGAACAAAATTATAAACTGAGGTTATGGTTTGTCCATTATTATTGGAATGGTGGAAAGACCATGAAGATTCTTCATTTATTATTGGTGCACATGAATAAAATTATGGAAAGAGATTTTGAGTTCGTTTAATATAAACGATTTCCCAATTGTGGTTTTTTTTTTTGTTTCATGAAAAGAATTGATGGGGAAAGCTTGTAATCACAAATTTGATTGGATTCGATATTGCGAACAGAACCAATGAAGAGTACATATTCTCATGGCTATGTGATTAAAAAGATTTAGTTTTATTGGCCAATAGAGTTGTGACATATATATATATATATATAAATTCTCTTCTTTGGTTAATGAATTGTGAATAGTGCTCTAGAAGTGTGAGTCGCTAATTTATGTGATATGTGGCTTAGACCCGACAGTTTCTGACACGACACGATGACACGACACGACAACGACACGAAAATAACGGGTTTCGGGTCAACACGATAACTTATCGGGTGACCCGTTAAGAATTCGTTAATAACGGGTTCTTAACAGGTATACACGTGGGTGACCCGTTTCGACCCGTTAAGAAAAAAATTATTTTGATAATTTTAAAGTTTAATTACTAAAAAAATTATTATAAAATAAAATAGCCATATTAATATATACAATATATTCTATATTAAATATATAGTTTTGTATTATTATTCTATATAAGTTAAAAAAAAAATTTAGTCATTATTTATTTTTATTGTGAGAGTTCTTTATTATCATTACTAGGATAATAAATTTTACTTAACATGTTCTTGTCCAAAATTAAAATAAACTAGTATAGTATTTGTAACTAAGAAGACATACATACAAGTATGAAAAATATGAAATAATATATAAACACTTGTGATTCATCATTATTCCTTTATGAGTAGATAATTATTACACTTATATTATCGTTTAGATTTTTAAAATCCTCCAAACCCACATAAATAATGTTTTTTATTTGAGGGCAAAATTAATAAAACTAATAATAATTATTATAGAAGTGTAAAAAATGTAAAAAAAAAATCCAATCACTCATAATGACAAGCTTTACAACTTTTATGAAGGGGTCAGCTTTGAAATCCAACACTATAATCCATAAACCTTAAATTTATATTTAACCGTCGATTGTCATTTACGCTTTATTCTTGTTACTGAATTTCATTTTTAAAATTTTCTTTTTTGAAAACATGATCATCTGGCGGATGTAAGAAGCTGAACGGTTCAGATCTTTGATATCACGTTTCAATATTTACGGTTAATTGAAATATGAGTCGATGTCATATAGTTTGTAGAAACTTTATAAACATCAAGCAATATTTTCACTAATCGTAAAACTCTGAACATAATATCAACGATCCAAACCGTTCATGTTCTTGCATCCTCTAATAGATCATGTTTTCAAAAAAGAAAATCTGAAAAAACAAAATTTGATGAGAAAAATTAAGCGTAAATGTAAACAATAATCAACGGTTAAATTTTGATATATGATTTATATGATTATAGTGACGAATTTCGAAGTTAAGCTCTTAACGAAAGTTGTAAAGCTTGTTATTACGAGCGTTTATATATTTTTTCTATATTTTTTATACTTCTACATTGAAGGGTTTGATTGGAAGAAAATGTGCAAGATGTTGTAATGTTGTAATGTTTTTTTATTATGCTCTTATTTTGGATATGTAAATATACACTTAAAAGAAAAATCCGTTTTTATGTTTTGGATGTGACAATACTTAAAAAGAAAAATGTGTTTTCACTCAAAAAAAGTATTATGTTTTTTATTTAATTATTTATTGGTTTAAAATATATTTTCCTTAACGGGTAACGGGTCGGGTCATATTACCCGTTAATATTATCGGGTCAATTTCGGGTCGGGTCATTTTACCCATTTTTTTTAACGGGTGTTACACGACACGACCCGTTAAGATATCGGGTATGACACGAAAACGACACGAACACGGGAAACACGACACGAATGCCAGGTGTGGCTGCACTTAGAAGCAATTTAAAAGAGAAACAATTAAATGAAATATTTAAAAGGCTTTTAAATTTACCATGGGTAATTTAGTTTATTTGCGGATATGAAGGAAATTATAGAATGAGGTTTTGATTTCGTTCAATGTTAACGGTATTGCGGATTGGTTTTAAATTCAATTTTTTTTATATACAGCGATTGTGTCTAGAGGTTCTGATATTTTTACCAATGAATGTGGTTGGAAATATGAGAAAATGTGTGTGAATCATGATGATTCTTCATTGATCTATTAATTTTGAGCTTGTTTTGGTAAAAGGAACGAACGAAGGTAGGGGCAAAATAGTCATTTTGCTAGGAATCTGGAAGGCTCCAGATTTGTGGGAGCCTTGTTTTGGTAAAAGGAGGCCACGTGAGTGGCTGAAGAAAAAAAAGAAGAAGAAAGAATAAAAAAAAAATGGAAGAGGAGTTTCAGGAGGGAAATGAGGAAGGGCTCGATGAATGGGGATAGGAGAGAAAGGGAAGGCCCAATCAAAAAAGGGGGAAGTAGGGAACGGGAAAGAGGGAGAGCAACACGGGATAATATTGATTGGTGATACCCGATGGATTTCAACGACTCCTCCAGCCAAATTCCGGCAATTTAAGCCGAGCTACCACCTGGAAATCACTCCACGACCTTCCCTCAACCCATTCTACCCTAAAATTGGTAAAATTTGGACTTGAAATGGTGAAGAACCGTTGATGGGTGCGACGGGTTCGTGCGAAGATTCATTAAATTATTAAACGTTTTCCTCCAATTACCACCACCATTAGACTCCCCTTGAGGGCTAGAACAAAGCCCATGTATTCGTTGGGGGTGTCGGAGCGGTTTTGGAGTTAAATTAAGTACACCCAAATTCAAGGGTTTATGGCTGTTCGAGGGCGATTTGAGGTGTTTCCGGGCTGAACTGGACTTCGGCCCATGTATGAAAGTTGTTCCTCTCATTGAACTCTACTTTTTTTTTTTTTTTTTTTTTATAAAATTTGGTAATTTTTAGAGTTAGTCAGAAAATTGGGTTTCCGTTCGCCGGAAACCTCCACCGGCGGCAGCGCATGGCCAGTGGGCCAATATTGTCTTTTAACATAGAATTCGATATTTTAAATCCATAATTAGTATCCATCAGTGTTCTAAAAAACGCTCTAGGCGGCTCTGATGAGTCAATTTTATATAATATATTTAACCCTATTCTTAGTGTATTTTGGTTGATATTTTAGAAGAATTTTGATACTTTGAATTGTATTTTCAATATAGGACTTTCGACTTTCTCTGGAGCAAAACATAAGCAAATGGACGAATTTTGGAGTAATTCCAGTTGGAGGACATTTGTGTGTCACTTGGCTTGATTTTATCAAAATATCAGATTTTTCTACCTAGTGGTGATTTTCTGGCAATAGAATAAAGGAGCGGTGCGCAGTGCTGAAATAGTGACGTTTTGGGCTTGAATTGCGTTTTTGGAGCCCAAGATGACCTCGGATGGGTTCGTGGCCTTCTGGAGAAATGTTCAGAACGTCCTGATCTTCAAAACAACCTATTATGGGCCGGATTTGGAGGACAATTGAGACTAAAACGTGGCTGTACAGTTTCTGTGCAGATTTTCCTAGTTTAATTAGGACTTTACTTCCTAAGATATTTTATTATTATTTAATTAGTTTCCTAGTTGGAACAAGAAACCTAGGGTTTTAGGGTTTTTTGCGGAAGGCTTGGCAATTATATATTGCTTGGCCGTGCTTTTTCTTAGGGGTCTTCTTTTTACTACTATTTTTCATTCAACTTTGGAGCCAAGGATTGCTAGGGTTCTCAAAGGCTTTGTGATCTTCTAATTCAAGGTGTTTTCATTCTTATTCATTCAATAATATTCTCTATGATTTTAATTATGAATATGCGTAGCAAATTTTTCTTTTGCTAGGGCGAAGCCTTAAGCCTTAGCATGAATATGTGATTTTTATTTAATTGCTTATGATTGATTGCATGTTGCCTTGAATTATTAATCACTGTTTTAAACTATCTAATTGTCATGATGACTGGCCATCATTAGGGTTTTTAGACAAGTAATTGGATGCAATTCGGTCGGAATATAACCGGAGGATTGAGTATTGCTTCTTGTGATTGATAAATGTGATTTCATCTAAGGCGAATATCACGCTCTTAGGGGTTGCATGGTTTTTCAAAAGGTTTTCATAAAGCTTAATGAGTCATGCATGTTCATATTTGATCTGAATATCACAGACAGATTGCATGTCAGATATACGTTCTTGCTTGAATATCACGAGGAGAATATATATTAGGAAAACCTAACCTTCAAAGTGGCATGTGTAGATCATAAGTAATTGGTAGAAATTCATAGGATTGCTAGGTGACGGTGGAACCCTAGTGCTTTTATAAATTGGTATTTAAAACTCTTTTCTTTTATCATATTAGTTTTTAATTAAAATTCGTTTTTAATATTATCCAATTCCAAAATCTCTTTTCTCAATTTACAGTTCTAAGTATTTAATTGGGAATTGTTTCTACAAAAATTATTCAAATAGTCCTTGAGGAAAACGACCTTGCATGAGCTTCTATACTACAATATCCTTGTATTCTTGCAAGTATTTTACGTGATTTTGACTATCTTTTCGTAAGTGGGAAAAATCCTATCAGGCGCCTAGGCGCTGGGCGGTGGAGTGCCGCTGGGATTTATGCCAAATCGTTCATAAAATCGGGTACGGGTTAGTCGGCCGCCTAGGCGTTCTCTGGGCGGTCTGGGCGGTCTAGGCGGTGGTGGGCGGCTGTCAAGGCGGCCTCGTCGGAGCCTCGGCGGTTCTCCGTTCTGCTGCAATCTGACGTGAAGAATGAGAGCGGACTGGAAATCTCCGGAATACATACAAACCCCGCTTGATCGTTGAAAGAACCCACCCCGGATTACTTCACAAATTGCTTTATTACAAGCAGGCCGCGCCGATGTTGATAGTTGGGTTTTTTGGAGTTCTTTCAGGTTTTTGGGTTGAAGGTTGGGGGTTTGAAGTAGCTTTTGGAGGTGGTGGGAGAGGTCTGATGATGGGAGAGAGGAAAGGAGAAGAAGCAGCTTCTTGAAGACAGAGATGAGGAAATGGAAACGAAGCAAATTACAATAATAAGGGGAGAGAGGGGCACAATTTGATTATTTTAATTTGTTGATGGAACAAGAAGTGAAAGCTGTCAGTTGCGGCAGAAGACGTGAGGAGAAGAAGAAAAGAGTGTGGGGTGGGTTGGCTAGGCTTATATATATATATATATATATATATATATATATATATATATATATATATATATATATATATATATATATATGTAGATTTGGTTATTTTAATTTGTTGATGGAAACAATGAGTGAAAGCTGTCAGTTGTGACAGAAGACGTGAGGTGAAGAATTAAAGAAATGGGGTGGGTTGGTTAGGCTTACACACACACACACACACACACACATATATATATATATATATATATATATATATATATATTTAAAATAAGATGAGGATGGTCATATGCGGCAGAAGACATGAGGAGAAAAAGAAAAGAAAGTGTGGTGTAGGTCGGCTGGACTGCACATTTTATATGCTTACTATTTTTTAAATATTGAACTTGTTAGATGGATGTATTTTGTGTATTCTTTTATTTTTATTTTTGCATTTTATTATTCTTTATTATCTATACAAGTATAGTTTTTTTTCTTAAGTGTAAATAGACACTTATTTACAAGATATATAATAAAATTACATAAATCCGCCTAGGCTCCGCCTAGGCGCCGCCTAGGCCCTGACTAGCTTCTAGCGTTTTTTAGAACCTTGGTATCCATACAATATGATTCGATGGTTAAATTTCAACACTGAATATTTCCGCCACTTGAATATTTTCGAAAATGGACTAGAGATGAATTGTGAACTACGAAAGGCTTGATCCCGCTCAAGGGTATGTAGGTAGTCTAACAGGGTTAGATGCAGCCTTAAATAATCGAGAATTAATCTTTAGTTGGAAAATTTGTGGTAATCTCATTTCAATTCCATTAACTCATCCAAACTAGTATACTGGACCAAGAACTTCAAGTCTCGAGAGTAATCCAGATTAATCTCATGAAATGGAAATGATTTGAGACAGCGATTAGTATAGATTCATTTTGTGCCGTGTCTTCATCTTCTAGGGAATATGTGGAGAAATTCGAAAATAAATGGATTTGTTGTTCTAAATTTAGAATGGGGAAAATGTGAAATTCCGCTTCCAGATTTTATTATTATTTATGAAGGCCCAATCAGAAAAGGGGGAAGGAGGGAACGGGAAAGAGGGAGAGCAACACGGGATCATGGATCGCTTCCCACTTCCTTGCGACCCGACGGATTCTGACGGCTCATCTGGCAAAATTCCAGCAATTTAAGCCGAGCTACCATCTGGAAATCACTTCACGACCTTCTCTCAACCCATTCCTCCCTAAAATTGGTAAAATTTGGAGTCTAAATGGCGGTGAAGAACCGTCGGTGGGTGCGATGGGTTCGTGCGAAGATTAATTAAATGGGGTGAAGAACCGTCGGTGGGTGCGATTGGTAAAATCTGGAAATCACTTCACGACCTCCAATTACCACCACCATTTAGACTCCCCTTGAGTGCTGGAACAAAGCCCATTCATTGGTTGGGGGGGTCAGAGCTCTTTTGGAGTTGAATCAAGTCCCAAATTCAAGGTTTCCGGCTGTTCGAGGGTGATTTGAGGTGTTTCCCGGCTGAATTGGACTTTGGCCCAGGTATGAAATTTATTCATCTCATTGAACTCTACTTGCCTTTAAAATTTGGTAAATTTTAGAGTTAGTTGAAAAACTGGGTTTCTGTTTGCCGAAAACCCACCGGCGGCGGCGCGTGGCCAGTGGGCCGATATTGCCTTTTAACATAGAATTCGATACTTTAAATTCGTAATTAGTATCCATACAATGTGATTCGATGGTTAAAGTTCAACAATGAATATTTTCGCCACTTGAATATTTTCGAAAATGGACTAGAGATGAATTGTGAACTACGAAAGGCTTGATCCCGCTCAAGGGTATGTAGGTAGTCTAACAGAGTTAGATGCAGCCTTAAATAATCGAGAATTAATCTTTAGTTGGAAAATTTGATCTAAGAGAAGAAAATGATGATAAATTGAAAATATAATCGTATGTGTTGGTAAGTGAATCATGGTTATAGATCACGTGTGGGATTAAGGAATTTAATTAAAGAATCGAGATTAATGGTAGTTAAATAAAAAAGAGTTTAGTTTGGGCCTATCACCAATATTATTTTCTGAAATAAATATTTCGGGACGGAACGTTACAAATGGTATCAAAGCAAATGATCCTCCCTTACAATATGCGATAATATTGATGGTTGTGGATGAGAATTGTGAATTGTATTGATATTACACTATTTCATAAGTTCTTTGACTGATGATGAATTTATGCGAGTTGCCTATGTTGTGAATCATTATGAAGTGAATGAATTGTTGAAGTGAAATGTGTGATGTGTATTTGCCAGGTATATTACAATCTTTTCCAATCTACTAGTTACCAATTGGGATAAAAGAAAAAGGTATGAAATCATTGTTTTGTCAATGATAATTATGGCGAATGATAATTATGGTTGGAAATTTTAATATTTATGAAAGTCATGATTTATTCAACAAGAACGACATTATAAACTGAAGTTATGGTTTGTCCATTATAATTGGAATGGTGGAAAGACCATGAAGATTCTTCATTTATTATTGGTGGACATGAATAAAATTATGGAATGAGATTTTGAGTTCGTTTAATATAAATGATTTCCCAGTTGTGTTTTTTTTTTGTTTGATGAAAAGAATTCATGGGGTAAGCTTGTAATATTTGATTGGATTCGATATTGCGAACAGAACCAATGAAGAGCACATATTCTCATGGCTATGTGATTAATAAGATTTAGTTTTGTGGGCCAATAGAGTTGTGACATATATATATAAATTCTCTTCTTTGGTTAATGAATTGTGAATGGTACTCTAGAAGTGTGAGTCGCTAATTTATGCGATCTGTGGCTGCACTTAGAAGCAATTTAAATGAGAAACAATTAAAAGAAAGATTAACGTAATTTTTCGTTAAGTGGAAAATAACAAAAATGCCCCTAGTTGATTAACGTAAATATACGAGAACGTATTTTTATCCTCATATATTTTATCGTATTTCTTGGCATCTTTGGATAGAGCTCGATCTAGCCAATGAGTAGGCGCAAACCGTTTGTAAAACGGAGTTATAACAAAAGAGTTATAAACGAACAAATGTAGTGGCAAAATAGTCATTTTGCTAGGAATCTGGAAGGCTCCATATTTGTGGGAGCCTTGTTTTGGTAAAAGGAGGCCACGAGAGTGGCTGAAGAAAAAAAAAGAATAAAAAAGAAAGAATAAAAATGGAAGAGGAGTTTCAGGAGGGAAATGAGGAGGGGCTCGACGAATGGGGAGATGGGAGAAAGGGAAGGCCCAATCAGAAAAAGGGGAAGGAGGGAACGAGAGAGAGGGAGAGCAACACGGGATCATGGATCCCTTCTCGGTTCCTTGCGACCCAACCTGCGGATGGGTGATACTCGACGAATTTCAACGGCTCATCCAGCCAAATTCCGGCGATTTAAGCCGAGCTACCACTTGGAAATCACTCCACGACCTTCCCTCAACCCATTCCACCCTAAAATTGGTAAAATTTGGACTTGAAGTAGTGAAGAATCGTCAGTGGGTGCGACGGGTTCGTGCGAAGATTCATTAAATTCTTAAACGTTTTCCTCCAATTACCACCACCATCAGACTCCCCTTGAGGGCTAGAACAAAGCCCATGTGTTGGTTGGGGTGTCAAAGCTGTTTTGGAGTTGAATCAAGTACACCTAAAGAATACATTAAGACAAATTCCTTAGACAAGCTTCTGGAAGGTTGACTTCGGCAGTGACGTCGTGTAGAGGTCGGAAAGGTTGCCTGGGATCGGCTTGATGTAGACACAATATGTCTTGGTGTTGACTTCGTTGATGTATCATGTCTTTTTCGGGTTGATACTTGCAGCATAATCTTCATGGATTGTCGTTGGGACTCAATGATGGATGAAAATAACAAGTACTTCGAATATGCTCAATAAGAACTTCTAACCATGTCTCACGTGTGGCGTAGTGAAGTGAGGTGAGTCTTGGAACGTTTTGAAGATTTCGCAATTAAGGTCATATAGTGGACCTCCAAGATATTACGATATCCCTTAATGGTAAAGACATAACCATTCAGGGATTTTGCCTTGTACGGGTTTGATAAGTAACCAACGTCAGTATAACAACAAGGCAAGCGTCATTTCGAGTATCGGAGAGGGGTCAGATCCGCTCGAGATGTGTTGGGATTTGCCCAAATCTGTAGTACCTTCAGGGTACGTCTTTAATACCAATTCAGTGGTTGGGTGTAGGCGCGATGCTGCATCTTTACCAACAGATTAACAACGAAGGAGATGTCTTGTCTAATACAATGAGCTAAGTACAACGAAACACAAAGTTGAACTCATATATGGAATTCCAGATTCCATAACCTCTTCAAGGGTCTCATTTGCATATAACGTATGGAAGATCACAATTATACTCAAAAGTAACACATTCAGTGTGTAGTTTGATTGGTAGACCAAAGTACCGTCAGAACAATGCTTCAACTTCAGGTCAAGGCATAAACGAGTTTTCTTAAGATCCTTCATCTCAAATTCCATCTTCAAGTGCGAGGAAGTTTTCTCAAGCTCTTCTAGAGTCTTAGTGAGATCTATGTCAACGGCATAAACTATAACTTTGGCAATTCAGAATAAGACTTCATAGTTTAACACGCAAGGGCATTCATTTATATCCCTGACTGATCAAATAATCACTTAGACGGGTATACAACATCCATCGGATTGTTTCAATCCGTAAGTGAATGCCTCAAACAAGTTAAGAGGATGTTCCGTGGTTTGGAACTATTTGAACCAGTCCATGTAATTCTTCAGGAACTTACATGTAAATCTTCGTATCTATATCCTTATGGAAAAACACTAAACACATTTCATAATGCTGCTATCAATCACAGGGCATTTGATAGAAATTTTGCGTCGTAAGGCGTGCATCATATCGCATTATTTCATTCATTTTATTACGCTTCCTTTCCTACTTATAACACAACAGGTTTACCTTGGGCAGTGTAGTAACGATATGTCCAAAACACACTTTGGTAAGGAATTTGACCTGGATTGTAATTTTGGTTGTCTAATCAGTTCTATGTTGTCACTTAATCAACGAAACACAGTTCGATATCTTCGCTTGTCATTTATGTCGGTAGCTGCGATATAAGTGAAAACATCATCGATGGTAATCTCATTTCAATTCCATTAACTCATTCAAACTAGTATACTGAACCAAGAACTTCAAGTTTCGAGAGTAATCTGGATTAATCTCATGAGATGGAAATGATTTGAGTCAGTGATTAGTATATATTATTTTTGTGCCGTGTCTTCCTCTTCTGGAGAAGTGAATCCTATGAACCGAGTGATCTATCGTGCTCTAGGCTAAGACAGATTGATTGGCTAACTGCTAGTGTACCAGGTCGTCCAACAGGGATGGCCAAACCGTCCAACAGGGACGGCACACCCTTTGGGGATGTTGACTCGACGTCCGTTAAATACGTCTATCTTTGCAGGCATGTTTGCAGCTGGTATATGATCTTGCCACTTTACCTAGATTAGAGGAATGAGTCTGGAGCAACATTTTGAAAGCTAGAATTCATCGCACTTGCTTATCACACTTGTGCGGTACGAGGATTGGGATGAGATATAGTGGGCAACGTCCACGTAAATTTGCACCGTTCTCTATGAACGTTGATGTTCTTATCTCCCCCTAACGGCGAGATGACTGTCTCATTGAAGTGACAATTCACCAATGAGCGGTAAAGAGATTTCATGCAAGGGCTCTAAGAGAGCTAGTGTGAAGGAGAATCATGATTGACAAAGATTCACATCCTTCTTTTGAGGACCCATATTGGTTCGTTGCAGCGGCGCAACTTGGCACATGGAATACACACCCAAATGCGTAAGTATGAAACATCAGGTTCATACCCAGTAACTAACTATAACGTTAAATTAGTTTGGTGACACGCCCCAATCCTGATGTCCAGGAGGACAACGGGATGACCACTTGCTGGCCGACACCTAAGGGTGATACAAACCATTTAATGAATGCATATGTCGAGAACATGTGAAACATGAATATAAATTTCACGTGAACTACACAATGTAATATTCAGATACAAACCTTACCAAATAATATAATAATATTCATCCATCAATAAAATGATAGTGATAATGCATAACATGTTCAGAGCATACATCTAATTCAGAATACAAGTGGAAGGTATAACAGAAGGTGTTATTACAAGTGATGTCAAAAGCAGAGAGGATGACACGAAATCACTAGTAGGGGAATGCCTCGTAACTCGGATCATATGCCTTGTTCATATGTCCTGAGGGGGTACAAAACTTGAGTGGACCAAGTTTATATATGAGTAGTACTAAAACAGTTATTCATCAACATACTAACCCTCAGTTTAGAAAACTCATATAGCTAATAAGTAATAGGTTTCTCCGAAAACCCTAGCATGCTATAAAACTTCATAAAACATATATCATATATAATGTGCTTAATAGTGGTATCACAATCGCCTGTAGGCATCTCACAGCCGAAGCCAATATAAGTATCTTCCGCTCATAGGCACTACATCTCCCGGCCGAAGCCAATATAAGTATCTTCCGCCAGTAGGCACTACATCTCCCGGTCGAAGCCAACATATAAGTATCATTCACCCGTAGGCACATAATATAAGTAACCACTGAATAAACACTGAAAAACATGAACATAATATTTCCAAAATATATCTCATCAGAGTTCAATAGCTCAAACATCATATCATGAATCATATTCATAAATTTCTCAGTAAAGCATGATATTTCATAAAACCTAAATCCAATTTACTCATAAATGTTTCATAAAATGTAGCCATAAAATCAAGCTTTTCATGTATGCATTTCTAATAGTAACAATCATGCATTTTGGAAGGGGTCCACTAACAGATACTTTGTCGTCGAAAAGCCGCGAACTAGGGAGAATAGAAACACCACTAATAAACGCATCTAAGCACATAAATGGACCAATTAATAAAACCCTACTGAAACGGTTGAATTTTGAAAAAAATACGCCATAAAAAAATTCAGAACATCGAAAAACATAAGGGGGACCTCGGGTACCCCTACGCATAGCCACGGGGCCGCGACCCAGACGACCACGTGCCGAGTTGGGTCGCCAAAAAGTTGACCGAAAAAGTTGTCGGCGCTGTCGTGGACGGCGGCAGAGCACAGTACTTCATGTAGAGGCGCGTGTGCTCTACGCACCGGCCAAGATAGTCACCTTACACGCGCCCACGCGCGGACCCACGCACTGACTGGGATCTGGGATCCGACCGGGTTGGATCTGGGTTATGGGTTTTGCTTGGTTCTAGGTTTGGGCCTGAGATTCTAGGTTGGGTTTAGTGGGTCACAAATATGGATTTGGGCTGGACAGTTGGGCTGGGTAGTAACTAGGGTTTGAAATCGGGTTTAAGGGACCCGACTTGGTTTTAGGCCGTGGGTTGAATGGTTTCTGGGCAAACCTTTAAACGCTAATAGCTTCTTCCAAACTCAACCAAATCAAGTGATTCAAAAATGAAAATCATAGTTCTCAACGAGACAAAGACAATAGTACCTTGCACAACGACTAACTCGTCCTGATTTGGCTGAAAAATAGCTTGGAAATCACGGGTTCTCGCCGAAATATGGGGAAAGCTCACTCGGAGTTAAAACTATGTTTAACAAGGGTGTACAACTTAAAACAAGCTTTGATCTAACCTTAAAACACGTCCTAAGGGTTTCAATAAGCTTACCTACATTAGAAAAATCTCGAAAACCACCAGAGCTTGTTGGGGGAAGTGTGCACCATGGCTGTCACGGTGGGGTTCCCAGTTTTGGTCTGAGGTTCTCAAAGCCTCTTAGTCCAAGTGATGAGGTTGGGATTGATGTTTTTGAGCTTAGATAGGAGAGTGAGAGTTTGTAGAGAAGTGAGAGCTCAGTGAGGTTTAAGGGAGAAAGGGAGAAAGTAAGGGGGATGGAGATATAGAGAGAGTGTTATAAAAGGAAATAAGAAAATCTGAAAAGGTGGGGAGGGTATTCGGATAGGGTAAGGCTAAGGGGACAAGAATCCCAAGTGGGTCCCCTTGGTTCACAATTTAAGAATGTATAAAACGAAACACAAATATCTGAAAATATTTGACGGTTCGAACGTAGAACATTTGTTATACATCCTATTTCGAACCCGTTCGTGCCTACGCGTTCATGACGATGAGTACGATATGAATAAATTAATTACATTAAGACTACGCGTTTCGATGAGATGGTCAACGAAAGTCAACTCAAAGGTAATTTGGTAATTTCATAAGTCCGACAATATGAAAATACAACAAGTTAAGGACGGGGTTTCATATTGGGTGGTAATGGGCTTTAAGGTGGACCAACATAGCTGCGTACAAGATTTCATATCCCTAGGCAGAAACTAAAAACTTGGTACATTCACCAAGGTCTGGGTGATCATTTAAATTGCGCTTTATGATCACTATGCGAGGCTATTTGGGGTTAACATGGGAATTCGATGTTCAATTATAAACCCAAAAGACATGCAATATTTTATTGAAAACCATCGATATAAACTTTCCAGCATTATCCAGTCTCCCAGACTTCAAGGGATAAGTAGGGTGGTGAACCCTTAAAATTGGCTAGGAGGTTTAGTAGCAATGTGTGTGGACAAATATGTGATCAGTTTGTCGATTCATCAACCAAAACCATAATTATTTATATGGTCCGCATTTTGGTTGGATTAGTCCACATATATTCCATTAAATCCACTGTGAAAAGAGTCGTTTCATATCTTTGCAAGGAATGATATAGAAATCAAATTTCTCAAACGAGCGGGTTTGAGCCAGGGGCGCGAGGACATGGCCCAACATGTGGCTGCAGGCCGTGCTGGAGGTGGGTTGGGCTATAGGCTTAATTGAAAACCTACCCAAGCTAGAAGCCTGGTCAGTCTCGCACACAGTAAGCCAAAAAGGCTGCTGCCTTGGTCCGGACATCAAACGACGTCGTCTTAATGGCTGCTCAACACGGCTGGGCTTCAGGCCCAGCCACATAAAAAAAAAAAAAAAAAACTCAATTTTTAACTTTTTTTTTTTATCAACACTAGGTTTGAAAAACCCTAATTGCTTCTAATTTATTTCGATGCTTTGACTCACAAATTACACATAGCAAAAATTGCGTAATGCATGAAACGTGTGTGTGTATATATATATATTGACAAATATATGAAACATATACAATATATATATCGGAAGGTAAATATAAATGTTGGGGGTTCATGCATCATAGAGAATGTTTTCATGCTTCATGGTCGTTTCAAATATCTTTCTTTATTTTAAGCCTACCTGATTTGCAAAAAAAACAATAAAAGCTTTTGAATTTGTAGAAGATCATTCTCGGAAAGTCGGAATTGCATTTCAAATGCGTTTTATCACGTTCAACACAGAAAAAATTAAATTGAAGCAATAGCATGTAGATCAATTCAATAAAATAATAAATTAATCATAAAAAGAATGATTAAAACTTAATACTCCCCTGATTGAAGAATAAACTTTCTTTAGCGCAGCTTCAAGAGCGTGCTGATAACGTGTTGTATGCATAATTTACTAAACAATTATGGAGGCTATAGAAAGAGGGGTGCGACACATGGAGAGAAGAGAGAGATGTGTAATTGTGAGGTCTGTTCTATTCTACCACATTGTGCCTTTATTTATAGTAGTAAGGAATGTTAATTCCTTACCCTTTTAGGATTACAACTCTAATAGGATAATATCTAGTCTAAGATATATGGTAGAATCCCATAAGGATGTCCTAGATATGTTAAGATTTACACAATTACATTTTTAATCTAATAGGACTGCACCATAATTTAGATTGTTGTTCACTTGATACTTATACTCTCAATTATGATGCTTTATTTGACCCTCAAATAAAACTTAAAGTGTCATTTTAATTATGTACTTGAATATTCGCAAACATTAAAAAAACTTGTAAAATATATGACTGTTTAAATTATGTTATGAAATTTTTTTAAGGGTACAATGATTTTGAAACTTCTAAATAACTCAAAAGTTTCAAGTTTGAAAACTTTTTCTAATCCAAACCTTTTGGAATGAAAATTGAAAACTTTGTTCTTGATCCAATCCATTCGAAAATCATCTCTAGTGTTTATCTTTAGTATTTTTTTAACAAACAATATTATTTACACTAAGAGGATGGGAAAGTGGACTAAGCCTCCCAATGGGCGAGCTATAAGTTTGTAATTTGTTTCAAATTCACTTTAGGTTTGCAATCTGGGTCATGTTGTCACTATATTCAAAATGGGCCACAAAGTTTTAATTTTCTCATACTGTAGCTCAAGGTATTGAAATTGTACCAATTTGTGCACCTTGTCTAATTGATTGTATGATAATTCATTAAATTGATGATGTGGTGAGCTTGAAGCTCCTATATGGACTGCGAAGGCTGTATACAACTACAACAAAACAAAATTCGACACTCGGGAGGCCAAAGCCGGCACATTTCTATCATATTGACAAAAAACTCATTAATTTAATGGATGATTAGACATCCAAAAAGACAAATCGTTACATTGAAACAATTTTAAATTCTCAGAGGGTAATGTATGAAAATTAAAAGGATAATGTTAGGAAGACTAAATTTATAAACCAAATTTGCAAACGAAATGATGTGCCACCAATAAGAAACAAGCACGTTAATCGACACTTAATTAGTAATTCAATCATCTACAACCACATAATTTAGTTTGCAAATTTGATTTAAAAAATTTAATCTCTTTAGCATTATCCAAATTAAAAACTCATGACCCATTTTGAAAATCACCTCAAACGAATAATTATTATAATTTTCTTGAAATTGACAAATGTAAATGTAAGGGAGGAATAAAGAGATTCAAATTTTGTTCTCGAAAACATTTGAATAAAGTTTGGGTAAGAAATAAGCACATTAATTAATATTTAAATAATAATTCAATTATCAATTTTCATGTCATTTATTTTGCAAATTTAGTCTCCATGTCATTACTATTACTTTTTATTTTTCTCTTTGAATAGAAAGATATATTTACACCATTTAGCCATAAGAATTTAATTTGAATTCTTCTTCGATGAGAGTCGAATCTAAAACTTCATATTTTTTCATTTTTTGAGGAACTTATACCTCGCACTTACAAATGAATAGAAATTGGTAGACTAAAATTTGTAAACTATATTTGCAGACTAAATTTTGTAAACTAAATGACATAGAAGTTGATGACTAGATTATTACTTAAGTGTTGATTAACGTCCTTATTTTTTATTAGTGACACATTATTTGATTTATAAGTTTAGCTACTTAGCTTACACAACTTTAATTATTATGAAAGTTAAAAGATACGAATCATCCATGTTAATTATTAATTAAAAAGTTGTTTGAAGAATGATCCGGCAGTCTCTTTTTCTCTAGCACTAGGATTATTATAAGGAGAGATTTTTCAGTGTGAGGCACACATGATGGTATATCACAGGTCCTTATACAAATAGTGGGATATGTGTGTTAAAAAGTTAATAACTTAAAAAACAAAAATTTCCACTACTTGCATCAAAACACGTGGTGTACCACCCATATTCCCGTCACAATAAAAAATTTCTCTAAACTAAGAGGTGCAAGTAGAGAAATCCACCAAGGCCACAAATTCGGGCCCTTAAAATTTGATTCAACGGCTAAAGTTATTATAAATTTTAAAGTGAGCCACTGTTTGTGTATGTTTGATCAAATTTTAAAGGTTCAAATTTGTGATGTTTGTGTATTTGGTGGAAGGGATTCGGGAGAGGATGCCTTTCTTAAGTAGAGAGTGGAGTGCATCATTTGGGTGCTATTGACTTCATTTCTCCTACTTCACTGGTGTTCTTCTCCGCAAATTGCAATCTATCTCTCTCCCCTTTGCTGATTGCCTCTTCACAAACAGCAAACAAAACAAAGATGGTAGAAGCAGTTCCATTTGGCATCGCCACCCACTTACTGGTGAAGCTTGGTTCTTCCACTTTCCAAGAACTTGGCCTCATCTACGGTGTCAACAAGGAGCTGACCAAGCTCGAAAGCACACTTTGCACCATCAGAGCTGTTCTTTCCGACGCCGAGGAGAAACAAGAGACGAGCCATTTGGTGCAAGAATGGATGAGGACTCAAAGATGTTGTGTACCGCGCTGATAACGTGTTGGATGTTTTCGAAACCAAAGTTAATGGCGGCAAATATCAGCTGCTGCTGCTGCAGGTACGCGAGTTTTTTTCGCCTTCAAACCATCTCGCTTTTCGTTACAAGATGGGGCCCCAGATCAAAGAGATTAGAGAGAGTCTAGATGATGATGGCTTTACCCCAGTTGTCTCTAAAAAAAAGAAAAATCAGTCTGGTCCTTTACGTAATGAGCCTCATGGCTAGGGGTGGAAAAAATTCTCAAAATTCCCAAATCAAACCAAAAAAATACCAATCCCAAACCAAAAATGTCCCAAACCGATTTTCCCAAAATTTCGGTATTCCCAAACCAAAAAAATACCGAAATTTCGGTATGGGAATCGGGATTGCCTTTCCAATATTTCGGTATTCCCATACCGAACCGAAAATATATATTTTTAATTATTATATATATTATTTTTTTTAATTCTAATTAGAATTAATTTGAACCGTTGGATTGTTTCAAATTAATCTATGCCGTCCATCTATTCCTTGTATATATTCTCGTTTAAGCTTACCATCAAGAACTTGAAGGGTAAAATGCATAGTTTATCGCCCCTTTTGAATTTAGTTAAGACGATTGGTTGAATGCATTTTTAAGCGGGAACAGATCAAAGTTTAAGCAAGCTATTTCTAGACGAGCCACGTATAGATATGTTATGTCAGTTCATGTTTTCGTTTATACTTTTGCAGACTATTTCTAGACGAGCCACATATAGATATAGTATAATTCTTTATATATACTTGCCACTCCATTACCTGCTTGAATTGAAGCTTAAGGAGATCGCTTTGAATTGAGGCTTTTCAAGGTTAGTACTATATCTTCATTTTGCATTCAGATGTTTGCGTTGTTTATGTCGTATGAACATTAGTTAGATATGAATAAATATGAATTCTCTTTATAAATTGATATGACTCTTTAATTGTGTTTTCTCTTTATGAATAAATACGAATTCTCTTTAATTCTGTTTAATTGTTTCCTCTTACTTTGCACATATTGAATATGTTAATGTTATTGCACTTGAATTGGATCCTCTTATTTTAGTCCAAAAGCCCAAAAGCCCAAAACCGTTTCGGGATTCCCGATTTGTCCCGAAATCCCGAAACTATTTCGGGATTCCCGAAAATTTGGTTTGGGATCGGTATTGAAATTGGGATTCCCGAAAATTTCGGTTTGGGAATCGGGACAAGGGTTTCGGTATGGGATCCTATACCGAACCACCCCTACTCATGGCACCAGGGCCTTTATGGCTAAAACTAAGTCTTCTTTATGAAGTTATTATATTGGAATGCCCGCGGGGTAGCAAATGCTTCCACTCGTCGGGTTATAACGCAAATGGTGCGTTCTCACCATCCTTTTATGCTTTGTTTATCAAAGCCTTTTGTCTCTTTATCTTCCATCAAGCCTTCTATGTGGAGAGTTTTAAGATTGTTTCCTGTGGCTACCAATGATCGTGGATCTCAAGAACCTAATCTTTGGTTACTTTGTCATGCTGATGTCACTCCAACTGTGCTTTCCGCAACTGCTCAACAGCTTACAGTTTCTTGTATCTTGGATTCAATATCTTGTATAATTACTTGTGTTTATGCTAAAACAACGGTGGTTGCACGACGTCAGTTGTGGTATGATCTTGCTTATGTGAAGTCTTCCTTTGTTAACGGTCCATGGGCTGTCATTGGTGATTTCAACTGTGTTTTGGGTGCTCATGAGAAACGCGGGGGTGTACTACCAAATGCTAACTCATGTTCTGAATTTCAGATGATGTCTTCCATTTGTGAATTGGTCCACCTTCCTACAAAAGGGTTATCATACACTTGGGGTCGTGGGGTTCACAGGCAAGTTGAGATGAGCTTAGATCGGTGCCTTTGCAATTTCTCTTGGTTCGAAAGATGGTCTAATTCAGAATGTTCTACTCTCACTCGCTTATATTCTGATCATTGTCCTTTATTATTGTCTTTTTCAAAGGTGGAGGTGGTTGCTCGGTCCCCATTTCGTTTTCAAAGAGCTTGGTTTGAGCATCCTGATTTTATGGCATTTGTGGCCACTGTTTGGCATGACTCCAATTTTTTGGGTTGTCCAATGTTTGTGTTATCCGCTAAGCTTCGCAACTTGAAACAAAATTTGAAAACATGGAACTGGTCACATTTTGGTAATATTCATGTGAATGTGGATTCTGTCATGAGTGATCTTGATCATATTCAAAATGAAATTGATACTTTGGGCCCTACAGATGCTAGATTGTCCAAGGAGGAGGAATTGCGTTTAAAGGCTCATGACGCCCTTCAGATTCAAGGTATTTTTTTAAGGGACAAATCTCGTGTTCGTTGGCTATCGGATGGTGATCGCAATACTTCTTTTTTTCACTCCATGATTCGCTATAGGAAGCTTCATCATTCCTTTTCACACATTCGCAATGAGGATGTGTTGTTGGAGGATCAGAATGTTATTAAGGATCATATCATCTCTTATTTTTCTGACATGTTTTCAGCTGATAATAATGTGGTTAATACAGGTCTGGTGGAACGGGTTATCTCCCAATTAGTTTCGGTGGATGATAATCTTGCCCTCACTGTTCTTCCATCAGAAGAGGAAATTTTTAAAACAATTTGTTCAATGGATTCTTTTAGTTCGCCTGGCTCGGATGGCCTGGCTCGGATGGTTTTGGAGGTTTTTTTTTGTTAATTGTTGGAGCATTGTGGGTCCAGAGGTTGTTAGTGCGGTTCGTAGTGTTTTTTTAGCATGGTTTGGTTCTTCCTCATTTCAATTCCAACATGATTGTGCTTATTCCTAAGGTCCCAAATGCTGACTCTGTTTCCCAGATGCGGCCCATTGCCCTTGCCAATTTTTCTTTCAAGATTATTACTAAAATTATTGTTGATCGTTTGGGGCCTATCACTTCTTGTATTATTTCGCCTCAGTAAAGTGCTTTTACAAAGGGTCGTTCGATTTCAGATTCTATTGTTTTAACCTCTGAATGTATGAATCTTCTCGATGCTAATTGCTTTGGTGGGAATGTTGCAGTAAAGTTTGACATTAAGAAGGCTTTTGATACTATAGATTGGAATTTTCTACTGCGGGTCCTTCGCTCATTTGGATTTTCTAATATTTTTGTGGATTGGGTGCAGGCTCTTTTATGCTCTGCCTATCTTTCGATATCGATCAATGGATCTCTTTCAGGCTATTTTTCTTGCTCTAGAGGTGTTTGTCAGGGGGATCCGTTGTCTCCTCTTTTGTTTTTCCTAGCGGAAGAGGTATTTAGTAGAGGTCTTTCGCTTCTTGTGACGGAAGGTAAACTACTTCCAATGTCAACTCCAAAGGGTGTTTCTCCCCCTTCTCATGTTTTATTCGCAAATGATATAATGGTTTTTTTGCAAGGCACTAAGCGTAATCTTCAGATGCTAATGAGATTTGTTGAGGAGTATGGTAAAAATTCAGGGCAATTTATTAATAGGGGAAGTCACTTGCTTTTTTGGGTCGTTTCGCTCGCCCGTGTCAATCTTCCATTCTCCGTACTCTTGGGGTAACTTTGGGGTCCTTGCCCTTCACTTATCTGGGGGTACCTATTTTTAAAGGTAGGCCAAAAAAGCTTATTTCCAAGCTATTGCAGATAGGGTGCGGATAAAGCTAGCCTCATGGAAGGGTGCTTTATTGTCTCAAGCTGGTCGTTTGAAATTGCTTTCTTCTGTTATCCAAAGTTTATTGGTTTACTCTTTTCAGGTTTATGGCCTTCTTTGCTTCTAAAACAAGTTCAAAGTTGGATGCGGAATTTTTTTTGGTCCGGAGACCCAAACAATCGTGGTGTGCCACTTGTGGCATGGCGTATGTGTTGTCGTCCGAAAGATGAAGGGGGTCTTGGTCTTTGAGACATTACAGTAATGAATCATTCTCTACTTCTCAAACGTTGTTGGGATGTAGTTTCTTCTGATTCTCCTGCATCTATTTTCTTGAGATCTCGATTTTTGGCAAAAGGTTTCTCGATTGCTTCTTCTTATAAGAAATCTTCAGTGTGGCTTGGTCTAAAGAAAATACTTCCAGATCTTTTGCCTCAACTACAATGGTTAATTGGTGATGGTTCTCAAGTTCGATTTTGGACGGATAACTGGCTTGGAGAGCCAATTGGGCATAGTTTAGGCATCCCTCATCATGTGGCATCCGCTTTGAAAGCAAAGGTTTGTGATTTTATTGGTCCAAATGGTTGGGTATAGCCTACTAATTTTTCTTCATCCTTTCCTGTTATTGCTGCGACTATCACCTCGACTCCTATTTCTTTGGAGGCGGGTGTTGATAAAATTATTTGGACAAGTTCCTCATCAGGTCTCATGACTGCTAAGGATGCTTTTTCTTATTTGAATGGTCAGATTTCCCAACTGGTTTGGGGTAAAGCCATTTGGGATTCCTCCATTCAGCCTAGGAAAAGTATTACTACTTGGAAGGCTTTGCATGGATGTCTTCTTACTGATGATCGCTTGCAGCATCACGGAGTGCCTGTGGTTTCTGTTTTTTGTTTTTGTTTGAAGGCTGCAGAGACTGTTTCGCACTTATTTTTGGAGTGCCCATTTATTCAAGAAATTTGGAATTGGTTGTCACTCCTTTTTAATCGACCATATGTACAATGTGGTTCCTTGGATAATCTTTTTTCATCTACTTTCTTTGCTGCTTTGTCTTCCTCTTCTCGCCGTTTGTGGGTGCTTGTTGTTTGTAATGCTATTTGGAGCATATGGTCTCTACGAAACAAGATTCGTTTTGAGGGTGCTAAGCTATGTATGGCTCATGCCAAGGCTAGGATTCTTTCGTGTTCTAAAGAATCTGCCTCTTTGGTTTTTTCTTCGGTTCCTTCTACGTCAAGTGCTCCTATCTTTCAGACTTTAGGCGTTTCTCCTTTGTTGTCAACTGCCCCGCGTTTCATTCCTGTTGTATGGAAACCTCCTAGGGTGGGGTGGATCAAGGTGAATGTTGATGGGTCATTCAAGTCTACAGGCCGTGCAGGTTATGGTGGTGTATTTCGAGACTCTCAAGGTATTGCTTTGGGTGCTTTTGCGTCATCCACGAATTTTTGTAGTTCGATTGCAGCTGAGGTTCTTGCTGTAATTGAGGCTATTCGAGTTGCCTGGGTGCGTGAATGGCATCACATTTGGTTGGAGATGGACTCAACTACGGTGATTCACTACTTAAACTCTTCTAGTTCTATTATTCCTTGGTATTTGCGTGTTGATTGGAGCAATTGCTTGTGGCATATTAGGCATATGCATGTTTTTGTTTCCCTTATTTTTCGCGAGGGCAACTGTGTAGCCGATGCCTTAGCTAACTTTGGTGCAGATCACGATGCATATTACTGGTGGTCCAACGTTCCTTCATGTGCAATGTCTGCTTATACTCATGATCTTTCTACTTCTACCAGCTATCGTTTCAGATGATTTTTTTTTCATATGTTTTCTCTGTAAGTGGGGTTCCCGTATCGTGTTACTTGCTTTGTTTTTTCCATCAATGAGGTTTGGCTTTATGTCCCCCTCATTTGTATTTCTATTTTTATCTTAATAAGTTTATTAAAAAAATAAAAAAAAAGATGAGATTGCTGCTGATATTTCCAAGTTCAACTTCAGGGCGGGATCGGTGACAGTTTGTGCAGATATTGGGCTCCAAAATGGTTACGAGAAGGAAGAGACACAGTCTTTTGTGTTGCCTTCGACTGTAATTGGAAGAGACAAAGATAAAGAGGAGATGGTGAGATCTTTGATGTGGGAATGTGACCGAGAGAATGTGTCTATCGCGGCCATTGTTGGTATTGGGGGACTGGGGAAGACTACTCTTGCGAAAATGTTGTACAATGACGATAGGGTAGTGAGCTATTTTCAGCTTAAGATGTGGGTGTGGCCTTATGGAAACTTCGATGTGCCATCAAATGCTTTGAAGATTTTGAGTACTGGCACTGCAGATGAATTACAAGAGTCGGAATTTTCTCATCTGCGAAATGGTCCTCAGGAAAAAATGGTTATGGAATTGGAGGAATTGCAGATTCAGCTTCGAAAGAAATTGGATGGGAAACACTACCTACTTGTTCTTGACGATGTATGGAATGAAAATCGTAATAGTTGGCTTCAGCTGAATGATTCGTTAAGTGGTGGTGCCAAGGGAAGCAAGATTGTGGTAACAACTCGTAGCACCAAGGTTACCTTGGTTATGGATATAGATTCACCATATGTGCTGCAAGGTCTACGAGAGGAAGAGTGTTGGACATTGTTCAAGAAAATGGCATTCAGAAAAGGAAGGGAGGAGGAGAACCCGATGTTGGTGCCAATTGGAAGAAGAATTGCAGACAAGTGCCAAGGCGTTCCTCTTGCAATAAGGACTCTTGGAAGCTTGATGAGATACAAAACTAGCGAAAGCGAGTGGCTGGCTGTTCAAAATAAAGAAATTTGGGAGTTTCCGAAGGAGGAGAACAACATTTTAGCAATACTGAAGCTAAGCTTTGACCACATGCCAGTTTATTTGAAACAATGCTTCTCCTACTGTGCCTTGTTCCCCAAGGGATATGAAATCGATAAAAAGTTGTTGATCCAGCTGTGGATAGCTCAAGGTTATATTCACCCACCAAGTAAAGACAGCAACTTAGAAGATATTGGTGATACATATTTCAAAGAATTGTTATGGAGGTCATTGTTTCAAGAGGTGAAGAAAGACGTTGATGGAAATGTAATTAGTTGCAATATGCATGACCTTATACAGGATCTTGCACGAGCAGTTGCAGGACCCGAATGCTCAATTTGCAATGTTGATTCAGGAAACGTATCTGAAAGAGTTCATCATGTTTCATTTAGCCAATATCTGCCTTCCTCATGGGAAGTTCCGACAACGTTGCTCAAAGCAAGGAAGGTAAGGACATTTGTTTTACCACTTCAGTATCAAACATATAAGATCTCCCCCAGTCACAGTACAATCATTTCAAGGTTGAGGTGTCTGCGCGCATTGGATCTACATAACCTAAGAACTAAGGAGCTTCCGGATGTCATAGGAAAGTTGACTCATCTTAGGTATCTTGATCTCTCTGGTAATGTTTGTCTGGCTGTACTGCCTGGTTCGATATGCAATCTGCAGAATCTGCAGACACTTAAACTCAATCGGTGTTACAGGCTTAAGCACCTCCCTAGAAATCTCAGGAAGATGATCAGCCTCAGACATCTGGAGATCAATGGTTGCTGCAACTTGACCCACATGCCGCCTGGGCTGGGAAAATTGATCTCTCTTCAGACATTACCAATATTCGTCTTGTGCAAGAAGTCTCTTTCTTCTAGTGGACTAGACGAGTTGAGTGGCCTGAACTGTTCTCAGAGGGATGCTTCATATTGTTCATTTAGAACATGTCAAAAACGTTACAAAGAGGGTCGAACAGATCAATCTTGAGCCAAAAGCAATGTCTTCAGTCGTTGAAGTTATCCTGGTGCAGAGAGGAGGACAACGGTAGTAATGGAGATGACATATTGTTGGAAGGCCTCCGACCCCATCAGAATTTGAAGGCACTGCACATAGCTGGGTATTGCAGCGTTCAATTCCCTAACTGGTTGATGACCAACACTGCATTGTCTTTGCCAAGTCTAGTTGAAATCACTATTGAGGGTTGGAACAGATGCCAACATCTTCCACCATTCGACCAACTGCCTTCTGTGAAATTTCTCAAAATATGCTCTTTAAGTTGTGTTGAGTACATCAACAATGGCACCAACTGTTCTTCCACTACTCGTTTGGTTGATGGGAAAAGAGAAGCATTATTTTTTCCCTCCTTGAAAGAGCTCGTACTTTATGACTTGCCACTCTTGAAGGAATGGCAAGCACTGATAGTAAAAACCGACACCATCGGAACAGGAAGTACGCCGAAACATCAGTTGCTATCATTTCCTTCCCTCACCAAATTAACTATTATGGACACCCCCAGTTTGCTGTCCATGCCAATGCTTCCACAAGTCGAAGAACTGATTATGGTCAATGTCACCGAGAAGCTGCTCAAGTCAATGATGACAGTAGTAAAAGCAGCTCTGGAAAGCCCAACAGCCTCTTCCTCATCATCCTCCTCCTGCTCCTCCTTCTCCTCCTCCACCTCCCCCTCCTCCCTTGCTATGTTGAAGTTTCTGAGAATCCAATCCTGCAACGATCTCGTGTCTTTACCTGATAACGGGATGCGTAACCTCACTTCTCTTGAGCTCCTAGAGATTGAAGATTGTGAAAATTTGAAATCTCTACCTAAAGAAATGCATTGCAAGTGCACTTGGTCAGGGGTTTAGAAATGCAGAACTCTGCATCGTCTAGTGACAAAATGCTAAGGCGTCAGCTTCAGAGACGGTTGGGGAGGTTTATACAACATTGTTTTTTGAATACTTTGCTGAGTGACTTGTCATACGTATTTTATACATCTTAAACTTGTCCTGTAGTTATACATAGAAGTATGGAATTGTTTGAAAGATCCAATGTTATATATAACACATGTGATCAGCGCAATGACAGGAACGGAAATGCAACTTGTACTGAAAGCCACAAAAACTTATTTCAAAGATCGAAGCTGAAGACTTATACACATTGTCTACTTTATTTTCCTCAGTTCTTGAAAAATAACATGAAAAAAAAGAACTACATAATTCTCCTTTATTTTGGTTTCTAAGATAAAGGACTTGAATGAATACTGATAAACTGCATTTATTTACAAGCGCAGAGTCACCGGTTATGCACATCTTTCTGAGACAGCAACTTGAGCTGCTGCTAGCCTAGCAATAGGTACCCTGTCAAGGAATTTGAATCAGTAATCGATCTGGTTATAGACATGCAACTTAAGTAGACAGGTGAAAGAAAAAGAAAACCTGAATGGAGAACATGAAACATAGTCTAGTCCGGCCTCTGCGAAAAATGCAACAGAAGAAGGCTCTCCACCATGCTCTCCGCATATTCCAACCTGTTTGTTTATAATCACGTGGGAAATTATCAGAAGAAGAGAAAAATGGAAGAAGAAAAATCTTGTTACCATATGACGCATCAGTCATATCAAGTTGACACCCCAATTTCTTATACAATGCTTGTGCATTGCTGGTTACCTTTAAGCTAGGCCTAGCTGCACGACCCTTTTCTGTTGCCATCTTGACGAGCTGCCCAACACCTTGTTGATCAAGTACCTGCAGAAAGCCTTGTGAGACGATTCTGGTAATATCGAAGAAAACCTATTCGCGATGAAGCCTGCATGGTCTTGCATAATATGCGACTAACCTGGAAGGGATCGTTTTGAAGAAGACCTTTGGAGAGGTAAATAGGTAGAAACTTGCCCACATCATCTCTACTGTACCCGAATGTCATTTGTGTGAGATCATTGGTCCCGAAGGAGAAGAACTCAGCTTCCTTTGCAATCTATCATCGTAGATCAAAGAAAAATAAGATATTTTTCAGCAGAATATGAATAATTCTTCAATCTACATTGAAATAACAAAGTCAGCCTATCAATTTACCCTTACCTCATCTGCAACCAGAGCAGCTCTAGGGATCTCGATCATAGTTCCAACCTTATAGCTCACGGTGGTACCCATCTCAGAAAACACGTTAACTGCGACACTGCGAATGAGCTTCACTTGATGTCCTAGTTCCTGAAGGCAAAAATTTCATTTAGGATGAAATCTCTAGCACTTTGCATTTCTCACAAGCCCGTACGAATGAATTATGAAGTCAGTATGTTTACCAAAAAAATGAAAATTATGAATCCAATATCGTAAATAAATAACAAGAAATGGGAAAGTGAAGAACAAGAATGCAGGATCATGCCTGAGGCATTCCGACAAGGGGAACCATTATCTCGGGGAAAACTTTGACACCCTGGTTGCTCATTGAGACTGCAGCTTGAAAGATTGCGCGTGCCTGCATTTCGGTGAGCTCTGGGTAGGATATCCCTAGCCTGTTGACATTAGAAGTTCTTCATTTAAATTTTATCAACTCATTTATGCATAGAAGCATTCGTGCAGCAAAAACATGTGACACTGAGATATGAAACTTTTGTCATAGTTGCAAATAAATAGATCCAACGTGATAGCAACCAAGTTTATGATGCATATGAACTTTGTAGTTACTAAACCAAGTGAATGAAGTTCATCAGTTAGATTGGAGAGCCCTTGTGAAGAATGAAGAGCCGCCAAACCTGCAGCCGCGGAAACCAAGCATGGGGTTCACTTCTGATAATTTTTCAACTCTGGAGAAAACTTCGTCCTCAGTCATGCCAGTCTGTGCAGTTAGTTGGCCGACAATCTGCTCCAAGTTACCTTCTGGAAGAAATTCATGAAGTGGCGGGTCTAACAGGCGGATTGTTACCGGAAGACCTGAAATTTCATAAATTTATGTGATAAATAAGCTAATAAAACAACAAAGTTAAAGCAACATATTGATAAAATCTTAAATACATATACTACGGTCCTAACAATCCTAGGGAATTTTGTCAACGAGGTAAACATACTAACAAATTTCAAATTTATAAATCAAATTTGTGAAAATACCATCCATTGCACAGAAAATTCCTTCAAAGTCAGATCTCTGATATGGTAGTAAGAGGTCCATTGCCGCCTTCCTCTGTTCAGGTGTAGCCGCCATGATCATTTTTCTTACTGCCTTTATTCTATCATCCGAAGCAAAGAACTGAAACATAAAAAACATGTGAAATATCAACAGAGATCTACAACCTGAAATTATTTGTTAACAGCCAAACATTTTAGCAACGACAAATAATTACCATGTGTTCTGTCCTGCAAAGTCCAATCCCTTGTGCACCGTTATTTCTTGCTGTTAGCGCATCTTCAGGCGTGTCAGCATTTGCCATCACCTGTTGCAAAATTACCATGAACATTGTTAGAGAAATTGGTACTCGTACCAGTGAAAAGGAAAAAAGGAAGGAAATAAGTCACCTTGAGATGCCTGACTTTATCAGCCCAAGACATAAAGGTTTCCAAATCGCCACTCAAAGCCGGAGGAGAAAGTGGCTGTTTTCCCAATACGACTTCACCAGTGGATCCATTGAGTGAAAGCCATTCTCCTTCATTGACCACCGTTTTCCCGATCAAAACCAGCTGTATAATCAATGAACAACTCTCATTTATACCATTCTCTTGATACTTCACAGAAAAAATATATAATTTACAAAGAAAAGCTGTTACAATCACCTTCTCTCTGTCATTTACTCGGATGTCAGCGCAGCCAGAAACACAACATTTACCCCACCCACGGGCTACAACAGCTGCATGAGATGTCATGCCACCTCTAGCTGTCAAGATTCCCGCAGCAGCATGCATACCCCCAACATCTTCGGGGCTAGTTTCAGTCCTTACCTATAATAGTGCACAACAACGATTCTCAGTGATGAAATAGGGCCATGGCTCAACATATTCCGGAAGATAAATATGAACATTTAACTTACCAGGATAACTTTCTTTCCTTGTGCATGCCATGATTCAGCATCTTCTGCATTGAACACGACTTGTCCTACTGCTGCTCCTGGAGATGCAGGTAACCCACTGGCGAGCACTTTGTCTTTGTAAGCGGTTGGATTCTCAAACTAATCAGACAAAATTATACATAAGGAAGTCATAAATTCATCGATACATTATACAAATCGGCCTATTGATATGTAAACTTAGAAATGAGCATAAATACCTGTGGATGAAGAAGTTGGTCAAGGTGCTGGGGTTCCACCATCTTGATTGCAGCGTGCTTATTCACAAGCCCTTCGTTAGCCATGTCTACAGCTATCTTAACTGCTCCTTTACCAGTACGCTTTCCAACGCGGCACTGCAACATCCACAACCTATTTTCTTGGACTGTGAACTCAATGTCCTGCAAATGTTCCCCATGCTATAAAAAAACTATATGTTCCGATAAACCAAAAAGATGTGAATGTAATACTGAAAGGAATATATCATATATGGAAATGATAACTCTTACCATCATATCTTTGTAATGTGTTTCTAGAATTTCACAGTTCTCCACAAGCTCCTTGTAAGCTTCGGGCATGCAATTTTTCATAGCATCCACGTCTTCTGGTGTCCTGATCCCGGCAACTACATCCTCTCCCTATTCATTCCATTTTTTGAGCTACTCATAAAACCCTAACAAAAAACAGTCTATACTACTGTCGACTTGGAAAGAGAAGTTAGGTATACATAGTGGTATAAAAAACCTGAGCATTGACTAGAAACTCGCCATAAAGCTTCCTTTCGCCCGTGCTTGGATTTCTAGTGAACAGAACACCTGTCCCTGAAGTATTTCCCATGTTCCCGAAAACCATGCATTGAATGTTAACCGCTGTTCCCTTCAAACCAGTTATCTGATTGATGCTCCGGTATTTAATGGCCCTTGAGCTGCCCCAAGAATCAAAAACTGCTTTAACAGCCAAGAGGAGCTGTTGTTTTGGATCTGCAAATATACATGGGGACAAGGACATGTAAACACACAGAGTTGCGCCACGAAAAAGGGGAAAATATGAAGTTGTTGTCGTTGTACTGTGTACCTGAAGGGAACTTTTCACCCGTCGTTTCGAGATAGACATTTTTGTATTGGTCTACCAGCTCTTTAAGATCAGAAGCTGTTAGCTTTGTATCAAGCTCAACTCCTTTTTTACCTTTTAGTTTTTCCAATTTCTCTTCGAACGATGAGTGCGGAATTCCCATAACCTTCAAACAAAAAATGGATGAATTCATAAGACATGTTGAGAAAAAATATCATAAATTTTCACACATGAACATTGCTAGATGCATCAATTAAGACTTACAACATCTCCAAACATGTCTAGGAAACGTCTGTACGAGTCATAAGCAAAGCGCTCTCCACTTTTTGCGGCCAAACCCGCAACCACCTTGTCATTGAGGCCAAGGTTGAGGACAGTGTCCATCATGCCAGGCATGGAAATCTAGATACATAGCGCGAAAATCAGTTGGTGCACAACATAAACTAATTCTTGTTAAACACACTGTTGTCCGTTGTGCCATTGCTAAGAAAAATACGGAGGCCATTAAGGCTGTAAATTCGAAGAATTGAAAAACTCTTACAGCGGCACCAGAGCGAACAGAGACAAGAAGAGGCTTTGAAGGATCACCAAGAATAGCACCAATGTCCTTCTGCATAATCTCCAAGCCCTCTAATATCTCCTCCCACAAACCTTGTGGTAAGTCTTTGCCATTGAGTTGATACTCTTGGCATGCTTCTGTTGATATAGTTAGTCCAGGCGGGACAGATAGGCCAATGCTAGCCATTTCTGCCAGGTTTGCACCTTTCCCTCCCAACTACAATGCAAAGGCAAGATGAACAAAATTCAGATTCTATGACTAAATCGAACATGTAGATCAATGGACAAGTAAAAACTGAACAATTCTGTTATGTAGCATAAACATATGTTCGATTGAGTTAAAAGTAAAACTCCTCGTGCAAAACCAGGCTGTACAAATGCTAGCATTTCACTTTCTCATACTGGTAGCATGTCGAAAGTGAAGTAAAACTTACCAATGACTTCATGCCCTTGTTGCCTTCACTATTTCCTTTTCCGAAAGTAAATACTCGCTGTGGACACAAAAGAGAAGCCTTTTAGTAACTATAAGCATCTTGAACAAAATGCTTATACAAAGTTCATAACTAGTCAAAATGATCATGATAATTAGTAATGAAACCGCTCAATATAAGCTCGATTTGCATTTTTTTTCAGGTTTCCAATGTGAAACTTTACAACGGATGTCGAGGTCCAAGATGCCCCAAGGATTAGAATAATCCGAGGCGAGATTTTTATCTTTTCAACAGAGGATACAATATGAGTACCTTTTTTATTGTTGCTGCATTTTGATCTGCAACTGGGGACAGAACGGATTTTGCTTGGCTTTGTCCAGGCTCATACTTCTTCAGGTTTGGGTTCGTGGTCCCGTTTACTTTCACAGTGGACGGCATTTTTCCTACTCTCCCTGCTTGAGAAATTGAAGTAAGTATTACCAATGATATAAATCAATCATACAACAATGTTCAATTGATGAGTACTACTTAACTTCTAAGCAATATAAAATAATTTTAACTGAAATCATACTAATTGGATTTGAAAATGGAATTGTTATAAGCACTGCAAAATAGTCATCGTGCACTCATGCGGCCTTGATATTTTTCGTTAGGGAGAATGCACGATTGATTATTTTGGAGGGCCGATAACAGCTCATCACAGAGAATTATTGTGAAATCTTAATAGAATCGTACTAATTAGATTAAAAAGGAGAATTGTTATCAACACTCCAATGTATTCGTCCTGCACTCTTCCACCCTAGTTAAAATTCATTATGGACGAGTGCATGATTGACTGATTTAGAGTGCCAATAACAACTCATATACATACTTGCTGAAGATTGAACTGAGCAGAAGAGTGAGAACGGCTGCAAAAGTTGCTAAGTGATCTTGAGCTCCAACTCTTTGCTTTGTTTGTGAGTGTAATGGTGTGATGAATTGCAGCGCTAACGCCTCCTTTTAAAGGCACAGCCACCTGGCGGAGATGATGACATGTAAGAAGCCAAATATTATTTTTTACCTCTCATTTAAGTAATATTAAGAGCTTTTTTAGTTGGCGATGAGTTGAAAACGGAGATCTAGATCCGGGCACAGTCAAGTTGACTAAATCAGTTATTGTTTGGATAACTCTTTGATAAATATTAATACCTTTATAAATAAATAAAAGCTGTTATTACGGTGGACGGTGTCTGATGATGACTTGGCAAACTCTCAAGTCCAAAGTTGTGCAGGACAAGGATCCTCGCCGGATCCCCTTCATGGGGATCCTAGGGATCAATGTATGTGGGCCGTTGATCGAAAATCGTGCGGTCCAAATTAAATGTTTTTTATATTTTTAAAAGTAAAATAACCTCGTTTTACGTGAAAAATATAAAAAAAGAAAAAACTGTGACCGCACGATTTTCGATCAACGGTCTAGATATGTTGATCCCTAGGATCCCCATGGAGGGAATCCGGCGGGGATCCAATTCCAGTTGTGCACACCAAACCTAATCAATAACCACGTCATTTTAGAAATAATCGTTTTTCTTGTTTATTTATTTACTTTCTAAATTACCCAATGCCCCACCTATTTATCTTTTTTACAAAAAAGGAAGCTATGAATTTAATAATAATTTAGATTCCTCTTATTTTGATGCTTATAGTTTTGATTTTGCCGCAAAATATCTTATTAGTTCGAATTTTGTATTGTTATTAAAGTTGAAAGATGTTTTATGTTAGAATCACCTTTTGGGTTTAGGCTCCAAATGTACACAATTCCTTCAACTGAAGAAACCATAAAATCACACAGCCCAGTTCTACCAGACCAAATCTAACAGCAAGCAAAAGACAACAGAAGAACAAACCGAATCAAAAAGGCAGAAAAGAAAAAAAAAGAAAAAAAAAAAGAAAGCCCAATAGAAACATAAGGGAGCTTTGAAGCTCTTCCAGGTTTGGAATTTTTTTCCACATTTTGTGAATTTGTGTGAACAAAATTGTATTATCACACCACCTTTGTGGGTGTGTGCAGTCGCGCACACACATCATTAACATGATCGTGAATTATAAGGAAAATAAACTCTGGTTTCCAGCTAACATTTAGGAAGCGTATTGATTGGATTGAATAAAGCTTCACTAATTTTGTGAGGAAGACGAATGTCATTTAACTCCTGTAATTGTCATTTGAGATTTATATTCATGACAAATAATTTTAGATGAGATATTTGAGAAAACTAAAAATGATGAATATCATTTTCATTTTTAGTTAAGTTGAGCGAGGTTGTAACTAGGGTTTGGAAAAAATTCTCGAAAATCTCAAACCAAACCAAAAAAATGCCGATTCCAAACCAAAAATGTCCCAAATCGAAATTTTGAATTTTCGCAATGTAATACCCTAATCCTATCGTCTATATTTACATTTAATGTTTATAACTGAATGATGATTATCTAAAGAAAATTGTTGCTCAGGTTCTGAATATTTGGTCTAAAATTTCTTTGAAATCTTCCTATAGATTGGATTCTCAATTAGTTTTTCCTTTCCAAATATTTGACTGAATAAATTGACTTTGAATCCATAGCTGCATATCATCCATTCATATCTTCATATCATTCGCATGGTTCATGCTGCCTCTTTGTGAAGACTAAAGACTTCTTCATCTAGGAATTGAGCATGTTGTGGTTATCCTTGTATGAACCCTATGTTTACTAGTGGACCGGACTCCTGAAGTCTTCCCACTTTTTAATCCAATTAGGGATTTTCCAGCACAAAACTGATGTGTGTATTTTGGCTCATGTTGTCTGCATTTATGGTTGTTAATGTTTGTTGTTGTCAGAATCCTTGCATAATGGAGAGCCTCTGATTGTGAATTCTTGATGCGGTACTAACCTGAGTTGTATTTGACTAGGTTAATTCCCTAGTCGAATAAGTTTATCTTTTACAACTGTGTTTTTCAGTATTGACAGACTTGTACCTAGTTGATTAGCTCACTTGATTAGTTTATTCTGCAAAGTTTAATTTTTAGTTGCATGATATTTTTCTTGATACCAATTTCACCCTCCTCAAATTAGAAGGAAGAAGTTTCCTTTATGTCGAATCCTTTCCCAATAAAAATCACTCTTCTACCTTTCATATGGATCAGGATCCTCTCCTGAGCAAGCCCATCGGGCTGTTGAAATTTTATCCAACGACTACAAACACTCTAAAAGTTATAATAATTGTAACCGTTGGATAAAATTTCAATGGCCAGATGGGCTTGCTCAAGAGAGGATCTTGATCCCTTTCATATGACTTTATGTTTTATGTGTATCACATCACTGGTGGTCCAATGTTTCTGCCTGTTGCAACTTATGCTTGTTTTTCTACGTGTTTTCTCTTGTACATGGGGCTGATTTAAGTTCCATACCATATCACTTGCTATGTTTTTTCCTCTTTGGTTGGCTCACTTTCTCTGCAGAGATTTGGTTCTGCGGAGATTTGGTTTTATGTCCCTCGTATTTATTTTTCTATTTATTTTAGGAGTTTTATCATAAATAGTTTTTGAAATTGACTTACTTCATCAAGATGGTCCTTAAAATTGAAAATCGATCAATGTAGTCCCTAAAATTAGGTGTCGCAAATCAATGTGGTTTTTCCGTTACAATTCCGTCAAAATCTCTGTTAAGTGCTGACGTGGCACAATTGGATCCCACAAATCTATTTAAATAATAAAAAACAATTTTTATTTTTATATAATAAAAAGTTTAAAAATAAAAAACAAGAAGAACTTCTTCTTCACCTCCGACTGAGCAACCACTACAAATCGACTCAATTTGTTGTCATATTTGGGCAAGATTTCATGTCTTCATCCATACTTTAATTGTTCCTCAGACAAACAAAGTAATTATAAACATCTGGTGAACCAAAACTCATTATTTTGTTTGTTTGAGGTACAATTAAAGTGGGATGCAAATCAAATTAACCTGCATAATAAGAAAATGGTTGAAAAGAAAAAAGGGGAACTTCACAAAAAATGTCACTAAAAAAAGAGAGACGATATAAATAAGTTCAGAACTTTAGAGAAGATAATGCGGAGGCTCAGATTGGTTAATATTGGTCAGGCGGCAAGGGAAAGGGACGATGGAGTCGTCTCCAATTCTCAGCCCCACTTCCCCTACACATCCTGGTCGAGCAACATCGGGTACGTTTCATTTCAAATTACCATCACCAACGAACACGAGGACTGCAGGAACAGGATGCAACTGTGCCGTTTCAAGGGGAGGAGAATGGGGAGGAGAATTGTGGTCGTTGGGTAGGAGAGGAAGAAGATGATGAACATTCATCTTCTTCTTTTTCTCCTTTTTTTGTTTTTAATTATATAAAATAGTTTTTCAATTATTACTAGCATATGGGCGTATGTGAGAAAATTCTTTATTTTTGTTTTTGAAATAGAATGAGAGAGAAAGAGAGTGATAGAGAATGTGGAAGTGGGAAGTTTTTTTTTATTATTTATTTACTTTTTAATTAGAGATAGGTTATGATTACATGTAGGTGAGTCTTTGAAAAAAAAAATAGCAAAATTTGGTTGTGTGAAATTACATTTCTGTCCCATATTTCTTATTCATGTTCTTTTTTAATTAAAGGGTTAAACTGGTAATTTTATAGGATTTTGGTTGACAATGAGTGTTTTATTAATTAGTAGAGATTTAAATACTTTTAATGCACATGGCAATATTTTATTATATTGTGGAACTCAATTATGTGTCATATCAGTACATAACAGAATTTTTAACGAAGTTGTGACGGAAATATTACATTGATTTGCGACACCCAATTTTAGAGACTACATTAATCGATTTTCAATTTCAATGACCATTTTGATAAGGTGGATCAATTCCAAAGACCATTTGTGATAAAAATATTTTATTTTAATAAGATTAATGGGATGAACGGTTAGCTATATTGCCTAATCCTTTCAATTAAAAAACGTAGGCCTTAAATATAGAGAGATACGTTTCAATTAGGGATGGACAACGGTTATGGCGGGCGGGTAACTGCAGTTTATGTTCATACCTGCATAATCGTTTACCCGTTGGGTAATTGCATAAACTGTTATACTCATACTCATAACCGTTTATAAACTGTTAACCATACTCATAAACGTGTACCCATTTAACCATAACCGTTTACCCATTTAACCATAACCGTTTACCCATTTAACCATAACCATTTACCCATTTTTGAACCCGTTTATCCTTTTTTTTTACCCATTTACCTATTTTTTCACCCGTCTACATGTTTTTTTTTTTTTTAACAACTTGAAAATTACAAAAGAAAAATTTGTCATAATTTTCGTTTTCTGACAATTAAACAGCGTTATAGGTACATTTTAGCATGCATTTCTCTATTTTAATCATTTAAGTTCTCATACAATTCCAATAATTGAAATAATAGTTTACGAACGATATTTTTATGTTACACCCAAGCAAGTCTTTAACTATAATCCATATGATTACAAAGTAAAGCTTCTAAAAATAAAAAGTAGTCATTATCTTGAATACTAGATGATTCAAAGCTCCAAAATATTCTGAACCTAAACACTTTTGAACACTAATGCTTTAGCACATTCAATCACAAAGTCTCATCGACTCGTTGTCACCAAAAGAGGCCTACAAAAAAATGTATGAATTGAATTAGTATCCCATTTAGGAACACCGACACTAATTAGCATGAATCTAACAGAAGTAGGTGATCACAGAAGATTTACATTATACACTCAGTTATCAGGAAAAAAAAAAAGCAAACGAAAGCGAAGTACCAAATCAATTGAGTTAATATCACCATTCATCAATATGCATAAACAGAAGTTTACATTCCATGATTTGCATAAATTGAATTAGTATCACCAATAACTCCAAAGTAAAATACAAAAATAAAGATTAGCTTTTACCGCGGGTAATATCCATTATAACCGCGAGTAATACCCATAAATTTTTAAATTTTACATATATTAAATTAAATGGGTAAATGGATACCCGTTATAATCACGGGTAATACCCATAATCGATGGATACCCGTTATAACCTTGGGTAATACCCATAACTGTCCATTTAAATTTCACGGATAAACGGTTATACCCATAACTGTTCATTCGTCTAAACGATTACACATAACCGTAACCGTGAACTTTAAATGGGCGGGTAACCGCGGTTACCCAAACCCATGGGTATTTTGCCTATCCCTAATTTCAATCCAATCTTTTATACCAAATGATAGCTATATGAATCCAATCTTTTATACCAAATGATAGCTATATGAATCCAAGTAAAGTGATATACAATCTCCAAAACTTGTCCGATTCATTCCTGTCGATTGTGATTTGATATGTAAATAGAAAAAGAAAAATCGTTAGGCTTCACACATACAACATGTTCTAGTACCATGAAGAAAGTTGAGGTTCCATTATAAAATCATTCATTCTCAACACCTTCTTCGATAGTTTGGCATCGACTCTTTAGGCACCAAATAAACACACTACCTTCAACTCAAGAAACCATAAAACTTCACAGCTCAGTTCTACCAGACCAAATCTAACAGCAAGGAAAAGACAACAGAAACAAGCCTAAACAAAAAGGCAAAAGAAGCAAGGGCAAGTAGGATGGTGAAACAATCCATTATGTGGGTAAAGCCCATATGGATTAGGATTGTTTTTAGCATAATGTCCAGAAAAGTATGGAAGCGACGGTTGCTCGTATTGCCTGGGAAAGGGATGAGGAGCTCCACTGTGTATGCTGGACCCAAAAGAATCGCCATATCTAGGATAATTGTTTGAATTATGCTCAGAACATTGTGGATTGTCTGTATAAAATGTGGAGTTTATGTTGAGAGTTTAGTGTGTGAGGATATTATTGGAAGTAAAGTGGGGTGTATTAGAGCAACTCCAGCCGTGTGGAGTGCTTGGGGGACAGGGAAGAGGAAAGGGCCTGAGGCCCGGTGGACTGTGCTCCAGCCGTGTGGAGCCTGAGTGAAGGTGGGAGCCCGAGCGAAGGGGGGGTGGGGAATCGACGGGCTTGTGGCCCGAGGGGTGTGACGTCGGCTGACGGCAGAGTAGTAGAGAATGGCTTGGCAGAGCTTTTTCGGGTCGCAGAAAACGGGCGTGGGGAAGTCGCGGGTCAGCGTTCAGCAGACGGGGGAGGAGCAGGGACTGGGGAATATGACTTGGATGCGAGTGGGTTGAAAGAAGAGTTGAATTTTGGGGATTTTTGGCAGCGGAGCCAGGAAAGCTCGCTGCCAGTGTCGACGGTGGAGAGAGAGGGACAGGGAAGATAGGTAGAAAGAGAGGACGAAGAAGATGGATTGAAGGGAGAAGAGAGGGAGAGTTTTTTTTTCATTAATTTAATTTTGTTTAGAGAGAGGGGTGGGGACCGGAGCTGGGCTTCCATGGCTGTTCGAGAGAGAGAGAGAGAGAGAGAGAGAGAGAAAGACCGGTTAATTAAAGAAAAATATTAATATTTTATGGATTGGGTGAGAAAAAATATTTATATTTTATTACCAATTGCCAGGGGGAAGGGCTCCATGGGTGGAGATGCAAATGGCAATTACTGTTCATTAATGACAGTTACTATTCATTAAAGGCAGTTAATGTTCAATAGGGTGGATTGAATAGTGGATTGCCAGGGGGAGGGCTCCATGGGTGGAGTTGCTCTTAAGATAAATTTTAATTCAAAAAGAAAATATGAGGTGTATTAAGTATGCGAAGTGTATTCAACAATATATGAAATGTTAATAAAACAATCCTAATTTATATTCAGATGAAAATAATTTTAGATGAGATATTTGAGAAAACTAAAAATCATCAATATCATGTTTCATGTTTCATTTTTGGTTAATAAGTAAGCAAGGTTGTAAGCACTCTTATACCCATAATTCGTCTCATATCTGGTTTATTTACTCAAATTTCTATATACTAAAACCCAGTTGGAAAAATAAATTAACCAAGTGTTTTGACCTTTTTGCCCATGTTAAACTGTTTCCTTTCATTTTTATTTTTCAATCTGCACAGTAAAATTGCTAGAATGCCCTTTAGTCACCTGTTTCATTCATTTTCTTTTCTCGTTCTTTTTCTCTCTTGACTCTTTCTCCCCTCGCGACTCACTCCGGTTTTTCCGACTAATTTCCGTCGAATCTGGGCACGGCGTGGGTTGGGATCACCACCAAATGATTTGTATTAAACTCAGATACATGGTACAACAATTGCATGTGAGGTTTTATCGATTCAATCTTGATTTGAATGAAAGTCTAGCGACTTCGTTTTCTGGCGAGTCGTAGGGGTTTCCCAGCCAAATCTTTGAATTGCGGTTGGTTATGTTTGCTTTCAACATTTCCCATTTGCTCAGCTCTATATTTTCTTTCACCTCTGCATGTTTTCACCCTTTCGCAATGTGATCCAACATCTCTCAATCCTACTTTAGGGTTTCGAAATCTCAAAGCTAAAATTTTCGTTTCTAATTTCAATCCTCAGCTTGGAGATCACCCAATTGAAGCTGTACAAAGGCTCTGATTCAAGAAGCGTCTGCTCATGGCTGTTAAGATTCTGATTTATTACGGGTGCCCGAGCAGGTACCATTTGGGTTTTTTAAATTTATTTATTAATTTTAATTTTTTTCTTTTAAGTTTGGGTTATGGGTGTTTTTGATATTTATGTTTAGAGGTTAAATCGTTACATACAGTGGCAGATCTAGAATTTTGATATAGATTGGTCCCGATATAAAAGATTCAAAATTAAAGATGTGATATTGGTGGAAAGAGATGGCGGATGACATGCTCTCGATCCCGATATTCTCCAAAACACCAGGGTAGGCACGTGCTGGCTGACACCCGAAGGTGACGAAGTCATATTAGAATACATGAGAACTAGAAAGAAATAACTAACATAAATAAAACTTGTAAATTTAACTATAATGAATATGCAATTGTGGAACGTGTTCAGAGCATACAACTAAATTAGAACATTGAAGAATGAAAGACTACTCAAATGTACGAACAAAGGAAAGGGTCCTACACCGTGAGGACTCGAAAATACCGATGTGGGAGTGCCTTGATGCCAGGATTGTACGCCTCGATTATAAGTCATGAGGGGGCGCAAAACAAAACATGAGTGGGCCAAGTTGATATATAAGTAATACTAAAATGGTTATTCATCAACGTACTAACCCTCAAGGTTTATGAAAACTCAATAACATAATATGTAATAGGTTTTCCGAAAACTCTAGCATGTCATAAAACTTCATAAAACATATATTATATATAGTGTGCTTAGTAGTGGTATCAAAATCGCCCGAAGACCCTACATCACCCGATCAAAGCCATATGTAAATATCTTCTGGCTGAAGTCATATATAAGTATCTTCTGTCTAAAGCCATATATAAGTATCTTCTGATCGAAGCCACCAACAAAACACCTGGCCGATCATCTGGCTGAAACCACCAACCAAACGCCTGGCCGAAGCCATATAAATATCATCCGCCCGTAGGCATATAGTATGACTAACCATTAGGTAAGCACAGAAAATCGTGAACATAATCTTTCCAAAATATATCTCATCGGAGCTCAATAGCTCAAATATCATATCATAAATCATAGGAGCGTTCTAGCTCAAATCATCATCATAAACCAAATTCATAAGTATATATAATCATACTATTTCAAAGAATGTAAATTCGATAAAGCATGATATTTCATAAAGCGTAAATCCAATTTACTCATAAACGTTTCATAAAACGTAGTCATAAATTCATGTTTTTCATGTATGCATTTCTAATAGTGAAATCATGCATTTTAGAAAGGGTCCACTCACAGATACTTCGCCGTCGAAGAGCCATGCAAACTAAAGAAGATGGAAACACCACAAACAATTGCACCTAAGCACATAAAGGTACCAATTAATAAAAATATACTGAAACAATTGAATTTGGGAAAACGGACATCGGAAAATGGATTTAGGACGTTGAAAAACCTAAAAGGGGACCTCGGGTACCCCCACGCACCTCCACGGGGCAACAACTCGGCCAGCCACGCACCACCGCAAGCGTTGAGTTAGGTCGCCGGAAAGTTGGCCGGAAAAGTCGTTGGCGCCGCCATGGACAGCAGTGGAGCATATTACCTCTGGTGGAGGCGCGTGTGCTCCACGCACAGGCCAAGACAGGCACCCACGCCCCGATTGGATTATGGGATCCGACCCGGTCGGGTTGGATCCGGGTCGGATTTGGTTATGGGTTGGGCCGGTTTCTGGGTTTGGGTTTGGGCAGCACGTTTTGGGTCGGATTTCAACTTGGGTTTTGGATCTGGGTTTGAGGGTTTGGATTGGGTCGACCCGGTTTCAGGCCATGGGTTGGCCAAATTCTGGGCAACATTTCAAACACTCATAACTTCTTCGATACTCAACCAACTCGAGTGATTCAAAAATGAAAGTTGTAGTTCTCAACAAGATGAAGAGAATGGTACCTTGCACGACAGCTAACTCGTCGTGGTTTGGCCGAAAAACGCCTTGAAAATGGCGGTCCTGGTAGGAAAACTAGGAAAAAGCTACTCCGAGCTATTTTCTGCGTTTAACACGTATGTACAACTTAAAACAAGCTTTGATCTAACCTTAAAACACATCCCAAGGTTCCTAGAAGCTTACCTTCGTCGGAAAATCCCCAAAAACCACCAAAGCTCACCGGGGGAGGTGCACCGTGAGTGTCACGGTGGAGTTCCACGTTTGGCTTGGGGCTCGAGATCCAACTTCCAAGTGGTGGTGGTTTGGGGTTGTTGTGGTTGTGTGAGTGACGCTCAGAGAAGAGAGGGAGAGCTTGAGAGAGAAAGAGATAGAGTGAGAAAGTGAGGGAGGTAGGAAAGAGGTCCGAGAGTTCACTCGGGAAAGGAAGGAGAGAAGAAGGTTGGGCCGGGGGGAACAAAACCAAAGGGTGGGCCCCCTTGGGCACACCAATTAAGACCCAAAAAGCAACATTTCAAAATATCTAACCCAACCATAGTAAAAATACAAAATTGCCTTTCCGTTCCATAAATTCAAGAACGGATCTTTACAGTGGAGATATGATAACGTTGTATGTCTTATTGTTGTGTAAGGATTTTGACTCTGCAATCACTGACATCGCCGACTTTGGCAATTTCTACTCTCTTGCAACCTTTTACATGTTCTAGGAGAACAATACTCAACATCTGCAGATTCTGCAATCCCTTACATGTTCCAAGGAGATTTCTAGTTTATACAACGACTGTTAATTTTAAGTGTGCAGATTCTGCAGATTGCTATATAAATATCATGCATGTGATCAGCAAACACATGAATGCAACTTGTACTGTTGTATCAAGTCACAAGTTTGACATTAAAATAATTTATTCCCCAAAGATCGAAGCCGAAGAATTACAATGCCTACTTTATTTTCCCTGTTCTTATAAATTAAAATGAAAAATAAATAAAAATTTACAAGCACAGATTCGCTGTTATGCAGTCTTCCTCAGACAGCAACTTGAGCTGCTGCTAGCCTAGCAATTGGTACCCTGTCAAAGAATTTAGGATCAGGAATTTGATGTGGTTATAGACGTTGTTTATGCAACTTAAGTTGATAGATGAAGGAAAAAGAGAACCTGAATGGAGAACACGAAACATAGTCTAGTCCTGCCTCTGCAAAAAAGGCAACAGAAGAAGGCTCTCCACCATGCTCTCCACATATTCCAACCTGTTTATTTATAATCAGAGTGCAAAAATATCAGAAGAAGAAAAATCTTGTAACATATGGACCATCATCAATATTAAGTTCACACTCAAATTTGTGATAGAATGCTTAAAATCGTTGCAATGCCAGTTACCTTTAAGCCAGGCCTAGCTGCACGTCCCTTTTCCGTGGCCATCTTGATGAGCTGCCCGACACCTCCTTGATCAAGTACCTGCAGTTGAGAAAACAGTTTGAATTATTTTGAAGTTCCCTTATAAAACGATTCTGGTGTCATCGGAAAACCCCTATCTGCAATTGTGACTAACCTGGAAAGGATCGCTTTGAAGAATGCCTTTGGAGAGGTAAACAGGTAGAAACTTGCCCACATCATCTCGACTGTATCCAAAGGTCATTTGGGTGAGATCATTGGTCCCGAAGGAGAAGAAGTCAGCTTCTTTCGCAATCTGTAATAGTTGATAAAAGAAAAATATCATATAATTTAGTAGAATATGAACATCATCTTCCTCCTACGGAGGGAAGTTTCGAAAAGTAAAAAATAAAAGGGAAAAATATCAATTTAGCCTTGCCTCATCTGCAACAAGAGCAGCTCTGGGGATCTCAATCATAGTCCCAACCTTATAGCTCAAGGTGGTACCCATCTCGGAGAACACTTCAACTGCAACACTGTGAATGACCCTTGCTTGATGTCCTAGTTCCTGAAAGACAAACATTCATTCAGGATTCAGGATTGAATTTGCATCGCATGTATTTCACAAATAAATAAAGAGAAAACGAGTGGAAAAAGAATTGCAGGATCATGCCTGAGGTGTTCCGACAAGGGGAACCATTATCTCGGGGAAAACTTTGACACCCTTGTTGCTCATCGAGACTGCAGCCTCAAAGATTGCACGTGCCTGCATCCCTGTGAGCTCTGGGTACGATATTCCTAGCCTGTTCACACATCACAAGCATATAAACATTCATGTAGCGAAAACATGTGACACCGAGATATCAAACTTGTGCCACGTTTCCTGATAACGTTTATTATGGATTCAAAGTGACAGGCAACTGATTTTATGGTTTTTCGCTGATTGAAATTCATCAGTTAAAGGAGCTTTGTTAGAGAAATTTTTGAGAAAATTTTAGATTTGTGAGCTTGTGCGGAGATTGAAGAGCCAACAAACCTGCAGCCGCGGAAACCAAGCATCGGATTTACTTCTGATAATTTCTCAACTCTTGAGAAAACTTCATCCTCAGGCATGCCAGTCTCTGCAGTTAGTTGGCCAACAATCTGTTCCATGTCGCCTTCTGGAAGAAATTCATGAAGCGGAGGGTCTAACAGGCGGATTGTAACCGGAAGACCTGCCAGTTCATAAAGTTTTGTGATGAATAAGCTACTACAACTACAAATATACGGCAAATATTGACAAAATGATAAACAGGTAGACTTAGATCCCAAGACTTCCAGAAAGTTTTGTCGCAGTCGAGAGGTAAGAATAATAAAATTTCAAACATATAAATCAACATTTGGGAAAAATACCATCCATTGCATGGAAAATTCCTTCAAAGTCGGATCTTTGATACGGCAGTAAGAGGTCCAATGCCGCCTTCCTTTGTTCAGGTGTAGCCGCCACGATCATTTTTCTTACCGCCTTTATTCTATCATCTGAAGCAAAGAACTGTACCATAAAAAACAAGAGAAATATCAACAGGGCTCCATTAACAAAATTTCAACGAAACAAGGCTACAACATTGATAGAGCATTACAAATGCAGGCAAACACTTTTAGCAACGGAAAATGGTTACCATGTGCTCCGTCCTGCAAAGTCCAATCCCTTGTGCACCGTTATTTCTTGCAGTTAGCGCGTCTTCAGGTGTGTCAGCGTTCGCCATAACCTGTTTCAGCATCGCCACAAGTTTTTATAGAGATATTGGAAATGGGACACGTGAAAAAAAAATAAGGCAAGAAAATATGGTACCTTGAGACGCCGGACATTGTCAGCCCAAGACATAAAGGTTTCCAAATCGCCACTAAAAGCCGGAGGAGAAAGTGGCTGTTTTCCTAATATGACTTCACCAGTGGATCCATTGAGCGAAATCCATTCTCCTTCTTTGACCACCGTGTTCCCGATCACAACCAGCTGTATCATCAATGAACAAAACCCAGTTACGCCATTTTCACTTTCGGTTTTACTGCGGGAGATTGTTTATAAAGAGTAAACAATGGAAACAACCTTCTCAGCGTCATTTACTCGGATATCAGCGCAGCCAGAGACACAACATTTGCCCCACCCACGGGCTACAACAGCTGCATGAGATGTCATGCCTCCTCTGGCTGTCAGGATCCCTGCAGCTGCATGCATACCCCCAACATCTTCGGGGCTAGTTTCAGTCCTTACCTATATATGCACAACTCAAAGTGTGTCGGAAAGAGAAAAAGGTTAACAGTGAATAAGATGAACATGGATAGAATTTTACCAAGATGATACTCTTTCCTTGTGCCTGCCATGTTTCGGCATCCTCAGCACTGAACACGACTGTCCCTACAGCTGCTCCTGGAGATGCAGGCAATCCAGTGGCGATGACCTTGTTTTTGTAAGCGGTTGGATTCTCAAACTGATCAGACAAATATATACAGAAGAAGTCAAAAATCCTTATTGTGTTTATACGTGGATACATTGATAACGCATATGCATGTCTGGCCTAAATACCTGTGGGTGAAGAAGTTGGTCAAGGTGCTGTGGTTCCACCATCTTGATTGCTGTGCGCTTATCCACGAGCCCCTCATTAGCCATGTCTACAGCTATCTTAATCGCTCCTTTACCAGTGCGCTTTCCAACTCGGCATTGCAACATCCACAACCTATTTTCTTGGACCGTAAACTCGATGTCCTGCAAATTTTCCCCATGCTTTATTTTCCTAAAACCATATGTTCTGATAACCGAAAAACTGTGAATGAAATACTGAAAGGAATAAAATACATGGAAATGAAAAATCTGACCATCATATCTTTGTAATGGTTTTCTAGAATTTCACAGTTCTCCACAAGCTCCTTGTAAGCTTCTGGCATGCAATTTTTCATAGCATCCACGTCTTCTGGCGTCCGGATCCCGGCAACTACATCTTCTCCCTGTTCAATTCCAATTTTGGAGCTACTCATTAAACCCTAACAAAAAAGTCTATACTGTTGTCGACTTGGAAAGAGAAGTTAGGTATACATAGTGGTATAAAAAACCTGAGCATTGACTAGAAACTCGCCATAAAGCTTCCTTTCACCGGTGCTTGGATTCCTAGTGAACACAACACCTGTCCCTGAAGTATTTCCCATGTTCCCGAAAACCATGCATTGAATGTTAACCGCGGTTCCCTTCAAACCAGTTATCTGATTGATGCTCCGGTATTTAATGGCCCTTTGGCTGTCCCAAGAATCAAAAACTGCTTCAACAGCCAAGAGAAGCTGTTGTTTTGGATCTGTTGATATACACGGGGACAAGGACATGTAAACAGGCAGAGTTGTGCTACGCAGAAGTGAAAAATCCGAAGAAGCTTTTGGCGGTTTGATTCGTACCTGAAGGGAACTTTTTACCCGTTGTTTCGAGATAAACATTTTTGTATTGTTCTACCAGCTCTTTAAGATCAGAAGCTGTTAGCTTTGTATCAAGCTCAACTCCTTTTTTACGTTTTAGTTTTCCCAATTTCTCCTCGAACGATGAGTGTGGAATTCCCATAACCTTCAAATGTATAATTGATTAATTCAGATTGCATCTTGAAACAGAAAAGATAAGGTTGAATTTATTAAGGCAAAGTTTAGATAAAAATATCTAGTTTAGACACATAAACATTGTGAAATGCATCAATAAAACCACTTACAACATCGCCAAACATGTCCAGGAACCGTCTGTAAGAGTCATATGCAAAGCGCTCTCCACTTTTTGCGGCCAAACCAGCAACCACCTCGTCATTGAGCCCAAGGTTGAGGACAGTGTCCATCATGCCAGGCATGGAAATCTACGTACGTAGCTCAAAATCAGTTGGTGCACGACATAAATTCATTATTGTTAAACAGATTGTTGTCAAACGTGCCATTTCTAAAATAACTACATAAGCCATTACGGCTGTAAATTATAAATGAAAGAACTCTTACCGCGGCACCAGAGCGAACAGAGACGAGAAGAGGCTTGGAAGGATCTCCAAGAACAGCACCAATGTCCTCCTGCACAATCTCCAAGCCCTCTAATATCTCCTCCCACAAACCTAGAGGTAAGTCTTTGCCATTGAGCTGATACTCTTGGCATGCTTCTGTTGATATTGTAAGTCCAGGTGGGACGGATAGCCCAATGCTAGCCATTTCTGCCAGGTTTGCACCTTTCCCTCCCAACTACAAGGCATAGGCATGATGAACTCGGAATTCAGATTCTATGATTAAATCGAACATGTAGATCAACGGACAAGTACCAATTGAACAATTCTGTTATGTTGCATAAACATATGTCCGATTGGTATCAAATTTAAACTCCTCTTGCCAAAACGGGAAAGTGGAGTAAAACTTACCAATGACTTCATGCCTTTGTTTCCTTCACTCTTTCCTTTTCCGAAAGTAAATACTCGCTGTAGAAACAAAGGAGAAGCCTTTCAGGAACTAGAGGCACCATGAACAATATATTTGCAGTTTATAACTAGCCTAAATTGATCGTGATATAGTACCTTTTTGGTTGGTGGTGCACTTGGAACTGCAACTGGGGACAGAACGGCTCCGGGCTCGTACTTCTTCAGGATTGGATTCGTGATCCCGTTTACTTCTTCGGGGTTGGCTTTCACAGTGGGCGGCATTTTTATACTTTCTCTGCTTTAGAAACCCAAGTAAATATTACAAGGAATGTTTCATTGATCATTAATAATCAACTTCCAAGAAATATGAAATACTTAAAATCTTAATAGAAATCATACTAATTAGATTCGAAAAGGGCATTGTTATAAGCACTGCAAAATAGTCATCACGCACTCCCCAACCTTGATATTTTTCATTAGGGAGGAGTACATGATTGACTGTTTTAGAGTGCCAATAACAGCTCTCGAAAAGGAATTTTTTATGGATCAAAGAGTGAAACAGAATTCAAAGTCATATGATCAAATATGCAAATATACGTACCTGCTGAAGATTGAAGTGCTTTTCTTTGCAGAAGAACAATCGAGAACTACTTGCAAAAGTTGCAAAGAGATCTTGAGCTCCAATTCTTGCTTTGTTGTGATTTTAATGGTGTGGTATTATATATAGCGCTAAACTATTTATTTTAAACACATAGTTGCCCTTGTAGTTTGGAAACATTATCTACTACATCGTGACACGTGCCGATGACATGTCACATGTCTAATGGCTCACTATTGTAATTATCTTCTATTTTTCATTAAACACTCTGAAAGTTTGGAATGTTATCTACTACTAATTTGTTGTAAAGTGCAATATTAAAAGCTTTTTTAGTTCACAATAAGCTGAAAACGAAGATCTATATCAAGGTGCAGTCAAGTTGACTAAACCAGCTCTTATCGTTTGGATATGAATATTTTTTTTTCCTTTTAATATTAATACATTTTTATTAAATGAAAAAAGTTGTTATTATTGTTGACACAGTAGACTTGGCAAACTCCCGAGTCCAAAGCTGTTATGATATAATTTCTGACCAAAGAAGATTTACTGAGGCGCCGGCTCCCCCTCCTCCTTCGGAGAAAATCTGAAACCAAAGAGCTCATGCCACGTAGATATGGATATACATTGCTGGAACGTCTACAAGCTAGTACGAGTGTTAGACATTGTTCAAGAACATGGCATTTAGACAAGGAAGGGAGGAGGTGCGAGGTGGCGAAAGCAGAGATGTAAGTTGGAGCCATGGCTGCCGAAGGAGCTGAAGTCTCGGCAGCCGATCAAAAAGAGCTCCGAGACACCGAAGGCCGTGGCGCTTCGGGCGAGCCTTAGCTATAATTGTTGTTCACCACAGACAGCACTCTACCCTCCATTTCCCTCTTTGATGATTTTAAAAATAATCTTTTTTATGTTTATTTATTTATTACTCTTCACTTTGATGCTTATAGGTTTGAATCTACGCAAACTATCATATTAGTTCAATTTGCGTATGTTCTTAAATTTGGTAGAAGTTTCAAGATCGAGTCACCGTCCTTATACATTAAACATATGATTAGAGGAGTAAACCGAAGCAGTGGATGGAAATGTACTATGAATTTCATTCTTAGTTGCAAGGCTTAGAATTTTCGGCGTAGAACTTCATATTCTCAAAGGCCATGAACACTATATATAAGAATTGAAGAAAATTAAAACTGCAAGAACATAATTAATTGACATGCGATAATTTTTGAAACTTTATTGGTTGCTGACAAGCTAATACAAACACATAAAAACCTTAAGCACCACTCTGTCAATGTGAATTCAGAAATCTGAATACATAGATACTCTTCCTTTCGATATGCTTCTATAGGAAGCGCCTCTGCTTATAAGTGCTTCAAACTTTGTGGTGTTGGAGGCCTTCTAACAAACAACATGTCATATATATTTCTACCATTGTCCTCCGCACCAAGTTAATTTTAATTACTGAAGATATTGCTCATGGCTCAAGTTTGATCTGTTCGAATCTCACGTAACATTTTCGACATGTTCTAGAAACAATATGAAGCAGCCCTCTAGGGAAGTTTGACAGCAATTCTTGAGTTCTAAGTGTCTGCAGATTATGCAGATTGCTCTATATATATCATAAATGTGATCAATCCAAATACATATGCAACTTGTACAGTTGTACCAAGTGACACGTTTAACATTAGAGATAATTTATTCCCAAAAGATCGAAGCCGAACAAGTATTCACATTTCTAATTTATTTTTATCCTTGTTCTTTATCAAGTAATATGAACATATATATATTTTTTATTTCCCCTATATTTTGGTTTCTATATAATGATAAAGGATTTGTATAAACAACAGAAAAACTGCATTTATTTACAAGTGCAGAGTCGCTGGTTATGCAATCTTTCTCACACGGCAACTTGAGCAGCTGCTAGCCTAGCAATAGGCACCCTGTCGAAGAATTTAGGATCAGGAATTTGATCTGGTTATAAAAGTAGTTTATGCAGACTAAATAAGATAGATAAAAGCAAACGAACCTGAATGGAGAACACGAAACATAGTCTAGTCCGGCCTCTGCAAAGAATGCAACAGAAGAAGGCTCCCCACCATGCTCTCCGCATATTCCAACCTGTTAGTATAATTACCAGAAAACACAAAAATCTTGTGACTGTATGACACATCGTCAATGTAAATTGACGCCCCAATTTGTGATAGAATGCTCAAAATCTATGCATTTCTGGTCACCTTTAAGCTAGGCCTAGATGCGCGACCCTTTTCCGTGGCCATCTTGATGAGCTGCCCAACACCTCTTTGATCAAGTACCTGAAAGCAGTGCATTTTGACTGTTAGTGTCGATTTTTTTTTTTTTTTTTTTAATTCCCTTGTAAGATGATTCTGGTGCTATTGGGGAGAAACCTATCTACAACGAAGCCTGCGTGGACTTGCATAAATGTGACTAACCTCAAATGGATCGCTTTGAAGGAGGCCTTTCGCAAGGTAGATAGGTAGAAACTTGCCCACATCATCTCTACTGTAGCCAAATGTCATTTGTGTGAGATCATTGGTCCCGAAGGAGAAGAACTCTGCTTCCTTCGCAATCTATCATTGTTGATAAAAGAAAAAAATAGGACGATGAATATTGTTTTATTCAGTCTACTTTTAAATAACGAAGTCAGCCTATCAATTTAGCCTTACCTCATCTGCAACCAGAGCAGCTCTAGGGATCTCAATCATAGTCCCAACCTTATAACTCAAGGTAGTACCCATCTCGGAGAACACTTTGACCGCAACACTGTGAATGAGTCTCACTTGATGTCCTAGTTCCTGAAAGGCAAAAATTTCATTCAGGATCACTTTCCATCACTTCACATTTATTTTGCAAATAAATAATGAGAACGAAGAAAGGGAGGAACAAGAATTGCAGGATCATGCCTGAGGTGTTCCGACAAGGGGAACCATTATCTCGGGGAAAACTTTGACACCCTGGTTGCTCATTGAGACTGCAGCTTGAAATATTGCACGCGCCTGCATTTCGGTGAGTTCTGGGTATGATATCCCTAACCTGTTAAAACATCAGAACAAACCTTTCATCAATAACAAAGAGATCATATTTGTGCATCTTTGAACTTCTTCACTTGAAGTTTATGACATTAAGCATATAAACATTCGCGCAGCGAAACATGTGATATTTGAAAGAAATAGTAAACATGTTTTGTGAGTGAAATAAAACTGAATGCTGAATAAGACAAGAAATGATGCATGTGAAGCTAACTGACAAAGTGAATGAAGTTCATCAGTTAAAGACGTTTTCCGGAACAATTAAAATTTGAGTAAATCTTTAGATTAGAGAGCCCATGTGAAGAATGAAGAGCCACCAAACCTGCAACCGCGGAAACCAAGCATGGGGTTTACTTCTGATAATTTCTCAATTCTTGAGAATACTTCATCCTCAGTCATGCCAGTCTCCGCAGTTAGTTTGCCGACAATCTGTTCTAAGTCACCTTCTGGAAGAAATTCATGAAGTGGAGGGTCTAACAGGCGGATTGTTACCGGAAGACCTGACATTATGATACATAACCAACAATTACAAATCTAAAGAAAACTGTAGATTAAGTCTTAAGCGCATAGCCTCAGAGCCTAACAATCCTTGAGAATTTTGTTGTATTGGTGGTCCATGAGGTGAAAATACTAGCAAACTTCAAAGCGTTTACCATCCATTGCCCGGAAAATTCCTTCAAAGTCCGATCTTTGATACGGTAATAAGAGGTTCAGTGTCGCCTTCCTCTGTTCAGTTGTAGCTGCCATGATCATTTTTCTTACCGCCTTTATCCTATCATCCGAAGCAAAAAACTAGAACATAAAAAAAAAAACAGAAATATCAGAAGAGATCTATAACATGACACGATTTGTTAACACGAAATAGAAAGCAAACAAAAGTACGACAGTGATAGAACTTGCAGCAAACCATAAAACATTGCACATCCAGCTACACACTTTAGTAAGTAAAAGTAGTTACCATGTGCTCTGTCCTGCAAAGTCCAATCCCTTCTGCACCGTTATTTCTTGCTGTTAGAGCATCTTCTGGTGTGTCCGCGTTTGCCATAACCTTTAATAGCATTACCACACAACTTTTTTATACTGAAATTGCCGGTGGTAACAATAAAAAACATAATACACAAACGATATGGTACCTTGAGACGCCTGACTTGATCAGCCCAAGACATGAAGGTTTCCAAATCGCCACTTAAAGCGGGAGGAGAAAGTGGCTGTTTTCCTAATATGACTTCGCCAGTGGATCCATTGAGTGAAAGCCATTCTCCTTCATTGACCACTGTATTCCCGATCACAACCAGCTGTAAATCGTCAATGAACAAACCAAATTATGTCATTTTCTCTTTAGACTTTACAACAACAGATAATGTTTGTAAAGAGAAAACAATGGAAACCACCTTCTCAGCGTCATTTACTCGGGTGTCAGCGCAGCCAGAAACACAACATTTACCCCACCCACGGGCTACAACGGCTGCATGAGATGTCATGCCACCTCTAGCTGTCAAGATCCCTGCAGCAGCATGCATACCCCCAACATCTTCGGGGCTAGTCTCCGTTCTTACCTATGAATATGCACAACAACAATTCGTACTGATGAAACAGGGCCATGGGTCCACATATTCCGGGACAAAAAGAACATTTAGCTTACCAGGATGACACTCTTTCCTTGTGCATGCCATGCTTCGGCATCATCAGCACTGAATACGACTGTCCCAACGGCTGCTCCTGGAGATGCCGGTAATCCAGTGGCAATCACTTTGTCTTTGTAAGCGGTTGGATTCTCAAACTAGTCAGACAAAATTATACATAAGGAAGTCATAAATCCATCGGTACATTATACAAATCGGCCTATGATATGTAAATTTAGAAATGAGCATAAATACCTGTGGGTGAAGAAGTTGGTCAAGGTGCTGTGGTTCCACCATCTTGATTGCAGCACGCTTATCCACAAGCCCTTCGTTCACCATGTCTACAGCTATCTTAACCGCACCTTTACCAGTACGCTTTCCAGCGCGGCATTGTAACATCCACAACCTATTTTCTTGGACTGTGAACTCGATGTCCTGCAAATGTACCCCATGTTTTAGTTCTACAAAAACATGTGTTCCCATGAACCGGAAAATGTGAATGTAATGCCGATAGGAATATCATATATGGAAATGATAACTCTTACCATCATATTTTTGTAATGCTTTTCTAGAATTTCACAGTTCTCCACAAGCTCCTCGTAAGCTTCTGGCATACAATTTTTCATAGTATCCAAGTCTTCTGGCGTCCTAATGCCGGCAACTACATCTTCTCCCTGTTCAATTCCATTATGGAGTTACTTCACAAAACCATAGGAAAAATAGTGCCTACTACTATCGACTTAGAAGGAGAAGTTTGGTATAGTGGTATCAAATACCTGAGCATTGATTAAAAATTCGCCATAAAGCTTCCTTTCTCCGGTGCTTGGATTCCTAGTGAACAAAACACCTGTCCCTGAAGTATTTCCCATGTTCCCGAAAACCATGCATTGAATGTTAACTGCGGTTCCCTTCAAACCGGTTATCTGACTGATGCTCCGGTATTTATTGGCCCTTGGACTGTCCCATGAATCAAAAACTGCTTTGATAGCCAACAGTAGCTGTTGTTTTGGATCTGCAGATATCCATGGGGACAAGTACAAATTAACATAAAGAGGTGCGCTACGAAAATGTGGAAAACATGAAGAAGTTGTCGGCGTTTTACTTTGTACCTGAAGGGAACTTTTCACCCGTGGTTTCGAGATAAACATTTTTGTATTGTTCTACCAGTTCTTTAAGATCAGAGGCTGTTAGCTTTGTGTCAAGCTCAATTCCTTTTGTACCTTTTAGTTTTTCCAACTGCTCCTCGAATGATGAGTGTGGAATTCCCATAACCTTCAAACGTAAAACTTTTGAATTCAGAATATGTCTTGAAACAGAAAAGATAAGGTTGAAAATATTATGCCAAAATTGGGATAATTTTCAATATTTAGACACATGAACATTATGAAATGCCTCAGTAAAATCACTTACAACATCTCCAAACATGTCTAGAAAACGTCTGTACGAGTCATAAGCAAAGCGCTCTCCACTTTTTGCGGCCAAACCAGCAACCACCTCATCATTCAGTCCAAGGTTGAGGACAGTGTCCATCATACCAGGCATGGAAATCTAAGTATATAGAGCGAAAATCAGTTGGTGTACAACATAAACAAATTTTTGTTAAACAGATAGTAGTAAATGCGCCATTGCTTAAAATTACATAAATGCGTCTCCATATGTGCCCTTGTGAACTAATGCTACAACGGCTGTGATTGGAACTGAAAGAACCGAGAATAATTGGAACTGAAAGAACTCTTACCGCAGCACCAGAGCGAACGGAGAGGAGGAGAGGCTTAGCAGGGTCACCGAGAATAGCACCCATGTCCTTCTGCACACTCTCTAAGCCCTCTAATATCTCCTCCCACAGACCTTGTGGTAAATCTTTGCCATTCAGCTGATACTCTTGGCATGCTTCTGTTGAAATAGTAAGTCCAGGTGGGACGGATAGCCCAATGCTAGCCATTTCTGCCAGGTTTGCACCTTTCCCTCCCAACTACAATGCATAGGCATGATGAACACAGAATTCAGATTCTATGACTAAATTGAACATTTAGATCAATGAAAAAGTACAAATTGAAAAAAATTCTAAGACTAAATCAAACATGTAGATCAATGGAGAAGTGCAAATTGAACAATTCCGTTATGTAGCATAAACTTATGTTCGACTGAGATGAAAGTAAAACTCCTCATCCAAAACCGAGCCAAACTAAAATGCTAGAATTTCCATTTCTCATACTGGTAGCATGTTGAAAGTGAAGTAAAAGTTACCAATGACTTCATGGCCTTGTTGCCTTCACTCTTTCCTTTTCCAAAAGCAAATACTCGCTGCAGAAACAAAACAGAAACCGTTCAGGAACTAGAGGCACCATGAACAAAATGCTTGTATATAGTTCAGATTGCCAGTCAAATTGATCATGATATTGTTATGAGTTTAGAGTGCGCAATCCGATAGTTGTGAGGTTTTACACAAAAGGCCTCAATGAAATTATTAGTAGAAGTGAAACGGAACCACTTAGTAAGCTCTATTTAATTTTTGTCTGGTTTCCGGCACAGGACTTCAGAATTTTTAACGTCACAAACTATTCCAATACCAAGTCAAAACTAAGGCATCCGACTGAAAACTAATTAGCGTGGTATGGAGAAATCCAAGATCTTGCAAGGATTAGAATAATCCGAGGCGGGATTTTTATCTTTTGAATAAAAGGATGCAATATAAGTACCTTTCTGGTTGTTGGTGCAGTCTGATCTGCAACTGGGGACAGAACAGCTTTTGCTTCGATATGTCCTGGCTCGTTCTTCTTCGGGTTTGGGTTTGTAATAGCGTTTATAATTTGCATCTGCTGCGGGTGACAGCGCTTGAGGACAACTCGACCCAACGAGTTGAGGCCATGGAAGGAAGCGTTTTGTCTAACAAGATCAAATTGATCCACATATTTTCCCTTGAACAATCTCTGCCTATAAACCTCAGGTGGAGTCCTTAGGAGCATGCCTTTCACAGTGGAGGACATTTTTATATTCTCTCTGCTTGAGAAACCCAAGTAAATATTACCAATGGATACAAACCATACTACAATCTTTAACCGATCAGTACTAATTTACTTCCAAGCAATAAAAAATAGTCTTAAAAAAAATCGAAAAGAGAATCGTTATTAGCACTGTAAAATAATCATCCTGCACTCCTCCGTCTCTCGTATTAACACTAGTCTCAATGCATGATCTGCAGTTATTTTGGAGTGCTGATAACAGCCCGTAGAAATAACTTGTTATGGATCAAACAGTGAAACAGAATCCAAAATCTTTTGATCAAACATGCACACGCACATACCTGCTGAAGACAGTAAGTGCTTTTCTGATCAGAAGATGAGAGTTTCTACTTGCAAAAGTTGCAAAGAGACGTTGAGGCCTAGAGCTTCTTCAGACAAGCAAAAACGGCGGTTGGTGTTGTCTTTGTTTTGTAACTGGTGTGATGAGCGACATGAGTGGACCAAATTCTAGCGCTAAATCAGCTTTTAAACTGCCCATTCACAATTATATGTGCCAATAAAATTGTGGAAAATAATCGACTACCAATCATTTTGTGGTGAAAAGTAATATTAACAGTTTTTTTTAAGTTTACGATTGGTTGAAAACGAAGATCTAGATCCCGCCGCAATTAAGTTGTTCTTGTGGTTTGGATAATGAGTAACTTATTTGATAATGTTAATACTTCCAAAAAAAAAGAAAAAACAAGAAACTTGTTTGATAATAACGAGCGGCAAATACCCGAAAGAGTTGTTTAGGGAAAAGCGAGCAAAGGTTTAGAACTCTCAACTCAAATTTCAAGTCTATAAATATATTTTTTGGTGTGACTGATTCTGTTTTGGTGTGTCGTTTGACTCGAATGTTAAAATATATTATCATCTTACGTGATATAGAAACTTTGTTAAAAAGAGATTAGTCGGTTTGTGCCATAAAAAGAGATTAGTCAGTTTGTGCCAAAATACTTTGTGAGGATTCTCTTCGGATCCTCTTTGTGAGGATTCTGGGGATCCTCAAACGTGTCTGTTCATCGTACATCGTGCGGCCAAAATTATTTTAAATATTTTATTTTAAATTAAATATGAATAGTATATGACAAAAACTGACCACACGATATACGATGAATAAATACGATTTGAAGATTTTCAAAATTCTGACAAAAATGATCCAAAGAGGATTCCCTTTGCCAAAATACCTTTTATATTTAGAAAACAAATGATATCTCAATGATGCTGTATAAAAAGATAAAATGAAAATATGGCACACATTTCGACGACCAATCATTAAGGAAGAGATGATAACAGGGGTATTTTAGGCATTTCAAGTTGCTAAGAAAATGAGAAAAAAAAAATAAATAAAGAGAGAGGAGGGAGTCGGTTATTATGGTTGACGCCCAAATGATGATTTGGCAAACTCCTGAGCCCAAGGCTGTTAATATAGGAAAGGGATTCACTCTGGATTTTCCTTCTAATTCATCAAATTAGGAGATTCGTATCATTAAAATTTGATCCAACAGTTGAAATTATTATAACTTTTTAAGTATGCCCCTATTTGTAGTCGTTGAATCAAATTTCAACTGTACTGATTCCTTAATTTGATGAATTACGAGGAAGGGATTCAGAGAGGATCCATTTCCGTTAACATAAATGGAACCGGATCCCCTCCTAAGCATGGGGATCGGAGCCTGCTGAGCAAGCCATCTAGACCTTTGAAATTTGATCCAACGGCTGTAATTATTATAACTTTTAGAGGGACCCCTTGTTTGTAGCCGTTAGATCAAATTTCAAGGACTTAGATGAGCAGGTTTGGGTCCCCATGCTTAGGAGGGGATCCGGTTCTAATATAAATGCTGACCAAAATAGATTGTTCCTGTGGGGCATGTTTCCTCCTCCACGAGAGATTTTATATCATTTCTTTTGTTGATAGAGATCGAAATATAAGACGAAACATCATATGTCATTATAAAGATATTAGAAAAAAAATCTAATTGTATAATGACATGTAGTGTTATTATGTATTCCTGACACTAAAAAATGAAATCTCTCATTCACGAGAAATTTTCCAACGTGGTTGGAACACGGGAAGGTACATCACGTGTCACTATACAAATTGTGAGATTTGTGTGTTAAAAAGTTAATAACTCAAAAAATAAAATTTTCTACCACTTATATAAAAACACATGGTGTACCACCCATGTTCCGATCACAATAAAAAATTTCTCTTCCTCCACCTCCAGAGAAAACCTGAATCCAAAGATCTCATGCCACGTGGCTCGCTGGTGGACAATCGTCACCATGGAATCCGGCTCTTTCTTTTCCTTATCCTCACATACATGTGGCAGTCCCCTCACAATCAATTTTTTAATGATTAAAATTACAAAGACAAAAAAAAAAGGCGTTCTTTCTTCAAAATCTAGCAAGTGTGACAATTTGTGTTAACAAGTCGTGTCGTTTTTGTGGAGCAAAAAATAATCGAAAAAATTATGAAGGTAATACATGGATTTTTGGGTAAAATAGACAAAATTACCCTCGAGACACACCGAGATTATCACGCGCATGCAACGGACAATAACAGCTCAATCAAGAAAAAGTCAATGGTGATCAAAATGGTATTTATTCAAAACTCTCTCATCACTCCTCATCAAATCCTCACTCAAAAGATAACTCTCAATTTTCTTATTCAATTTATGATTAATTGACAAAGTAATTACAAGATATTATTTCACATAATATCTTGCAATTGTACTCATATTCCCACCATATATGGCCGGACCCTATTCCCCTATAAATAATCTCATTCTCCCACTAAAATGCTAAGGGAAATTTTATTTGAACCCATATAACTTATCTCTACACCCAACTTAAACTTTAAATATGTATTGTCTTTTTTACCCTATTGCATAATTACCATCAATACAAGATGAAATTAATAATAAATCTAAAATTTATCTATAAACTCACACCCATCACACAATCTATATCCTAGGCACAAGTTTGATTCACACTCCATGTACTGAGAAATATTTACTATCCAAAAAGAGGAAAAAACAGGGTCTTTGTCTAAAGAAATGCCTTGAGAAAGGAAGGATGTATAGAACTCTAAGACGCTAAGGGTATTCATGACGGCTAAACCCTAAGACACTCTCATAAATAAAGGTATTGTCCACACCCCTCTCCACCAACATACCCAGTAAACCTGGAATTGCAATAGTAGCCTATATCCCAGTATCAAGACCAAAAGAACAGCTGAAGAACAGAAGGAAAAGGTAAGTGGCAACATAGACTTTTTTTTATGTCATTCGACGTAAGCTGGTTACCAGCAAATGCAGATAACTTTAATTCGATCTCAACAGCCGAGTTGTTATGAACTCTATCCCATAACACATATTTTGTGGTGAAAGATAACAAATTTTATGTAGTAAGAATTGACTTATTCAATCTCCCTTCCCAAGCTCATATTCACAGGGGCGCTGGACAAACTTGTGATACATTTGGCCAGTCCAGTCACTGTTAGTTTATTTGCAAGAACACTCATTTTTTCAGTCTGAGAGCCGCAATACATGATGCAAGATTTAAAGCCCTCATGGCAGCTGTGGTGGCATCTTGTGATTGCAGAAAGTTCTTGATGTGTGCTCAAGAATCATATCGACGATTCCAAAGTGATGGACAAAGCATTTTTCAAAGTTTAGGGATAGGCTGACAGAATCAAAAAAAAATATTCTTGAAATAGTTATGTTTTCATTTTAATGAAATTGTTCACTCTTGGCATGAAATTTCACGTACTTTCTAGTTTTGCTCTTTTAATCTATTGGGCAGATGAATCTTTATCGGCAATTACATATTGTCAACTCGCTAAGTTTAAAAGGTTAATGAATTTATGTGGTTTTTATTTTTTTATTTTTTGAATGGGTGTAAAGATAAATGTAAACCTATTGAACTAAGTTTGTGAGGGTGGTTTAGGTAGTAAATTTGGGTTTAAAGAGATTTTTAACAGTTTCATTAAAAATAATATGGGTGTAGAGAGTAAGCTGGGTGTAGAAAGAGGTTATATGGGTTCAAATAAAATTATTCAAATGCTAATTCATTCTCTCCCCAAAAATTCCTAAACACTTTATCTCTCAAATTCTAACTTTGGCATCGGAGATTCTTCAGCCACCCCACCCCCCCCCCCCCCCCCCCCCCCCCCCCGCAAAAAAATCCATCGTGCGCGCGTGAGGCTTAGACCTTAATCTTAGGTGTTATTATTTTACAGGTGTATTTTCGTCAAAAGAGAAGACGGCGAAAATTTGCATCCACAGTTTTGTGTTCTTAGATGGTCTGCTAAGTGTTGTGTTTGTGTCAATCAAGTTTTGTATTCCTGTCGTTTTATTAAAACGAGAAGAATAAAAAAAAAATACAATTAAAATATAAGAGCGCACAAAATTAAAAAAGTGCAAAAAGTGAAAAAAAAATCACTTAAATTAAAAAGTGCGAAAATCTTTTTTGACGAGAATTTCTAGTTTTTGTACATTTAACTACAGTTACTATCATACAATATTTTGAATAATTTAGAACGAATTCACAATGTGGGAACAAAATTTAGAGCTAACACATAGCCCTCTGTGAATTTCAAACTAGTACAATGATGTGAAAATTTATCAAACCACCCAGAGGATCAAACCTCAGAATACAAGGCAACTTACAACTGCCAAAAACTCCTCGACGGAGTGATCCAAACGTATTTATTCTGTTTGTATGAGTCCCACAAGTCTTTATTCAGAACACTCCACCCAGACTCTACGGACCTTTATTAAGAACGAGCATAACGTACAGAAATTCGCCACTGTATCGGGCTCCTACAAGACGGGCAATCCTTCATGCCCTGTTTCTCGTGGAGCTCATTGCACGTCCTGCAAACCACTTGATGGGCGCACGGGAGGAATACCACAGACATCTCCTCCGAGAGGCACATGACACACTCCCGTTCACGTTTCACCCCTCCTGTCTCAGTGTAGTCTTGAATATCCTTCACTGCTTCTGAGATGTATGGGATCCGGGACCCCTTGTCATCCAGGCCATTTTCGATGTCTGTTACTTTGCTGGAGTAGCTTCCATCAATGCCCCTCCGCAGCGCAGCAATTTTTGAAGAATCACTCTTGAGTCTCAATTGAGAGATTTCTTTTTCGAGTTTCTGAATATCGTCTTTGTACTTCTGCAGATTGTTTTCTGCTTTTAGTTTAATCGCATCGTCCTCGGATTTTGTTGATGCCTCTATCTGTTCCCTTTCTTTTCTTATAGAACTGACCTGCCCAACTAGTTCTTCCTTTGATTTCTTTTCCTGTTGCCATCTAGCCTGCGACATACTTTCTCTTTTAGTGAGAAGAAACTCAGAACTAAAAACCTACGGCAGAAAGTAGGAATGAAACTATTGTAAAACCAACAACACAACATTGTCGAGATTGTTTCAAAAAGAACTGTACAACACCGTTACATGCTCTTTCTCAAAGTTCGTACCATCGGTCCATCAATCCCTGGTTACAAAATGCCTGTTTGCACACGTGCACATATGTGTGCTAATATAAGCTAATGATAAACTCCAAAAGGAGAAAGCAAATTGAGTACATAAATAATCAACAGCTCCAATCTATATAGCAAGCAAATGACAAGACTAAATCATCTTCATTACAAAACATGCACAAGTACCACTTGTATTCCAAACGACTGCACAATCTGTCATCCCAAAGAAGCAGCATGTTATACTTATAAGACGTGTAAATACCTCAAATCCAAATAAAGCCAACATGTATAAATTGCCAATTTGGAGTACTTGGAAATAAAGTATTTACTAAGTACCTCCAATTGTTCCTGGAGATCTTTCGCTTGTTCTAGTTCCTGTAGCAGCTGTTTTAACTTGCGCTTTTCAGTCACAAGTTCTTCATTGAACATGGTTTTCTGCTTCTCCCAGGACTGAAACTTCATCAGTGTTTTCTTCTCCCTCTTTGATACTTCCTGACAGCTTGCAGCGGACTCTGCAGCACGTACTTTAGCAGCCTCCATTTCCTGCCTCAAGGCAGCATTCTCCACCTCAAGCCTCCGGACGGAAGAATTTGCTCGTTCAACCTGGCTACTAGCCTTGCACAGAGAATTTTCCATCTCAGAAAGCTTCTTCATGGTGTTTTCCTCCAGCGTTTGCTTCTCTTTCTTCAGCCGCTCAACTTCTTCTTTCTCTTGCTTCAATGACTTAAGTTCAGCCTTGTCCTTGCTCAATCTACGCGCAGCCTGCATAACCTTCTGATTGGCCCACTCTGTCCACTCTTGGAGCTGATTTTGCAAGTCCCGTGCCCTCGGAACCAACTTTAAAATCATTTCATCTTTCTTGTCCCGGGGAATCCACTGCCCCAAGGACTTATCATACGGTATCCCAGAAAAAACAGAATTAGTTGCATCAGAGTGACAGCTAATAGGAACTGGATTTGAAATGCTTTTTGTAGGCAGAGAAAGGGAAAGCTCAGTATCAGCAACTGATAATGCAGGCGGGGTATTTGGTGCAGGTAATGCTGCTGCAGTATTGACTACAGGTAATGCCATTGAAGTACCGACAGAAGGTAATGCGGTTGAAGTACCGACAGCAGGTAATCCCGTTGAAGTACCGACAGCAGGTAATATGGACAGGACACTGTTCTTAGGCAAAACAGAAGCAGTATTGTCAACATCCAGGTTAAATGGTCTAGGGGAAGAAGGCCCCGCATTGGCAGAAAGATTGTTGTTTCCAATGTCTTGAGGCACATCAACTCCCATAGCCTTGCTTATTTTTAAGGAAGCATTCTTTAAATTAACATCGGTAGAGTCTGACACAGATTTTAGTTTCTTATCCAAGATTAAACCACCCAAACCATTCAGCTTCCCAGCTCTTGAAGACCCTTTACATCCATAAGTCCGATAGCTTTTCTCCAAATGAAGCGACTTGTGCCGCAGCATGTACTCTCTCTTGGTAGTAACAGAATGGACCTTTCTACTACTCAAAAGCTTTTCCTCTACTGCGGGAGATTGAGATGTTCCAGATGCACAAAAAGATTTATTCCCATTATCAGATGTGGAATGTGCGCCCTCTTTCTCAAACAATGATCCACTATGAACAAGGGAATTTTTCGGTTTAGCTATGCTGGGAACCCCTCCTGCAATGGTAGGTGTCTCAGACTGTGAGCTATGAGAACCAGGAACTGAAGGAACTGTCTTAGAATTATTCAGAATATTCAATTCCGAACTTTTGGATTCTGTTTTTGACTGGGGTTGATTCAGGATGGTGGGACTTCCATTTGAAGGTCCATCACCAATGAAACTATTCAAGGGATCGCCATCCATTGCACAAGCATGAGAGACATTCATGTCACAAATCAACAAGCACCACATTGCATCACCAGTGCTGAAGAAAGGCCTAACCTCTCGAAGAACGCAAACCAGTTCTGCCAATATGTACTTCTCCAGCTGCTGTAGATCTTCAAAACAGTGCTCTCTTGAAGGATCAATTTCTTGGCCACTTCTAAGATAAGCTAAAGTATTATCTACTATATTAGACACGGTGTCTTTACACCCATAACAAAGACCAGACCGCAAAACAGCCTTTGTAGCAACTTCTTCTGCATAACCACAAGCAACAATCTTTTTTATTGCACTCTTGAAAATCATGTCCAAATTACTTAGAACAAGCTCTTCAAGTTGGGTTTCAGTGAGGTCACTCCAATCAGCATCCTGAAACTCATCTGCCTCTAGTTCCTCTCTGGGCCGGCTTGGGCCAACCTCGGATGGAACAACAGCATTAGATAATCCAAGGTCGAGTTTCAACCCATCAGAATGGTCTTGATTAACACTGCACAGGTCACAGACACCAATTTGTCCATGACCCTGCGTGATTTCGAATTTTTCAGCGGAAAACTCATAACTTGTGGATTCAGTCTGAGATAAAGGAATAATCTTACTCGGGTAACCTAAAGGCGGATCAGTCCGGAACTTCCTCTTATTTCTACTTCCCTTTTCTTGAACAGTTATCGAGGAAGAGACTTGGGTGGTACAACTACTACTGCCCTTGGCCACCATTGATGCCATTTCAGCTGCACAAAACAATCTAATTTTAATACATTCTCATCTGTATATGCATCGAGTCCTATCTAACAGTTCCGAATGCAATACCAAAACACCAAAATTCACCAATTCTATCAAAAATCCATCAAACAACAAACTACTGAAACCAACATTCATAGCTGCAATCAATCAAAAATCCAGCTCACAACAACATCAACTGGTCAATCTAAACAACCCAATTAAACCCAGATTACTAAAGGTTAACTCCCAGTATCAAAATTAACGATTTTTAACATTCCAGAACCAAAATCAACAAGAACACATCAATCAGATTATCAGAGAAGGAAAAAAAAAAAAAAAAAAAAGAGACTACCCAGAAGCAAAAACTGAATAATCAAACCGTTTGCAAGATACGCAGTTGGATTCTGATGAGAATTATGAGCTACCAATGTGAAACTCAATACAAATCTCAAAAACAAAATCAGGAAGATTAGATCAAAAAAGAAAAATCAATTGCAAAATCTGGTAAGTGGGGTGTTCATGAAAAATAAAGATCTTTAATACAAAATACAAGAATTTGAGGTGATTAATCAGAAGATAGATACGGTCGAGACGCACCCGATTTGAGATAATTGTTCGATCAATCAAAGGTACGAACCAGTCTCAGAACATCAGAAAATCACAAAGAGAATTTATAGCTGGCTTTTTTTTTTTCTTCTTAATTATTAGCTTAAAGGGAAATAAGAGAGAATTGAACGTCTGTCTCTCTAAAAGTTTCATTCTGGGGGTAATTTTTTATTTTATTTTTTATTTTTATTTTTTTGTCATAAGCAGACCAATTAACCAATGTTTTCAACGACAAAAAAAGAAAGAAAAAAAAAGCCAGGGATTGCTGAATTTCAATTTTGTACTAATAATCATAGTTAAGGAAAATTAGCCACCAAGCCCATGTAGATGAATTACTTTCATAATTAGCTTCTTGGCCCGTTCTTACGCTCGTAATGTTTTTTTTTTTGGTCAATTACGCTCGTAATGTTAACATATTATTATCTTATTTATGTAACACTTTAAAAGACGTAGATAATTCTTGAATATTTAGATTTGAAAATTTGATCTTATTTTTTCTGTAAAAAAAAAGTCTATTTCTTTACATATAGATTAGGGGCGTGTTTGTTTGCCCTCCTTGGTCCTTACTGGATTGGACTAGACTAACATCTAGTCTAATTCTGTGTTTGTTAGCAGCAAGGATTAGCATTAGTGGACAAGGATGGACTCGCATTCACTACAGCCTTCACTAAAAGGTCTTAGCGAGAGCCTCCAAAAACAGCCGAATTGCTAAGACCATCTTCGTTCGCCCCTCTAATCCTCTGCGAGCTTCGTTGCTCTCGCCATTTCTACTTTCAGACCCATGGATCTCGTCCTTCGCGCATTAACAACAACAGCAGTAGCAGATCGATGACTACGTCATCAAATCGATCTCACCCTTCTGTGGAGGCAACGCTAAGGATTGATGGGTTATTTCAGAGGAGTCGATCGACGGCGGCGATTAAGCTTCTCTCTTTCTGCAGTCCAACGTCTCTTCCTTTCACAGGTAACGACTCAAGGTACTTTCTTCCTCCTCTTTCTCCTCTTATTGGACAACTATTTTATTCACATTATTATCCGCGAACGACCTTTTTTATAACCGACATTACACACCTTTTAAGATGTTTTGAACGTGTTTAAAAATAGAGAAAATAATATTGAATGAATAACATATTAAATCACATTATTACTAGCCCATTGTGAGGCTAAGTCCACCTCCCTCCCTCTTAGTGTAGATACTATCATTTGTTAAAAAAATAAAAATAAAAACAATCATTTGACAACTAATTTAATCACATTATTCCTAGGGGGAGGGGGTGTGCTTAGCCTCACAATGGACTAGCAATAATGTGATTCAATTAGTTATTTATTAATTATTATTTTCTCTATTCTTAATATAAATTCAATAGAGACCGATTTTATTATGTGGATTCGGCTGCTTTAATTGATTTATGAGGAGTTTCTTCTAGCATGATCTAAGATTATTCATTTACTTCAAATATTTGACTTTTCTTTTGTCAATTTACGCAGATAAATACATTTAAAACGTGTAAGTCGTGCGTAACATTTCATGATTCAAAAAATGTTTTCTGCACGCCCTTGAGCACGTGCATGAAGGCTCACGCATGCATGAAGGCTAGTAAGAATAAAAGAAAGTGAGAAAAGAGCATATCGATATGGTTTATTTGGTTGGGAACTTAGTAGAGCCTATGTCTAGCTGACTAATGTGGGGATGAAGATATGCCACGTACTAGGGACCAAGGGGAAAACGAAATCGGATCCCCTCCTAAGCATGGGGACCGGAGCCTGCTGAGCAGGCCATCTGGGCCCTTAAAATTTGATCATACTGTTGTAATTATTATAACTTTTAGAGGGGCCCTCTGTTTGTAGCCGTTGGATCAAATTTCAATGACCCAGATGGCCTTCGGTCCCCATGCTCAGGAGGGGATCCGGTTCCGGGGAAAACGATGTTGTTTCCACTTTAGTTACTAGGTAGTAGGTAGCTCGTTTTCTTTGACCAATATTTATTAATTTTTCATTTAATCATATCTTAGTGTTTTCATTTAGTCACTAATAGACATTTTAATATTTGGTGATTCATTAATTTATTTATCTCATCACATGTGAATTTGGAAAATTAAAGCATAGAGTGTTCTCATCCTTTTAGACTCAGAGTTTGATTTTCCTTAATGGACGCCAAAGTCTTAAAAAAAGGATAAGTGGTAGTCGGACGGTAGACTGAGGCTAACCTAGGCGGCGAGCAGGAGTCTAGATGGACTAGGAAAATTTAATTAAATTTATTATATAACATATAAATAAGTGTCTCTTACACTAAAAATAACCACTATACTTGTATTGAGAATTTGAAAAACTTAAAACTTAAGCCATTACAAACTAATACAACAAAAAAAAGAAAAATCCAAAACCAATTCGAAAATCATTCATTTATAGTCTAGGTTCTTTTGAGCAAGTTACTCAGAAAACCCTTTAACTTAATTTTTTTTTAAAATATTTAAAGCAATGGAACCACCTAGCCAATGCGTGGCCCACCTAGCCTTTATTCGATTTTTTCTCAACGTTTTGACTTAAGTCGCATCGGTCCTCCGCTGCCTAAGCCCATTTTTAGAACAATGATGGAAGCATAGAGAGATATGGAGAGTAGCTTGACCCGACCCTCTAGCTACCAAAAGTCACATTGTTACCACTCAATGGATGCCATGGTTTACCTTTAGCTGCTTGATAAAACGCCTTCGAATTATAGATTCATTGGTCCAACAATTTAGGCAGCTATGCGGAAAAGAAGTGATTTTCACAGACTTTCTTTATTTCTAACCATCAGATTGAAGAAATCAAATGGGTCAACGAACATAATTAAACATGGGTGTGTCGAAGGTCAAAAGGAGTTTTTGTGTTTATAATTTATCTTTTTAAATACTATATAAATTTACACTAAGAGGTGAGAGGATTTGAGTTTATTTTTTGCAAAGACGAGAAGATTTGAGTTAGCCACAATAAATTTGATATAATATATTAATATCAAACTCATCATATATAAAAGTTGGGAAGGGGATCCTCTCCGGATCCCTTCCATCAAATTCATTCAATCAATCAATTCAGACCCTTGAAATTTGATCTAACGGCTATAAACATGGGTCTCCTTTAAAAATTATAATAACTTTAACCGTTTGATCATCAAGAATCTATATTAGGTGATTGGATGAATTTGGTAGATGTGATCGAAGAGGATCCCTTTCCTAAAGGTTGAAACCAAGACCATCCACCTATAAATAGACAGGCAATACAACTTAGTCATAAGTAATTACCTAGCCAAAAACAGCGTTGTTCTAAGATATGGCTTTTCGTTAAAACTCCCTTTATTTTTTGGTTAAAATTACTGAAAAAAATGCTTCAGTTTGTGCTCTTCTTCGGACCCACTACTGCAAGTACATCAATTTCCCAAAAGTTCTAAAACCCTAAATCCCGCTGCCCCCCATCAGACACCCACACCCCCTGATTCCACCAAATTCCAATCCCTAATTTCCCCAAATTGCAAGAACGTTTCAGCCCCACTCCCACCCGACTCCTCGAGAAAGCAACCCGCCACCGCCGCAACCACCACCTCTCCGCGCAGACGTAGAAGGCGACGACGAGAACGTAAAACAGCTCAACCAATGCTCTGCTCTCTACCTCTCCTTACAGGTAAAACAAATGTGTTCCCCAATTTTGTATTAGATTCTAAAATTCTAAAACCCTAAACCCCAAATCACGAAGAACCCGAATCCGGTCTGTGGCTTGCAGGAATGCCTTATTAAGACTGGCAGGAATTGGAAATCTTGCCAACCAGGTATGTAACTTGGGTGCTATTTTTCAACTCATTTTTTTTTTCCAGTACTTTTGAATTTCCTGTTTTAATTTTGTGTGAACAACATTTTCATCAGAAGTTCAGGCCTTGAAGGCATGCAATGAGAGGAGGAAGAAATCCGAATGTACATCTCATAGGTCATCCTTTAAAAATCATCTCAGCCACAAATAAAATGATACGAAACTTTTAGACTATTGAATTGAAAGAAAAGTGTCCGAATTACAGATTTCCAAATGCATACAAGTAATGAGAACATCAACGCACTTTATGGGTCAACGAGATATATTTCAAAAATCCAATTGTACATCTCTATGGTCATCCCCTAAAGATTTTCTTTGCAAAAAAACAAACGAAATACTAAACTTTTAGGCTGTTGAATTGAAAGAAAAGTGCTCATAATACAGATTTTCGAATGAATACGGGTAATGAGAACATCATCCCTCTTTATGGGTCTATGAGTTATATTTCGAAAATCTAATTGTAAATCACATAGGTCATCCTTAAAGATCATCTCTCCAAAAAAAGAAAAATGAATACGAAACTGTTAGACTGTTGAATTGAAAGAAAAGTGCTCGAAATAAAGATTTTTGAATGAATATGGGCAATGAGAACATCATCCCACTCCATAGGTCTACGAGTTATATTTTGCAAATCCAACCGTACATCTCATTGGTCATCCCTTAAAGATCACCTCTGCAAAAAATAAAAAGAATACTAAAGTTTTAGAATGTTGAATTGAAAGAAATGTGCCCGAAATGCAGATTTTTCGAATGAATCCGGGTATTGAGAGCATCATCGCACTTTATAGGTCAACGAGTTATATTTCGAAAATCTAACAGTACATCTCATAGGTCATCCCTTATAGATCTCCTCTGCAAAAAATAAAAAGAGTACAAAACTTTCGGACTGAAGAATTGAAAGAAAAGTTCTCGAAATACAGATTTTCGAATGAATACGAGCTATATGGTTCTACAAGTTATATTTTGAAAATCCAATTGTACATCCTCTATAGGACATCCCTTAAAGGCCATCTTTGGAAAAAATAAAAGGAATATGAAAATTTTAAACTGTCGAAATGAAAGAAGAGTGCCAGAAATAAAGATTTTCGAAAGAATACAGGCAATGAGAACATCATCCCACTTTATGGGTCTAAGAGTTATATTTCGAAAATCCAACTGTACATCTCATAGGTCATCACTTAAAGATCATCTCTACCACAAATAAAAAAATACAAAACTTTTAGACTGCTAAATTCATAGAAAAGTGCCTGAAATACAGATTTTCGAATGCATTCGGGTAAAGAGAACATCATCCCACTTTATGGGTCTACGTGCTATATTTCGAAAATCCAACAGTACAACTCATAGTTCATCCCTACCACAAATAAAAAGAATACGAAACTTTTAGACAATTGAATTGAAAGAAAAGTGTCCGAATTACAGATTTTCGAATGCTTATGGATATTGAGAACATCATCCCACTTTATGGGTCTACGAGTTGTATTTCAAAAATCCAACAATACGTCTCTATGGTCATCACATAAAGATCTTCACTGCAGAAAATAAACAGAATACGAAACTTTTCGACTGTTGAATTGAAAGAAAAGTGCCCGAAATACAGTTTTTTGAATGAATACGAGTAATGAAAACATCATCCCACTTTATGGGTCTACGAGTTATATTTCGAAAATCCAACTGTACATCTCATAGGTCATCCTTAAAGATCATCTCCTCAAAAAATAAAAAGATTACGATACTTTTAGACTGTTGAATTGAAAGAAAAGTGCTCGAAATAAAGATTTTCGAATTAATACGGGTAATGAGAACATCATCCCACTTTATGGATCTACGAGTTATATTTCAAAAATCCAATTGTACATCTCATTGGTCATCCTTTAAAGATCACCTACGCAAAAAATAACAAGAATACGAAACTTTTAGACTGCTGAATTGAAAGAAAAGTGCCCGAAATACAGATGTTCGAATGAATACGGGTAACAAGAACATCATCCCACTTTATGGGTTTACGAGTTATATATCAAAAATCCAACTGTAGTTGGTTATCCTTAAAGATCATCTCTCGAAAAAATAAAAAGATTATCAAAACTTTTAAACTGTTGAATTGAAAGAAAAGTACCCGAAATAAAGATTTTCGAATGAATACGGGTAATGAGAACATCATCCCACTTTATGGGTCTACGAGTTATATTTTGTGAATCCAACTGTACATCTCATTTCTCATCCCTTAAAGATCACCTCTTCAAAAAATAAAAAAGAATACGAAAGTTTTAGACTGTTGAATTGAAAGAAATGTGCTTGAAATGAAGATTTTCGAATTAATACGGGTAATGGGAACGTCATCCCACTTTATGGGTCTACGAGTTATATTTCAGAAATCCAACTGTACATCTCATTGGTCATCCCTTAAAGATCACCTCTGCAAAAAATAAACAGAATACGAAACTTTTAGATTTTTGAATTGAAAGAAAAGTGACCAAAATACAGATTTTCGAATGAATACGGGTAATGAGAACATCATCCCACTTTATGGGTTTACGAGTTATATTTCAAAAATCCAACTGTACATCTCATAGGTCATCCCTTAAGATCACCTCTACAAAAAATAAGAAATAATATGAAAGTTTAGATTGTTGAATTGAAACAAATGTGCTCGAAATGCAGATTTTCAATTAAATACGGGTAATTAGAGCATCATCCCAATTTATGGGTTCACGAGTTATATTTCGAAAATCCAACTGTACATCTCATACGTCACCCTTAAAGATCATCTCTCCAAAAAATAAAAAGATTACGAAACTTTTAAACTGTTGAATTGAAAGAAAAGTGCTCGAAATAAAGATTTTCGAATTAATACGGGTAATGAGAACATCATCCCACTTTATGGATCTACGAGTTATATTTCAAAAATCCAATTGTACATCTCATTGGTCATCCTTTAAAGATCACCTATGCAAAAAATAACAAGAATACGAAACTTTTAGACTGCTGAATTGAAAGAAAAGTGCCCGAAATACAGATGTTCGAATGAATACGGGTAACAAGAACATCATCCCACTTTATGGGTTTACGAGTTATATATCAAAAATCCAACTGTAGTTGGTTATCCTTAAAGATCATCTCTCGAAAAAATAAAAAGATTACCAAAACTTTTAAACTGTTGAATTGAAAGAAAAGTACCCGAAATAAAGATTTTCGAATGAATACGGGTAATGAGAACATCATCCCACTTTATGGGTCTACGAGTTATATTTTGTGAATCCAACTGTACATCTCATTTCTCATCCCTTAAAGATCACCTCTTCAAAAAATAAAAAAGAATACGAAAGTTTTAGACTGTTGAATTGAAAGAAATGTGCTTGAAATGAAGATTTTCGAATTAATACGGGTAATGGGAACGTCATCCCACTTTATGGGTCTACGAGTTATATTTCAGAAATCCAACTGTACATCTCATTGGTCATCCCTTAAAGATCACCTCTGCAAAAAATAAACAGAATACGAAACTTTTAGATTTTTGAATTGAAAGAAAAGTGACCAAAATACAGATTTTCGAATGAATACGGGTAATGAGAACATCATCCCACTTTATGGGTTTACGAGTTATATTTCAAAAATCCAACTGTACATCTCATAGGTCATCCCTTAAGATCACCTCTACAAAAAATAAGAAATAATATGAAAGTTTAGATTGTTGAATTGAAACAAATGTGCTCGAAATGCAGATTTTCAATTAAATACGGGTAATTAGAGCATCATCCCAATTTATGGGTTCACGAGTTATATTTCGAAAATCCAACTGTACATCTCATACGTCACCCTTAAAGATCATCTCTCCAAAAAATAAAAAGATTACGAAACTTTTAAACTGTTGAATTGAAAGAAAAGTGCCCGAAATAAAGAATTTTGAATTAATACGGGTAATGAGAACATCATCCCACTTTATGGGTCTATGAGTTATATTTCGAAAATCCAACTGTACATCTCATAGGTCATCCCTTAAATATCACCTCTACAAAAAATAAAAAGAATACGAAAGTTTTAGATTGTTGAATTGAAAGAAAAGTGCCCTAAATACAGATTTTTGAATTAATACGGGTAATGAGAACGTCGTCCCACTTTATGAGTCTACAAGTTATATTTCGAAAATCCAATTGTATATCTCATAGGTCATACCTTAAAGATCATCTTTGACAAAAAAAAAAACGAAACTTTTAGAATCTTCAATTGGAAGATACAGATTTTCGAATGAATACGGGTAATGAGAACATCATCCCACTTTATGGGTCTGCGAGTTATATTTCGTAAATCCAACTATACATCTCATAGGTTATCTCTTAAAGATCATCTAAGCTAAAAAAAAAAAAAAGAATACGAAACTTTTGAATTGAAAGAAAAGTGTCTGAAATACAGATTTTCAAATAAATAGGGTAATGAGAACATCATTCCATTTTATGGGTCTACGAGTTATATTTCGATAGTCCAACCATGCATCTCATAGGTGATCCCTTAAAGATAACCTTTGCTAAAAATAAAATGAATACGAAACTTTTAGATTGTTGAATTGAAAGAAAAGTGCTCGAAATACAAATTTTCAAATGAATACGGGTAATGAGAACATCATCTCTCTTTTATGGGCCTATGAGTTATATTTCGAAAATCCAACTGTACATCTTATTGGTCAACCCTTAAAGATCATCTCTCCAAAAAATAAAAAAATACGAAAAATTGTAGACTGTTGAATTGAAAGAAAAGTGCCCTAAATACAGATTTTTGAATGATTATGGGTAATGAGAACATCATCCCACTCTATGGGTCTATGAGTTATATTTCGAAAATCCAGATGTGCATCTCATAGGTCATCCCTTAAAGATCACGTCTGCAAAAAATAAAAAGAACATGAAACTTTTAGACTATTGAATTGAAAGAAAAGTTCCCAAAATACAGATTTTTGAACGAATACGGGTAATGAGAACATCATCCCACTTTATGGGTCTACGAGTTATGTTTTGAAAATCCAACTGTACATCTCATAGGTCATCCCTTAAATATCATCTCTGCCAAAAATGAAAAGAATACGTAACTTTTAAACTCTTGAATTAAAAAAATAAAAAATAAAAAAAAGTGCCCGAAATACATAGTTTCAAATGAATACGTGTATTGAGAACATTTGTATTTGAAAATTCTAACAGTACATTTCGTAGGCCATCCCTTAAATATCACCTCTGCAAAAAATTAAATTGAATACAAAACTTTTGGACTGTTGAATTGAAAGAAAATTGCTCGAAATACCGATTTTCGAATTAATACGAGTAATGAGAACATCATCCCACTTTATGTGTCAACGAGTTATATTTCGAAAATCCAACTGTATATCTCATAAGTCATCCCTTAGAGATCACCTATGAGAAAAAAATAAAAAAATACGAAACTTTTAGACTGTTGAATTGAAAGAAAAGTTCCCAAAATTCAGTTTTTTAAACGAATACGGGTAATGAGAACATCGTCCCATTTTATGGGTCTACGAGTTATGTTTTGAAAATCCAACTGTACATCTTATAGGTCATCCCTTAAAGATCATCTCTGCCAAAAATAAAATGAATACGAAACTTTTAGACCGTTGAATTGAAAGAAAAGTGCCCGTATTACAGGTTTTCGAATGAATGCTGGTAATGACAGGAATTGGAAATTTTGTGAAGCAGGTATGCACTTTGGTTGTTTGCAATTCATTTTCTATTTTCCAGTAATTGTGAATTTCTGGTTTTGATTGTCTGAGAACTACACTTTCGTCAGAAGTTGAGGCCTTGAAGGCATGCAAAGAGTGGAGGAAGAAATTAATGACTGGGGAAACTGAGATCGTAGATTTCCCAATTTGTATGAATTTAAGATTTTTACTAGATTTATAAGTGAAATTGTTGCCATTTTTTTTCGTTTCTTCATTACTACGATCTAAGATAGATGCAGCGAGCGCACGAGTCGATCTTGCCACCTTTTTTTTCGTTGGGATGAAATTGCCCTCCCAAATGATCCTTGTTGACTCGGATTGTGGTCCCGAATATCAGAGAAATCCTGGCGTGCATTTGGGACGCGACTGGCGCTTCAAAAGGCGAAACTCTCATCGTAGTTTGGCAAGGGGCCTTTAGAAGCTAGGTTTTAATCTCCTAAGTCCACCTTCTTCCGGAGTTCTTTCCCGCAGTCGGTTGTTGGTCTTTTTCGTATAAGAAGCGGAACGCGCCATCACCTCCGCAGATCTACGTGTATTCAAAAATTCTGGTCTTCTTCAATTTCAATACCATTCCGCTCACAAGCAGAATCTTTGAAATTTGAATTTCTTCGCCGGGCTTTAGTTGAGAATTCTCGTCACGCTTTTTCATTCACAATTTTATGTCCTCGTCGATTCTTCCCCTCGTTCCTTTTATCTTGGACATCTCACTTGGAAATTGAATTCTGGAGAATCAAAAAATGTCGGCGAAAAGTAAGGCTGCATTTGATGGGCATAAATAAGCTGTTTGATGGAAAAGCTGAGTGGCACCATAAATAATGAAAAGCTCCTGATCGAAGAATAGAGTACTTATAATTTCATAACTACGGACTTAGGTAGACATTCTTCAAGAGTTTTAACAAAACAAAATCATCATCTGTGTTTTGTTCTACAGAAGCAGAGTTATAGCCTGATGGCTAGATAAAAAAAAGACGCAATATCTGTCTTTGTTGATCATGGAAAACAGAACCTGAGTTGCTTTGGCATTCTGGTAACCTTTTTACGCAAAAACATGTGCAGAATTCTCAGCAAGAACTTGCATCGAAGCATTTTTGACACATCGGAAACCCCTTACCTCTGAAAACATTGTTGAATTGTAATATTGTCTTGGCCCAAGACAATTGATCCGTCCCATACACAAACAAAGATCCATGCACATGCTAGAGAGTTCTAGCAAATTCAAATTGGTGGAATGCATGCATAAATATCTAAGGTTTTTGTAGAAAGATCTAGAATCTTGTAAAAAATTGTGTGGTTGTTAAGCATTAGCTAGAAAGTTCTAGCAATGCCAAAATTGGCAAACCTTGCCTATAAATAGGTGAGGTGTGCTATGTGATGTAACAACCAAGGGAGCAAGTAGTGAAAAGTGAGAGTGCCAAGTGAGAAGTGAGAAGAAGCAACAAAGCTTCTAAGAGTGTTTGAGCGTTTCCTCTTGTACTAGTTTGTGAGTGAATAAAAATTTTGTGTAAAATTTTGAGTGTTATTTCTTTCTCTTGCCTATCAATTCCGTTGCATTACATTCTTCTTTGTGAGATAAACATCTCCAAAGTAGTGAAGTCATTTTAAGCCCTAACAAACATAACCCAATTTCGCACCGCATGTAGCGCATGCAGTACCAGTCCTCAGAGTGAAATCTACCTGACAACTTACGGAGGAATTTAAGGACTTTTTGGGTGGCACCCCAGCAAACAGCTGCCTTTTGGGTTTCTTAATGTCTTGGACCCTGCATATCATACGGCAATGAAACATACAAAAACAAAAGTTGTAGCAGAAAGACATGAATAAATACACATGAATATGTCAGGACACATGAAGTATAGTTTTAGCACCTCTTCACCTCCTCTCCTAGATCGTAGAGTGAAACAAAGGATGAACTGTAATTGTATCATGCATCGGCTCCTCAGTCAGAGTAACTTCTGTTTCCCTGAGATTATTTGTATCTTGAATATAACAAACTACACGACCGTAATTGTACACTAAGATGTCCCCATTGTTCAGAGACACAAGAAAACTCGAATAAATAAGGAGCTCTAATACCCCAGCCCCGACAACAATTTTAGTCCAAGAGTCCTGGACACCCTAGTCCTTCATAATCCACAGGTGAACTTTGCAAGATTACAGGACGTACATAAAAGAAGACAACCTCCAACCACTTCCAACTTCAAATCAGGTATTGGCCTTGACAACTCTTTCGGTAGGGGTATTGGTCTAAATTGTTTTGTTTCAAAGTTGAAGGAACAAATAGATGATTCTGCAGTACGGGTAATCCAATGAAGAGCTCCATGCAGAAAACTACGGCACTGCAACTTAACATATAAATATTGTTTAGGAACAGAAGCTATAATCAAATGCTTCTCCATGCTCCTGTACCGATGGTGTATATCTCGGACACGAATCCCTGATTTTTTTTTTTGTGCGACAGGTTCGCAATACCTTGTATTCATTCGTCGTTGCACTACAACCAATTCCTGAAAGAGTTCTCCACTGAGTAGGCCATTTGGTCGGGGGAAGGGTGATGTACTCCACCCAAGATTGGATTGCACACATAGAAGGTGTAATTTTGGTTGATTCTAGACAAACAAAGTAACCCATTGCACGAGTTTATCATATGAAACTGGTAAGTTGGTAACTGGGTAGATTATTTTCGGAAGTAAACCACATTTCTGGACCTCAAACTCTGAACCGCCGGTAGATTCTTGTAACTGGATAAACTCAGCTTTCCTTGAATGCTTCCTGTAGCCTGCTGCCCCCGGGGGTATGTTCTGGCTCAAGATGCCAATGGGTAATGTTGAACGATGCATATGCGGAAATCTGGGGTCAGAATTGTAGAAAGCCAAAATGTGCAAACCCACCTGCAGTTGAAGAGGTCCTTGACGGAGACCCTCGAGAGAATTTCTATCACTAAATCCTTTGGAAATTGTTCGAATCTGCCGCCGCAAGGACTTAGATTAGGGTTTGTTATTCTCCTAATTGCTCTCTTCTGCTGCCGCTGGCTGTTGCTGCATGTTTTCCATGGATGATCCATTGTGGGTTTCCGCATTTGTTTCTGCAACCTGCGTTAGATTAGGGTTTTAGATTGAGGACCTACATACATATAAACCACAAGATTATATTAGTTTGAATTTTTATCAGATATGGTCTCTGAAATTGACTCTCACCATCAAGATAGTCCATGAAATTGAAAATCAATTAATGTAGTTCCTAAAAATAGTTGTCACAAATCAATGTGATCCTTCCATCACAATTTTGTTAAAAATTCCTTTAAGTGATGATGTGGCACATAAATGGGTCCCACAAGATTTACAGGTTTTTATCACAAATGGTCCCTAAAATTGACTCACACCATCAAGATGGTCCTAGAAATTGACCCACACCATCAAGATGATTCGTAAAATTGAAAATCAATGAATGTAGTTCTTAAAAATTGGTGTTGCAAATCAATATGATCATTCTGCCAATTCTATAAAAAAAATTGTTATATGCTGATGTGGGTATAATATTTAATTAAAAAAAATTGTCTAAATACCTTTTTGCATAATAGATTTTTTTTCTTATAGTAAAACCTACTCCGAAGAGAGACCTCTTCCATAAATTCTCAAGGGCACAAGACTTAATAGTTTTCAACCAACAATAGACGCATCTTGGTTATAACCTTATTATCTCAAGGCAGACCTCGTCGTTCTTTGGGTCATCAGACCACCAGGAAGGCGCTGAACAAGCTCTCCAAGATTCAAGTTGTGAGGATGTTGATCGCCTAAATGTTAACGGTGATGTCCCAGAAGTCGTTGTCAATCAGCCAAGCCGTCACCAAAGGTGATCTCGATCCAGGTTCAATTCGGTGAAGAGTGTTGAAGTGTGTAAAGTTGGATGTATTGAGATTTTTTTTTTTTTGGAGAATAGACAGTGAATGAGGTAGAGGAATGTGGACTGAGATTGGAGGTGATTGTAGGACTGAGTTTTTGGGATCACAATTTTTATTAACAATTAACTTTTTAAACCTATTTGT